>CM066343.1:23169893-23769893 GCA_033807585.1 Hydrophis major | reverse complement strand
AATCTTTGTTAGGACTGAAGCAGTGCAGTCTGAGCTAGTCAATGGCAGAAACACAGATCTCTAAGTGAATCTGTGATTCTGTGAGCAACTCAATCTGTCTGCCTGCTTTGCCTGATTTTGGGTAAAAGTTGCTCTTTTTTAAATAAAAAAATGCAATATTTATATAAATATTTATAATATTTATATACAAGCCATGCCCAGCCAGTCGCATGACCACCAACCACACCCACAAATTTGGCCACACCTCAGAACCAATTAGTGGTCTCTGGGATTTAAAATTATGAGTTCGATGGTCCCTGAGGTCCAAAAGGTTGGCGACCCCTGGACTATGGGATCACTCGGTCCAGTCACTGGCTATTGAGCCTCCTTGAATATCTGGTTTTGGTTACAAGAGAGACAGAACATGTCACTTGCAGAGCCTACTTCTTTTTGGGAAGAGTTGGGCATTGCGATATCTCATGGATGACCAGACATGGGCTTAAAGGCCAATGTTCCCATTGGTCAAAAAATAAATAAATCAGGAATTCAAATAATGTCTCCAGATCTTATATCTTACATAGGTATAACACATTTTTCCCTAACATCAGATCAGAACAGGTAGTCCTCAATTTACAACCATCATTTGAAGTTACAATGCACTGAAAAAATGATTTTTTTTCACACCTCATTTAAAACGTTTTTTACCCAAATGTTGCAGCAGTCCCATGATCGCATGATCGAATTTGGATGCTTGGCAACTGATTCATATTTATGGTGGTTACAGTGTCAAGGATCATATGATCACCTTTTGTGACCTTCTGACAAGCAAAGTCAATATGGAAGCCAGATTCACTTAACAACCATATTACTAACTTG
This sequence comes from Hydrophis major, assembly GCA_033807585.1. Taxonomy (NCBI): domain Eukaryota; kingdom Metazoa; phylum Chordata; class Lepidosauria; order Squamata; family Elapidae; genus Hydrophis; species Hydrophis major. The sequence goes on along the minus strand of CM066343.1, from coordinate 23,769,038 downwards.
CTAACTTAAGAACTGTGGTGATTCATTTAACAAATGTATAAATATTGTAAAATGGGGCAAAATTCACTTAACAACTGGCTCACTTAGCAACAGAAACTTTGGGCTCGGTTGTGGTCTTAAGTTAAGGACTACCTGTACTGTGATGAAATATTTCATAGATACTTCTAAGTTGAAAGTGTCTGAATTATTGCAAGTTGGAATTTTGTTTTGATTCCAACCTGCTGCAATTTGATGACATCTAGGTGGAATCATCCACAGAAGTATTTTACAGAATTATTAATCTTTGGGATGATTGACAATTCAAAGAAATGATATTAATGCAGCGTTGAATCACCATCCTGCTACAAGTTCAGGAGAGGAATTGATGGCAGATGTTCTTGCCAGCAAGTGGGAGGGGAAAATGGAATAGGGAAAAGCAGCAGGAATACTGACACTTTTCAAGGGAGGTGTCGGTATCATCTACATATTTTTTTACACCTACAGATTATCACTCGTAAATGATCTCATCCAAGAGTTACAGGTAGATGATAAAATTGCTGTCCTTGAGAACCTTCAGGCCTAAGGAGATCAAGAATCTAGCCTACTCCTGAGAAATAATTCAGGAAAATGTAACTAATTACTGAAAAGCAGCAATTTCAACAGGCAATACACGAGAACTGTCTGGCGGCAATGAAGGTCAGCCTGCCCAAAGGGTATCAAATTAGAGTATTTTTCAACCTTGGCAATTCTCAGAATTTGCCAGCCTGGAAGTTGAAGGCCACCCATTTTTAAGCCGCCAAGGTTGATGAACACTGGGTTAGAGGAAATCGCTTAATGGCATGCAAGGTTCCTTTTTCAGTATTTGTGCTCTGTGGGTGGACTTTCTTCATCCAGAGAATCCAATAAATAATAACCCAGTAATGACAATTCAAAGGAATAGTATTATGTGAATGTTTCAACATTGGAAGTTTTTTTTTTTAAAAAAAAAAGATTGGACAACATTTATCTGAAATCGTCTAAAGACCTCCGAAGTCCCTTTCAACTCTGTTATTCTGTAATATTTCTTTAAATATTATTTACTAATAATAATGTGTTCTGGAGTCCCAAAGCCCTTTGGGCTCCATCAGACTGTTAATGTTTTAGTAGTTCTTAAATATTGTGGTTCATTGTTTTTTAACTGGATTGGTGCTTTTTAAATATGATCTTTACTGTTTTCCACTTATTTATACCTATTTTCCATTTATTTAGCTTTGTCATTTATATCTTGCCTACCTACTCCCTTAAGCAAATAGAATATAAACAGAAACAAGGGCAACTAACATCGTATCAGTACACAAGCTAATGTAGTATTGGAGCAGGCTGGACTGGATAAAATAATGAACTTCAAAAAAATATTTGAAACGTCCAGCCAAAGGTCACTGTAAGCATCTTATTCTTCCAAAAGTTGCTTGATGAAGGATGGCTTATTTTTTCTCAGGGCTGGGAAGATTTTATGAAAAGTGGTGAGATACAAAACAGTGGTCCTCGACTTATGACCAAAGTTGGCCCCAAAATTTCTGTTGCTAAGTGAGACATTTGTTAAGTGAATTTTGCCCTATTTTACAACTTTTCTTGCCACAGTTGTTAAGTGAATCACTGCAGTTGATAAGTTAGTGACTTGGTTGCTAAGTGAACCTGGTTTCCCCACTTACTTTGCTTGTCAGAAGGTCACAAAAGAGGATCACACGACCCTGGGACTCTGCAACCATCATAAATACATGCCATAAATAAAATAAATATATGCTATAATAAATACAATAAATACATAAATACAATAAATTATAAATACATAAATTTTATATATAATTATATATATATATAATAAATACAAATGCATACATGCCATAAATACATGCCAAATACATGCCAAATAAATACATTCATAAATACATGCCAAAAGGGGATCATATGAACCCCCGAACGCTGCGACCGTTGTAAATACATGCCAGTTGTCAAGCTGACAATGGTTGATCACATTAATGTTGATCACATGTCCATGGGGAGGTTGCAATTGTACAGTAATTGTGAAAAACAGTCATAAATACCTTTTTTTCCTGCTGTTGTAACTTCAAATGGACACTAAGTGAACTGCTGTAAGTCGTAAAATTATTCAACACCATTGACAATTCTACTGTCCTTCAAAGTGACCTTGATTATGTGTCTGAAAGGTCAAACAATTGGCAACTCCAAATCTCGACCAACAAATGCTCTGTCCTACGCATTGGTAAAAAAAATCAGTACATCAAATTCAAATTAGGCAGATATGATGACCTCATTGACGATCCTTACTATGTCAAGGACCCTTAGTGTACTCATATCAAATGACCTAAGCGCCAGAGCTCACTGTAACAGCATTGCCAAAAAGGCATTAAGAGCTGTAAATCTAATCTTATAAAGCTTTTCTTCTGGAAATATTGAATTGCTAACTAGAGCTTACAAAACTTTTGCTAGATCAATACTCAAATACAGCTCCTCAGTCTGGAATCTGCACTGTATATCGGACATTAATATAGTTGAGCGAGTCCAGAAGTGTTTCATGAAAAGAGTACTATACTCCTCTGCTCACAACAGAATACCCTATATTACCAGGCTTGAGACTTTAGTTGGACAACCTTGAACTATGCCGCCAGTTGGACTTAAGCGTAGTACACAAAATTATCTGCTACAATCTCCTACTGGTCAATGACTACTTCAGCTTCAACTGCAACAATACAAGAGCACACAACAGATACAAACTCAATGTAAATGGCTCCAAACTCAATTGCAGAAAGTACGACTTCAGCAACAGAGTGGTCTATGCCTGGAATCCTCTACCTGACTCTGTAGCTACATCTTCAAATCCCCACTCCTTCAACCTCAAACTATCCACTATTGACCTCACCCCATTCCTAAGAGGTCTGTAAGGAGTGTGCATAAGTGCACCATCATGCCTCCTGTCCCTGTCCTGTTGTCCCCATTTATTCGTATCTATTTCCTGTATTCTTACTCATGTTTATACTTATACCCATTGTTGTATATAGACATTTGCATACTCATAATACTACGTTCCAATTGGACAATCACTACCACCTAGCGACTGGTGGTTAACAACAGTTTATGATTGGCCGCCCAAATGGCGGGAGGTTTAAAATAATGCCATTGGTTGCGAGCCGTGAGCAGCCGCTATAAAAAAGGCTGCCGCGGCTTGAGTTTAGTTGAAGTTACTGACAGTTAAATAAAGAGCTGAACTCAACTCCGGTCTCGAGTCTATCTTGTTCTGGCGATAGAACACTGGCAACGTGGGTGGGATTGATTCCGAGACAGCAGAGGCACAGACTATTATAACACATAGAGGAGCATTTAAATGCAACAGATTGCAATTTGGTGTCAGCGTGGCCTCCGACGTTTTCCAAAGCCTGATGGAACACCTCCTCCAAGGACTAAAAGGGGTGGTTCCCTATTTTGATGATGTATTGATATCCACCAGAAATAAAAAACAACTAAAGGACCGGCTAAGGGCAATCTTGCAAAGGTTTAGAGAAGCAGGACTCAAGGTCAAAAAAGAAAAATGCCAACTTGCCACAAATCAGGTCGAGTTCCTAGGATATCTTATTGATGAAACAGGAATCCACCCCACCGAAAAAAAAATGAGCGATAAAAGAAGCACCCAGACCCAAAAACAAAACAGACTTGCAGGCATTCTTGGGACTCATTAATTTTTATAATGTCTTTTTGCTACAGAAGGCAACAATAGCAGAACCACTGCATAGACTACTTGATAAAAAAGCCATCTGGCAATGGGGCCGACAAGAAGAAGCTGCATTCCAAAGAATTAAGGACTTAATAACATCCAAATCTGTATTAATCCAATATAGCGACACACTACCACTGACTGTCACCTGCGACGCTTCACCATTCGGCGTAAGTGCAATACTTAGCCACACACTACCTGATGGCAAAGAGGCACCGTGCGATCACCTTTTATTCCAAAATGCTGTCAAAAGCTGAAAGAAACTACAGCCAACTGGACAGAGAAGCCTTGGCTGCTATCTCGGGGTTAAAACGCTTTCACAAATACCTTTATGGTAGGACATTTTCCTTAATTACCAACCACAAGCCACTGTTAGGAATCCTGGCAGGAGACAGGGCCACCCCCAACACCCTGTCTCCAAGGATGACAAGATGGTCAGAATTTCTTACAGCCTAAAATTACAAGCTCGTCTATCAACCAGGAAAAGCCATACCCCATGCTGACACACTGAGCCGCTCACCCCTACCAGACCACAATGACGACCCAGCTCCCACCACACGCACTCTGCAAATTGAAACAATATCGAACCTGACCATCACCACACTAATGGCCCGACTCCTGAACTGGGTGGGGAGGGCCTAGCCAGAAAACGACAAAAACAAGACTTTTAAACTGTTCAGAACCCGACATACTGAGCTGTCAATTGAAAAAGAATGTATATTGTGGGGGGATAGGGTTGTTGTTCCAAGAAAATTACAAGAAGACGTGCTGAACATGTTACATGAGGGACACCCGGGCATGGTAAAAATAAAGTCCCTGGCTAGAAGCTATGTCTGGCAGCCAGGAATAGACAAAGACATTGAAACCTCGGTAAAAACATGTAATAAATGCCAGTCGTCCAGACCTACTCCCCCTTTGGCACCGGTCCTTGACTGGGAGACACCCAGAGGCCCCTGGTCAAGGATCCACATAGTCTTCGCCGGACCCACAAAGGGATATACATTTTTAATCATCATCGATGCCTACTCGAACTGGTTGGAGGTCAGCATCATGAGTTCAACAACTAAAGAAACTCTTCGCCACTCATGGATTACCAGACGTGTTAGTCTTGGACAATGGCCCACAGTTCACAGCTTTAGCTTTTGAACAATTCCTTGCAGAACAAGGCATACGATATGCCCTGATAGTGCCAGCTCATCTGGCGGCAAACGGACAGGTGGAACGCATGGTTCGATACACGAAAGAAGCATTAGAAAAACTTGAAGGGGGCGACATGCAAGACAAAATAAATACAATGCTCACAATTCAACATATCACGCCGTGCACATCAACAAACAAGAGCCCACCTGAACTTTTAATGGGCAGAAAATTGTGAACATATTTGGACAGACTACACCCTACCTACAACCCCGAGAAGCCACCAGACTCCTTCAGTAAGTACCACACGTTTATACCAGGTGACCAGGTATACGCGAAAAATCTTACTGGAGACCCATTGTGGTTACCGGCCACAATAACACAAATAACAGGCCCCCGGTCGTACCGATTGGAAACGACGGACAGCAGAACCTGGAAAAGGCACATAGACCAACTACGATCTCGATACCTCGAACGCAACACCGACATACTCTGAAACTTACCTGCCCGAGTATGCCAGAAGGGAGCGGCAAAACCCGCTCAACCAACCTAACAAAGCACGGCGGGAGCAGCATGGCTGACGCACCCTTCCAGGAGGTTTCTGAGAGAAGGACAGGAGAAACATCGATCCCGTCCGAACCAATTGAAGACAACACAGAGACTGAGCTGCGCAGGTCAAGTAGGACCCACAAAAGCCCCGCCTATTTGCGTAACTATATCACGTAAAGTTGGACCGAACTAAGAGGGGAAGAATGTTGTCTATAGACATTTGCATACTTGTAATACTACGTTCCGATTGGACATCACTACCGTCTAGCGATTGGTGGTTAACAACAGTTTATGATTGGCCGCCCAAACGGCGGGAGGTTTAAAATAATGCCATTGGTTGCGAGCTGCGAGCAGCCGCTATAAAAGAGGCTGCCTCGGCTCGAGTTTAGTTGAAGTTACTGACAGTTAAATAAAGAGCTGAACTCAACTCTGGTCTCGAGTCTATCTTGTTCTGGCGATAGAACACCCATTATCTTGTAAGTGATTGACAAATCAAATAAATAAAATGAAATTTAAAAAATTCCCTGTGTCAAAACCAGGATTACATTGTCACCTTCTGTTCAAGCCAAACAGAGAATCAGAAGAGAAGGGGCATGCCCACTCCAGTACTTAATAGGGGAGGGGAGGTCTGTTACATCCTCTAAGGGAGAGATCCACAATTCTGGCAAGTTTTAGATGTGTGGACTTCAACTCCCCGAATTCCCTCGCTGGCACAGTTGCAAAGATTGAAAAAATATTGCTCTAACGATTTACTGATCATACGATGCTGTGAAGCATGTTAGGCTATATCTATGGCAAAAGGTGGAAGAGGGACAATGACAATTCAATGCCCCAATTGCTACAGATATATTAAGGCTGCCTCTGGCATAGGAAAGAGACCAAAGAGGGCATCCGGAAGGTACCTCAGGGAAAAAAATACAAGGTTGTCAGGTCATATGAGATACATGTTAAAAAGACTTTCACTAGCAATCTAAGCAGGGCACCAGGTATGTCTCTGAAAATTTAATTTTTGTGTTGTTAAGTGAGGCATTTGTTAACTGAGTGTTGCTGTGTTTTATGACCTTTCTGGCCACAGTTATTAAGGTGAAGCACTGCAGTTGTTTAGTTTGTAACACGGCTGTTAAGTGAATCTGGCTTCCCAGATCTGCTTCTCAGAAGGTCGCAAAAGAGGATCACTCTACCCCCCCGGGGGGAGGGGGGCATTGCAACCATCATATATAGGAGTCAGTTGCAAAGCATCCAAATTTTGATCAGATGACCATGGGGATGCTGCAATGGTTGTAAGTGTGAAAAATAGTCATAAATCACTTTTTTTTTCAGTGCCATTGTAACTTTGAACAGCCACTAAGTGAAGTATTGTAAGTCGAGGACTATGAATGTCCTTTAGGGCATGGGTTTCCAACCTTGGCAACTTTAAGACTTGTGGACTTCAATTCCCAGAATTCCTCAGCCAGCAAAGCTGGAATTCTGGGAATTGAAGTCCACAAGTCTTAAAGTTGCCAAGGTTCGAGACCCCTGCTTTAGGGGATAGTGAGTGTTTTATTTCTACAAACGATGGGATCCAGATTCTTTGACCTGGGAAAAATTGAAAACTGTACTTCTACGGAGGTACTTACACACAAATCCCATCAGCTAACCACAAAGGTGTCCATAAGGTGGGGTGGACATACTTGCTTCCTTTCCCTACAGCTGTCCTGAGGAATAAACTGATCGCTTTTCTGAAGCAAGTATTGCCATTGGAAACTTCTATGGGCCACAAATCAATCCTCCTTTGTTTATGTAACTATGGAGATGGGATCTGCTGGCTTGATGGGAAGCGTGGCTTCCAGAGGTCTCCAGGTATGTACAGGGTTAGGAGACAGGTGTCCAGATCTGAAAGCCGATCTGAAATTCTTGAGGGCAAAGCAGGTAGGCCCACTCCTGTCATAATTTTTTTGCCATGAATGTGGCTTTTTTTCCCTTCATGGGAGTGGCAAAACTGATAGCATACACAGGTTCGCAGAAGACTGGGAGGGGCTGAGCCATGCAGTTATGTGTGTCCTTTTATGACCATGTGTGGGGTGTGTGTGCGTATATATATATTAGGTGAACCAACAGGAAAAAAATTAATGATGGGAAGGTCCAGGTAGCAAAGGGCAGGGTTAAGTTTCTGCCCTTTACACACCCTTTTCTTCCTACTCCCGTCCTTCAGAAATTTCACTGATTTGCTTACTTACAGCATTCAAGATTCATCGACCCAGGAAAACAGGAATTCCAATCCATCTGCTTTCACCCACCGAGTTTGGCCAGATGACCTAATCCTACATTTCTTGCTGAGAAAACCAGGAGTACTTTTTGTTCCAGAGGACTTGAATGTCCTGGTTGCTGCTCCTTGCTTTAATTTACCAAGCTCAGAAATATTAACCATCTGCTTCCTTGTCCCCACGTACCACAATGAGCTGCCACTTGCTCCTCTATGGGCTACCTGCCTTGGGAATTTATGCGCTGGTATCTTACTGTCTTCGGAAGAAGCCACATCTCCTTCACAAACCACACAGGTTTCCTGTTCGATGCTTACATGTCTCCCACAGGGGTGGTAAGTTCTGCGATGTAAATTGGGTGTCTGGTGGAGGGGCTTTGGGGGCACTAAGAGGGAGGATGGAGAGGTCAGCATGTGTATCGCAGCTACAAATCAGGGGTGAATAAGGGAAGCAGAGAGGAAAGGAAATATTAATAATAAGATTCCTGCCTCTGCTTTTCCTCTTGAGAGGTGATATTTGCATTTTTCTGCTCTATGGTAGTCCCAACACTTGTAAAGCTGCATTCCTAAACCCCAAAGCAGAACAATTTGATATTTCTTTGGAGACAGAGTGCCTAAGATAAAATGTCTTGGAATCTGATTTCCTCTTCAGGTGCTGGAGAGCAGATTGAGAACACTTTGGGTGCCTTTAAAAAGTGAGTAATGCAATCGCCACTCTACCTCAACTTGCCCTTCTTGTGCACTAATCCTGCCCTTCAACTTCTCTTGCCAATCTTTGCATCTTCCCAGTGCACTGAGCCAGGGGACAAACCTGCTTGAACTTGATTGCCACATAACCAAAGATGGGATTGTGGTTGTGTCCCATGATGAAAATCTGAAACGCCAGACGGGGCACAACATTGATATCAGCCTCACATACTATAAGGTGAGCATCGGTAGGTCTTTGATATCCACCTGCCCTGCCTTTTGGCTATTATTCTTCACCTGCCCTGCCTTTTGGGTATTATTATTCACCTCCCTGCCTTTTGGGTATATTTAGGTGACAGATTTTAAGGCAATGTAAATGATGCTCCCAGGTTGAAGTGTCATAAAGAGATATAAGTCCTTTCCTCCAGAAATTCAAGGTGGAATAAATAACACCCTCCATTGTTAACACTTAAAAAAAAATCCCATTGAACTACTGTAGATTGGGTGGAGAGTGTGTGTTTGAGTTGGGCCTCTGTTGTGATGATGAAATGATGAAACCACCATTGTGCCATCAACAGTGCAAGCTTCAGCACTATTGTGAGTGCAACTTGTTATTACAAGCACATAACAAAAGAGGGTCACAACAGAATTAAGGCTGCTTTTGTCATTTGGATGAAAGTGTTGATCCTGCAAATGGATCTAAGTTAGACCTTATCAGTCCTATTTAGGCATTCTAATCACCACACCCCAAGGACCTTACACACTTACCAGAAGATAACCTCCTTAGTACTCCCTTTGAACAATGATTCTAGCTCTTTGGGGAGACATTCTTTTCATTCCCTCCCTTCAACCCACATAGCAAAAATCTCTGTTAAAACCACTCTTATTTCTTATGTATCACTGGTTGTATCCCCTAGGATTTGCCACACTATCTGTCTTCTTTGGAAGTGACATTTTCTCCAGGTGAGTATAGGGAAACTTTGGGGAAAATGTGCTGTGGTAGAAAGCAAGGCAAATCATTTGTTCTCTTAATCTCTGAGAAAAATGCTCAGTTCTACACTCAACCTACGCTTCCTAACAGGAAGCATCTCCCATGGTACTGATCACCAGATTCCTCGTTTGGAAGAGGTTTTTGAACAATTCCCTGAAGTCCCTATTAATATTGAAATTAAAAAGGATAATGATGATCTCATCAATGAGGTAAGAAATCAATAAGGTAAGATAGAATCAAGATCATATGAAGTGTTAATACCACTTTATAATGCCTTGGTAAGGCCACACTTGGAATACTATGTCCAGTTTTGATCACCACAATGTTAAAAAAATGTTGAGACTCTAGAAAGAGTTCAGAGAAGAGCAAACATAATGATGATTAGGGGACTGGAGACTAAAACATATGAAGAACATTTGCAGGAACTGGGTCTGACTAGTCTAATGAAAAGAAGGACTAGGAGTGACATGATAACAGTGCTCCAATATATCAGGAGTTGCCAGAAAGAAGAGGGGATCAAGTTATTCTCCAAAGCACCTGAAGGCAGGACAAGAAGCAATGGGTGGAAATTAATCAAGGAGAGAAGCAACCTAGAACTCAGGAGAAATTTCCTGACAGTTAGAACAATTAATCAGTGGAACAGCTTGCCTCCAGAAGTTGTGAATGCTCCAACATTGGAAGTTTTTAAGAAGACATTGGACAATCATTCATCTGAAACCCAACTCAGTTTTTCAAATTTCTTTACCATCCAACACATTTTGCATAAAGCACAGATCTTAGCCAGTGTCCAACCTCCCTGTCTCTAGATCTATCTTGCAGATCTATGTTCACTTTTTTACTGGTCAACATGAAGCTACATTCATCAAAAGTTTCTCTCACATATAAGGACATATTCAACTTGAAAATCCTTCAATTAAGATACAAGACACTTTGTATTTTTGTAGTAAACAAGAATACAGTAATTGTTAGATCTGGGGTGGATCAGTTCGAAGGAAACACGAGACCATTCAGTGATTTCAGCTCTTTATTTTAGATGAGAATAGTCTGAAGAATGCGAGCCGCGGCAGCCCTTCATATAGATGCTCCACTGTCAACCACCCATAAATTATTTTTTACAGCTCCGTTAATATACATGGCTAACTCTAAATTTTTATTTATCTTTTGATGACTTTTAGTATTCTGGTCAGCGTTCTGGCGCTTTGCTTTTTTACAAAATCTTGCCAAATGTCCTCTTCCTCCACAATTAAAACACTTTTTAATTGCGTATGCAGTAGGAGATTCATTATCTTCTTTTTGAGGTTGCTCCCTCCTTAACTCATCTCTTTCAAGTCTTCTTCTTGCCTCTTCAATCAATCTGCCAGTTATATCAGTTAAAGTTAAACTTTCCTTAAGCAAAATTTCAAGGGAAGTGACGTAGTTATCATAACTTACGTCTAGTGATGATAGAATTATGTAGACTTGGTGTAGTTCAGAGAAAATAAGCTCTTTCTCATGCAGTTCTTGAAAAATGCTTTTTATAGAATTCAAATGACTCAGCATTTCACCATTCGTCTGGAGATGCGTCCTGAAAAGCTTCCCTGTTAGATTTATGTGAGCACCAACGTTATCTCGAACATAAATCCTCTTCAGCTTCTGCCAACACCGAACAGCCATTTGCTCTCCACGTATATGAACAAGTTGCTGGTCAGACAGTGTTAGTCCTATTATGCAAAGAGCTTGTTCATTTTTCTGCTTAAAATCTTTTATTTTTTGTCTATCTTCCTCAATCTCTGGATCCCATTCCTCTACGTTTGGTGGATTTTCAATTATGTTCCACAGACCTTCTCTTCGTAGAAGTAGACTACATTTCATAGATCATGATACATAGTTTGTTTCATCCAGCTTGGATATAAGGGGCAAACTTTGTAGATTGACTTGTGCCATGTTTTCTTATGGATATAAAACTATAATTAATAAAACACAGCTGTCTGTTTACTGTAATGTGTAACAACACAAACTCTCACTTTTTACATAAATCTGTTTTATCCTAGTTAAACTGACTTTGCAGCCTCTGGGCCCATAACCAGTCTGTGTTCCCCAACCAGGTTTAAGGAGACAAGCTAAACAGAATGTGCAGTGTTAGTCAGATAGGCATACAGATAAATGTGTGAGATAAGTTTGTATGTTTATTAACATACAGTAAAAATAACAGATACGCTTGTGCTATCAAAATATAGTTTATTCCATTTAGAGTTTATAGCATAGTCAAAGTAACAATCCATTAGTCATGTATCATTTAGTCAGTCCATTCAAGGATATTCAGTTAGCAAAGTCCGTGTAGAATATCCAATGTCAGTTCACTTACAAATAAATCAGTGCTCTCTCTCTCCCTTTCCAGTAGGAGAAAAACGCAGTCTTGAATCCATCCAGTAATTAGGGATCATAAAGCCAGAGAGAGCAAGCTGACGTTCCTTGCTTCTTTTATGGTGCTTTCACAACCACTTTCTTAATTATATTCCTACAGTTAAAATTGCAGACACTTTAACTAACAAATCATGATAACATATTTATTATTTTACCTAAACCAGTTAGGGTAAACAACACCGGCCACCCCTTTCCAACCCAGCTCAAGACTCGCGCCAGCCGCTTGTCTTTATTTGTTTCTCTGGCAATATCTGGCGCGGTCACGAGTGGGTTGGATTTTGTCTCTATTTGGAGTACCTCCATTGTGGGTGCTGGGTCGTCTTCCTGGTCAGGTAGGGGTGAGTGGCTCAGGGCATCTGCATGGGCGATGCCCTTGCCGGGTCGGTGTATCAGCTGGTAATTGTATGCTGCTAGGAATTCGGACCACCTTGTCATTCTTGGCGATAGAATGTTTGGTGTGGCCCTGTTTCCTGCCAGGATTCCTAGCAGTGGTTTGTGGTCCGTGATGATTGTAAAAGTTCTACCATAAAGGTATTTGTGAAATTTTTTGACGCCGGCGACGACTGCTAGGGCCTCTTTGTCAAGCTGGCTGCAGTTCCGTTCTGGCTTTGAAAGTGTCCTTGACGAGAAAGCGATGGGTCTTTCCCTCCCGTCTGGTAGGTGGTGGCTGAGGATGGTGCCGATCCCAAATGGCGCCGCGTCGCAAGTTACCGTTAATGGCAGGGTCTCGCTATACTGGATTAGTATCGCGTCGGATGTTAACAGGTTCTTTGTGTTGTTGAAGGCGCTCTCCCGTTCTCTCCAGGTCCAGGTGGCTGCTTTATCTAATAGTCTATGCAGCAGTTCTGCCACGGTCACCTTTTGAGGTAGGAAGACATTGTAAAAGTTTAACAGTCCCAAGAAAGCCTGTAATTCCTTTTGTTTTTGGGTCGAGGTGCTTCCCTTATGGCTCTCAATTTCTTTTCTGTGGGGTGGATCCCTTGTTTGTCTAGGAGGTATCCTAGAAATTCGACCCTCTCGACCCGTAGTTGGCACTTCCCTTTCTTGACTTTAAGTCCCGAGTCTCTGAATTTCTGCAGTACCTCCCTCAACCTGGCTTTTAGTTGTTTTCATTTTTTGCAGCCACCAAGACATCGTCAAAATAGGGCACAACCCCTTCTATGCCCTGGAGGAGTCTTTCCATAAGGCTTTGGAAGACCCCGGGTTCCACGCTGACTCCAAATTGGAGCCGGTTGCAGCGGAAAGCCCTCGGTGCATTACGATGGTTTGGGCTTCTGCTGTTGTGGCGTCGACCGGCAGCTGCTGGTAGGCTTGTGCCAGGTCGAGCTTTGCGAAAATTCGGCCTCCCACCAGTGAGTGCAGAAGATGCTGGACTACTGGGACGGGGTATGCGCTTTGTTGGAGTTGGCTCCAGCACCCCTTGCGCGATGAGCTTATCAAGCTGCTCATTGATCTTGGGCTTGAGTGCAAACGGCACTCGCCTGGGCTTAAGGCGGATTGGCGCGATGCTCGGGTCTATGTTAAAGGAGATAGGGGACCCCCGGTATTTGCCTAGGCTGTCATTGAAGACTTCCTGGAAGTCCCTCACGAGTGCCGCTTCCCAGTCTGCCTCTCCGATGTGTGTATTCCGGTTACTTCGATTTCCAGGGGTGCGAACCACTTTAGTCCCAATAGGCTTGGGCGATCTCAGTCGACGATCATCAGGGGTAGCACTTCTGTGGTGCCCTTGAAGGTGATCTTAAAGTGGCCTCTGCCAACTACAGGGATCCAGTTCCCCTGATAGTCTTTGAGCATTAGTGTTTGGTCCTCCAGTTCTGGCGGCGGATGGTGGAAACCAGGTGCTTGAGTGTGCGCCAGGAAACCATTGAGAGGAAGGACCCTGAGTCCACCTCCATGTCGCATGGCTGATCTTCGATTCCTGCCACCACATATACTTTCCTGGCGTCGCTGGTGGAGGAATGGTCGATGATGATGGTCTGGTGTGTTTCCTCCCTTTGTCTCGTCTCCTGGAGTCACCTGTTCTGACCTTCTCGGCTCCAGAGGTTCTCTGTCCGGCGATCGCGGTTTCTGGTGGGGGTGCTTTCTCTCCGTCGGGGGCTGCCGTCTCATCGTTGCGGGCTGTAGTGTTTTTTATTCCGGCATACTTTGGTGATGTGCCCCCGTTTCTCGCAATGCCTGCAAATGGCATTGAGAAAACTGCAGTCTGCCCAGGGGCGATCGCCGCCGCAGCCGGCACACAGGAACCTCGACTTACGACCGTGTGGTTCCCGCCGCTCCCATGCTGATTGGAGGCGGTGGATCTCCTCCTCCTCGTCTTCGGTTTCTGAGAAGGAGTCGATATTGCTGTGGTGTGTGGTTGTGTGGTCTGCCTCTGGTCGCCTCTCGGTGGTCGATGTTGTCTCTCCGGCCGTCGATCGCGGCATGATGCTCGATTGTCGCATCCGTATCGTTGATTTCTTGGCCGCTTCCGCTGCAGCGGCTTCGGTGAGGGCATCGGCGAGGGAGATGTCCCCCTTTGCCATGATGTAGCTCTGGAGGATGGGGTCTTGGAGTCCTAGGATGACGCAGTCTCGCAGGGCTTCATCCAGGTCAGCGAATTCGCACAGACTGCCCAGGTCCTGTAGTGCCGCCATGAAATCGCCCAGCCCCTCACCCTCGCATTGATCGCGCCTGTAGAAATCGTGCTGCCAAATAAGGATGGGTGCGACAGGGGCGTAGTGACTTCGCAGCAGGGGCTCGAGGTCGTCCCACTCCATCGCCTTGACATCCTCTGGTTTGGCGAAGGGTTTGGCCATCTTAAATACTGCAGGCCCGCAGTGTGTGAGGAACATGGCTTGTTTCTTTTTTTTTTGAAACAAATTTTTATTAATTTTAAAGATAAAACAACACATCATTAACCATTAAATACATAAACACATAAAACCTCTTAACATTATAAATCCTTACAAGTCGAACAAAACATTATTTTTGTACAACATAATTCCAATTTATCCCATCTCCATATGGACACACAAATATCTTTCAGCAAATTTCTCATTATTTCTCTTTACTCCTATTCAATTTCATTTCTCTTCCATATTTATCCATTTTATAATCATCATATTCATTTCTGGCTTGTTTAAATTATTCTCGTCTAACATTCCTCCAAGGTTTTATTGATTCTTTTTTCCTTTTTTTTATAAAAAACAAATTTTGTTAGTTTTACCAAAAACACAATACACAAACATACAAACACAAAACATAGACAAAACTAAAAGATCTTTTCTGAAGGTTGTCTGTTCCCGGGTTAAAACTCTTCACACAGACACAAATTCAAACATCATATTCATCCCATATATCCTTCCATATCTTATTATCATTTTCTTTTTTATATATATATATAAAAACCATTTTTATCAGTTTTATAAAAACAATGCACAAAGAATCAAGGCATAACAGCTTATAAATTCTTTTCTAGGAAAAAATAATAATAAAAGACCAATAAGGCATAACATTTCCAGATTATAATATCAATACTTCATATAGTATTAACTTCATATCTTATCCCTACTTCTCCTTTCCATCCAAATTATTTATTAATTAAAATTTTATTGCCTTTTATCAATATACAAAATCCAAAAAAAAGCATATATATCCTTACATATCTTATTACCATTTTCAACAACATTCTTTGTCTGTTCTATTTCCAATTATCCATTCATCTTTTTTTTTTTTTCCTTTTACTATACTTCTCCTGTACAACAATTGGAGTAACATCTATAACTCATTACCCTAACTTAGAAATACTACATATAGCAATTTTTCTTGGGATTCTGTTTAAAAGATTCTAAGATTACATAATAAATTTTATATTCTAAATACACATATAAAAACACAATCTTATATACCCTCCAGAATCCCTCTTTTAATCTAAATTAAATTCACCCATTGTCTCTAAATAAACTTTTTTTCTTTAGGTCTTGCTTCCCCCCATTAAGGCTTCTCCTCCCCCCCCTTTCTCTCTTGCTTATTCTTCTCCTTGCCCTTTCTACCCCTTTGCTTTTTCTCTTCGCTTTTCTTGCTCCTTTTCCTTTGCTTTCTAACCTTGCCTCCATCTTTTCGCTCATTTTTCTCTCTTTTGGTTGTTTTTATAATTCTTAAAATCCCCTTTTTCTTATCCTTTTTCTCCTCCTCTCCGGAAGGGACCCATTGTTCATCAAAGATGGCTTCTTCTTCCTCTTCTTCCTTGTCCCAGTCCTTCTGCTGCGTAATCAACTTTTCAAAAGAACATAACGCCATTTCTAAGAATTGAAACAAAGCGCCCAAAGTATCTTCTTTTTTATATTTTTGATATTCAATCTCTAGTTCATCCACAGACGATGCCATTATAAAAAGTGAAACTTTTTCCAAAACAACCACAAGTATTTTTAATCAAAAACAATCAAAAGCAATTAAAAAAAAAAGTTCCAAAAGTTAATACTTTTTTTTCCTTCTTCTCTTTCTCTTTCTGGGGTTAATTTTTAATCAAAGAGGTCCAATTACCATATATCTTCCTTTGGGATCCACAAAGACATTCTAGGCAATCTCCTCCTTTTTCAGCTTCTGCTCCAATTTTTTTTCTCCCTTCCCACTTGCAATGGCAATTTTAAATAATCAGAAATCCATACCTCCAACAAAGATTTTCCAATTTCTTAAATTTTTCAATGTCCAAAAATCCTTTTGTCTCTTAGCTTCAACTTTCAAAGCAATCCACTTTCAATGTCTAATATATCCAATTATTTCTGCTGTTTCCGTGGGGTGGGAGAGTAAAAAAAAAAAGTTCCCTTTAACAGCTTCTCCGCCGCTTTTCGCTCTTCTTAGGGATACAATGTATCCTCCATCTATTCAAACAGCTCAATTCCAGGCAATTTAAAAGATGTTACTTGACCCGGCTCAGACAGAACTTTCACTCTTCACACTTCCTCCAGCACAGTTCTTACTTCCGGTTTCGCGTGGCTTCGGGGCAGCAGGAATTCGCGACAGCTCGCGATTCCTGCTGTGCTAGCCGTTGAGGTACCCCCGATCCAGATGGGTCAGGGGGATATGGCTGCCCTGTAGGGACAGCTGAAGAGAGAGGGGAGTCGGATAGGGAGGTGGGGGTGTCGCAGACCCCCCCCCTTCTCCGGAAAAACCTCTTTTCCCAAGGCGGTGGAGCGGTGGTCAGCAATGGCCGCCACGAAGGAACATGGCTTGTTTCTTGTGGCCGTTGGCGTCCTTGAGGTTGCTACTCTCGAGGAACATTTGGAACCTATCAGTATAGGATTCCCAGTCCTCGGTAGCAGGGTTGAAAGGTGTGGGTGGCAAGTTGATTCCAGCCATGCTGTCTGTTCGCGGGTCGCTTCACCATGTGCTGGGGTCTCCGTGTTCATGATCGTCGCCAGTATTAGATCTGGGGTGGATCTGTTCGAAGGAGACGCGAGACCATTCAGTGATTTCAGCTCTTTATTTTAGATGAGAATAGTCTAAAGAATGCGAGCCGCGGCAGCCCTTCATATAGGGCTGGCTTGCGGCTCGGCGGCCAATGGCAGCGCTTTGAATCTCCTGCGATCGGCACAACCAATCGCGGTAGATTCCCAGCGCTCCAATCATGGCCGAGCCTTCGACCAATCAGGTCGCTGTCCGTCCGGACCAATCAGTTAAGAGGGTTTGGAGTATGCTAATATCGTACAGTAATAGTAGAGTTATTCCTTGCGTGTCCAATCACACTTGCCCACTCAAGATTATTCTATTCTATTCCACTCCACTCCACTCTATCCTTTCATTTCTATAATTTAGTTACATTCCTAAGACTATAGAAGATGTCTAGGAAGATGTTGACCTTCCAAATCTCATTCCACTTCTGAAGTTAATGCTCATTTGAGGCTGCTCAAATCCATTGAGAAAATTGAATCCATTATTTTGAAAAAAAGTTTGCTACAAGAGTGAACTTTCAATGAATTTTAAACCATATCTGGGATTTTAGATAAAAATAGCAAGCATAGAGAAAAGGAAATAAATACTCGAAGGCATGCAAAATTTCAAGAAATATTGAGATTTTGTCTCAAAGAATATTGAATTATGTAATCATAATTGAGAGTAGGAACTCTCAGTCTTTTTCTGGAGAAGGAGAGATCAGTATTATTGTATAAGGCTTTCAATTTGCAAGGATCAGGAAGCTGTGAATGATCCAACACTGGAAGTTTTTAAGAAGACATTGGACAACCATTTGTTCTAAATTGTGATGGCACTGGAAAAAATGTTATTTATGACCGGTCCTTGTACTGGACACTTGGCAATCGGCATATGTTTCTTCTGAGGATTGCAGCACCCCAGGTCACATCATCCCATTTGCGACCTTCCCAGTTGGCTTCCAACAAGCATCATCAATGGGGAAAGCCAGATTTGATTAATGACTATATATTCATTTAACAACAGCAATGATTCATTTAATCATGGCAAAAAAAAAGTTTGTAAAATTGGGCGTGAACATCCACCTTGCTTATCGATGGGAATTCGGGTCCCCATTGTGGTTGTAAGTTGGAGTACCTGTACTTTTTGGTAGTATGAATTTGGAAGCTTCAAAGACAGTAAAAGAAGAAAGAGAGCTGTAATTATCTTAAGGTCATCAAGTTGCTCATCCTTGAACTGAGAGTACAAGTAGCCACAGTTCTGGCTGGTGGACCCTACATCTCATCACTTATTCATATCACTATTCACATCAAGGTGTTAGAAGAAATTGGCCTCCACAGTGTAGAGTGGAAAGAGAATAAGTGCAGAAGTTTATCCAAATCTGTACCCCACAGAAAAGCCACCTGATTGGTGCTTCGGACTCCGCTCCCTCTGATCTGATTGGTTCTTCTTACTCAGTTTCCACAAGAGGCAATTGCGCCACTAAAAACTGATGTTCCTTCTAGGAATGTGTTAGCTGAGGTTATGTTGTTTTCCCTTCTTCCAGGTAGCATATCTTGTCCAGAAATACAATCGTTCCCACATCAGCATTTGGGCCTCTTTTGATAATCAAATACTGAAAAAATGCCGGAAAGCTGTACGTATCAAATGTTTTTCCCCACTTTCACTTTTTATGTTTACAAATCTGTTTTTTGCTTAAAGCTTCAGACTGTATACATATATATAGAAAGGTTTTTTTTTAGACTCTTCAGACAGCAATAAATAAGGTACCCCTTCATGCAGGTAATCCTTGACTTACAAACATTCATTTAGTGACTGGTCCTCACACTTACAACCATTGCAGCATCCCCATGGTCACAAATTTGGACGTTTGGCAACTGGCCTGTATTTATGACCATTGAAGTGTCCTGGAGTCCTGAGATCACCATTTACAACTTCTGACAGCAAAGCCAATGGGTGAAGCCTGATTCACTTAACAAGTGTGTGATTCACTTAACACCCACAGCAGAAAAGTCATAAAATTAGACAAGACTCATATAATGCCACCTTACATTGCAATGGAAATTCCTGTCCCAATTGTGTTCATAAGTCAAGGCTTGCCTGTAACATATTAGAGCATGGTTAAAAAGTCCACCCTGTGCTTCCTTATTCTTCTTAAGCTTTCTTTGTAGACCAACTTGTTACACCCACTTTTTCCAATTCTTCATAAGCATTAGACAACAGCCTCCCTAAATTCACTAACCTAGATTGAAAGACTATTAAGCAGTTGAATTTTGTCAAGCCAGGGCAAGAATTGTATTTTCCCTGAACCTTCCCCTCTATTTGGGGCACTTGGATGCTTAGTAAGCGGGAAAACAAAGCTGTGGGATGAAGTACAACAACCTTCCCAGCAATGAAGTCTAAGAATGACAATCCAGGGGTGGGATTCAATTTTTTAAACAACCGGTTGTTGGGCGTGGCTAGATGGGTGTGGCTAGGTGGGCATAGCCATGTGACTGAGTGGGCATGGCTTTGTCTTGTTTTTTGCAGCCCATCCCGCTCCATTTTTATTTTATTTTTGCCTCCTGGGCCTCAGGGAAGCCTCCTGGAGAGGCATTTTTGCTCCCAGGAAGTTTATCTGAGGCCCAGGAAAGCAAAAAAATGGAGCATGGAAGATCCCCCTGGGCCTCAGGGAAGCCTCCTGGGCAAAGCAGTAAGACAGCAAGGGAGATCCCACCACAATTGATCATTGGAACAGGTGATAGTTGGGAGGTGGGGAAAGAAATACCTTAAGGAGTGACTGGGCAGGGGAGACTGCAGTCAGCAATGTTGTGCATGAGCGACAAGGGCTGACTGGGTGGGAAGGGGAGAACGGAGAGGGTGGGGCCAGCCAGGGGGCACGATTTGCCAGTTCTCCAAACTGCACAGAATTGTAACAACCAGTTCTATACAACCGGTCCAAACCGGTAGAATCCCACCCCTGGGCAAATCGACTGTCTAAAATAAAAATAAATAAATGTTATTTATCCCCCCAGAATAAAGATATGCCCTACATCTTCTCCAAGAACAGGGGCCTCTGCATGCTTGGTCTCTGGTACCTTGGACTCCTGCCCTTCTTCCCTCTGAAGGAATCGTTCCTCGAATTCGTGCTGCCCTCGATCATAAACAGGTAACAGTTATTACAAGGGTGGGATTTAGGCAGAAAAACACAGACTTAGAAATACGACCATCTATCTAATGATTAGCCTTTGGAAGTCATGTGCCACATTTGCTCTCCCCTTTAAACAGAGTTGTGTGCCAGCTTTGGAGAGACACTTTGCTGGCATGCTGATCTGAGAAAAGGGAGGGTGTCTGGGCAACCTTTGCATCCATATCACACAGTGGCCTTTCCACAGGACCAGCAGCTAACCAGCATCCAGGAATTCTCAACTGAGGAAAGCAGAGAAGTGAGAACAATTGGTCTATAAGTCCCAATGAGCCATGGCCAATGCTGCTCTCTTAAAACCTTTGCTCTGGCTTTGCTCATGATACAGGGCAGGGATATTTATGAGACAACCCATCTCCAGAGACTTCTGCTCATCCAATACAGGTAGTTCTCAAAGTACAATTCATTTAGTGACTGTTCAAAGTTACAATGGCACTGAAAAACAGAACTTGCAACTGTTTTTCAGTTACAACCTCTCCAGCATCCCCAGGATCATGTGATCAAAATTCAGACTCTTGGTAAGTGGTTCATGTTTATGACCATTGCTGTGTCCTAAGGTCACACAGTCCCTTTTTGAGACCTTCCAACAAGCCAAGTCAATGGGAAAGCTTGATTGACTTAACAACTGGGATACTCATTTACCAACTGCAGTGAACCACTTGACAACTGTGGCAAGAAAGGTCACAAAATGGGGCAAAATTCACTTAGCAACAGAAATTTTTGGCCCAATTGTGGTTGTAAATCAAGGACTACCTTTACAATCTGATAGGGTTGACGTGTGTTGGGTCCAGTGATCTGTTTCAAAAAAATTTTTTACCACCAGTTCAGTGAGCGTGGCTTGGTGGGTGTGTTTTGCGCGTACGCCAAACACGCACTTTGTGCAGGCATTTTGAGTCATTTCCAGCAATCCTGCACTCTCCCTGACACTTCAGCAGCTGCGGTGCGGCAATTGCTGTGCTACACAAAGCAGTTGCACTTCAAAAGTAGAACAAAAGGTATGGATGCCTGAGTGGATGGGTGGGCGGGTTCAACATCAGAGAGAACTGGTTCAGTCTCTGCTGCTCACCGCCGCTACTGGCTCAGTAGAACTGGACCAAACCGGTAGAATACCACCACTGGTTGGGTCCCATCCATTAATCAGTGTCATCTGATGGGACCCAAGCCATGGGCCTTTTCTATTGCTGTGTCTCTCCTATGGCACAACATTTTTTCCAAGATCCAAATGGCCCGTCTGTCTTCTGAAAGGCAATGAAGACTGGCATTTGGTCAAGAGATTTGGGGAGTCCTTCTTGATCAATTGTTTGTGTCTGCAAGCTGCCTCTATTTGTTTGTATTTTATTCTTTTGCCCATTGACATTTGTCACGTTCCATTTTATATGCTACCCTGAGCTAGATGTTAATCAGTGACCATGGAGCATATATTAATGAGCCATTAATGGTCTAGCAGTTAAGGCACCAGGCATAGAAGCTGGTTAACTGGCTTAACTATCAGGAGATTGTGAGTTCTAGCCCTGCCTTAGGAATGAAAGCCAATTGGGTGACTTTGGTGAAGTCACTCTCTCTCAATCCAACTCTCCTTGCAGGGGAAAATTAGGAAGAGAAAAGAGTAATTGGTGTGTTCCCAATCTTGAGTTATTTATAAAATAATAATAAAGATGGGGAAAAAAATAAACAAACAACTGTTTTGTCTAAAGCAGGAGTGTCAAACTTGCATTGTCACAGTGTCGTCATGTTATGTATCACAACTTCCCACCCCCCTTTGCTAAACCAGGTGTGAGAAAAGAAAGACTAGGGGTGACATGATAGCAGTATTCCAGTATTTGAAGGGCTGCCACAGAGAAGAGTGGGCGGGGAGTAAACTTATTTTCCAAAGCACACGAAGGCAGGACAAGAAACAATGGATGGAAACTAATCAAGGAGAGAAGCAACCTGGAATTAAGGAGAGAAATTTCTTAACAGTGAGGACAATTAACCAGTGGAAGAAATTGCCTTCAGAAGTTGTGGGTGCTTTATCCCTGGAAGTTTTAAAGAGACTGGACAGCCACCTGTCTGAAATGGTATAGGATCTCGTTTGAGCAGGGGGTTGGACTAGAAGACCTCCAAAGTACCTTCAAACTCTACTTTGATTGATTGAAATATGAACACAATACTCTTCCTCCCCTCCCTCTTCTCAACAACATTTCCTCTTGCCACTCCTAGAACCAGTAAATGTTTTACGGAATGTCAACAGAAGAACATCAGCTAAATGGATTCTTTCATTCCAGGAGCAGTTGCTGTGAAGCATAGCAAGAAAGGACTTGAATCTGTTTTTTTCTTCTTCTTTTTTTAGGAGGCATAATGTTGACTCTTTGAGAAGCAGGAAGTAATAAAACATGAAAAACAAACCATAAAAGCAAAAAAAAAAAAAAAAAAAGCTTTGAGTGGAATTATTTGAGTCTCTCTGATGTTCCAATATCTAAAAGGAATCCCAAAGAAAAACAATAGAGGCAGGTGTGGAAGAGAAGCTGCTTAGCAAAACCACAGGTGCCTGCTGTCTCCTCCTCTCATCGGAGCCTTCTATCCAGCATCAACAGAATTGCCAATGAAGCTCCAAGCTTCACATAGGTGTGGGCGGAGAATGAAGAAGATGCTTGTTTGTGGCCCTGCAACCACCAGCAAACAGTACAGCAGCCAAACAAAAGATATTTTCCTTCAGGAGTGGAGAGTGCAAAAGAGAGGGAAAAAAAGTATAGCAATGCAGCAACATAGAGCACAATATAAAAAACTGCAAGAGCTCTATATGCAGCCATTTATAGGGAGGGGAGAGATGAAATTTCAGAGGCAACTTAAGACAGAGCAGGCTTAAGAACGAAATGTTGTTATATAGTAGTAATAATATCAAGCATAATATACAAAAGGGGTGGGCGAGATGCATGGACTGGCTGGGAAGTTCTGGGAATTGAACTCCACACGTCTCGCTCTAATCCTCAGGGCCCATTACACACCCGCAGTACCTACACTGATACAAAGACACAAATTTTACCAGAGGGACCAACGGAAGGACGAGAGCGATGGGAATTTTGTAGCTGACCTCCAGAACCTAGGAGGCCTTTGTGGTTTTGCAAACTTAGAGGAAGCCTTAAGAGACCGAATAATTCTGGGGTTAAACGCACCGCAGGTGCAGAGTAAGCTGATGGCAAAAGGCGACATCAGCCTTACAGATGCCATCGCCGATGCTACTGCAGCAGAAGCAACCAGGAAGTCAGCTGCTTGAATGTGCCGAGCGAACGCACTTTTTCGCCAACGAGGCACCAACCGCCACTGAGAAGCATGCTACCGCTACCCACCACAAAGACCTCGAGTCATCCTCAGACAGTGATGAAGAGGAGGTCAACCGGCTCCGCTCGGAACAAGAGCAAAGGAACCAGAGACGTCCGCGCCAATGTGCGGGTTGTGGGGCAAACCACCCGCAATCAGACTGCAAATTCCTCGACGCACTCTGCCGTAACTGCGGGAAAAAGGGCCACATCGCGAAGGTCTGCAGAAGCAGACGAGAGTCCAGTTCCAGCCGAAAGGAGAACAACCTCCATCAGGAGATAAGCAAACCTCCTGAGAACCGGGACCGTCTGAACCACCAATGGAACAACCACTACTACTACAGAAACCAAGCACCTGCCTTTTCAACGAGACGAGAAGAGGCCCACTAAACCATTATCATCGGCCATGCTTCATCGCTCGATGTAAGGAAAATACGAGTGAAGGTTACTATTGAGAATCTACCATGTGTGATGGAAGTCAATTCGGGATCGTCCTTGTTGATGGTATCCTGGAAAACCCTCAAGCAACTGATCCCTGCCATCTCCCGCCAAGACCTCAGCACGCAGTGAATCATCCTGAAAGACTATCAGGGAAACAGAATCCCAGTTGTCGGTTCCAGCAATGTCCAAGTATCATTCAAGGACCGCACAGCAACGCTTCCCTTAACTGTAGTCGATCGTGACCAACCCAGCTTGTTAGGGCTACAGTGGTTTGCCCCACTCGGAATTGAACTAGCCGGCATACACCATACCGGAAATGATGACTGGGAAGAGACTCTCATCCAGTAATTCCAGGACGTGTTCACAGGAACATTAGGCAAGTACAAGGGGACCCCTATATCGTTTAATCTCAGCCCCGATGTAGCTCCCATTCGGCTTAAACCCCGTCGAGTACCTTTTGCCTTAAAACCTAAAATCGACGAGCAGCTAGATAAACTGATAGCCCAGGGCGTGTTGGAACCGATTGACCACGCCCATTGGGAAACCCCGATAGTAACGCCCATGAAGCCAGATGGTTCGTTAAGAATTTGCGGGGACTATCAGGCCACCCTAAATCATGCTCTTCAACAGAGTGCTTATCCAGTACCGGTGGTTCAACACCTTCTTCATTCCCTGGGTGGCGGAAAAATATTTGCAAAACTGGACTTAGCTCAGGTGTACCAGCAACTCCCTGTGGACGCAGCAACTGCAGAAGCCCAGACAATAGTTACACATAGAGGCGCCTTTAAGTGCAATAGACTCCAATTCGGAATAAGCGTGGTGCCGGGTATTTTCCAAAGTTTAATGGAGAGACTATTACAAGGCATAAAAGGCGTCGTGCCTTATTTTGATGACGTCCTAATAGCTGCCCCCACTAAAGAAGTATTAGGACAATGGCTCAGAAAAGTCCTGCAGAAATTCAAAGATGCAGGTCTTAAGGTAAAACGAGACAAGTGCCAACTTTGTACAGAGAGAGTGGAGTTCCTGGGATACCTTCTCAACAGACAGGGAATCCACCCCACCGAAAAAAACTAACCGCAATAAAAAAAGCCCTGAGACCTAGGAATAAGACAGACCTTCAAGCCTTCCTGGGACTCATTAACTTTTATAACATTTTCTTGCCCCAGAAGGCAACCGTAGCCGAACCCCTACATAGACTCCTCGATAAAAAAGCTCCTTGGGTTTGGGGACAGCGTAAAGAGATAGCGTTCAAAGGGATAAAAGACCTTTTAACCTCTGATGCTGTATTAATGCAGTACAACGAAACTCTCCCTTTGACAGTCACCTGTAATGTCTCACCATTTGGAGTAGGAACCATCCTAAGGCACGTCCTCCCAAATGGAAATGAGGCACCCATTGCGTTCTTTTCGAGAACTTTGTCTAAAACCGAAAGGAACTATAGTCAAATTGATAAAGAGGCCCTTGCTATTGTATCCGCAATTAAACGCTTCCATGAATATATATATGGAATACCCTTTACCATAATTACAGACCACAAGCCGCTACTGGGGATTTTGGTGGGAAACAGACAAACTCCCCATATATTATCACCAAGAATGACATGTTGGTCAGAATTTTTAGCCACCTACAATTACCGATTGCAACATCGCCCGGGGAAAACCATTCCCCACGCTGACGCTTTGAGCCGCTCGCCACTACCAGACATTATAGAGGACCCTGCTCCGACCATTACCGTACTACAAATAGAAACCCTCAAATCACCGCCATTAACCACTCGAGACATAGCCTTAGAGACAAAAAAGGACCCTGTTTTGGCACGAGTCCTCAGCTGGATAGAATGCGGTTGGCCGATAAGTGAAACTGATGACACGTTCAAGCCATTTAAAAATCGTCAAACGGAACTGTTCTCCCAGAAAGGTTGTATAGTATGGGGAGACAGAATCATAGTCCCGGAGAAGTTACAATATAGGGTATTGAAAATACTGCACGAGGGACATCCAGGCATCGTATGGATGAAGGCATTGGCCAGGAGTTACGCATGGTGGCCTGGTTTAGATAGACAAATAGAAATGTGGGTAGCAAAATGCAGTAAATGCCAGGAAACTCACCCCGCTCCTTGAAGGACTCCCCCAACTCAGTGGGAAACACCTCGAGGCCCGTGGTCCCGTATCCACATCGATTTTGTGGGACCCACAAGAGGACACACTTTCATCTTAACAGTGGAGGCCTATTCAAACTGGTTTGAAGTCCAAAAAATGGAAAGCACCACCACAGACTCAGTCACTAAAAAACTGAATAAACTATTCACTACCCATGGACTTCCTGATGTCCTCGTCTCAGATAATGGCCCCCAATTCACTGCTCTGCCATTCGAACAATACCTGGCTGATCGGGGCATCCGCCATGCTTTAACATCGCCAACTCACCCTGCAGCCAATGGTAGGGCTGAACGAATGGTTCAATTTGTAAAACAGACCCTGCATAAAATGGACCACAGCGACATTGATGACAAAATAAACTGAATGCTTTTTATTCAACACATAACCCCAAACAGCACCACGAACAAAACCCCAGCAGAACTCCTGATGGGCCGGAAACTTCGCTCGCATCTTGATCGCCTCCACCCAAACTACATGCCAGAACAGCCCCCAGGATCCAGCAGTAAGTGTCAGGCATTCCAGGAAGGTGACCTCATGTTTGCAAAAAACTTCTCAGGTGACCCATTGTGGGTCCCCGCTACCATAATGCAACTTACGGGACCCCGATCATATCATCTACAAACAGCAGATGGTAAGATGTGGAAACGCCACATAGACCAACTCCGTTCTTGATTAGCGCCGGAACCTCCAGCGGGGGGGGGGATGAACATGGAGGAGGACAAAGAAGAAATTGAAACCCAACAGCCCAGGGGATACTCACTATCTGAGGGAGAACCGGACCAGGGAGCGGCCTCTCCACGTGACAACATTGCGACGGAGGCGGATCCAGGGAACCCGGAAGACAGCACCGACGAGGGCTACCCGGAACTACAATCTTCACTATCCAGCCCAGCGGACAGCCCACTGGAGCCAGAACCAGAACGAAGCCCGGTGGAACAGCGCAGGTCGAGCAGATAGGTGAAGCGGCCTGCCTATCTGTGTGAATACATCACCCCACCCCTCAGATGGAACCAAGGGAAGAGGGGTGTTATGGATTAAACCATTGCAGCGATACAACCGAAACAGCTTTGTCTTACAACAGGCTTGTAATCCTATTGGCCCGTGAATAGCGAGTCGTGATTGGTCAGGTTTGGCCAGTCTGATTGGCTGTTAATGGAAGCCCCTGATTGGACGCTTAGTTCATTGGTTGTTTAACGGCAGCAAGCTCTATAAAAGAGCTACTGCTGCCCAGATTTGGTGCTCCAGTCTTTCTTGTTTAATAAAGAGTTGAAGTCATAGTCCGATGTCTCGTCTCCGTTCTTGTGCCCATGCCCAGGACATAACAATTAGTACATTGCAATAGTCATTATCATAGGATTGGTGCAGAGATGATAATAGAATAGAATATAGGAAGTACTCGTGTACCACTTTGTTTTTATCAAATAAAACATCTTCCCCACTCTTATAGGGACCATAAGAAAACTACCTGTCCAGAATCCAGTGCTTCTGTATCTCCTTCAGATGGGAACAAGATAATTGGAAGCAGTTCAACAAAGAACCTATGACACAAGACATTCAAACCTCACAGTTTGGGGGTTTTCCCCTATCATGTGAATAACGCCTAAGTTAATTGGACAGGATAAAGTTAAGCTGACTTCCTCATATATTCTTTTTCATGTTCTGTAGAAGCTTAGTTGTGGAGAAAAACAATGCTGGTATGTAAAATTATTCTAAGGGTTTTGCCTGTCAAAGACTAGATATATTTGTAGTATGTTTTGTAATTCATGGAATTACTTCTTTGGAAAAAGTGTGGGATCCAATATTTTAAAGAAGGAATAGCAGGAAACCAGCAGTTCTCAGGAGCTTGTTAATTTTGCCACCTTTCTGTTTTGTTTAATCCTAGGACGTATTTTCCAGTGAAAAAGGGCAGACTTGGATCATTCCTGGCAATATTTGCCACCAAGTGAGTGACATAGAGACATGGTTTTAATTGTTTCGTTCTTACTAAGTATTCCTTTCCTTCATCACCTTCTCCTCTCCTTTCCCAGCAGGAGGGCTCTTAATGAAACATATAACCCAAGCCAGTTGTTTCCCTGCTAGAGACAATAAATATCAGAAAAATGACCTCTCTCTCCCCAAGTGATACTATGTGAAATATCTTGTTTTTTCTCATATCTATTTCCCCACTTTTTTTCTGCTGGGCTCTATAATACATAAAGCAGAGTGAATATACCTAAACCTTTTGTATTCCTATTTCTTTCCTTTCCCACCAGGGTGACAATGCATAAAAAGCTGTTCAAACATCTGGAAGACAGAGGAATACAAGTATGTTGGGGAAAGCTAACAAATCAGAATTTTGGGTGGCATGCTAGTCTCTCCTAAAAAAAAAAGGACTGGGAGGGGGGATATGACACCAGTATTCCAGTATTTGAGGGGCTGCCACAAAGAAGGGGGGGGGTTAATTTATTTTCCAAAGCCCCAGAAGGCCAGACAAGAAACAACAGATGGAAAATAATCAAGGAAAGAAGCAACCTGGAATTAAGGAGAAACTTCCTCACAGTGAGGATTATCAACCAGTGGAACAGCTTGCCTTCAGACATTGTACGTGCTCCATCCCTGGAGGTTTTTAAGAAAGGACTGAACAATCACTTGTCTGAAAAAGTACAGGGTTTCCTGTTTGAGCAATGGGCTGGACTAGAAGACCACCAAGGTTCCTTCCAACTCTATTCTGATTCTGATATTCCTGGGAACGATCAGAATTATTTATTTATTATTAAATTTATATGCCGCTCATCTTACTACTAAGCTACTCTAGGGGCTTACAATGGTATAAACATTATATAAAGCTAAAACATCAAGAGAGCAATACACTGAGCACCAAATTTAACATACTAAGTTAAACAACAAAGCAAATAAAATAAAATGCGCACAGAGGGTGGAGGTGGGATCCTCTAATAATCTACTAGCCACCTCGGAAATGAGACCACCTCCCATTGGGGTCCCAGGCCAGTTGTCAGAGTCAGGTCTTAAGGTTCCTTCGGAAGGCCAAGAGGGTGAGGGCAGATCTCATCTCAAGGGGCATGATGTGCCCGCAGCAGAGAAGGCTTTTCTGCTGGATCTCACTAGGTGCAATTCCTTGGCCAACAGGATCCAGAGCATGTCCCACCTGCCAGAGTAAGTATGGAGGGCCAATCCTATCAGGGCAAGACTGTTCTTTCGATAGATGATGCCTTATAGGGCTTTAAAACTAATGGCCAACTACACCGGAAACATATTGGTAAGCAATGCAGTTCATGTAACAATGGGGTAACATGGACCACTCTAGGGACCCCTAAAACTGTTTGCTCTGCTGCATGTTACCTCAGCTGTAACTCCCAAACGCTCTTCAAGGGTAGCTCCATGTAGAGTGGATTGCAGTAGTCTGAGTGTGAAATGACCAGGGCAAGAGTAGCTGAGCCTGAATTAAAACCTGAGTTCAAACTATTGCAAAAAAATATTGCTATTGACCTGGCTACTAACAGTAGTGATGAAGTGGTGCTCCAGAAATTTTGGGATTGCAGCAAAGGCGCCTCTTATTCTTGTACTCTCTGGGCTTTTTTATTTTTATTTTTTTGGGAGGGCCACAGTCCTTTTATTTCTGGTGTTTGCATTTTGTGATTCTGTTTTTCCCTCTTCCACTTTCTCTCTAGACTCTTCTTTGGGTTTTGAATGAAGACAAAGATTTTGAAGAAGCCTTTAGCTATGGGGTCTCTGGAGTAATGTCTGACTATCCAACTCTTCTTCGACAGTACCTGAACGCCCACCCACCCACCCCTCCAATGCATAAATTGTAATATTATTTTAGAATTGCCGCTGACATTTCTGATGGGGAACGGAGAGAGAAATGGATGATTTCAGGATAAAAAATGTGTGAAACCATTTCACATCAAAAGTGTGTGAAACCACCATTCGCACACCAGTACTGATGATGTTACCTTAAAGTAATGAAAACAAGGAAGAAAACAAGCCAACTCAGAAAACACCAAAGACCTTACATTTCAATTCTGAGCTATAAATATTCTCCTTTATTGAAACCATCATGATCACCACCTCATTTCTTTTTTCTTTAGTATGTTTTTCACCTTTTTATCTCTCGTGAGGCCAGTTATTATTATACAACTCTTGGGAATGTTCTAAATGGAGAGAGAATCAACATGGTGGCCACACCTACACAATTGTAGCCCCACACTTTTTACTATGTGCACAATACACATGAAAAAGCAGTGGGGTTTGATCATGCAGTCAAAGCTATTTTCTTGACTTTTTTTCTTTTAAAATCCTCTTCTGCAGGAGAAGAATGTAAAAACCTACACTTAAATTTGCTTAAGAATGGCTCTTGAAATCAGCTGAAGATCTGGCTAGGGAATTCTGGGACTTGAATTCCACCCATGGTTGGGTAACCATGCTCTAAAATCACAAGCTACCCATCTCTGTACTGTACAAGATGTTGTCAGAGGAGAACAACAATTTAATTCAGCATTAAATTCTTTGAGGTATGCAACAGTTATCAAGGCAAACTTTTACTCTCCCAGAGCTGGGTGATGCCTGTTTCAACAGCAAGTTTGCAAACAAACAAGTCCCACAAAAGAAGGATCAGCTGTTAAGGGTTTGGCAAGAAATTCCAGCTTTAAGTCATTGGCCCAACGTGGGGTTGTTCTACTGTTCTAGTCAAATATTTTAATCGAGGCTGGAGAAGGAAGTGAAAGATGGACTAATTTTCATGCTGTACTGTACAAGATAAAGGAAGGGGTGTATTCTAAAATTGATTGAATTGTTGGTGAAATTTGATCTGTGGCCTTTTAGATCTATTTTCATTTTCCTTCTCTGATTGTTGGCATCCACAGAGAATGCAAAAAAAAAAAAGGAAGGCCAACAAGTTCTTCTAGATGATTAATTTGCATTCAATCCCCACCCTTCCTGGGCACATTCCTGATACTCAAAGCTATTCCTGATGTAGTTTCTGCTTGGGTTACCATCTTTGAATCCTCTCTTAAGGCCAAAGTCTTGTGAAATGTAGGAATGATTCTGAAACATTTTGAAAGACCAATGGAAGCCCGCATGATCTCTGCCACATTTTGGACAATCCCCATTCATGAACATTTGCTCCCACTGCATGTAGTCCTCACTTTGCAACAGTTCATTTAGTGACCATTTGAAGTTATAACAGCACTGAAAAAAAGCAACATGACCATTTTTCACCCTGACAACCATTGCATGATCGAAGTTCAGACATTTGGCAACTGACTCATTCGACTTACATCCTCAATTGAGCCCAAAATTTCCATTGCTAAGACAATTGTTAAGTGAATTTTACCCCATTTTACAACCTTTCTTGCCACAATTATTAAATTAATTACATAGTTGTTCAGTTAGTAACATGTTTGTTAAGTGAATCTGGCTTCCCCATTGGCTTTGCTTGTCAGAAAGTCACAAAAGGTGGACTTCCGGTGATGTTTCTGTCGAAGATGGATTAGAGACCGTGATCGTATGCAGCTTTGATCTGTGTTTGCCCTGTTGGAAGGGTCCCTGAGGGACCGAACCATCTGCCCACCTTGTAAGGGTGGGAGGAAGAGGGGGAGACCACCAGCTGGGTTGAGAGGAGCCGCATCTCCCCTCCCTGGCTTGGTATCTACTCCCCTAGAAGACAGGGAGAAGCGGCAGTCTAATGGCTGCCCTGAAGACAGGAAGCTGTTGGGACTTAAGTTTGTGCTGGAGAGTGGAAGTGGTGAGCAGCATATAACTAGATAAAAGACTTTGAATACTTTTTTTTTTTTTTGATAACCCTGAAAAGCGGAAAGAAAGAATCCTTGTTTGGAAGAATGGTAACGGGGAATAAGAGGAAAATATAAGGTAAAAGAAAAACCAGAAATAAAAGAATTATATGAAAACAGAGATTAAATTTGGACTAATATACAGAATTGGACATTAATTAGGCATTGGATAAAATGCTGTATTTATTTGGAATGGATAAAATTTAATGTTAATACTCCGGAAAAGAGAATTAAAAATTAAAAAACTTTGAAAAAAAAGTGATATAGAGCACTACCTAATGGTTAAAGATTTTCCTCTTTTATGCTTCTATGGGAAATTACTGATTGTATAAATATTTGAAAGAAAGAAGAAATGGAATAAAAGATTATTAATACAACAAGAACCCCAGAAGCTTTAAACAAAAATGGGGACTACAGTAAAATATAAAGGAATACAATATTTTGAGACTGCTGGAGGTTGACTGTGACAAAAAAAAAACAGAAGAAAGAGAAATTGAGAGAAACTGAGACTTTTGGCAAGGACTATAATAGAAAAATTTGATCTTTAATAAAGAAAGGGAAGAAATAAGCAAAGAATTTAAGTTGGAGCTGCAAACTGTGAGAGGTATGTTAAAAGAAAGAATGAGATTACTGGATACAACGATTAGTAAAGCAATGGTGTTGCAGCTTGCAGAAGAACAAAGAAAGCCCAGATATGACGAGTTGGAAAAGGAAAACAACAGCCTAGAAGAATATGGAGAACAAGGACCATTGCCAAAGGATATAAAAAGATTTAAAATAGAGACACTGACAACAGAGTCAACAAATAAAAGAGATAAGGCTCCCAAGACGAAGAAGAAAAAGAAGAAGGAATTATATAAGAAGAAACCTCAAAAAAGAGAACTGAAAAGGGTGGGGGAAAACATGCTGATGGGCAATACTAGAATGAAAGAAGAAAGACCAGGGAAACTTAGAAAAGGGAAAGTTGGCTAAAATTAAAAGAAATAATAAAGACGAGAAATTTAGAGATAAGGGTTAGGGATTTTATAAGGGGGATACCACATGGGAATGTATATTGGTACTTAGTTTAAAACTTTTTCCAGTGTAAGATTGAGAGTATCTTGGCGATGTTTCAACGAGGTCCCACTTACCATCTTCAGGCTGGTGCTTTCGGCTTTGTGCTTGTGCGAGCAAAGCATGATCGGAGCTGCTGTCTCTCTATAAATACTGGTGGGGAGGTTGGCTGTGTTGTTATTTCTTGATTGGTTGATGGAGTTGATGTTTGCAGATTGGTTGGCTTTTTTGTAAGAACATGTATGGCTGAGATATTGGCTGTGTGTCTATCAGCCTCCTGTGTTGTAACGACCTCGGTAATGGGCTGTGATGACTTTCTGAGTTCTACTGTTATGACATCCTGGGCCTTGTGCTGTAATCTCCTGGGTCGTTGGCTGTGTTGTAACATCCTGAGGTTTTGTGGTTTAACCTCCTGAGTTTCATGATGTGATATCCTGAGCGGGTGGCTGTGATGTGACTTCCGATTTTGGTTTGGCTCTGAGTTTGAGGCCTGGCTATGTGTTCATGGCGTCAGTTTGCTTGGTTTGGGGGTTGGGGTGTGTGTGGCAGCTGGTGATACAGCCGTGGTCTGGTTTCTGGATGGTGATTGCCTTTCGTCTATGGGATGGGTGGCTAGGATTCATTTGTTGATAAGGGCTAGTTTCCAGATGTTTGGTAGGCAGGATGTATCATCCTGTTTATTCATGTTATGGGGGTGTTTCTCTATTTCGATGGCTTCCCTGATTATTCTCTTGTTGAAGTGTTCAGTATTGGAGATTAATTTGGTTCCCTCAAAATTAATTTCATGTTCTGTGGCTTTAAGCTGCTGGAAAAGGGAGGAAGTATTTTCTTCCTTTCTGACTGCATTCTTGTATTCTGCGATGCGTGCGCTTATTCTCCTGTTGGTCTGTCCAATGTATGTGGCTGGGCAATTGTTGCATGGTATTTCATAAACAAATCTCCAATATTGAACACTTCAACAAGAGAATAATCAGGGAAGCCATCGCCAAACAATCAAGAATACATTTTAAAATATACAGTTGATTATTTAATGGATATTAGAAGTATATAATAAGAATATTTTATTATGATTAAAGTATGGGAATGGAAAACACTATGTGGATCCAAATACATTGGCTTTATTTTACTTTTACTTTTTAAAAATTGTTTATTATATATCGGCTTAGAGAAAATTAAGGATAATAACGATGTGTAATGTAAAATAAAATAGGTGGTAGGCTGAAAATGGAAATAATAGGGGATAAAGAATTGAAAACCTATGTGTGGATGAAATGATACTGATATTTAATTGAAATATGAAATGCAAATTTATTTAAAGATGAGTGGAATGGATAATGATATGAGATATTATATAAGATTAATGGAAATGAAAGTATGACTATGTACAAGTGTTATAATCTGGAATCATGTTTCTCACGTGAAGAGATGTGTAAAAATTTAAAAAAAAATTAAAAAAAGAAAGTCACAAAAAGTGATCACATGATTCTGGTCATGAATACATGCAACCTGTCAAGCATCTGAATGTTGTTCATGGGCATGCTGCAACAGTCACTAAGTATGAAAACTGTCATAAGTCACTTTTTTCAGTGCCATAGTAATTTCAAATGGTCACTAGTAAATGGTTGTAAGTCAAGGACTACCTGTATATGCCATCTATCTCACTGTCCTAAGTGACTCTTGGAAGCTTACAATAGTATAAAAGCATAATTATAAAGACATTGAAACTATTAAAATTAAGGTGGTACGATGGTGTAATTTTTTTTATTGTCAAATATTCTCCACATAATTTTCTAGAGCACAAATATGGAATCTGTGAGTCTCCAGATATTGTTGGACATCAGATATTGTTGGACATTATTCTCATCAGTCTAAGCCAGTAGGACCAATAATCAGAAGCAACGGCAGCTCTAGCTGCAAATCTTTTTACACCTCGTTTAGATGGCACTAGGTTAACCTCCATGCACAGCTTTTACACTCGAAGTACCAGTGCTATCACTATTACACTCTACAAATCTCATTCCCCAATTTGAGGGTTTAAGAGGTGGGCCATAATTACAGAATGGTAATAGAGTTCACACCTGGCCAGAGACTTCCTCCATATTTTTGACTTCCTCCACATGTTTTTGGGCTGAACCCTAACAGTGAAAAACAGGTTTTGCCAGCTGAGTCCCAATTCAAATTAATTGCATTGTAAAAATTAAGGTCCCCATAATTATCATTCATTTCACTATATAACATCCTTTAAGTGGCAATAGTCTGAATCCATACTCATTTCCTTTTCTCTGATCAATGTGCTTGTAATCACCACCAAAAAGGGAAGGGATTTATAGATATAATTCTGGCAGAAGGACACCACAATTGAACTTAATATCCCTAGAATTGTTGCCTAGTATAGGGAAGGGGAGTTTCATGGCCCTGGAGAGAAATCACGAGAATATCATTTAAATTCTGATCTCTAATTTGGTTTAGTCAATATTGTACATCAGGGATATCCAACCTTGGCAACTTTAAGACTTATGAACTTCAACTCCCAGAATTCCCCAGCCACCATGGCTGGCTATGGAATTCTGGATGTTGAAATCCATAAGGTTAAAAGTTGCTAAAATTAAAAACCTCTGCTGTACATCATCCCTTCCAACCTGACTGATTATGATGTAATCATGTCCCAAACATGCTTTTTCAAAGAAAAAGAAACTTTACTCGCCTCATGAAAAAGCATCTTTGGGACAACGGTCACCTGGATGACTGAGAATCTCCAGAGATTTAATCTTGTGTTATCAAGTTGGAGTTGTGACTCTTAGAAATCACATAGATATGAATAATAGACCACACTGTACAATTTGGACAATAAGTAGAATCAGATGTTTTATTTCAAGAAGTCTTAAATAGATTTATGAAATCCTTTTCCACTTAGTTTTGATGAGTTGGGTCTCTTTCCTTTGTCATATATTCTCACAACCAGAATACAGAATAACAACGTTGGAAGGAAGAAATTTTGGATATCTTCTAGTCTAACCCACAGCTCAAGCAGGAGATGCTTGACTATTCCAAACAGATGGCTGTCCAGTCTCTTCAATCTCTTCTGTACAAATCCACTCTGGGTGTGTTTAACAATGAGAAGTAAAAATTAGACAAAGGTTTCTCAAGAAGCTGCATAGTTGAGTGGGAATTGGTACCCAGGTCTTCCCACTTCTAATCACTAGGGGGCACTCCCTGTCAAATAAATATTTGCTAGAACTAGCTGCAGTTAAGTCAAGTAAACAATACAAAGAAAGGCAAAGGCAACCACTTGGAAAACACCCACAATCATACAAGCTGCATATTTTCAGTTCTGCAGCTATCTTAGCAAGTAAATTCACTTTTGTCTCTCATTCTGCTTCATTCCAAGCATATCAATGTAGTCCACAGCATCCAGCTGACAAAGTGGGGTCTTACATTTAAAATCTCTAGCAAAAAAAGGCTGCAGGATTTTTAAGATTGTGTAGAAGCAAATTAAAATGAAACAAAAATTTTTTATCAGCAGTGAAACTATTAGGTTCCCTTAACTGAAGTCAATCTTATCAAATCCAAGGACAAAATAATTGCTGAATGTACAATTATCGATCCTCTTCTGTGCAAGAACCAGTGGTTGCTTATTAGAAAAGGGTTGCAGCCATACTGATTAGATTGTGTTGTCTCGTGATAAATGGGCATTCATTCATGTTCGCTTAGCATTATAATGTGTTGTGTTCTACCTCTTACGAGCTGGATATCGATAAAAGCCATGTTTCTCTGTCTAGACTCGAGTCATTTTTGTTTATTTGCATCCCACCTTTATTAATGTTACAAATAAGGCAGCAAACATATTCCACACATTTTTCTCTACCTATTTTCCCCACAACAACCCTTCAGGGTGGGCTGAGTTGAGAGAGTGACTGGCCTAACTGATCTTTTATGTCTAAGGTGGGACTAGACCTGAGGATGTGCTGGTTTCTAGTCTAACGTCTTAACCACTGGATCAGTGGTCGCCAACCAGTGGGCCAGGGACCACTGGTGGTCCATGAGAAAATTTTGGTGGTCCGCAGAGAAATGTCAACCCCAAAGCGCCCCCCCCCCAAAGCAATTAATCCAGGCTGCATGGGAATGCAAGGCTGTGCCGCCCACATGGCCCGTGGGAACACAAGGCTTGTGTTGCTTGCATTGTGAACAACACAAGATAGTGAGGGGAGGGGGGAAAGGGCAGAGGGGGGGAAACTTGCACCTCACCAGGCCACCGGGCTGCTTCTTTCCACTTCTTTCTTCTGTTTTTGGCTGCACACAAGGAAAGCAGCAAAAGTCTTTCTTTCTCACCCCCAAACTCAGCTAGAGATGAATCTTTAGGACCCTGCTAGGCATCCTGCTCCAAGAGGCTGCGCCTGCAAAGACTCATTTCTGGCGGAGTTTGGGGGAGAGACTTCTGCTGCTTCTGCTGCTTTCCTTGCATGAAGCCAAAAGTCTCTCTCTCTCCCTCTAAGAACGGAGCTGGAGACGGTATCCTGTGAACCCAAAAAAATAATTGATCAGTAGGAAAATAGGGTGGGGAATTTTCCTGCAGACTTTTTTGGGGATTTCCCCAGGGTCTCTGGTCCGCAGGATTTAAAATTGAGTTTGGTGGTTCCTGAGGTCCAAAAGGTTGGCGACCCCTGCACTAGACCAAACTGCCTACCCACTTTTTAAAGTCATTTTATGTAGCTAATAAAACAGTTTGTGACCATCACAACTGATGCCCAAAGACACATATTAATGTAATCAACAACATTGGACTTGGTTTCCCTGCAACATGATTATTTTTCTGGCATTAGTCAACTTGTGGAACTGAACTCATTGTGTGCAAATTCAGATCCTGCTCAATCATAAAACTTTTAATCTAGGCTATTTTGTTGCAGTATGCCAGACAATTTCCTTTCTTGTTGACATCTAACCCTGACTCACAATGAGGAAGTGAACAATGACTGCCTTCCCCTCCGAGGCAAATATTGTCTCCTTTGGCTTGCAGTAGTTTTCCAAAATACCCAAGCACAGAATAATTGTTCAGATCCCAAGATATACAATACCCCCCAAAATCTCTTTCTTACACTGGAATGTAGATTTGCAATTGCAGAATTCAAATAAGACACTTCCATAATATAAAAATGTCTTATGGGAAAAACAGCTACTATAGTGATGATGATGTTTACAAGTATTTACATTTTAATATCTGGAATTTTTAAAAACATTATTTAAAAGCATTATTTACCAGCCAAAATATCAATTTCGACATAGTCTTGTTTGTAGGATCCTGTGTTTCATCAATTCAAAATTTTCCAAACACAGAAGTCTATTATATTAAGTGCATGTATTCATCTAATCAGACTTAGTTTCACTGCAACATGATTTTTCCAGCAATTTCCGGGATTGAACTCACTACATGCAGATCGAGATCCTGCTCGACCATAAAAACTTTTAATCCAGGCTATTTTGATCAAAGCTTATTAGTGCCATCTCCAAGTGGCAAAAAGGCAAGCCTCCCCAACTATCCCTTCTAGACCCCGTTTCCAAAGGGGGGGAGGGGAAAAGGTGCACTACCGCAGCCCGCCAGAGGAGGCAAAGGCGCTCTGCACATGCCCAGAGGCCCGCCGGTTTCAGGGCCGGCCCAGGCGCGGCGCGCCGCCCAGCCACGCCATCTCTGCAGACCGCCTCGCGCGCCCCGCCCTCACTTCGTGCCGAACCGAGCGTGTCCTCCGCGCGCGCATAGGTCCCCTCCCCTTTTATCAGCTCTGCAGTTTATTTGCATAGCCCGCCCCGATTGGCTGGGCGGAAAAGAGGAAGGAGCGGAGGGGTAAGCCCGCAGGAAGGAGGAGGGAGAGGGGAGAAGAGAGAGCGAGAGAGAGAAAAGGGGGCGGAGACACCTTTGTTTCACAGCCTGGGTTTGTAAACAAGAGGAAGTCTAGACTCCCAGCTGGGGCTCTTCGCGGGGGGCTGCGGGTCTGTCGGCGGGGCGACTCCCCTCCCCAAAAGCCGCACCGAGGCACCATCCGACACAGGTTGCTCTTCGGACAGGTGAGACGGAGGTGGGGGGGGGAAGGGCTCCAGGGAAACGGCGGCGTCCGTGGACGCGTCTTCCCCACGGCAGGCTGGCGGTGCGTGTCTGTCTGCCTGTGTGTATAAAAACACGCACGGGGGTGTGGATCATATACCCCCCCCTGCAAGAATGGAGGGAGGGTGGTGCAGTGGATACTTGTGGGCGCCTATTTCCAGTGAGTGACCCACTGACCCCTCGAAAGGCGAACGGATCTGAATAGCTGGAGAAGGATGAAAAGGATTCCGGTGGATCCTTTTTCAGAGGATTCCCATTATTGTACCCCTCCTGGCCACGCCAAAGAGAGCATTTCCTAGGATAACCTCATGTTCCTTTTGTTATTTCAGCAGGGGATTTGTCTCCTCCCTTCGCGATGGCCCGTATCTCCTCTAATCCCACAGGAAATGCTATAAAGAGGGACCCGTTTTCAAGAGTCATTAATTCGGGATCAGGTGGCATCCTTTATGTGTTGGAGCAGCCCGGGTTGCGTTTTATCCTGGGGGGGGGGGGATAGTTTCCAGCATAATATCGATAGATAGCCAAATGAATCATAACCACGGCACTGTTTATTAAAGCTGGTTTTAACTCTGGCTTGGTCTCACTGAGCATGTAGGTTTCTCTTTTTTCTCTGTCCATCAATCAAGAAAAAATTTTTTCCAGGTTGTGATGCTGCTATTTCAAACGTTTTAATAGAGAGGGGGAATTTGGACTTCCAACTTTTCTTTCCATATCCTTCATTCTTCTAAAGTTCTGATTTTAGGAAGTTTAAAAACAGACAAGCAGGAAAATGTTTGCATGAGTGGCCCTACAATTTATATGGAAATATGAAATTATGGCCTATTACTCAACAGCTGTCCCTTTCTGGACTTGAAATAAAAATCTTGCCATTTACTTGTGACAGAAAACACAAACACATATTTTCAGTTTATGACTATCATCCCAGCCCTATCAACCGTTCCACCCTCTAAATCCACCTCATCTTTTTCTGCATGTTTATTTCAAGCTTCCTGTTCAATAGTTATAACAATAAAGTGCGCAATATTTGTTATAATAAAAGGAAACCAAGATATTTCAGCTTTTTCTCATCTTTTTCTCTATTCTCATTTCTTTCTTATTAAAGGGTCCCCAATACCCTATTTTTGAGTGTGTTTCTATAGACACCCTGTAATTGATATATCAGATCCACTATATTTCCTTATATTAATATCATATGCCCATGTTTATTTCTTACTTGCTATACCAGAGTCAAATTGCTATATATAAACAAATCAGAATATTGGGCTTAATGCACCATGTAACATGGCAATAGTAATCTTTTCTATTATCAAAACAAGAGATAAATGGAACACGTATTTATAGGGCTCACATATAAAACAAATCAGCTTTAAAAAAAACCCTTCTCATATTTGGTATATATTTTCCTCATCATAATAAAAGAAAAGCCCTATTGTCTTCTGAAATAAATGCGTGAAAGGTAGTATATGCTACCTTTATATGCTCCGCTTCATTTGGTGTTCAGATAAAAACATACGTATTTCCTGTCCACATCCAGTAGAAAAATAATTAATAAATTGTCGGAAAACAAGATGCCTCCCTGTTAGTTATGGCTCGTATGTTTCTGTTGTCTCTTAAGACTGTCTTGGATATTGTTTAGAAGATAATCTCAGTTGCAACTGTTACTGGCAAATATGCCATTTATCAAGAAAAACAATATTTTTGTTACAGTTCCTTGGGAACTTTGATGGCATTTTAATAAGGTATATGCTTTTTCAAAATTATAAACAAATCATTTAACAAAAGGAAGTGTATTTAAAAAAAAAAACTTTTGTTTTCTTCCTTTTACTTCTTCCTTTATTTTACTTGTCTAGCTATTTCTCATGTTCATCCTTCTTATATTTCTCTGTCATTATCCTAACAATAAATATTATGCCGTTTATTAAGAAGAACAATATTTTTGTTATAGTTCCTTTGGGAACTTTATAAGGTAAATAAGTTGAGAGAGAATAATGCAATGTTATTTTAAAAAAAATATTTTTCAAGAGTATAAACATTAAA
This sequence comes from Hydrophis major, assembly GCA_033807585.1. NCBI lineage: Eukaryota > Metazoa > Chordata > Lepidosauria > Squamata > Elapidae > Hydrophis > Hydrophis major. The sequence goes on along the minus strand of CM066343.1, from coordinate 23,727,825 downwards.
AAAGGAACTGTATTTTTAAAAAAACTTTCTTCTTTATTTCCTTCCTTTTACTTCTTCCTTTATTTCTCCTGTCTAGCTACTCCCTGTGTTCATGTTCATCCCTTGTTATATTCCTTATATTCCTTTGTTTGTTATCTTACCAGTATTTTCTGTGATCACTAGATCCTTAGAGAAATTAGGGAGAAATTTAAAAAGATGGTGTGGGGGAGACTCCCTATGCCACAGTGATGTAAGGTGGATAATATCATAGTCATAGCTTGCTTTAAAGCTTGCTTAGGAGGAAGTGAGAAAAAGGGAGAAAAGACTTTTAAGTTCTCCCAAATGCTAAGACCTTCTTCCCCAAAAAGTAAAAAAAGCCAAAACACAAATCCAGCTTCCGGGTAAATGTAGGGAGTCTCAGCCAACATTTTTTCTGGATCAGCATTTCCTTGCCTGCCCAACTGGCTGGTTTGCTTCCCTTTCTCCTCCTCCACCATAAGGTTCCAGGCAACCATTCCACCCACCCCCTTTGAAAACCAAACCTCCATCCTTCCTTGCAAAGACTCTCCTCATGCCCGCCTCCCCTCAAATACCTCTCCAGCTGATTGGCTTAGCCCACTATATTTTCTAGAAATCCTTTCGCTCTGCTCCTCCCTCTTCTCTCATCCTCAGGGCTGCTTTGTGTCTACCCCATTCTACTGCAGCCAGCTGTCTGTCTCAAGTTGTGCCTTAATCTACAGGTATGTCTCTATTGCCTCTGGTTTGGCTGCACTTAAGTGGTCACTATTAGCACCACACAATTCTTAAAGCTCTTTGTTGTGTTTCTCTAAAGCCCTTCCTTCCTCCCCCATCTCTGGGCATCATGTAACATAATTTTCTGGATTCCTTCTATCCTCTTCCTGACTTAGTGAAGATCCCTTCATCATTTCACAACTCTGCTAATCTGTGACAAGCTGTTGATGTCTGTCACTACCCAGAATGCTTTCTAGACTTCACTGCTTTCTGTGTTGATCTTTCCCTTCCATCTCAACCAAGCAGATGTGAGTTTGATCTAGTGGTAAAGGAACCAGGCTAGAAACCAGGAGGCTGTGAGTTCTAGTCCCACCTTAGGTATGAAAACAAGCTGGGGACTCTGGGCCAGTCTCTGTTTCTTAGCCCAATTCACCTGACAGGGTTGTTGTTGGGGGAATAGGAGGAGGAAAGTATGTTTGGGTATGTTTGCTGCCTTGAGTGATTTGTAATAGTAATAAAGGTGGGATGCAAATAAATAAAAATGTTCTGAGTCCAGACATACCTTGAGGTCTTGAGCTATTTATAAAAATAATAAAGATGGGATTAAAAATATATATCTCTGAGCAAGGGCCCATGCTGCAAAAGTGAAAACTGATCATAGGTTTGGGGTATGTGGGTGGTTATAATACTTGACAGTTATGTCCACAGTCTGGAAACAGAAAACAGAAAGCTGAATGTCTGGTTTTACCAGAAAAGACTAGGGTTTATAGCAAGGGGTGTTCATGGTTGGAGAGGTGCTAGGAAAACCTAACCAGAAATTAATTGGATAGGCAGCTTGGAAAGTTAAGGTGTTTGAGCATTATTCTATGGCAGTTTTCTTTCATCACAGGTGATCAGCTGTGACCTACATCCTGGGTTTAATTACAGGCTGAGTCTCCAAGAAGCTGCCCAGGGAGGGAGAGAAAGCACATGGTATTGTTTTTGCTTAGAGACTGGTTACATAGAACCTAGCCAGTTCCCAGAGCTAAGAAACAAAATCTTGACAGTCTGACTCTCGGTCTGTAAGCTACCACTTCTTGGCAGGTTCTCTGTAGGTTTGGTGATCCTTCTCTTCCTCTTTTTTTAGGGCTTTCATCTGCCCCCTCCAGCATCTCCTTCAGGAGCTCTTTGGTTCTCCACAACTCTCCTGTAGCTTTTCTCCAGGCGTGACTCCCACCACAATGGTGAGATTGTCCAAACCCAAAACTTTTCAGGCCTATCTGGACAACTGTCACCGTCGCTACAGTTGTGTGCATTGCCGGGCCCACCTGGCTAATCATGACGACCTCATCTCCAAGGTACGAAAAAGGGAATGAGATACCCCTGCTACACTCCTCTAGAGAAGCATCCAAGGAAAAGGGGTTGCCGTGCCTTGGTTAGCTCATGTTTTTTTTATTTTAAAAAAGTATAAAGCGGTTTATTACCAAAAGAGAATGTAATACAGAAAGGCAACAAAGAGAGGACAGCTTATCTTATATCCCACTGTAAGATTACTACTGTAAATTTTCTGTGTTCTTTTAAAATTTGTCAATCTGTCACAAGTACAGGCAGTCCTCAGCTTACAATCATTCATTTAGTGAGCATTTGAAGTTACAACAGCACTGAAAAAAAATGACTTGAACCACCAGTAGCATGTACTTACGGGGGCTGCAGCGTCCCAGGTCACATGATCATCATTTGCAGCTTTCCCAGATGGCTTCTGACAAGCAGTCATTGGAGGAAGCCAGGTTAGCTTAACAGCCACATGATTCACTGGTCCCAATTGTGGTCATAAGACGAGGACTAGCTGTAAGTCAGTTCAGGGTCAGAGTCAATAATGTCTTAAGTATTTTTTTTTACTCTATAGCACTATTAATGTTCTAAATTAAATACAGAGGTTTGGGAGTATGGATTATAAATTAATATAGATAAATAAGACAAACTCTGGCTGGCTTGGTGCATTGGAGAAATCACCACCTCCCAAGGAAACCACAGTTTAAATCTGAAAGCTTCTCCTCTGGGAATAATACAGTTTAAAACTGGAAAAGAAGTGGAGGGGGAAGGAGAGGGACTCCAAGCAGCAGCTGCTGCCAATTGCAACATCACGTCTCTTTCCGGAACCACTTTTACTGATGCCACAGAATTTCTGAGCAGTAAAAGATGGGGCATTATTTGGGACTAGAAGAAAGAAAGGGATGAGGAGGGGGCATTGGGGGGGGTTATAAAGGGCAATGAGTTCTTTCTGCCTTGGCTTGTCCGCTACCTGCACCCTAGTTCCCAAGAATACAAGGGCAATAGGTCTCAGCTGCAGCTGATTAATCATTAAATTCAATTTCATGGGTTTGAAAGCAAACTAGAGCATAAACAAGGAAACGGGGAAGAGAGTCTCTGGCTGCTTGCCATCAGCCAAGCGGGAGGGGAAGATAAGCAGCTGGTCTAAAACCAAAGTCTACAGAAGATGATAAGCAACTGAGACAGGCTGAAGGCTGCCCCTGAGATTTGGGTTCCCAAGGTTGGGAGGGAGACAGAGTGACCAGCAGGAGAAATAACTGTAGGAAGTATTCAGGGTTAGGTGGAGCCATTTGTTTAATAGGGATAGGAAAGCATTCTGTTTTTGCTTTATGTGCTATTCTTCCTTTTGTTACAGTCTTTTCAAGGAAGCCAAGGACGGGCCTACCTCTTCAACTCTGTGTAAGTATCATAAGAGAGGAGCATATTTTGGAAGGAAAAAAATATATATGCTACATTCAGGTTTTCCCTCTCAGGGCAGTGGTGGAGAACCTATGGCATGCGTGCCACAGGTGGCAGGCAGACCCCTCTGAGCACACACACCGTCACCCCAGCTCAGCTCCACTGTGCATGTGTGTGCACCTCCTGCCAGCCAGCTGGTCTTTGAGTCTCTGATGCACATACGCATGCGTGAGGCGCATGCATGTGCATGAGGCATGCGCATGGGTCATACAAATGCAGCTAGGTGCACCTTGCATTTTGGGTATGTGCACACATGTGCACTTTGGCCACTTGGTGCCCAAAAGGTTTGCCCTCACTGTCATGGGATCTTTAGCTGTGTTAAGTCAGTGGCCCCCAACCTTGGCCGCCCACCTGGAGGGGAAGAAGGGAACTGGGCTGAGTGGTGGGCTGGGCACATGCATGCATTCAGCCTTTGCGCAAGTGGCAGGCGGCAGGCACAAGCGTGAGTGCCTAATTGCCAACCACTTACGAAAGTTGAGCTGCGCAGGCGCACTCTGGCTAGCCAATCACGTGGCCCAATTCTGAACAGGCCATGGCCCGGTAGTAGGCTGTGGCCCAGGGGTTGGAGGCTTCTGTGTTAAGTGGCATCATCTGCAGCCAGGACAGATGAGATGGGAGTTTTAATTTACCTTCAAAAGAGCAGCAAGTCCCTGCTATGTCCTAATTCTATGTCTGAATGCCCACTGAGCTGGTAACACCTCTTGTCCTGCTACACTACATCTTCTATAAGGACTCACAGACTCCGTTCATAACCCCTTTGCTGATAAAGTATCTTAGAAATGCTAAGTCTTTTTTATGTGCAACTGCTGTTATCAGAATGGTATGAAGTAGTTTCTCTGAACACAGCCAAATTCTGCTATGCTGTATGTAAAATTAGGCAAACTTTAGCTGCCCATTGTTAATCCACTACCATTTGCAATGTATTATTCTGTCTGTCTTTTTATTTTTTTTGCTACTATTGTTTCAATGTTTTTATTATGTGACTGTAATAAAGATTGATAGAGGTAGTATTTAGTCAGTACTAGTATCTACAGCAGAGAGGACTTCATTCAAATCCTCTACTGAGAGAAATCTAGCCACCTGAAAGAAAAGATCTCACACTGAAATCCTTCCTCCACCATTGGGGCATCCATACCTTGAAGGACCAGCCGAAGAGACAATCACGCCTTTTTAATGGGTCTTAGCTGAAACACAGGAAAGCAGAAGCAATTAAGCTATTAAGATAGCAGAATAAGAGAAGGTGGGAGTAGGTTTCAGTAAAAGATAACCTAAAAGGGCTAATCTCCTTCTCCCAAAACAATCAACCCAGCAGGAATGTGTGTGCATGTGAGGGTTAATTTAGATAAAATTCAAAGACATTCAAAGGCCTTCAAAGTAAACTGAAAATACTTCCGGACAATGGCACATCATTCCAAACTGAAACTCACAGCAAGTTTAAGGTTATTTCTCAGTGATCGCATAGGAATGAATGAATTCTGCAAGTGAATTGCAGGAACCAGGTATTCATAAGTTTTTGCTATTTTGATAGCAGAACCACAGCCTGGAGGTTAACCAGACCCTGTCCTAATAGATAGGCTCTTGTTTGTGTCTGTACATTGCACTTTCATCATAAAGTTAGAAACTATTTTTGGTTTCTTTTTTTCTCCCCAGCTCCAGCATGTCTCTATGGTACTGTATTTCAAAAGACCTTAGTAGACCCCAAAACAGAAACCCTGGCCCTCCTTTCCACATGGAGGTTGTGGGCTGACCTCCCTCATTGGGAGTTGTGCTTCTGAAGCCACTGAGTGACTCTGAAGCTGGACACAATGCAAATCTATCTTCATATCCAGTTTTTTGGGGGAAAGTTTTGGGCTTGTTCTTACCCTGGTGTGCTTCCAAACCAAACTAACAGAACTGGGGAAATCAAATCCCACTCCCCCCCCCCCGAAGACCAAACCCTGGGCTTTGTCAAGCACCCACAAAGGGGAATAGAGCATTGTTCTGGCAACAATGGGTCAAGCTCTTAAGAACAATCCCATTGATTTCATTTCATCCCTTGATTGATTTCCATGGCTAGCGATTTCAAGGCAAAGTAGAACTCATACTGGGAAAATGATTAGGACAGCCCTGTTAAAACTAACAAAACTTGTGTTTTGTTTTGGCTCCGTACAGAGTGAATGTTGGATGTGGCCCAGCAGAGGAACGTGTTTTGCTGACGGGCCTGCATGCTGTAGCTGATATATACTGTGAAAACTGCAAGACCACCCTTGGATGGAAATATGTGAGTCTCCTGCTTTGTGCCTTCCTCTCCCTCCCTCCGTAAAAATAATTGCACCACTTAATAGTTGGCTTCCACCCATATCATTCCTTTCTCTTCTTTTTCTACAGGAACAGGCCTTTGAGACTAGCCAGAAATACAAGGAGGGCAAATTCATAATTGAATTGAACCACATGATTAAGGACAATGGCTGGGATTGAAAGACAACCAGCATCTTTGGACAACTGTATGTAGGGGGTGGAGCCTAAGAAATGTCAAATTTCCACCAAACCTACTTCTACCTTCTCAACCATTGGATTGCCATCCCAGGCACCTCCAGGGGCACCTGAGTTGTGAAGGAGGAGGTGGTGCTCCTGACAGAGATACATACGCACAGCTCAGACATGTTAACTTCCTGTGGCAAAAGGTGGAAGCTCCGGAACACCTTTAGGTCAGGGACTGTGTGCAAGCAGGACTACGGCTGGCTCTGTTGTCCAGAGAGTCTGTATTAAGAGAAATATGGAGGGGAAATGTACACTGTGAGGGGGAAGGGAAATGTTAGGCGTGTACAGTACTTGTGTGTGTGTGTGTATTATATAAATAAAAGTATTGAAGTGATGGAGGTGTGAGGTTTTTTTTCTTCCTTCTTCAGGAGAGTAGTTGGTAGATTAAAGCAAGGGAGACAATATAAGTTCTTTGGGTTGCTCCCAGCTTAGCTAATTAAAGCTAAGGCTTGGATGTTTTATTTCTATCCAATTACTCTGAAACATTCAATATATTCTTTGAGCAGAAAACCAGCAAATTGGGATTTGTAAGCTGTTTTACTAGCCGTACATTGATTTTTTCCTCTAATTTATTAGATTTTTATGCAACTTTTATTATTTTTTATAAATAAGGCAGCAAACATACCTTATGTTCCTTCTTCCTCCTATTTTCTCCACAACAACAATCCTGTGATGTAACTGGAAAGAATGATTGGCCTAAAGTCACTCAGCCAGCTTTCATGCTTAATGCAGAACTAGAACTCATGGTCTCCTGGTGATTGGCCCAAAATCACCCAGCTGGCTTTCATGCCTAAGGCAGTCCTAGAATTCATGGTCTCCTGATTCCTAAGACAGTACCTTAATCACTAGACCACATTGGCAATATATTATTGCAATATGCCCATAATTCTGATTGAGAGGAAATTATTGCCTCTAAGCCAAGGGAGAAATGTAGCATTTAACTACCTTTCTTCCAGAATATTAGTTTGAAGACCAATTTCCATATTTATTAAGTTTCATTTCCCAGCTGTGGGATGGGTAAGGAGATTATTAATACAGCTCAGAAAACACAAATGAAGTAATTTTCTGAAAATAAAAATAATGTGCTAAAGGAAGAAAATTATGGATTAACTTTACCCAGGCTTTCTCTGGAGCTGGCTAAAGCCAGCACAGCTGAAAGCAAATACTCCAAGACCAGATTGGACCATTATTAAAACACGGTACACATCCCTTTTATAACCCAGGGTGAGAAACCAACTAAGGGCAGGGAAAAGGGGAATATAATTTAAACTCTGTTCCAAATGTGGCTTTATTCCTAGATTCTGCAATAACTAATCATTGTTTTTAGAGTTTCTTTGGTAACAGTATTATATTGATTTAGTCACCAGCCTTATCCTTGATTCTTTACTGATAATTGCTGAGTGCAGTTATAAGAATGCCCTGTGGGAAGCTTTCACATATTTTAAAGGGTGTTCTCCAAAACCATCCCTCTGTGGTTGGAGCATTTTTCCTTTCTGTTTGAATAGCATGGCTAATGGTGAGAAATAACAGAAGTCAAGGCCACAAATAGCTGGAGGGAGAACAGATTCATTGCCCTGGCTTATGACAGCAATTCTTCCAAAGGGATGCTGCCTTCAGTTCCGATTCCTACTGTTGGAAGAAAAATCTGGTCCAGTTCCAAGACACTGGAAGAAAGATGATGGAAATAAAAAGGAGGCAGGCTGCAAGAAAGGAGTCTGTTTATTTGGTAGCCAGGAACTAGTGACAGCAGCATGTTTCTGGGGTGGCTGACAAAATGGGGGTTGAGATTAGGTGGGTTTTTATATATTCCTTGGGGTTTTGTGTTTGAGATGCCTGTTCCTTTCTAAGAATGTGATCTTTAACATTTTAATGGCTGCTGCCAGATTCCTACGGGGTCATGTAAAGGTCATGATTGGCTCTACAGGCAAAAGAAGAAATGCAAATCCTAGATGTTTGTCTGAGCTAATCTTGTCAGCTTTGGCTGACTCCTTATTTGGAGTTTCTTTGCTTAATAGATTGGCCCTGCCCAGTCTTTCTGAATGGATACAAAATTTCCTGAAGACTGACCTCCTCATGCTTCTGCTTGAGGCTGTTTTCTTATGTCAGGAAGACTGGAGGTTCTTTCTGCTTTTGTTAAAGATTTTTCTCCATTTCTTCTTTAGGGGAAATATTCTCTTCTGTCTTTTTTTAATATTAAGAATAAAGAATATTTTAATCAGAGGGAGGGAGTGGAAGGGCTTCATATACCACCAAATTAATCTGGAATTTAGTGCTCACTATGATTCCACTATGCATTATCTAGAATTTTATTGGTTCATTCCAATTTTAACCCCAATCCAGTATGCCTTCAAACTAGGGTGTAACATTTCCAACCCCAGAAAATTAAGCTGCTGTACAATATAGGTAGAGGAATACAGAGGAGAAATTGAGAGGGAGGATAAGTAGGTAGTTTTTTTACACCTTGTATTGTCAGCAAAAGGATTTGTTTCTGAGGCATGCAATACAAGCTGCATAAAGGCCTGATGACCTATTTTAGCCACTTACAGCTCTTATACCTCAAAACCATATTTCTCAACATCTCCCTCTTCTGGTCAAAGAATAACCTTGCTCTAGTTATGGATTAACCTACATTTGTCATTTGTAAATCCTGTTGGACTACTTCTTGCAATTACACCATCACATTACACAACACAAAGAACAATTAAAATACTGCTTTATATAGCCCAACATTCTCCCCTTCATGGGCATAATTTTATAATTTACCTGTTTTGAAAATTGTGCAATGGCAACTGAAAAAGCTAATGTAATCCCTGGTTGTATAAACAGAGGCATAGAGTCAAAATCACATGAAGATTAATACCACTTTATAAATTCTTAGTAAGACCACACCTGGAATACTGCATCCAGTTTTGGTCATATTACCAGAAAAATGTTGAGACTTTGGAAAAAGTGCAAAGAAGAACTAAGATGATTAAGGGCCTGGAGACAAAAACATATAAAGAACGGTTGTAGGAATTAGGTACAGAGAAAAGAAGAACTAAGGATGACATGAAAGCAGTATTCCAGTATTTAAGGGGCTTGAAGCAAGACTGTCTGAATCAGATGCAATTAAATAAGATTTCCGCTAACTCTGAATTAAGAAAGATGCAATTGCTTAAGAGGAACGGGAGTATCAATTCCTTGTTTTAAGGGCTTGGGTGCTCAAAGAGGACCATTCTGATGGCCATTGCCCATTTCTCATCTGTTTCACCTGCACATAAGGACATGGCTGTTGAGAATGGATAGAGAAAGTGGGCTCTGAGGAAGGGTCATGACAATGGTCATATAAAAGAAATTCGAGCCCAAAGCAGAAATGTAATTTGAGAAAGCATTTCAGAGTTGATCCTCTCAAAGTATCTTTAGGATAGAGGCAGGGAAGATTGAAGCACATTGCAAGATTCTGTTACTGAAACCCTGTGAAAATAAAAGTACCTTTAGCATCCATGGCTTTGGTGATTGAGGCTGATCTATCTCAGGTTGACACAAATGAGGTTATCTGCATATCACAGGTAGTCCTTGACTTACGACTGGTCAGTTGGTGGCCATTTTGAAATTAGGACAGAACCCTCAAAAGGTTTACAACCATTTTCAAAGTTCTGCCAGCCACCTCTTTCCATGGTCACATAACCACATTTTTCTGCATGGCAACAATACACATTTATGGCCATTTGTAACACCCTACAATCCCATGACTGATTTATGCCATTTTTGCCAAAACTCGGCATTTACTTCTGGTTTTGGCAAAAACGCTCCATAGCAAACAATGGATTTGTTTCATGACTATGGCATTCACTTAACACTTGCTTCAAGGAAAAGTCATAAAATCAGATCAGCCACATAGGTGACCTGCTTTACAATTTTCAAGCCTTACTAAAGGTAGTTCTCAACTTCCGATCATAATTGAGCCCCAAATTTATGTTGCTAAGTGGAAATTTGAGTTTTGCCCCATTTTATGACTTTTCTTGCCTCATTTTTGAATCGCTGCAGTTGTTAAATTAGTAACATGGTTGCTAAGTAAACCTGATTTTCCTCATTGACTTTGCTTGCCTGAAGGGGATCACATGACCCCAAGACACTGCAACCGTCATAAATGTGAGTCAGTTGCCAAGCATCCTAATGTAAATCACATGACCATGGGGATGCTGCGATGGTCATAAGTGTGAAAATGGTCATAACTCACTTTTTTCAGTGCCTCTGTAACTTTGAATGGTCACTAAGTGAACTGTTGTAAATCGAGGACTTCCTGTACTGTAATGGGCAGGCTCCATTCTGATTAAAAGACAAGGATTGCCTGTATACGATCACACATGACACCACTTACTTTTACCAAAAGTAAGTCTGTTTCTTTCACTAAAGAGACAGCAGAAACCCTTAGAATTAAGTTTTAAACACTTTACATACCAACTGTACTATTAAAATCAGATGCAAAAGTCACCAAGAGTGTAAAGAAACCATTAAATAGTATCCCTATGTAGGTCTTTAACTTTGCTGTTAAACAGTAAGAAAGAAATAATCTATAATATCCCTCAAAGATTTCCTTCATCTTTTTACAAAGTGTGTAAATGCTTATTTACAATGTTTGTATACATTGTATACAAACCCTTCTTATACTGAAAATCGGTATCACAAGGAACTTGCTGCAACTGCCTTGATTTATATAGAAAATAAAATCAGGCCACCTTGTTTTAAAAATATGGTATTTAAGATTAACTGTATGGTACCTGAATAATATGAGTTAGTATCAGCTCTTCAAGGTAAGCCAGGTTAGGAAACAAACATCAAATGAATCTCTGGAGTTCTCCTTTCCTATTAAGAGTATAATAATAGAAATTTGAAAGCCTGTCAAAAATGCTGCCTTCCCCCTAGTATACCAAAGAGAATCAAGTCAGAGCAATCTTGAGCTTCTTTCTCAACCCGTCCTTCGTTTCAGGGCTAAGCTGGTGTTTACCTGAAAAATTCCTTCTACAAGGCCATCTCGTAAGAGCATTAGCAGTGCCTTGCTGTGCCATTTTTTCCAGGAGTTTGTTCTCACAGAAGCAGGCTAACTACACAAGAAAGTCCACCTCTCTCCCAGTAGATGGCCTTCAGAGGCAGCTATCCTGCCATCAAGCCTAATAGCAGTTGATGCCCATGGCTTCTATGAATTGATCTAACCCTTTTGGAAGCCAGCCAGGTTGGTTCCCAGCTCCAGACCTCAGGGTAGCAAATATTGAAGTTTAATTATGTGTTGTGTAACCATATTAAACCTTTGGTGTCTCCTGATTCTTTCATGCTCCTCCAAAGATCATATTTTTCAACTTGCAAAATAACCCACAGATACCAACACCAATCATTAAAGACTATCATTTTATTTTTTCAATATTTGGCCAAACAGCAGTTATTAAATTCTGACTTAAAACAAATTACAGAGCCAATTCTGGACACAACTGTATTTTCTGTGTGGTCATCTCTGAAATGATTTCCAGCCAAAAGGAGGAATCTTGGAGACAAGTCCACTATAAGAACTGAATGTAGACAGGTCCTTAACTTTCTTCTATTGTGTCTACCTCAACTATATATGTATACTTTGTAAAACCAGGCATGTTCATCCAAATATGCTGGACATATTGGGTGAGACATTTGTGAGTTGTAGTTCCCAAAGACAACAGGGACATTTCTTCAGTTACAAATCCTCCACACCTTACACCTCTAAGTTTTAGTTCAGTGGTGAAAGAGATCTGTATCCTATTCTGGCACACCTTTAATTTCTAGTCTCAAATTCTTTTCACATCTGAGGCATAGGGGACTGGAGACTAAAACATGTGAAGAATAGTTGCAGGAATTATGTAAGTCTAGTCTACTGAAAATAAGGACTAGGGAGACACAGCAGCAGTGTTCCAATATCTCAGGGGTTGCCACAAAGAAGAGGGGGTCAACTTATTTTTCAAAGCACCAGAAGGCAAGACAATAAACAATGGATGGAAACTAATCAAGGAGAGAAGCAACCTAGAACTAAAGAGAAACTCCCTAACAATGAGGACAATTAACCAGTGGAACAACTGGCCTTCAGAAGTTGTGGGTGCTTCATCACTAGAGGGTGTTTTTTTTAAAAAAAAAAACAGCCATTTGTGCAGAATGGTATAGGGTTTGCTGCTTGAGCAGGGAATTGCACTAGAAGACTTCCAAGATCCCTTCCAACTCTGTTATATTATGTTTTATGTTCTATGGAAAGGATTGGTTGTACATAGCTACTCCAAATTGCATTCCACATTTCCTGCACTTCTTTAATGCACCATATGAGGGCACTCAAATCCCACAAGACACCCTGGCCTAGGGAGATATTACCATTGTGCTGCATTGCCTTGTTTTTATCTGCTGGAGAGGTGGGGCACACTATTTTTACTTAACCCACTTTTTTTTAGAGAGAGTGTGTGAGGAAAAAAATGCATTGTTCATTCAGTTGCGTAGCAACCAACTCTTCTTAAAATCAGAGAAAGGAACAAAATAGTAAATGGATGAAATTAATTTTGTCTACCATGTGCCCTTAATTCCTATAATAACCTCTTCTTAAAATATTGCTTCTAGCACATAAATCACCTATACCTTCCTATTAAGCAATGATTTCAGTGAAGCATTTTAAATCTCTACTCCGTCAGAATCTAGAAATTCCGGTTAATGGTTCTAGACTGTACTTCCTTCTAAGAGAAACAAATAAAATCACTGGGTTTGTTTTTATATCTAGCTAAAGTAAGTTGGGGTGATGATCATGCGTGTTTTTCTCCATAGCAACTTGACTCATGAATGATTCTTCAACATTCAGATCTTGGAAAGATGAGTAAATAATATGTGTGCTAGGAAACTACGCAGTAGAAATTCAACAAAAGGATGATCAATCTTTAGAAAAGGGCAATTGATGGAAATATTTCAATTTTATACCTTTCCTCCCCATTGAGAATCTAGAAATCATAGTGTGACAAATTTTCACTCTTCTTCCAGAAATCAGGAATGGGATCAAGCACCAATAAGCTATAAGGAGCACCGGAGAGTCATCATGCGCTCCTAAGCCTGTTATTATATTTCAAGCTGTGGGACTTTGTGAGGAGGAAAAGAAACAGAGGAAAATTTTCATACCAGTTACCCTAGGATATTTGAAGAAATAGCTAGAGAAAAATACAGAGAAATAAATAAATACTACATCTAGATCAGGGGTATAAAACTCAAGGCCCAAGGGCCGTCTTAGAAACTGTACTATATTAGCATACTACAAACCCTCACAACTGAGTGGTCCGGTCAGACGGCGACTTGATTGGTCAAAACCCCGGCCTTGATTAGAGTGCTAAGAATCTACCATGATTGGCTGCGCCAATTGCGAGAGATTCAAAGCGCTGCCATTGGCCGCAGAGCCACGAGCCAGCCCTAAATCAAGGGATGCCACAGCTTGTATTACTCAGACCATCCTTATTCTAAATAAAGAGCTGAACTCACTACGATGGTCTCGCGTCTCCTTCGAACCGATCCACCCCAGATCTAACACTGGCAATGAGGGTGGGATCATGAGACAAGGAGACCACCCAGCATGTGGCGAAGTGGCACGCGGCAGCAGGCAGCATGGCCGGCATCAACTCGCCACCCGCACCCTTCAACCCTGCTACAGAGGACTGGGAATCCTATATCGATAGGTTCCAGATGTTCCTCGAGAGTAGCAATCTTAAGGATGCCAACGGCCACAAGAAACGAGCCGTGTTTCTCACACACTGCAGACCCACAGTGTTCAAGATGGCCAAAGCCTTGGTCAAACCAGAAGAAGTCAAGACCATGGAATGGGACGACCTTGAACCCCTACTATGAAGCCACTACGCCCCCGTCGTGCCAATCCTTAACCGGCGGCACGACTTCTACAGGTGGGATTAACGCGAGGGCGAGGGGCTTGGCGACTTCATGGCGGCACTCCGAGACTTGGGCGGCCTGTGCGATTTTGCTGATCTGGACGAGGCACTGCGAGACCGTGTCATCCTAGGACTCCGAGACCCCGTCCTCCAAAGCCGCATCATGGCAAAGGGCAACATCTCCCTCGCCGATGCCCTCACTGAGGCCACCGCAGCTGAGGCGGCCAAGAAATCAGTGGCTTGCATGCGACAATCGAGCATCACGCCACGACCGGCGACCAGCGAGACGACTTCAACCCCCAAGAAGCGACCCGAACCCGACCGTTGAGACACAAACACACATCACGGCGACATCAACTCCTTCTCAGAGACTGAGGACGAGGAGGAAAAGATCCACCACCTTCAAGCAGCGTGGGAGCAGCGGGAACCACGAGGTCATAAGTCGAGGTTCCAGTGCGCCGGTTGTGGCGGCAATCACCCCTGGGCAGACTGCCATTTTCTCAATGCCATTTGCTGGCATCACGAGAAACGGGGGCACATCGCCAAGGTGTGCCAGAATAAAAGGCACTACAGCCCGCGACGACGAGAGGGCAGCCCTAAGCGACGAGATGGCAGCCCCTGACAGCGAGAGAGCACCCCCACCAGAAACCACGATTGCCAGACGGAGAACCGCTGGAGCCGAGAGGGTAGGAACAGGCGACTCCACGAGGCAAGACAAAGGGAGGAAATACACCAAACTGTTGTCATCGGCCATTCCTCCACAAGCGACGCCAGGAAGGTGTATGTGACAGGGATAGAAGACTAGCCATGCGACATGGAGGTGGACTCCGGGTCCTTCCTCTCAATGGTCTCATGGCACACCATCAAGCGCCTGGTCCCCACCATCCATCACCACGAACTAGAAGACCAAACACTAACTCTCAAAGACTATCAAGGAAACCGCATCCCTGTAGTCGGCAGAGGCCATTTCAAAGTCACATTCAAGGGCCACACTGAAGTGCTACCCCTGACTATCGTCGACCGAGATCAACCGAGCCTATTGAGACTGCAGTGGTTCGCACCCCTGGGCATCAAAGTAACCGGGATCCACCACATCGGAGAGGCGGATTGGGAAGCGGTGCTCGTGAAGGACTTCTGGGAAGTCTTCGATGACAGCCTAGGCAACTACCAGAGGTCCCCTATCTCATTCAATATAGACCCGAGCATCGTACCAATCCGCCTTAAGCCCAGGCGAGTGCCATTTGCACTCAAGCCCAAAATTGATGAGCAGCTAGATAAGCTCATCACGCAAGGGGTGCTGGAACCAATCGATCACACCCGGTGGGAGACCCCCATTGTCACCCCATTAAGCCAGATGGGTCCGTGAGAATCTGTAGTGACTACAAGGCCACCCTAAACCACGCGCTTCAACAAAGCGCATACCTCGTCCCAGTAGTACAGCACCTTCTGAACTCACTGGGGGGAAGCCAGATTTTCGCAAAATTTGACCTGGCACAAGCCTACCAGCAACTGCCGGTCAACGCCACAACCGCAGAAGCCCAAACCATCGTAACACACCGGGGGGCTTTCCGCTGCAACCGGCTCCAATTTGAAGTCAGCGTGGCACCCGGGGTCTTCCAAAGCCTCATGGAAAGACTCCTCCAGGGCATAGAGGGGGTGGTGCCCTACTTTGACAATGTGCTGGTGGCCGCAAAAAACAAAAAACAACTGGAAGCCCGGTTGAGGGAGGTACTAAAGAAATTCAGAGACTCGGGACTCAAAGTTTAAAAAGAAAAATGCCAACTACGGACAGAGAGGGTTGAATTTCTAGGATACCTCCTAGATAAGCAAGGGATCCACCCCACGGAAAAGAAACTGAGAGCCATAAGGGAAGCGCCACGACCCAAAAACAAAACGGAGCTACAGGCTTTCTTGGGACTGTCAAACTTTTACAATGTCTTCCTACCTCAAAAGGCGACCGTGGCAGAACCATTGCATAGGCTGTTAGATAAAACAGCCACCTGGACCTGGGGAGCATGGGAAGACAGCACCTTCCCCAACACAAAGAACCTGTTAACATCTGACGCGATACTAATCCAGTACAGCGAGACCCTGCCGCTAACAGTGACATGCGACGCATCGTCCTTTGGGATCGGCGCCATCCTCAGCCATCAGCTACTGGATGGGAAGGAAGCACCCATCGCTTTCTCATCAAGGACACTTTCAAAACCGGAGAGAAACTACAGCTAGCTCGACAAAGAGGCCCTAGCAGTCATCGCCGGCGTCAAGAAATTTCACGAATACCTTTACGGTAGGACTTTTACAATCATCACAGACCACAAACCACTGCTAGGAATACTGGCAGGGAATAAGGCCGCACCGAACATTCTTTTACCAAGAATGACAAAGTGGTCCGAATTCCTAGCAGCATACAATTACCAGCTGATACACAGACCCGGAAAAGACATCGCCCATGCAGATGCCCTGAGCCGCTCACCCCTGCCCAACCTGGAGGACGACCTGGCACCCACGACAAAGGTACTTCAAAGAGAAACAATATCCAACCCACTAGTGACCACGCCAGATATTGCCAGAGAAACAAATAAAGACAAGCGGCTAGCGTGAGTCTTGAGCAGGGTTGGAAAAGGGTGGCCAGAAGGGGACAGGGACGAACTATTCAGGCCCTTCCGAAACAGACAAACTGAACTTTTTTCTGAGAAGGGCTGCATACTTTGGGGGGACAGAATGGTAATCCCAGAAACATTACAAGAAAGGGTATTGGGGATGTTGCATGAGGGGCACCCAGGGATGGTCAAGATGAAAAGCCTGGCCAGAAGCTACGCATGGTGGCCAGGAATGGATAAACAGATCGAAACCTGGGTAGCCAAATGCAAACAATGCCAAGAATCCAGACCTAATCCTCCCGCTGCCCCAACCCAAGAGTGGGAAACGCCAAGAGGCCCGTAGTCTAGGATTCATATAGACTTCGCGGGGCCAACCAAGGGACACATGTACCTTATCACAGTAGATGCTTACTCCAACTGGCTGGAGGTAAGCACCATGAAGTCTACCACAACAGAGGTGGTAATAAAGAAACTGAGTAAACTCTTTGCCACGCACGGCCTGCCAGATGTAATAGTGTCAGACAACGGCCCCAGTTCACCGCACTAGCATTCGAACAATTTCTGGCAGGCCAAGGCATATGCCATGTGCTAACTGCGCCAGCAAACCCGGCGGCGAACGGGTAGGCGGAACGCATGGTCCAATACACAAAGAAAGCCATCCAGAAAATAGAAGCAGCCAACATACAGGACAAAATCAATAAAATGCTCCTCATCCAACACATCACGCCTAGCGCGACCGCAAATAGAAGCCCGGCAGAACTAATGATGGGCAGGAAACTACGGTCGACGCTAGACAGAATGCATCCGACATACAACCCTGAAAAACCCCGGGTTCCTCCAGCAAACACAGAAGGTTTAACATAGGGGACACAGTATACGCAAAAAACCTTTCAGGGGAACCACTCTGGGTACTAGCAACAATCACACAAATAACCGGCCGCTTATCATACCGATTAGAGACAAGCGACGGGAAAAACTGGAAGCGGCACATCGACCAACTAATGTCAAGAACAGCCAACAACAACAACCATACACCCGAGCAAGAAACTAGAAGGGGGGGGGAATGGCAAGAAAGAGTCGAGGGAACCTCCTAGCACAAGCGGAACACCCCCACCCAGAACAAATAAGCCATAAATAAACCGGTCCAACTCACCAGTAAGCACAGAACCAACAGGGCACGAACCACCAGAATCTTCACCTGGAAGGAGCAGTCAAGCCAGTTCAACCAGTCCGGAAAGATCCGGCGGGAACAACAGGAGCGGCAGCTCAACCAGCCCAGGTAGACTGGGAGGGAGCTACCAGGAAAGGCCCGGCTCACCCTTCCAGGCGGTTCCATCCCAAGGAACTGGAGTGACAGAGAATCCCTCCGAACTGGTTGAAGACCACACTAGAACTGAACCGCTCAGGTCAGCTAGGCAGGTGCGAAGCCCCAACTACCTGCACGACTACATCACGACGCACCAACAGATGAAACCAAGAGGGGAGGGGTGTACTATATTAGCATACTCCAAACCCTCACAACTGAGTGGTCCGGACGGACAGCGACCTGATTGGTTGAAACCCCGGCCATGATTGGAGTGCTAAGAATCTACCACGATTGGCTGCGCCGATCGTGAGAGATTCAAAGTGCTGCCATTGGCTGCAGAGCCGCGAGCCAGCCCTAAATGAAGGGATGCTGCGGCTTGTATTACTCAGACCATCCTTATTCTAAATAAAGGGCTGAACTCACTACGATGGTCTCGCGTCTCCTTTGAACCGATGCACCCCAGATCTAACAGAAACAACAAAGGACCAGTACACAGTGCCTCTGCCAGTGAAAACGGAGTTCAGGAGGGCCATGGCCCTCCTAAGTTCCATTTTCACTGGCAGATGGTTGCAGGAGGCCTTCACAGCTGAAAATGGAGCTCGGGAGACCGTTTTCACTGGCAGAGTGCTCAGGCCACCACAGGTACCCACAACACGAGGGACATTGAGGGGCCCCATACACACACACCCAGGTCAAACACAATCCTGATGCGGCTCTCAATGAAATAGAATTTGATACCTTTGATTTAGATACCAGTTTGACATTTTAAGCATTATAGTCCTCTTGATTGGGAAATGGAGAATTTTGTGGCACTTTAAAGACTAATAAATGGGTGTAAACCCTACTTCAAGGGAGCTTGAGTCTTGAGGACCATGCTGTACACAGCACAGAAAGGTATTCAGGAATGATTTATAACATTTCCTTCACTCTCCAAACTTTCTTTGCCACATATTTTATTACCTGGATTAATGGAAGAATGAATGCCCTGGGAAGTGGTTGGTAACTTCTACTATAGCATTAATTCCCAACTTGTCATGCAAATTCACTTCCTGTATATTACAGAGGACATATGAAAACCATTTGTATAAAGGTACTCCTCGACTTACAACAGTTCATTTAAGGGCTACAATGGCACTGAAAAAAAAATGACATGACCGTTTTTCACAATTATAATTTCTCCAGCATCCCTATGATCATGTGACCAAAATTGAGATGTTTGGCAACTGATTAATATTTATGACCATTGCTGTTTCCCAACATCCTGTGATCAGTTTTTGCAACCTTCTGACAAGCAAAGCCAGATTCACTTAAAAACTGGTTACTAATTTATCAACTGTAGTGATTCACTTAACAACTGAGTCAAGAAAGGTTGTAAAATGGGCAAAATTCACTTCATACAAGTCTCAATTAACCACAGAAATTTTGGGCTCAATTGTGGCCGTAAGTCGAGGATTACCTGTACTTCCTGCATGCTTTCAGCCAGAACACATGGCAAAACCCACCGTTTACTGCAAAGTCTTAATAGTAACCACTCAGATGAAGGGATATAAGGCAGAATTTTCTCAAACTACAATGCTGCCTGAACAAAGTAGGAGGGGGGGGGGACTAGATAAAGAAGACCAGATTGATATCTAAAAATAGCTCACTTTTGGAGAGAACCAGAAGAATACTGCTTCATTGTTTATTGTCAGCTACAGTTCCTCCAAGGAAACAATGTTCTATAGTCCATTCTGTATAATAATAATTCAGTCTCACAAGTCTTGATTTATATATTAGAATTTTTTTAAATTGCACCTTTAATTATAAATCAAAGAATTAAGCGTACCTTATGCTTCTTCCTTTTATTTCCCCCTGTAAGCTGTAAGCTGAGACAGATTCACCCAGCCGGTTCTCATGTGATTGGTGCAGCCAGTAGTGGGATTCAAATAGTTTTACCACCGGTTCGGTGGGCGTGGCTTGGTGAGTGCGCTTTGCGTGCGTGCACACACTTTGCATGCATGCGCATGCTAAATGCATACTTTGTGCAGGTGCAGAGGAGTTCTAACTCGCCTCCTGCAAGCCGGCAAGATTCCAGTCGCTTCAGCAGCTGCCGCGCAGCACTCTTCTGTGCTGCGCAAAGCAGCTGAGCTTCAAATTCAGCGGATAAAGGTGAGTATGGGAACCGTGGTGGGTGGGTGGGCCCAACAGCAGAGCCAGCAGAGAGAACCGGTTCGGTCTCCACCACTCGTTGCTGCTACCGGTTCGGCAGAACCGGGCCGAACCGATAGAATACCACCACCAGGTGCAATGTCACCTATTTGCCTTTTAGGCTTTAGCTGGGACGAGAACTCATGGCCTCCTGATTTCTAGGATGGAACCTTAACCATTACACCAAATTGGCTCTCTTAATAATATTACAAAGAGCCAATGGGATTAAAAGGTTAATCAAAGTGGGGCAGATACAGGAGCCAACTCAACAGCATGCCTACTCGTGTCTCTATATTTGCTTTGACAACACTACCGTCTTGCATGTTTTAATAATGTCACCTAAGGAGTTTGTTATTGTTCATTCACTAATTCATATCTAATTCTTCATAATTTATTTATTTTATTTATTTTTGTCAATTGTGTACAAGAGAATAGGTATAAGTAAAAACATAGTTATGAATACATGGATACATATAAGAAAAATTATGTATATATATATATATATATATATATATATATATATATATATATATATATATACATATATATATACATATATATATATATATATATATATATATATATATATATATATATATATATATATATATATATATATATGTCTGGCATTCAGCTTTGTTCGGGTATTTTCCCACGTCATAATAGTGGTGCTTTTAAAGTTGTAGCAACGTTTCAGCAGAATCTCATCTGCCATCATCAGGCTTCTGTATGGTGTTTTTCTATGAGTCAAACTTTTACAGTGGTTTCAGATTTAAATTTGGGGCAGCCTATTGCTGTGTCAGAATGGTTTTTTCTTCCTCCTGATTGGTTGAGAGTCTTGGTCTGTGTTTATTGGTCTTGGAGTTTGCTGTGTTCTGCTACTAATATCTTCTGTCTTTTTTTTGGGGGGGGGCTCTTTTTGTATCTTGATTGGCTGGCAACATTGTGTTACTTTATTGGAGGCCTTTAGTGCAGCTTGGCTTCGGGTAAATGGACGGCTATCATTAGTTAGGAAGCTGGGTTTCATCTGGGTGCCTTTGACCTGGAGGTATCAGGGGGGATCTCTTTGTGCCCAGGTGTTTGCCTGGCTTGTGGTATGGAGATTTTTTTGTTTGTGAGTGCAGGCTTCCAAATGATTGACAGCCTGGTGGAATCATCTCTTCTGTTCATGCTTTCTGGTCTTTTTTCAATCTCTATGGCTTCTCTGATGATTCTGTGGCTGGGATTTTCTATGGTGGCTAGGGTTTTGGTGCCATTGAAGTTGATGTTATGACCTGTGGCTTCCATGTCTTGGACGAGTGAGGAAGTGTGTTCCAGCTTTTTGACTGCATTTTTGTGTTCATCCAGGGGGGTGCTTATTCTTCTATTGGTCTGTCCAATGTATGTGGCCGGGCATGATGCACAGGGGACTTCATATATGCCTTGGTTTTCCAGGTCAATTTTGTCTTTGGGGTTCCTGAGGATGGCTGCTATTTTTCTGTCTGTTTTGAAGGCAGTCTTGATGTGGTGTCTGTATAGAATCTTACTAATTTTGTCTGTAGTGCCTCTTATGTAGGGCAGGACAGCTGTTCCATAGGTCTGTTCATCTTCTGGGTCTCTATTATGTCTCAGTGTGTTTTTGTGGATCAAGTTGGTGATTTTGCTTTTGTGGAAGCCGTTGGCTGTCAATATTTTAGTCAGGGTGCATAGTTCAGTCTTAATGTGTGTCTTGTCTGCCAGGCGTTTGGTTCTAGTAATTAGTGTTTTAGCCACGGAGTTTATCTGTGCTGGGTGGTGGTGGGATTGGGCGTTGAGGTAGCGGTTGGTGTGTGTTTTCTTCTGGTATATGGTGTGTCCTAGTGTGCCATCTGTTTTCTTGTAGATTAGTACATCTAGGAATGGTAGTTGTTTGTTTGTTTCTGTTTCCATGGTGAACTTGATTTTGGGGTGTGCGCTGTTTAGGTGTGTTAGGAAGTTGTTTAGGTTTTCTTGTCCATGGGGCCAAATCACGAATGTGTCATCGATATATCTTAACCATAGTTTGGGTTTGAGTATGGCATTAGCCAGGGCTCTGGATTCGAATTCTTCCATGAACAGGTTTGCAATGACAGGTGACAGTGGTGATCCCATGGGGGCTCCTTCAATTTGTTTGTATCTTTGTCCTTTGTATATGAAATATGTGTTGGTTAAGCAGTGTTCTGTTAGTTCCATGAGGTGTTTAGCTGGTTGGTATTTATTTTTGATGATTTCGAGGGTCTCTTTTATCGGGACTTGAGTGAATAGTGAAACCACGTCAAAACTTACAAGCAGATCTTCTTGCTCCACGTGTAGATCTTTGATCATTTCCAAGAAGTGGTATGAGTTTTGTACATGAGAAGCTGCTGTTTCAGCATGGGGCTGTAGCTCTTTTGCTAGGTGTTTAGCCAGGTTTTGTAGTGGTGCTCCTCTGGAGCTGACTATGGGTCTGAGAGGTATGCCTTCTTTGTGTATTTTTGGGAGGCCGTATAGTTTGGGGCATCTGGAAGATTTCTCTCTGGGTATGATCGTGTGTTGGATCTCTTTGCTTATGTGACTGGTTATAATTTTCTTCTTGGTTAATTTTTCCAGATATGTGGTTGGGTCTGTGTTTATGGGTTTGTATGTGGAGTCTTGGAGTAGGTCTGTCAATTTAGTTTCAAAGTCTTTTCTGTCCAATACACTACAGTGGCATTCCCTTTATCTGCTGGGAGGATGATTATGCTGCTGTCTCTTTTCAGGGTTTGTAGCGCTTTAATTTCATTTTGCTGTAAGTTGCTTTTGGGTGGTTTGCTTGTGCATAGAATGTTGGTAACTTGGTGTCTTATTTTATCAGATATAAATATATATATATATATATATATATATATATATATATATATATATATATATATATATAGTTTTCTTTTTTTTGAAAAAGATTTTATTAATTTTCTACAAACAAACAAGACAAACAAAACATAAAAACATCAACTCTCATATGTACATCCAGTGTGTCAGTTGGTTCATCATTTTTGTGCATTCATTCTGTAGTCTCAATTACAATTATGTTACATAACAACTCATATTGTAAATCCAAACTTATATGTCCTAATATCACTAAAAAAAGAAGTT
Organism: Hydrophis major; assembly: GCA_033807585.1. Taxonomy (NCBI): domain Eukaryota; kingdom Metazoa; phylum Chordata; class Lepidosauria; order Squamata; family Elapidae; genus Hydrophis; species Hydrophis major. The sequence continues at coordinate 23,704,717 of CM066343.1, read as the reverse complement.
TTTGACTATATTTTTAATCATTCATGCTTTATGAGCTAGCAATACTTTAAACCAGTTTACTTTATAACAAATCATATAATCATATCCAATCAATCCTAAAAAACCCTTTATAAATATAATGTCAAATAACAAAATAATAGCAAAATAGCAAAATAAAGATATTCCTTACTGTCTAGCATTCTAAATATTCTATTATCGTATTTTATCATCTAGCCATTGATAAAAAAGATCCCAAATTTCATAAAATTGTTTATCCTCTTGCTCTCTAATTTCAAATGTCAATCTACTCATCTCAGCACATTCCAATATTTTCTTAATAATTTCTTCCTGTGATGGTATTTTCTCATTCTTCCAATTTTTAGCAAATACAATCCTAGCCGCTGTTGATACATTTACAATCAGGTACTTCAAATCTTTACTATATATATCAGGTAAAATTCCCAATAAGAAGATCTCTGGTTTCAAGTCTATGTGTTTCTTTGTCATTTTTTCCAACCACATGCGAATTAAAGTCCAATATTTCTAGCGTCCTCACAAGTCCACCACATATGGTAATAGGAGCCGGGTATCTGATGACATTTCCAGCATTTTTCAGATTTGTTCTTAAACATTCTTGCTATTCTTGTCGGGGGAAAGTGCCACCTATAAAACATCTTATACAAGTTTTCTTTATATGCTGTTGACATTGTCATTTTATAATTTTGAGACCACAATTTCTGCCATTTCTCTAGATCAATCCCTTATCCAAAATTCTTCCCCCAAACAATCATAGTTTCTTTGACTTGTTCTTCCTCTAATTTCATTCCCAGTAAATAACCATATAATTTTTTAATCACCTTCTCATCAGTACCCATCAAGATCTTATCTAAATCAGTCTGCTTATCATAGAATCCCTCTGTTTTAGAATCTTCATCATACCTAAAATGTATTTGCGCATATGAAAACCAATTCATCCTTATACCTTGTTCCTCTAAATTTTGGATCGATTTAAGTTCACCCTTTTCATCCAAGAGTTCCCCATATCTAACTGTTTGTTCCTTCTTATAAATTATAGGATAGGAAAATGCTTCAATAGTCGATAACCAAATTGGAATTTTCAAATAACATTGTCTTTTTTTCTTCTCCCAGTTTAACCACAAAGACTCCCGCATATAATGTCTTCTAAAATAACCCTGTGTTTTAGTTCCCTTATACCATAAAAAAGCATGCCAGCCCAACAGCAAATCATGCCCTTCTAATGTCAACAACCTATGCTTTCTTAATATTATCCATTCTTTGACCCACATCAAATTTGCAGCTTGATAATACAATTCCCAATTACGCAGGCCAAAACCTCCTCCAATTCTAGCGTCTTGCAAAAGCTTTAGCTTTATTCTCGCTTTTTTACCTTGCCATATAAACTTCAACATGATTTTATTTAAATCTTCAAAATAGTCTTTTCCAAGCCTAATTGGTATTGTTTGGAACAAAAATAAAATTCTAGGTAAAATATTCATCTTGATTGTTGAAATTCTCCCTATTAATGACAATTGCAAGTTTTCCCACTTCTTCAAATCTGTAGCTATCTGTTGTTTATTCTCTTTTAATGTGCTACATCTTGCTGTCAAATATATCCCCAGATACTTAACCTTATTTGTAATTTGGATTTTCAAAAGATCTGCCAGTTCTTCTCTTTGTCTCAATAGCATGTTCTTTTTCAAAATCTTTATCTTTATTTATTTTCAAACCAGCCATCTCACCATATGTCTCTATCTTTTCCAAAAACCTTGGAGCTGTTTCTAACGGGTCTTCCAGAATAAAAGCTAAGTCATCAGCAAAAGCTTGTAGCTTAAATTCTTCCTTCTTAATTTTAATTCCTTTTATGCTTTTATCATCCCTAATATTTCTATTCAACACTTCCAAGGTCAACACAAATAGCAAAGGAGATAGGGGACACCCTTATCTTGTGCCTTTTCTTATATTAATAAAATCTGTAAGTTCCCCCTCCATCATTAACTTTGCTGTCTGTTTATTATATATGGCTTCGACTGCTTGAATAAATTTTTTAACAAAACCCATCTGTTCCAATAGTAATAACATAAATCTCCAGTTCACGTTGTCAAATGCCTTTTGAGCATCTAAAAATATCAAAGCCATTTGCTTTTCCGGATGAGCCTCATAGTATTCCAAAGTATCCAAGATTATCTCATATTGTCTCTGATTTGTCTCTTTGGCAGAAATCCATTTTGATCTGGGTGAATAAAATTATTTAAATATTTTTTAAGTCTTTCTGCTAAAATTGAAGCAAAGATTTTATAGTCTGTATTCAATAAGGAGATGGGTCTATAGTTCTTAATTTGCAGTGGGTCAGCCTCTTCTTTTGGAATAAGTGTGATATAAGCCTCTGACCATGTTTTGGGTATCATCTTCTTTAACATAACTTCATTCATGACTTCTAACAATGGGATACTCAATGATTCTTGAAATGTTTTATAGAATTCTGCCGGAAGCCCATCTGGACCCGGTGCTTTCCCATTGTTTTGTCTCTTAAATGCTTCATTTAATTCCATCATTGTTATATTGCTTTCTAACATTTCTTCAGTCTCTTTAGGTATCTTCGGTAAATTAGCATTCTGTAAATATTGTTTGACTTTTCCTCATCAATATTCTCTTGTTTATATAGTTGCCCATAAAAATCTTGAATAATTTTCTTTTTCTCCTTATTACCATAACAAACTTGGCCTTGATCATCTATTAACTTCAATATTTTTCTTGATTCCTTCTCCTTTCTCAATTTATATGCTAGCCATCTACCTGGTTTATTCGCATCTTCAAAGTAATTCTGTTTAGAATTTCTGATTTTCTGTGCCAATTCTTCTTTCTCTATTAATTTCATTTTATGTTTAATTACATCCAGCTTCAATTTAATATCTTTTTTCTGTGGCATTTTCTGTAATTCTTTTTCAAGTCTTTTATACTCATCTTCCAAGGCCTTAGAAGCTTGCCTTTTCCTAATATTCTTTTTTCTTGTATAATCTATTATCAGACCTCTAGCATATGCCTTCATCATTGTATCCCAAACATTCTGCGTTGAAGTATCTTCTTTTTTATTTTCTCTGAAAAAAAAAAGCCAATTCCTTCTCCATCCATTGTATAAAATGGGCGTTGGTTCTTACCTGATACGCCTCTTCTCGTGGAACTGCGTAGAGCATCCAGAGAGTGGGAGGTGCTTCAGTCTTCACTTCTCACAGGCTGAGCTGAAATTGAGGAACGCCCTCCTCCTCCACGTGGCTCCTCCATGCGTTCCTCCCAGTTTTATCGAAGACGAGAGGACAAAAAAACCCCCTCTATTCTTAAGTATTAAACAACATGAACTACAACATTAGAAATCATTGGCCGAAACAGGTTTTTCCCCCTTTACAGACGTACCAACAGGGTGGGGCTGGATGCTCTACGCAGTTCCACGAGAAGAGGCGTATCAGGTAAGAACCAACGCCCATTCTCCGTAGAACTGCTGCGAGCATCCAGAGAGTGGGACATACCAAAGCCAGTGTGTCCTACGGGTGGGAGTCCGTCTGGATTGGAACTTCCCCAGGATCTCTAACCACTTGCTGCAAAACTCGCCTGCCAAAAGATGCTTCAGCTGAGGCATAAACATCAATCTTATAATGTCTTATAAAGGGAGATGGGGAAGTCCAGGTGGCCGCCCGGCAAATATCAAGAATAGATGCCTGAGTAGCCCAGGCTGCTGAGGTAGCTGCACTTCTGGTGGAGTGAGCGGTAACCCCACTAGGAACTGGAATACCTTGAACTAAATAGGTTTTGGATATGGTAGCCCTAATCCATCTGCCTACCGTGGACGGAGAAACCTTACAGCCTAGTGTCTTTGGCTGAAAGGACAAAAAGAGAGACTCTGTCTTCCTGATGGACTGCGTGCGAGAAATGTAAATACGCAAAGCCCTTCGAACATCAAGGGTGTGCCACTGCCTCTCTTGCTCGCGCAGAGGCTTCGGGCAAAAATTAGGCAGGACCAACTCCTGCGCCCTGTGGAACGGTGAATTAATCTTCGGCATAAATGCTGGGTCTGGTCTCAGAACCACCCGATCTGAATGAAAAATGCACAGATCTTTTCTTACGGATAGAGCTGCAATTTCAGATATCCTTCTAGCCGAATTAATAGCCACCAGAAAAACTGCTTTAAATGTAAGAAATTGAAGTGACGCCTCCCTGAGAGGCTCAAAAGGAGATCTAGTCAAGGCCAGGAGAACTTTATTAAGGTCCCATGTCGGGTACCTATGCACTACTGACGGGCACAAATTAGAAGCCCCTTTAAGAAAAGCCTTAATTCGAGGATGGTGGGAAAGGGGACTGAAAGGACCGCCAGCAACCACCGTTGAGAGCGCCGCTACCTGCCTCCTTAAGGTGTTAGGCGATAAACCTCCATCTAAGCCATCTTGTAAAAAGGCCAGGATCTGTGCAACTGAAGGAGAGCGTGGGTCGATGAATGATTTGTGGCACCAGTTACAGAAACTGTCGTGTCCGCAAAAAGACGCTCAGAGTCGGTGACTATCATTCAAGCTCTTTATTAAACAGTTGTGAACCGAACCAGCGAAAAGGAAAAAGCCCGCGGCTTTTATCCTTTTCGCTGCGGCGGCCGCGGCCAATGGCAGCAATTCAAGTCTCCCGCTCTTGGAGTGAGCCAATCGCGGGAGACTTCAATCGGGCCAATCAGCGCGGCTCGCCTGGCCAATCAGAAATCCCCGCGCCTTAGCCAATCAAGGCGCGGGGATTTCGAGTATGCAAATTCAGGACAGAACACCCCTCCCCTCTTGGTATAGTCCATCACGTTGCGTAGTCACGCAGGTAGGTGGGGCTCCGTCTAGCCCTAGTTGACCTGCGCAACTCAGTTGCAAGCTGGATCTCGGCCGGAGCGGTCATCTTTTTGGCTGCTCCTCCTTCTGTGTGAACCGGCTGGATGATCGGGCCGGTTCGTTCTCCGTGGCTCCCGCCTGGGCCTACCGGGTCGGTTGAGCTATGGGTTTCGCCGCTCCCGCTTGGTTTCTCCGAGTCGGTTGAGCTGGCCAGGTGGTTCTTCTCCGGTGGGGACTCGCGATGGCTGCGTTCCGGTGAGTACTTTTGGATTATTTTTTCCTGCGCTTGTTTATTCGGGTATTCCCTCCCCCCTTGGTTCGTGTCTTGGGGGTTGAGGTCTGTTGCCGTTCGCGACCTGAGCTGGTCGATGTGTCGTTTCCAGGCTCGCCCATCGGTGGTTTGGAGCCGGTACGACCGTGGACCTGTGATTTGAGTGATGACGGCTGGGATCCATAGGGGGTCCCCCGTCAGGTTTTTCGCGTAAACTAAGTCACCGGGGGCAAATGTCCGGTATTTGGAACTGGAGTCTGGGGGCCGCTCCGGGTTGTATGTTGGGTGTAACCTGTCGAGTGGGGACCTCAGCTTCCTGCCCATTAGTAATTCGGCTGGGCTTTTGTTGGTAGTGGTGTTCGGGGTGATGTGTTGTATGAAGAGGAGTTTATTGATTTTGTCGTTGATCTCCCCGTGGTCCATCTTCCGGAGGGTTTTTTTTGTAAACTGTACCATCCGTTCCGCCCTACCGTTCGCCGCCGGATGCACCGGTGCTGTTAATGTGTGGCGGATGCCCCTCTCCGCCAAGAACCTCTCAAAATCGAGGGAAGTAAACTGGGGCCCGTTGTCTGAGACGACGACGTCTGGGAGGCCGTGCGTGGAAAACAGTTTACACAGTTCTTTGATGACGGCCTCCATGGTAGTGGATTTCATGTCGCTTACCTCCAACCAATTGGAGTAAGCGTCAACTGTGATCAGAAAAGTATGCCCATTCGTTGGACCCGCAAAGTCTAAATGGATTCTGGACCAGGGCCCCCTTGGTGTTTCCCAGTCCCGGATGGGTGCTGCGGGTGGGCTGGGTCTGGTCTCCTGGCAACGTTGGCATTTGGCGACCCATGCCTCTATCTGTTTGTCCATCCCTGGCCACCAAGCGTAACTCCTGGCCAGGGCTTTAGTCCTGACGATGCCAGGATGACCTTCATGTAGCATCTCTAAGACCCTCCCTTGCAATCTGTCCGGGATGACCACCCTGTCACCCCACAAAATACATCCTTTAAGCAGTGAGAGTTCAGTCTGGCGGTTTCTGAATGTTTTGATGGATTCGTCATTGTCCCTTTCAGGCCAACCTTTTTCTAGCCAGTGTAGGATTCGCGCCAGACGCCTATCCTTAATAGTTTCCCTGGCAATGTCCGACGCGGTAATGGGTAGGTTCTCGATGCTAAGGGTGTTTGTCGTTGGTGCTGGGTCAGGATCAGAGTCTGGTAAAGGCGAACGGCTTAAGGCGTCCGCGTGCGAAATTTTCTTACCTGGCTTGTGTAACAGTTCGTAGCTGTAGGCTGCCAGGAACTCGGACCACCTTGTCATCCGGGGTGATAAAATGTTCGGGGTGGCTCGGTTTCCAGCGAGGATGCCCAGCAATGGCTTATGATCTGTCACAATGGTGAACGGGCGGCCATACAGGTATTTGTGGAATCGCTTAACGGCGGCAACTATAGCCAAAGCTTCTTTGTCCAGCTGGCTATAGTTCCGCTCCGGTTTAGTCAGAGTCCTGGAGAAAAAAGCGATGGGTGCTTCTCTTTTGTCAGGGAGGGTATGGCTGAGGACAGCGCCGACGCCGAAAGGTGATGCGTCGCAAGTGACAACTAAGGGCAAGGTTTCGCTGAATTGAATCAGGATGGCGTCGGAGGTGAGGAGGTCTTTGGTTTTTTGAAAGGCGGCTTGCTCTCGTCTCCCCCAAGTCCAGGTTGCCGCCTTATCCAGGAGTCTATGCAAAGGCTCCGCCGCCGTAGCCTTTTGGGGTAGGAAAACATTATAAAAATTCAGCAACCCTAAGAACGCTTGTAGTTCCGTTTTAGACTTTGGGGTGGGGGCTTCTTTGATGGCTTTCACTTTTTTAATTGTAGGGTGAATGCCATGCCGGTCTAGAAGGTAGCCCAAGAATTCCACTTGCTCTGTGCATAGTTGGCATTTTTCTCGTTTAACTTTAAGTCCCGTCACTTTAAATTTTGTTAAGACCTGTCTGAGTCGGTTTTCTAATTCGGCTTCGTTTGGCGCCGCCACTAATACGTCATCAAAATAGGGCACCACCCCCTTGATGCCCTGTAGTAAACGTTCCATCAGGCTCTGAAAGATGCCTGGTGCCACGCTGACTCCGAATTGGAGTCGGTTACACTTGAAGGCCCCCCGATGGGTTACGATGGTCTGGGCTTCCGCCGTTTTCTCATCTACTGGCAACTGCTGATATGCCTGGGCGAGATCGAGCTTGGCAAAGACCTTGCCCCCTCCCAGTGAGTGCAGCAGATGTTGCACGATTGGGACTGGGTAGGCGCTTTGTTGCAATGCGCCATTTAGGGTGGCCTTATAGTCCCCGCAAATTCTCACGGACCCGTCTGGCTTGACTGGGGTCACTATAGGGGTCTCCCATCGGGCATGGTCTATCGGCTGCAACACCCCCTGTTTGACAAGCTTGTCGATCTGCTCGTCAATTTTAGGCTTCAGGGCGAATGGTACCCTCCTAGGTTTTAGCTGCTTGGGGGAAACCCTTGGGTCTAGGTCAAATGAGATAAGGGGCCCCTGGTACTTGCCCAAGCTTCCATCGAAGACCTCCCAGAACTCCTGGGCTAGCCGCTGTTCCCAACCGTCGTCGGAGACGTGGTTGACTCCTGTCAGCGCGATGTCAAGCGGGGCGAACCATTGTAAACCCAGTAGGCTTGGGCGGTCGCGATCGACGATAGTGAGTGGCAGTTGTTCGGTGCGGCCCTTGTAGGTTACATTAAAGCTCTTGGTGCCCACTACCGGGACGCGATTCCCTTGGTAGTCTTTTATAATGATTTTCTGGGCATGAATGTTCCTCTTATGGAGGGTGGGCACAAGCCGTTTAATCTCGCGCCATGCAATCATGGAGAGTTAGGACCCGGAGTCCACTTCCATCTTGCATGGTTGGCCTTCAATATGGACTTCTACGTGTACCTTTCTGGCGCCGTCGGAGATGGCGTGGCCGATGGTCACCGTCTGGTGAGTCTCTTCCTTTCGCCGACCGTCGCCGCCTCTTGAAGATCGTTGGGCACGGTCCCACCAACCGTCCGGTTGGCGCTCTCTGGTCCTGGGCGGGGGGCTTTCCTTCTTCCGGTCGTGTTGTTCCCATTTGGGCGGGCTGCGGGTCTTCTTTTGGCGGCAAACTCGAGCGATGTGACCCCGTCGTTCACAATGCCTACAGATAGAGTCAAAAAATCGGCATTCTGACCTGGGGTGGTCGCCGCCGCACCCGGCACAGTTGGTCTTCGACCTACGACCTCTTCGATTCCGTTGGTCGCCGCGTCCCGTCTGCACGCGATGTATGTCCTCCTCGTCTTCCGACGTGCTGGAGGTTGACTGGAATTCTCCGTAGTGTGCGGTTGATTCGCTTCTAGGGTCGGCCGACCTTGCCGGGTTGTTGTTTCCGCCCTTCGCGTCAGATCTTCGCATGCTGTCAGCAGACGTGCGGGTTGCTTCTGCGGCTGCGGCTGCAGTGAGGGCATCTGCTAGGCTGATGTCGCCCTTGGCCATAAGCCGGCTCTGGAGTGTAGGGTCCCATAGGCCGAGTACGAATCGGTCTCTTATGAGGCTGTTCAGACCTTCAAACTCGCAGAGTCCTCCTAGGTGCCGCAGCTCGGCGACGAAGTCGCTCAATTTTTCGTCTGGTTTCTGATTTCGGCGGTAAAACTCGTTGCGCCGTATCAGGATGGGGACCTCGGGGGCGTAATGGCGCCGCAGTATAGGTTCAAGGACGTCCCAGTCCATGGCGGTTGCGTCTGCCGGCTTGGCCAATGCTTTGGCCATTTGGAAGACCTCTGGTCCGCAGTGAGTAAGGAAAACGGCGCGTTTTAGCGGGCCCGGGGCGTCCTTCATTCCGGCGCATTCAAGGTACATACGGAACCGGTCTGAGTACGATTCCCAGTCCTCGGTGGCAGGGTTGAAGGGGGCGGGCGGTGCGATCTTCGCCATCTCTGCGCTGGAACTGGCTCTTGTTGGACACGGGGTTCGGTTCAGGGTCGGGATCCCACCCTCGTCGGCAGTGTCGTGTCCGCAAAAAGACGCTCAGAGTCGGTGACTATCATTCAAGCTCTTTATTAAACAGTTGTGAACCGAACCAGCGAAAAGGAAAAAGCCCGCGGCTTTTATCCTTTTCGCTGCGGCGGCCGCGGCCAATGGCAGCGATTCAAGTCTCCCGCTCTTGGAGTGAGCCAATCGCGGGAGACTTCAATCGGGCCAATCAGCGCGGCTCGCCTGGCCAATCAGAAATCCCCGCGCCTTAGCCAATCAAGGCGCGGGGATTTCGAGTATGCAAATTCAGGACAGAACAGAAACTTTTCCAGGTTGCATCATAAATGCGAGTGGTAGAAGGTCTTCTAGCCGCCAAAATGGTGTTAATGACCTGTGCTGATAAGCCTTCCTCAATCATCCTTTCCCGCTCAACCTCCAAACGGCCAACTGTAGCCACTGTGGCTCTGGATGGAGCAGCGGGCCTTGCGACAGCGAAATCTGATCCAACGGAATCCTCCATGGTGGAGATACTGACAGATTGCGGAGGTCCGCAAACCATGGTCTCCTGGGCCAATAAGGTGCCACCATGAGGATCTCTGCTTTCTCGGCTATCAATTTTCGAATCACCCTGGGGATTAATGGAAGCGGAGGGAAGGCGTACAGTAGCCCGGTAGGCCACGGGCAACGCAATGCATCGTGATTCTCTGCTCCGCTGGAGGGATAACGGGAGAAGAACCTCGGTGTTTGCGCGTTGAGCGGAGACGCAAAAAGGTCTACTAGGGGCTGACCGAACCTGACTGCTGCTTCTCTGAACAGATGTGGGTGTAGGCGCCACTCTGCCTGATCCAGTGTCGCCCTGCTGAGCCAGTCTGCTTGGACGTTGGAGGCCCCGGAAATGTGCTCCGCTCTGATGGATAAGAGGTGCGCTTCTGCCCATCGACAGTCGTTCGGCCTCTCTCATGAGAAGGGAGGAATGGGTGCCCCCTTGCCGATTGATATGGGCCTTGGTTGTAGTATTGTCCGTTAGGACCAGGACATGGCACCCCCTTACCTGATGAAGAAATGTTCGCAGAGCCAGGTACACTGCACGAAGCTCCAACCAGTTGATACTGCGACTTCGCTCCGAACGGTTCCAAACTCCCTGTGCCGAGAGAGACTGGAGATGGGCCCCCCATCTGGAAAGACTTGCGTCTGTCGTGAGAACAACCCTTTGAGGTTCCTGAAATAGCTGACCTCTGTTGACAGATGGTCGCATCCACCACAGGAGGGAGGCGAGAACTTTCGGCGGGACCTTCACTATAAACCTTGACGTGCTCCTTCCTGAACGCTGATATGGCAGGAGGAACCATTGCAAAGATCTGGAATGCAAGCGAGCCCATGGAATAATGGAAATACAGGAAACTAGCTTCCCTAGCAGTTTGGATAAATTGAGCAACGATGCTTTCCCGGTCCACCGGATATCTCTGATAGTGGTGCGGATACTAATAAGTCTCTCCTGAGAGAGAAAGACCCTTCCTTCAACAGAGTCAATCACAGCCCCTAGATGAGATATACTAGTGGAAGGAGCAAGCTGACTCTTTTCCCAGTTCACTAAGAACCCATGGGACTGAAGTACCGAGAGGGTAGCGCTAGTATCGCTCTCGGCTTGATGTCGGGAAGGGGATACAACCAGGATATCATCAAGGTAACAGTGGATCCGGATGGGAATTTGTCTGAGGAGAGCTGCAATAGCTGCCAACACCTTAATGAAAGATCTCGGGGCTGAGGCTAGACCAAAGGGGAGGGCTACATACTGGAAATGCTGATTATTATAACAAAATCTGAGATATTTAGAATATGAGGGATGAATGGGAATATGGAGATAAGCCTCGGAAAGGTCAATTGACGTAAGCCAGTCTCCTTCTCTAATGCCCTGTAAAATCGACTGCAGAGTCTGCATTTTGAATTTATGGCGTACAATGAAACGATTTAACCTCTTAAGGTCTAAAATGGGTCTCCATCCCCCGGAATGTTTAGGCACCAAGAATAAAAGTGAATAGAAACCCCTTCCCTCTTGGGAGAGGGGTACAGGTTGAATAGCCCTAATATCAGAGAGATGTTTGATGGCAGAAGTCATAAGAGCCCGTTTAGTAGGATTCCTAGAAATGGGTTAAACCCTGAAATGTTCGGGGGGAGGAGAAAGAAACTGCAGGGTCAAGCCAAAGCGCACTGAATCTATAACCCAAGTATCAGAGGTGGATTCCTTCCACTTGTCTGCAAAATGCCTGAGGCGGCCGCCTATAGAAAGAAAACCTGCAACGCTACCTGGGCCGGCGGGCCGTTCTACTCCCGGAACCCCTGAAGGACCTTCTGTAGCTGCCCCCTCTCTTGCCTCTGTCTCCCGAGGTGCCCCGGTCCTGGTAGGACGGCGAAAATGAGGGAGAGCCCAGAAATCTAGGAGAGAATGATGACTGGAAGGAGGGACGAAAGGAGCCCCTCCGAAAGGACTGGGAACTCCTGGCTTCCTGCCTACGAAAAAGTGAAGGCAGAAACTTTTTCTTATTTCGGGTCTCCAGGAGTAATGGCTCCAGAGCGGGCCCGAATAATTTCCCTTTTACTATGGGGGCTGAAGCCAACTTAGACTTATTTTTAATATCAGCCTGCCAGTGTCGAAGCCAAAGCAATCGTCTGGCAGAAACATGGGAAGAAATAGCTCGGGATGAGAATTTAACCGAATGAAAGGTAGCGTCGGCTGCAAATTCCGCCGCTGCCGTGATCTTTGCAATATCTTGATGGGCTCTGGTATCAGCTGGGGAAATGTGTTGCTTCAGCTGTCTGAGCCACCTGATGGAGGATCGGGTGAAAAAGGAAGCGGCCGTAGCCGACCGGATAGCCCAGGCATCAGCGGTGTGAGCCCGCCGGAGCGCCATCTCCGCTCGCTTATCCTCCGGCTTCAGTGCCTCTATTGCATCGGTAGGATTGGAAGAAGAAGCAAGCCTTATAATTGGATCATCTACTTCCGGGGTATCTAACATAGCTGAGAAATCCGAATCCAGGGTAAACAACCTCTTGTCCTGACTAGAAGGGGCCGGAGAAGGACCCACCGAGGCCAACTGCTTTGCTACCAGATCTGAGAAGATTGGGGAGGCCGGAATAATGTCTGCTGCCACTGTCGGCTGTCTAAACATAAGGTCATCAGGACCTTCTGGACTCGATGGAGGGGGTTCAGAAGGAGGCTGAGAGGCCAGACCTGAAATGTTCTTTGCCTTAAATAGCAAGGACTTAAATAAATGGGGTTTAAAAAGACCCACAACAGCCGGTTGTTCAGGAGAAAGACCCTCATCTTCCGACATTTCTCCCTCCATTAGGTCCCCCTCCAGAAAGGGTTCCAAATACTGTAAGGAACCTCTGTCAGAACCTTCGTACTCTCCGAACGGTTCAAGGCCCACTCCCTCTTCTTCTTGGGTATCCTCCCCCTCTGGGAATGGAACATCCATGTGAGGAGGTACCTGACCATGCTGTGACGCTGGTGCAGAAGGAGATCTCCCGGATAAAGACTCAGCCTCGGGAGTCCTCCCTCGGGAATCCGGTCTAGCGAGCTGCTGCATTCCTTCAGCTATACCTTGACGGATGGCAGACTGCATCCATTCTCTGATGTTCTCAGGTACGATAATTGGAGCAGGATCCTCAGAGTGTAGACCTGCAGCGGTTGGCGTAAATGTCGTCTCTGGTACACGGGAAGGCTGGTGGCCTCGGGTGGAAGTACTGCCCCTAGAGGAAGATGGTTGGCTCGGCAGGGGGGGGTAGAAGGGAAGGCAGATGTTATAGAGTGAGACTCTTTAGCTCGCTTGCTAAACTCCCTTTCTAGGGCCTTATGACGTCGTAAGGCATCTCTTTGAGAAGCACTGGAAGAATCCTTGTCCCTTCTGCGAAGGTAGTGCGTCTTAGACTTGGCCTTCAGAGAAGAGCCAGTAGGATTAGCCTCTGCCATGGTATTGAAAGAAAAATGGCGGTTGGCACGCCTAGGAGTTCGGCCTACAAACGTAAACCGGTTTTCCTAAAATTGGGTCACGTCCCCCTTTTTGAAATAATTTTTAAAAAAAAAAAAAAACCTTATGCAATAAAAAAAAATCAGAAAACAAATCTAGCAATTAAATTAAAATTCTGAATATATACACTAGCTATTAAATACAAAAAAAGGGGTTAGGTTCAAGTAAGGAAAACCAAATAGCCCCAAAAGGTACTGCAAATAATAATAGTAATAATAATAATAATTCCAAATAGACCAAATGAACGCTGAGGCCAAGCAAGAGTGAAAAGGCAAGATAAGAAAAAAGGAGATAGGCCTCTATAGGCAGCCCCCCAACAACATGGAGAGTACATGCCTGCGCTTCTGAACTAGCTGCGAGTCAAGGAATAAAGCCAACAATATTAACACTAAGAGAGACAGCAGGGCACAGGACCACAGTGCTCTCACAGTAAAAATAAAGGCTCCACGCGGCCTGACGGTCCCGCTAAGGGCCTACAAAAGACCTCGCAGCTCACTCTCAAAGTAAAGGAAAAAAGGCCTTACTTGTTAGGAAAAACAAAATGGCGCCGGCCACGAGGCGTGCCCAAAATGGCCACCCGGCTCAGAACGCACAGCTCAGAAGCGCACCAGCCCACCGCAATTTCAAAAAAAGAAAGGAAAGAGCTGGGAGAGGAAGCGTTGCTTCCCCTGAGGCGTTCTAGGGGGGAAGACGCAATTTGCGCTTTTAAAATACAGCGCAGGGCCAAGCGGCTGAGCCCAGCACGCTTGGAACAGCAGAGGATAGACTAGAAGGGGGGGGGGAAAGGCTCCAACCCCTAACTTCCCTCCTGGGAGCGAAATCGCTCCACCAACTAAATTTGGGATCGCACTAGCCTTGCAGGGAGAGGAAAGAAAAAATGAATCAAACCTGATCCAACTTTCATCGATCACCTGAAACGGCCAAGGAATCAGAAAAAGCTGCCTGCTTCTCGAAGGCTGAGCTAAAAACTGGGAGGAACGCATGGAGGAGCCACGTGGAGGAGGAGGGCGTTCCTCAATTTCAGCTCAGCCTGTGAGAAGTGAAGACTGAAGCACCTCCCACTCTCTGGATGCTCGCAGCAGTTCTACGGAGAATCTTTCTCCTTTAAAATAGTATTATTTAATGTCCATCTCGATCTTTTTTTTTGTTCCTTCCATTTAATTGTCATTGGGCTATGATCTGCCCAAGTACTTGTTTCAATATTTGTTTCTTGAATATTGGATATTAATTCTGTTGAGATCCAAATCATATCTAATCTGGACCATGATAAATGTCTATTTGAATAAAAAGTATATTGTTTAGCTTTAACATTTCTTTCTCTCCAAATATCTTTTAAAGATAGTTCGTCTGTCATTTTAAAAAAAGATTTAGGGAGAGCCTTTCTATTTTGCTTGGTTATTGTTGCTATATAGTCCAATTTATTGTCCACAATTCCATTAAAGTCTCCCATCATAATTATATTAACACAGTCCAGTCCAGTTATTTTCATATGTAGCTTTTTATAAAACTCTTCTTGTTTTTCATTCGGAGCATAAATTGCAATCAAGAGTATTTTTATATTATTGTCCATTATTTCCACCATTAATACTCTTCCATCTTCATCAATGTAGATCAGTTTTGCTGGGATAGCCTCTTTAATGTATAGAACCACTCCTCTTTTCTTATATTGAGTCAAAGAAGTAAATATTTTCCCCAATTTTGGCTGTACTAACAGCTGTTCATGTTGTTTTTTAATATGAACTTCTTGTAGACAAATTATATCAAATTTTAATTTCTCTAATTTATGAAAAGTTTTCCTTCTTTTAACAGAATTAAGTCCATTTATATTCATTGTAATCAGTTTTCTTTCTTCCATGATTATGCTTTATATTTAGGTCTAACAGCTCTCGTGGATCTCACTTCACGCTGTTCTTTACTATCCACCTGTCCAGCTACAGCTCCTTTCTCTTTTTCAGTCTCCAGTTGTTCCTCTTGAAACTCAATTAATGAGACCTCTTTCTCTGCCTCCTCTTCTCTTCTTCCAAAAAATTCTGCATGGAAAAGTTCTGCTTTCTCAATTGAATCAATTCTATGTCTCTGCTCTTGCCACGTAAACATTAATCCTTCTGGAATCAGCCATCTATAATTCACTTCGTTTTCCAGTAGCATTTTGGTCAGAAATCGATATTCTCTTCTCATCTCTCTCACTCTTCTGGGTATTTGTTTTATCTCTTTACAATCTCTTTACCTTTGTATTTCAATGTTTTCTCTCTTACCACTTGTAATATTTGTGTTTTTGTGGATTTTTTGGTAAATCTAATATGGACTTCCTTGGGTAATTTATTTCTCATCGCATATCTTGTATAAACTCGATATACCTCATCTACTCCATCCATCATCTTTTCCTCTGTAATTTCCAAAGCATCTGCCAAAATTTCTATCATTATCGCAGCCAAATTTTCTCCTTTTTCCTCTTCTATATTTTGAAATCTGAGATAAAATTCTGATCTTTCCATCTCCCACCTCAACATCCCATTTTTTTCTTGTTCAACCACTGTTAATCTACTGTCAATATTTCCAATCTTCTCCTCTCTTTGTTTCCCTTCTTCCTCAATTTTTTGGAATCTCTCCTCATACTTCCCCATCATTTGTTTAATATTTTCCACTTTTTCATCAGTCTTCTCTATTCTTTGTTCAATGATGTCTGATTTTATCTTGAAATCTTGGATTCCTTGCATAATCATCTGTAAAGTTACTATTTCTTGTTCTTTATTTTGCTTCAACATTGTCTGAATTAAACGTTGTCCTCCAGCTGGTGGGGAAGCAGAGGTAGAAGTAGAAATGCCAACTGGTATTGGTTTCCTGCTCATTTTAATGCCTCCAAAGCTTCAAATTCTTTTTGACTTTTAATCCAACTGGTAGAATAGTCAATTATAATCCAAAATGGAAAAATCCAATTGTAAAAGACCCAAAACCAAAGAAGAAAAAGGAAAAAAGAAAGAAGAAAAATCTTCAGGTTCTTCTTGACCTAATCCAATTACAAAGTAGTCCACCATAAAAAAGGAAAAATAGAAAGGAAAAAAACAAACAAACCCAAAAATGATATTATTGATTAAGAGCAAAACAAAAAACAAAAGAAAAAAAGAAATTCCTTCAGGTTCTTCACACCTTAATCTCAATAATCAAAAAAGAAAAACAAAGTGGTCCAAAAACATGGATAGAAAAAGCAAAGAAGTCCCAATAAAAATAAAGAGAAAAAAAGAAAAATAAAGAAAAAACTCTGAGACTTTCCCTTTAAAATAAAAGGCAAAAAGAAGAATATTACTAGAATTGAAATTTACAAAAAGGTTGGCGAATGGGGTATATATATATATATATATATAAGAGAGCACACTGCACTTTATTTATTTATCCAAGGCTCTTATTATGACTCTCTTCTCCAGCAGCTTCAAAGCTAAGCCTCAAGTGTTGAAATATTGATAAGAGTCCAGGAAAACACCTGTAATAATATTTTGCTGTGCTCTCCCTCTATCTTATCACGTTGAAATGTCCTTGAGAAGGAGTCTTCTTGCAATTCTTTCCAATTCAAATAAAGTATTTTCAAGCCTCTAGTTGGTAGTGTTGCAATGTTTCTTAATGCTCTTCCCCCCCCCAGCCAGAAAAAATGAATAATGTATACAAAAAGAAAAAAGAAAAAGAAAATAGCTAAAGGGAGCCTCTATCCTAGAGAAAATTAAAAAATCAAAAGGAGCATAAAAATATATATAAGAGAAAATTCAATCCGGTTACCTACAAAGTCCCCAGAAAAAAAGAAAAAAAAAAGAAAAAAAAATCCAAGCCTCAATTTGACATCACTTTAAAAAATGCCGCTCAAACAGTTTTGGTCAAAAAAAAAAAGTCTCAGGTTTCTTCTTTGTTCAGGATGCCCTTTCAAACCTCAGCGAATTTACAACACAAAAGGAATTTCTCACCCAGCCGACACACTTCTTTCCAGCCACTTTCTTTCCGGAGCTGTCCCGACTTCAGCAGCTATGGGAGCTGCCTTTCCGCCGCCAGCAAAAGGGCTTCTCCTGGATCAAACCAGAGATTTTGCGATATCTCTGGGATCCTGAGACAGTACCCTTCTCAATCCCCGTCTCTACGGGACATTTTAGGTCCATTGGGACCGACCAGGGGTGAAAATATCGGCTGCGATCTCAGAGCCCCAAGATCGCAGCTGTATCGCTGAAATGAAGCTCCACCTTCTCCCAAAACATATATATATATATATATATATATATATATAGTTTTCTGAGGTTCTCGCGGGTATTTGTATGTGAATCTTTGGTTATTCGGGTTTTCTCCCGCGTAAGATTGGAAGTATCTAGGCAACGTTTCGATGAAGTCTCATTCATCATCTTCAGGCTTGGTCTTCAGCTCTGTGCTTCTCAGAGTGATGTGAGCTTGCAGCTGCTTCTTCCTTTTAACTGCTAGTAGGGGTGTGACATGATTGAGTGGGGGCTTGGCTGTGTTCTGATTGGGTGGGGGTGTGTTCTCATTGGTTGGGGGTTTGGCTGCAAGCTCACATCACTCTGAGAAGCACAGAGCTGAAGACCAAGTCTGAAGATGATGAATGAGACTTCATCGAAACGTTGCCTAGATACTTCCAATCTTACGTGGGAGAAAACCCGAATAACCAAAGATCCATATATATATATATATATATATATATATATATATATATATATATATATATATATATATATATATATATATATATATATACACATATACACATACACATACACATACAGATACATACATACATATATATATATATGTTTTCTTAAGTTTTCATAGGTACTTACATGTATGGCATTCAGATTAGTTCGGGTATTTTCCCACGTCATAATAGTTGTGCTTTTAAAGTTGCAGCAACGTTTCAGCAGAATCTCATCTGCCATCATCAGGCTTCTGTATAGTGTTCATCTGTGAGTCAGACTTTTACAGTGGTTTCAGATTTAAATTTGGGGCAGCCTATTGCTGTGCCAGAATGGTTTTTTCTTCCTGCTGATTAGTTGGGAGTCTTGGTCTGTGTTTATTGGTCTTGGAGTTTGCTGTGTTCTGTTTGATTTGTTTTTCTGATATTTTCTGTCTTTTTTTTTTTGGCTCTTTTTGTATCTTGATTGGCTGGCAGCATTGTGTTACTTTATTGAAGGCCTTTAGTGCAGCTTGGCTTCGGGTAAATGGGCAGCTATCATTAGTTAAAAAGCTGGGTTTCATCTGGGTGCCTGGTTGGGGTATGTTTGAGCTGGAGGTATTAGGGGCGATCTGTTTGTGCCCAGGTGTTTGCCTGGCTTGTGGTGTGGAGATTTTTTTATTTGTGAGTGCAGGCTTCCAAATGATTGACAGCCTGGTGGAATCATCTCTTCTGTTCATGCTTTCTGGTCTTTTTTCAATCTCTATGGCTTCTCTGATGATTCTGTGGCTAGGGTTTTCTATAGTGGCTAGGGTTTTGGTGCCGCTGAAGTTGATGCTATGACCTATGGCTTCCATGTGTTGGACGAGTGAGGAAGTGTGTTCCAGCTTTTTGACTGCATTTTTGTGTTCATCCAGGCAGGTACTTATTCTTCTATTGGTCTGTCCAATATATGTGGCCGGGCATGATGCACCGGGGACTTCGTATATGCCTTGGTTTTCGAGGTCAATTTTATCTTTGGGGTTTCTAAGGATGGCTGCTATTTTTCTGTCTGTTTTGAAGGCAATCTTGATGTGATGTCTGTGTAGTACCTTACTTATTTTGTCTGTAGTACTTCTTATGTAGGGCAGGACAGCTGTTCCATAGTTCTGTTCATCTTCTGGGTCTCTATTATGTTTCAGTGTGTTTTTGTGGATCAAGCTGGTGATTTTGCTTCTGTGGAAGCTGTTGGCTGTCAGTACTTTAGTCAGATTGTATAGTTCAGTCTTAATGTGTGTCTTGTCTGCCAAGCGTTTGGTTCTAGTAATTAGTGTTTTAGCCATGGAGTTTATCTGTGCTGGGTGGTGGTGGGATTGGGCGTTGAGGTAGCGATTGGTGTGTGTTTTCTTCTGGTATACGGTGTGTCCTAGTGTGCCATCTGTTTTTTTGTAGATTAGTACATCTAGGAATGGTAGTTGTTTGTTTGTTTCCGTTTCCATGGTGAACTTGATTTTGGGGTGTGTGTTGTTTAGGTGTGTTAGGAAATTGTTTAGGTTTTCTTTTCCATGGGGCCAAATCACAAATGTGTCATCGATGTATCTTAACCATAGTTTGGGTTTGTGGATGGCATTGGCCAGGGCTCTGGATTTGAATTCTTCCATGAACAGGTTTGCAATGACGGGTGACAATGATGGTGATCCCATAGGGGCTCCTTCAATTTGTTTGTATCTTTGTCCTTTGTATATGAAATATGTGTTGGTTAAGCAGTGTTCTGTTAGTTCCATGAGGTGTTTAGCTAGTTGGTATTTATTTTTGATGATTTCAAGGGTCTCTTTTATTGGAACTTGAGTGAATAGTGAAACCACGTGGCAACTTACAAGCAGATCTTCTTGCTCCACATGTAGATCTTTGATCATTTCCAAGAAGTGGTATGAGTTTTGTACATGTGAAGCTGCTCTTTCAGCATGGGTCTATAGCTGTTTTGCTAAGTGTTTAGCTAGGTTTTATAGTGGTGCTCCTCTGGAGCATACCTCTCAGACCCATAGTCAGCTCCAGATTTTTTTGTTTGTGAGTGCAGGCTTCCAAATGAACACACTTCCTCACTAGTCCAACACATGGAAGCCACAGGTCATAGCATCAACTTCAATGGCACCAAAACCTTCGCCACTATAGAAAATCCCAGCCATAGAATCATCAGAGAAGCCATAGAGATTGAAAAAAGATCAGAAAGCATGAACAGAAGAGATGATTCCACCAGGCTGTCACTCATTTGGAAGCCTGCACTCACAAACAAAAAAATCTCCACACCACAAGCCAGGCAAACACATGGGCACAAACAGATCCCCCCCTGATACCTCCAGCTCAAACATACCCCAACCAGGCACTCAGATGAAACCCAGCTTCCTAATTAATGATAGCCATCCATTTACCCAAAGCCAAGCTGCACTAAAGGCCTCCAATAAAGTAACACAATGTTGCCAGCCAATCAAGATACAAAAAGAGCCAAAAAAAACCAGACAGAAGATATTAGAAGCAGAACACAGCAAACTCCAAGACCAATAAACACAGACCAAGACTCTCAACCAATCAAGATGAAGAAAAAACCATTCTGGCACAGCAATAGGCTGCCCCAAATTTAAATCTGAAACCACTGTATAAGTCTAACTTAGAACAGGGACAATAGGCACAATTGGTGCGCTTATGCACGCCCCCTGCAGATCTCTTAGGAAAGGGGTGAGGTAAATAGTAGAAAGTCTAAAGTTAAAGTTTTGGGGGTTTGGGGAAGAAACCACAGAATCAGGTAGAATAATCCAGACATTGACCACTCTGTTGCTGAAATTGTATTTCCTGCAATCAAGTTTGATGCGATTAACCTTGAGTTTGTATCTATTTTTTTTTAATTTTTATTGGTTTTTAAGACAAACATAGACAAACAAAACATAAAAACATCAAGCCATCTTCCATAGATATACATACAGTGTGCCGGTTGGTTTACAAATTGTTTTGTGCTTCCATTTCATAGTCTTCAATTACAATTACATTGTATATATTCTCATATTTTCAATCAAATATTAAATACATTAATATCATTGTTAATTAATCATTCATTCATATTTTATGAAATAATCCATATTTTACTTAATTTGTTTTATGACAGTTCATATTATCATCTCAAATCTATCCTAAAAACATTTTGTAGATATAATAAGAAAAGAATACATCTTTATATATTTAGTATTTTCTAAGAATCTACATATTTCATTGCCATTTTTTATTGTTTAACCATTGAGAGAATAGATCCCAAATTTTATAAAATTGTTTATCATCTTGTTCTCTGATTTCAAATGTCAATCTACTCATTTCAGCACATTCCAATATTTTCTTAATGATTTCCTCCTGTGATAGTATTTTCTCATTTTTCCAGTTTTTAGCAAATACAATCCTAGCCGCTGTTAATACATTTAGCATCTGCACAAGTCCACCACATATGGTGAGCCAGGTATCTGTCTGATGACATTTCCAACATTTTTCAGATTTGTTCTTGAACATTCTTGCTATTTTTGTCGGGGGGGAAATGCCACCTGTAAAACATCTTATACAAATTTTCTTTGTATGCTGTTGACATTATCATTTTATAATTTTGAGACCACAATTTTTGCCATTTCTCCAGATCAATCCCATATCCAAAATTCTTCCCCCAAGCAATTGTTGTTTCTTTAACTTGTTCTTCTTCTAGTTTAATTTCTAATAAATATCCATACAATTTTTTAATCACCTTTTCATCAGTACCTATCAAAATCTTATCTAAATCAGTCAGTTTATCATAGAAACCTTCTGTTTTAGAATCTTTATCATACCTTGAATGTATTTGCGCATATGAAAACCAATTCATCTTTATACCTTGTTCCTCTAATTTTTGCATAGATTTAAGTTCACCTTTTTCATTCAATATTTCACTATATCTAACTGTTCCTTTTTATACATTATAGGATAAGAAAATGCTTCAATAGTCGATAGCCAGACTGGAATTTTCAAATAACATTGTCTTTTAGTCTTCTCCCAGTTTAACCACAGAGACTCCCGTATATAATGTCTTCTAAAATACCCCTGTGTTTTAGTTCTTTTATACCATATAAAAGCATGCCACCTCAACAACAGATGTCAACAATCTAGTATTTCTTAATGTTATCCATTCCTTAACCCACATCAAATTTGCAGCTTGGTAATACAATTCCCAATTAGGCAAACCAAATCCTCCTCTTATTATGGCATCTTGCAAAAGCTTTAACTTTATTCTCGCTTTCTTACCTTGCCATATGTATTTCAACACAATTTTAT
This sequence comes from Hydrophis major, assembly GCA_033807585.1. NCBI lineage: Eukaryota > Metazoa > Chordata > Lepidosauria > Squamata > Elapidae > Hydrophis > Hydrophis major. Next base: position 23,682,631 of record CM066343.1, on the reverse strand, counting down.
TTAAATCTTCAAAATAATCTTTTCCAAGCCTAACTGGAATTGTTTGGAACAAATATAAAATTCTGGGTAGTATATTCATCTTGATTGTTGATATTCTCCCTATTAATGACAGTTGTAAATTTTCCCATTTCGCCAAATCTAGCGCTATCTGCTGTTTAAGTTTGATATGATTATTCTCTTTTAGTGTACTACATCTTGCTGTCAAATGTATCCCCAAGTACTTGATCTTATTCGGGGCCTGAATTTTCAATAGATCCACCAGTTATTCCTTTTGTCTTGATAGCATATTCTTTGTCAAGATCTTTGTTTCATCTTTATTTATTTTCAAACCAGCCACATTTCCATAAACCTCTATCATTTCTATCAATTTTGATGCTGTTTCTAGTGGGTCTTCTAAAATGAAAACCAAATCATCTGCGAATGCTTGCAACTTAAATTCTTCCTTTTTAATTTTCATCCCTTTTATATCCTTTTCTTCTCTAATATTTCTGTTTAGCACTTCCAAGGTTAACACAAACAACAGAGGTGATAGTGGGCAGCCTTGTCTTGTTCCTTTTCTTATATCAATAGAGTCTGTCAGTTCTCCCTCTATCATTACCTTTGCCATTTGATTATGATATATAGCTTCTATTGTTTGAATAATTTTTTTACCAAAGCCCATCTGTTCCAGCTGTAATAACATGAATCACCAATTCACATTATCAAATGCCTTCTGCGCATTTAGAAATATCAAAGCCATTTGTTTTTCAGGGTGTGCCTCGTAATATTCCAAAGTGTCCAAGATTACTCTCATATTGTCTTTAATTTGTCTCTTTGGCAGAAATCCATTTTGATCAGGATGGATAAAATTGTTTAAGTATTTTTTAAGTCTTTCTACCAATATCAAAGCAAAAATTTTATAATCTGCGTTTAGTAAGGAAACAGGTATATAGTTCTTAATTTGTAATGGACCGGCCTCCTCTTTTGGGACAAGTGTAATATAAACTTCTGACCATGATTTGGGTATCTTCTTCTTTAACATAACTTCATTCATAACTTCTAGCAATGGAAGGTTCAATGGTTCTTGTAATGTTTTGTAAAATTCTGCCGGAAGTCCATCTGGGCCTGGTGCCTTTCCATTATTTTGCTTCTTGAGTGCTTCAGTTAACTCCATCATCATTATATTGCTTTCTAACATTGTTTCAATCTCTTTAGATATCTGGGGTAACTTAGCATTCTGTAGGTACTGTTTGACTCTTTCCTCATCAATATTCTTGTGTGTATAATTTCCCATAATAGTCTCGAATAATTTCCTTCTTCTCTTTATTACTATAGCAAACTTGGCCTTTATCATCTATTAATTGCAATATTTTCCTTGATTCTTTCTCCTTTCTCAATTTATATGCTAACCATCTACCTGGTTTATTTGCATCTTCAAAGTTCTGTTTCGCACCTCTGATTTTCTGTGCTAGTTCTTCTTTTTCTATTAGACTCATTTTATGTTTAATTATATCCATTTTTCTTTTTCTGTGGCATTTTCTGTTGCTCTTTTTCAAGTCCTTTATACTCATCCTCTAATGCCTTAGAGGTTAATCTTTTCATGGTATTTCTTTTCCTTGTATAGTCTATTATCAAGCCTCTGCCATATGCTTTCATTGTATCCCATACATTCTGCATTGATGTACCTTCTTTTTTGTTGTCTCTAAAGAAGAAAGCCAATTTTTTCTCCATCCACTGTGTGAAGTCTTTTTCCTTTAATATACTATTGTTTAATGTCCATCTGGATCTTCTTCTTTGTCTTTTCCATTTAATTGTCATTGGATTGTGATCTGCCCAAGTACTTGTTTCAATATTTATTTCTTGAATATTAGCTAACAATTCTGTTGACATCCATATCATATCTATTCTGGACCATGATAAATGTCTATTTGAACAGAAGGTGTATTGTTTAGTCTTAGCATTTCTTTCTCTCCATGTATCTTTTAAATTTATTTCATCTACCATTTTAAAAAAAGATTTAGGGAGTCTTTCTGTTTTGCTTTGTTGTTTTCTGTGCTGTGTAGTCCAGTTTATTATCTACAATTCCATTAAAATCTCCTATCATAACCATATTAGCATAGTCCAGTTCAATTACTTTCATATGTAATTTGTTATAAAATTATTCTTAATTGTCATTCGGGGCATAGATTGCAATCAGGAGTGTTTTCATATTATTGTCCATTATTTCCATCATTCCCACCAGGTTCTTCACCATTTCCACCAGGTTCTTAGTATTCTTCCATTGTCATTGGTATAGATTAATTTTGCTGGGATAATATCTTTAATGTATAAAACCACTCCTCTTTTCTTGCATTGTGTCAAAGAAATAAATATTTTCCCTAATTTTGGCTGTATCAGCAATTGTTCATGTTGCTTTTTGATATGTACTTCTTGTAGGCAGATTGTATCAAATTTTAATTTCTCTAATTTATGGAAAGTTTTCCTTCTTTTAACAATTGAGTTAAATCCATTTAATTAATTGTGATCAGTTTTTTCTCTTCCATGGTTATATTTTGTAGTTAGGTTTAGCAGCTCTCGTAGATCTTGGTTCAGGTTGTTCTTTGACTTCCACCTTTCCACCTACTGCACCTTCTTTTTTTTCAGTCGCCATTTGGCAGTTCTCTTGGAATTCAATTAGTGAAATTTATTTTTCTGCCTCCTCCTCTTTCCCTCCAAAATATTCTGTGTAAAATAATTCAGCTTTCTCAATTGAGTCAATTCTATGTCTCTGTTCTTGCCATGTGAACATTAAACCTTCTGGAATCAGCCATCTATAATTCACCTCTTTTTTAAGTAGAATTTTGGTCAGAAATCAGTATTCTCTTCTCATCTCTCTCACTCTTCTGGGTACCTGTTTCAGGACCACAATCTCCTTGTCTTTATATTTCAATGTTTTCTCTCTTGCCACTTTCAATATTTGCGTTTTAATGGCTTTCTTTGTAAATCTGATGCAAACTTCTCTTGGTAAGCTATTTCTCATTGCATATCTTGTGAAGACTTGATAAACCTCATCTACTCCACCCATCATCTTCTCTTTAGTTATTTCCAAAGCTTCAGCCAAAATTTCTATCATTGTCTCAGCTAGGTTTTGAACCTTTTCTTCCTCTATAGTTTGGAATAAATTCTGACCCGTCCATCTCCCATCTCAACATCGCACTTTTATCTTGTTCAGCCATGGTTAATCTGCTATCAATATCTCCAATCTTCTTATCTATTTGTTTATCTTCTTCTTCAATTTTTTGGAATCTCTCATCATACTTCATCATTTGTTGAATGTTCTCCACCTTTTCATCAGTTTTTCCTGTTCTTTGTTCAATGTTCTCTGTTCTCTTTTCAATATTCTCTGTTCTTATTTGAATATTTTGAATTCCTTGCATAAACATCTGCAGGGTCACTTTTTCCTGTCCTTTTTCTTGCTGTAACATCATCTGTATTGAGTGTTGTCCTCCAGATGGTGAAGAGGAAGAAGTAGAAGTTGAGGAACCAGGGACTGTTAGTTTCCTACTCATTTCAGACAATTCAAAATCTTCAGGTTCTTCTAGACCTTAATCCATTTGTGAAATAACCAATTATAATTCCAAGTAAAAATAGTGGGAAAAAAGAAGCCAAATAATAACAATAATAATAATAATAATTTTTAAAAAAATCTTCAGGTTCTTGTATACCTTAATCCAACCAATTGGTTAGATAGTAGTAAAAACTCAAAAATGGAAGAAAAGACCATAAACATACACAAAATAGAAAATTTGTTAAATCCTGAAAAAGGCAGTAAAGTAAAAAATAAAAAACTAAAGAAGAGAAAAGAAAAGTTCTTGAGATTCTTCAACACCTTAATCAAATTTAAAAGTCTCAGATATAAAAGGATGCATTAGGAAAAAAAAAGAAAGCCACAAAACAAAAACAATATGGAAGGTAAATAGAAACAAAAGATACAAGGGAGGGAGGGAGAAAAAAGAAAGGAGACTACTCCCTTAAAAAGAAAAAAAAGGAAGGAAATCATTAATACTAAAGCTTTTCCTTTAAAATAAAATGCAAATGTAAAAATTAGACTTCAAAAGCAAAAAGAAAGATAAAAACAAGTTCCAAAAGGCCAAAAATCCAAATAATTATTACAAAAAGTAAGCTACTAAGGAGGGGATTTGTTAAAGTAAGAAATAGCCCAGCTTTAAAAAAGTAAAAAGAGCACACTGCACCTTGTTTGGTTATCCAAGGCTTTTGTTAAAATTTATAACTTTCTTCTCCAGAGTCTTATCACCTTTTTTTTCCTATAAACTTCAACACCAGACTTCAGATATTGATGGAAACCCAGAAGAACACCTGCAATAATACTCTTCCATGCTCTTCCCTCTATCTTATCAAACAGGCAATGTCCTTGAAAAGAAGTCTTAGTTCTTTCTCAGCTTTGTCTGGTCAAGAGAAAAAAGAGAAAGAATATTTCCAAGCCTCTAGTTGGCAGTGTTACAAAGTTTCTTCTGCTTTCACTTTCCCCCCTCCTTTTCCAAACAAGATACAATAAAAATTAATTAAAAAGGAAAAAAGATATTTTAAAAGATGACTAAAAGGGAGTCTCTAGCCTAGAATATTATAAAGTCAAAAAGGAGAGAAAGAATAGGTGGAAGAAGAAGAAGAAAAAAGTCCAGTTGCAAAATATAAAATCATGTGTAGAAAATCCAGAAATGAGAAAAAATAAAAAATAAAAATATTACTTTGATTTCCTGTTTAAAATCGCCACTTAATCACTTCTGTCAAAACTTTTACAGATTCTTTCTTTTCCTTAGGGTCTTCCTTTTCCTTTCAAATCTTAAAGTAAAGAAAAAGTTCTCACAAAACTGGCACACTTTCTCTTTCCGTTCTCTTTCGTTTTGGAGCTGTCCCAACTTCAGCAGCTTTAATGGCTGCCTCTTTGCCACTGGCAAAAAGAGCTTCTCCTGGATCTACCAGGCACTTTGTGGTGTCCCTGGGATTGACAGGATGTACTCTTTACATTCACCATTTCTTTGGGATGGTTTAGATCCGTTTGGACCGTCTAGGAGCAAAGATATCAGCAGCGATCGCAGACCTCCAAGATCGCATGCCGTATTGTCGCCACGCCAGCTTTGCCCTCTCCTTGAGTTTGTATCTATTGTGTGCTCTTGTGTTGTTATGGTTGAAGCTGAAGTATTCATTGACAGGTAGGACATTGAAATGTATGATTTTATATACTATACTTAGATCGGACCGAAGGTGGCGTAGTTCTAGGTTTTCTAGGTCTAAAATTTTGAGTCTGGTGGCATAAGGTATTCTGCAACTAGTAGACGAGTGGAGAACTCTTCTTGTGAAATATTTCTGGACTTTCTCAACTGTGTTAATATCAGATACGTAATGTGGGTTCCAGACTTACGAGCTGTATTCGAGTATTGGTCTACAAATTGTTTGTATGCTCTAGTTATTAGTGGAATATTACCAGAGAAAAAGCTTCATAAGATTAGGTTAACAACTCTTAACGCCTTTTTGGCTATGTAGTTACGGTGGGCTCTAGCACTTAGATCATTAGAAATGAGTATTCCAAGATCCTTGACAGAGTTTGGATCATCGACAAGGTCTTGACTATTCAGCCTGTATTTTATTTTTATTTAATCCTGTGGACCATGGCCCACCAGGCACACCTGTCCTCCACTTTCTCAAGGAGTTTGCCCAATCTTATGTTCATTGCGTCCATGACACTATCTCACCATCTTGTCCTCCACTACCCCCTTCTTTCGCCTTCAATCTTTCCCAACATTAGGGGCTCTTCCAGCAAGTCTTCTCTCTTCTCATTAGGTGGCAGAAGCCTTCAGTTTCAGTATCTGCCCTTCCAAAGGGGGCGGGGATTCCTTAGGAATGACTGATTTGATCTCCCTGTAATTCAAGGGACTCTTAAGAATCTTCTTCAGCACTACAGTTCAAAAGTATCAATGTGGGGGCATTCAGCTGTCCTAAAAATAGAATAGAATTGGAAGGGACCTTGGAGGTCTTCTAGTCCAACCCCCTGCTTAGGCAGGAAACCCTACACCATTTCAAACAAATGGTTATCCAATCTCTTCATAAAAACTTTCAGTGTTGGAGCATTCACAGCTTCTGGAGGCAAGTTGTTCCATTAGTTAATTGTTCTAACTGGCAGGAAATTTCTTCTTAATTCTAGGTTGGATCTCTCCTTGATGAATTTCCATCCATTGCTTCTTGTCCTGCCCTCAGATGCTTTGGAGAATAACTTGACTCCCTGATCTTTGTGGCAGCCCCTCAAATATTGGAGCACTGCTGTCATATCACCCCTTCTTTTCATTATTCCAGCAATCTCAGCAACCATTCTTTATATGTTTTAGCCTCCAGTCCCCTAATCATCTTTGTTACTCTTCTCTTCACTCATTTTAGATCAGAGTTCTCCAAACTTGGCAACTTTAAAACTTCTGAACTTCAACTCCCAGGATTCCTCAGCCAGCTATACTAGGCTCAGCCAGGAATTCTGGGAGTTGAAGTCCACAAATCTTAAAGTTGCCAAGTTTGAGGACCCCTGTTCTAGATTCTCAACATTTTTTTTTTTACAAAACTGGATGCAGTATTCCAAATGTGGCCTTACCAATGCATTATAGTCAAAGTATTATGATTGCATTATGGTCAAACTCTCAGTCATACATTACTATTGGGAAAACCATAACTTTAACCATACAGACCTTTGTCGGCAAGATGAAGTCTCTGCTTTTTAATATGCTCTCTAACCTTATCTGAGGACTTACTAGCACCTTTCCCAAAACCATCTTCCATCAGAAATGCCTCATTGCCTTCCAGAATGATTGGGTGATGATTGGTCAATGCGGGCAACAATAAATGGGCACAGGTCTAATGTGAGAATTAAGTATGTCCCCTCCCACAAAAACAGTGGAGAAATAGGAAAACATTTCAGTTCCATCCCTTCCATTCCTTCCTCAGATTTTTCTGTCCGGGATCTTATGGCGACCACCCATATTGTCACTGACTCTGCAGTGTTCAGCCACCTTTTTTTTTTAAAGAAGAGGATCTGGCAATATTTTTGCAGCTCCAGGAAAGGTGTTTGATCAGATGATGTGTATTGATCATGTCACTAATGCAAAACTTTCTATCTCACACCTGAACCCCATTTTTGTGCACAACCACAAAAGGTAAGCTGTCTTTTTAATCAAACGTCTGGAAACATAGCTGCCCCGAATCAGGTACCAGATGGGTGGCCAATTAATTGCCTAAATAAATAAATATCACAGTATTTTTGTGGCAATGATGTGCTTTGCCACTACCTCTTTTTTTTTGTTCAGTGTCCCAGTCCAACCCTACTCCAACCAAGTTGAATCCTGCTTCTTTTTGAATCAGTAAAGGCCATCTGGATACTGCCAAAACTTTCAGCTTATTACCACTGTCTTCACCTCTTCTATTTCATATGTCTCTGAACTCTCCTTTAATGATCTCTCTTCCTTCTTTATACACACCAAAAAAAGCATACACGTATTGTAATAAAGATCTTAAGGTACTAGAAGCTTCTGTTGTTTCTCTGCAACATAAAAAATGAAAGCCAGCCTACTTCAATCTGGGTGTAGCTTCTGGAGATTTATTCTCAACATACCTTGGCAGAAAATAAAGTTTTGTGGTTCCCTCTAAAATAACTAGCAATTCCCATGACCCATTAGAACTACATTTCAAAATGTAGTTTCAGATGAGCTTCAAGAATCTGAAGTATGGTTCTGTCACCATAGCTATGGCTGAGATCTCACTTGCCTCTCCCAGCATCTGGCAACTCTTCTGCAGCTGTCCTGCCCAGCTGTGAAAACATCTGGATGATAAATGACTCTGGCAACTCCCCCTCCCTTCATTCACTTGTAAACGGAGAATCCCATAGGTCAGGATCAATCAGGAAACTTTGGAGTCAGGGTGTTAATTAGGCAATTAGGAGGATTCAAGGGGTGGGCGCAGAAAGAGATTCAGCCACCACTCTTAATGAAGTCTGAGATGGAGTTGGGGACATAAGTGGGAGAAGATTTGGCTGGGCAGCTCTAGCTCTGAAGGAGGAGCAGGCAAGGACTGGGGAGGCATCTAAGCCTGGAGAAGAAGGGCAGAGAGTTTGAATAGCAGGGGAGGCAGAAGTAGTAGAGGGGTCCTGACAGAAATAGCTGGAAGGTGTGTAAAGATGGGGCATCCCAAGGCTGAGCCTACATGTCTGCTACTTCTTTCCTGCAGCTCCCCTGCTACCAGCCCCAAACCCCTCCCCTCTTGAGGTGTGAATGTGCCATTTGGGGTCTCACTTCAAAGAGCCTTGGCGGAATCATAAATACAAGCCCCCAACCAGGGGCGCTTCAGGGAAAGAGAGGATTTGGAGGTGGACACATCCCAGACTTGCTTCAAGAGACCAAGCCAAGGAGACCTGGCTTCCAGCTCCTTAAACAGCTCCTACCTTTCTGTCTCTGAGCCCTCCCTCCCTTCCTCCCTTCTCTCCCCAAACCACATCCAACTTTGCACCCCAAACCAACCTTCCAGCCTCTAGGCTTTCTCTTCTACCCCCCACCCTCAAGGCAGGAGCCCTGGCTTCCAGCCTTACCTGCTCCCATCCACAAGACCCCCAGTCCCTTCCCAGAGAAGCTAGTCCTAGCCTCCAGGCTTCTGTTCATCCCTCATGTACCATCCGTCAGAGATGTTCCCCCAGTATGGGAGCTCCTATGCTCTGCGACCACCACCCCCTCCTGGAGCTGCTTATCCCCAGAGTCAGGCACCCCAATATGAAGCCTTCAGATACTCAGGTGAGAAACTGGGAGAGGATCTGGCAAAGCGGTGGGGGAAGGAAAAACTGGTTCATGGTAAAGCCATGAATGGAAGGGAGCCAAAAATCCTGGTGGGTATTGTGGGCTCAAGAACATCTTCATTTAACCATTCGGCTCCAGGGTTGCCTGATCCAGAGCCAGGCAGCCTATCTACCTCAGCCTAACTACCTCACAGGGTTGTTGTGTGAAAGGGAGCAGGATAGAAGAAAAAGTATATGTGCCTTCTTGGGAGTGGCTCTTGAGATGTGACTGTGTGACTGTGACAGACATTTAAGGAAGAAGATGGGAATTAAGTATCTCTGAAGAAGATTCAGAGAAAGTTAAGAAGCAGAAACCTGACATGGAGAAACTTTCTTCTTGTAGAAGAAACTAAAGTAAAACCAACGTTTTGGAAGCTCTTCAGGAAAGAGGGTGGTAGCCGGGATGTTTAACAAACCGATTCCAAGATGCAACTATATCAGAATAGAATAGTGGATCAAAAATGTTTATATTGTAAAGTAATTGGATATGAGATGGGTGGCGAATAAATTTCATAAATAAATAAAATCAATCCAGAATGGGTGAGCTGGAATCAGATAATGATGAGAATTAGGAGCTTAGGCTATTATTATTTGTGGGAAAAGTGAGACTTACATTAAAAATAAAAAAGGAAGGGAAGTCCACTCGGCACCCACAAGGATGAGAATGGTCCTGGGATGAAGGGGAAGCAGCTTGTGATTTAGATAAGCCAGTAGGAGGTCAGGGAAGATCAGAAAGGGAGCTGAGAGAGATGGAGAATTCCCATAAATTGTTGGCTCTTACTCGCCCACCCCCATCAGCTGGATATTTAGCACCCAAGACCAACTGGTCAGGGAAGAGGGGGGGAGAGAAGAAAACGGGCGGAAACCAGCAGGAGAGTGACAAATTCCTTGATGATGCCCCTCAGTAACGCCTGCAACCCCCTCCTTCCCCTGACTCCACATGGCTCAACTGCCAATGCCCCTCAGTTTTCTTAACCCTCCTCTCAGGTCTCTTTTCTCCACTTCTTTGTCACCAGAGCTGGAATCTGCTCCCAAATTGGAAGGTTTCTTCCCAGGTTTGGACCCCCCTGGCCGCCTCCTGCCCCCAACCCCTGGCCTCCCTTATGGGACATCTCAGACACTCCCAACAGGTCCCCCAACAACTGCACAGCTACCCCCTGGAGTACGGATGAGCCTGGAGAACAGTGAGCTCTGGAAGCGGTTCAGTGGCATTGGCACCGAGATGATAATCACCAAAGCAGGCAGGTGAGATACTGGTCCATCATCTCTCTCTCTCTCTCTCTCTCTCCTTGCAGTGGCAGGGATCAATCTTGGAACTGTGTAAATCAAAGCTTCAAATGACTTTTCTTCTGTCCTAAAATTAAAACTTCTGCCCAATAGACGGACATCGTAATCTTATCCTTCCCTACTCTGAAGTAAGCCCTTTGAAGTCCAGTGGGTCTTGCTTTTATGTAAATGTATAGAGAATTATGACTGCAATCTAAAACCATTTTTAACATGCTAGCTTTGCAATTTTTTCCTCCTTTTCACTTAGACCTGACCATCATGCAAAAAGAATAGGATATTGTAAAGAAAACTTTGTTTGTATAATTCACAAGGTTAGGGATCTATGGCCATTACACATATTGATGAATGAAATAGCTTGCAAATGGGATTTTACAAATTCATCAAGGGTAAGCAATATGAAGCTACCTGCTGTGTTACTGAACAGAGGGCTAGTCTTAGAGCAGAGGTCTCCAAATTTGGCAACTTTAAGATTTGTGAACTTCAACTCCCAGAATTCTCTAGTCAGCATATCTGGTTGAGAAATTCTGGGAGTTGAAGTCCATAAGTCTTAAAGTTGCCAAGTTTGCGGACCCCATCTTAGAGGCTTGAATGGTCCCTTTTAATTCTCCATTTCTAATGTTTTAAATGAAGTCTCCATGTTCAAAGGCAGTATACCTGCATTGTGCTCATGTTGTAAGTTTTATTTAGGACAGTGATAGAAAATAATTTACTTGATTAGACTGTTAACTTAATCTAGGAAGGCTCTTGAAATATTAAGAGAAATAAATCTCTGTTCCTATTTATTTTTTGCTGAATTATTATAAAAAAACCAATGTTTTGAGAAACAAATGTTCCTTCTGGGTTACCAGAGACTAACAGGGTACCTGAATTGAATATTGTGAAAAGCCCTTTTTATCTTCAATTTCTAGTGTAAAAAAATGTTTCCCAACCTTGAGTATCCAACTATTGGATCATTTTAAGTCACTGCAACCTGGAATTAAGGAGAAAGTTCCTCACAGTGAAGACAGTAAACCAGTGGAAGAGCTTTTCTTCAGAAGTTGTAGGGGCTTCATCACTGGAGGTTTTAAAGAAAAGATTGGACAGCCACCTATCTGAAATGGTATAGGGTCTCCAGCTTGAGCAGGGGGCTGGACTAGAAAACCTCCAAGGTCCCTTCCAGCTCTATTCTGATTGATTGATTCATTGATTGATTGACTGACCAGAGATGAACTGATTTGGAGACAAACCACTTTGGGAATTTATAGTAATTGTATGTTTCATAGAATGGATGAGTGAAGTGAGAAAATAACTAGAAAGCCTACATCCCAGGAAAGCTGGAAAAGAGTAGTTACTGCCCTAATAATTGAATGAGAGAGTTTTGTATGTTTTCAGCTTTCCAAGGAATAATCAAAAGCCATTTGTTCTGCATAGAATCTTAACATTATCTCACTACAGGTAGTCTTCAATTTACAGCCATTCATTTAGAAACTATTCAAAGTTACATTGGCACTGAAAAATGTTCAACCAGTCCTCGCACTAACAATGGTCATGACATCCCCATGATCAAAATTCGGGCACTTGACAACTACTATGTGTTTACAACCACTTTAGCATCCCACTGTCATGCCATTTGCAACCTTCACAGTTGGCCTCCCATATGCATCATCAGAAACCAGACTTGCTTAAAGACTGCAATTCACTTAACAGCTGCTTAATGCCTTGGCAAAAAAAGGTTATAAAATTGGGCACAACTTACTTAACAACTGCTTTGCTTAGCAACAGAAAGGATGGTCCCAGTTTGGCTGTAAGTCAAGAACTATCTGTACATCAAGCAAGTCAGAGATGACATTTCAAGGGCTAAATGAGGGACAGTCCGTTTGTCTTAATATGTAAATGGAGCCAAATAATATGATTTGGACCCTGTTCACGCATCCTGTTCTATTTGAACTTTCCAGAAATTTTGGAACAAAATAGGGATATAGGTGCAAGAAATAACTGGGGGGAAAATAGAACTTAAACCTGAAATGTTCCTATTAGGGATAATTATATGTAATTACAAGAAAGAAATTGAATACATAATAATACATATATTGACAGCAGCTAGAATAATGTATGCTCAAAACTGGAAATCAGAGAGTAGTCCCACAGCTAATACGCTAATAAAAAAAAATTATGGATTGTGCAGAAATGAATAAACTTACAATGGAACTGCAGGAGAAGGAAGAAAGAATACTATACAGTCTGGGAGAAATAGTATGTTTGGTTAGATAACAGGAATAAAAGACAATGCAAAATGTAAGTGTAATTGATATACATGTGTGTGTGTGTGTGTGTGTGTAAATGAATATGGAAAAGCCAATGTCACAATGTATTGCAAAAATTGTAAATATGATTTGTTTTTAAAATGGTTAAACTTTAATGAAGTTTTTTTTTTTTTTAAAAAGAACTTTCTAGAACTCAACTACAGCATGGTGGGAGTGTAATTAGAATTAGCTATCACCAGCCTTGAGTTGAGATGAATCACATTTTCTTCTTCTGTGTCACAGCCCTTTCCTCCACAACTTGAATTTTCTAATCCATGTTTTAATCCCCTTCCAGGAGGATGTTTCCACAGCTAAAAGTTTCAGTCACAGGCCTGGATCCTGAAGCTAAGTACCTACTGCTGGTGGATGTCGCTCCTGTAGGAGGTTCCCGCTACAAATGGCATGGCAAAAAGTGGGAAGCCAGTGGCAAGGCAGAATTACCACCTCCAGACCGGGTTTATATCCATCCTGACTCACCTGCATCAGGTGCCCACTGGATGCGCCAACCTGTATCTTTTCATCGGCTCAAGCTCACCAACAATACCCTGGATCCTCATGGACATGTATGATTGGGAACTGGGACCAGAGAAAAGACAGATGGGGAAGAGGGAATAGATATCCAGGAGACAATAATTGATAGAGTATACTTACATCCCAAATAAAACGATTTAGAGAAGGAACACATGTGGGAGGATCTTTTAGGCCACTATGGGGAGTTATGGGGGGGGGGAGCCAAGATCCAGGATTTTCTGAATCTAATGCCAAAAATGAAGCAAAATCTTCCCAAAGGAATACTACATTCTGAAATTCGAAGAAAATAAATTCTATAGCAAACACACAGTATTTAAACTTAGAGTTTGTTGATAATGTGTTGGATGATTATAAAAAAAATGTTCATGAACATTATATCCATGAAGGCAAGAAACAACTTAGCTCACCAAAATCCCTCTACAGAAATGACTTGGGGTTATTTTTTTGCAGGTTGACACACCTAGATGCTTAATCTTTCTTTTAAATACAAAGTGAATTAGGATCACATGTTGTGCTTTTCCCACAATGACAGCATGCATAGACAGTTCGGTTTTGCAGAGAACTAAAATGGAAAGTGGAGGAACATGAGATGGTCAGGTAAATAATGCCCCATGTTGATTCTTCTGTTCTTAGTTGATCGTTCATTCCATGCACCGTTACCAGCCCAGAGTACATGTGGTGGGAGCTGGAGGGCGCCGCGGAGCAGGCGGTGGCTGTGCTTCCTTCACCTTTCCTGAGACACAGTTTCTGACTGTCACAGCCTACCAGAACCCACAGGTGAAAGAACAAGAGCAAGGTTTTTTTTTAAAAAAAAATGTTATTTTTAAATACTGTAGACTTATTCTCATTTGTAGAGTCTATGATATCCCTAGACTGCTTGTCCCTCATTGTTTCCTTCTTTTGATACCAGAGATAGATAGATAGATAGATAGATAGATAGATAGATAGATAGATAGATAGATAGATAGATAGATAGATAGATTCTCACAGTCCAGTAGCCTTTGTTATTTATATTTCTTATACATTCACTTTCTAGGGTTCCTTAATACTCTCTTTATACATATTTTCCTATTCTTTTACCCTTTGACCTCATCATCCAAGCCAACTCTTTTCAGAATTAAACCTCTCCTGGCAGTCTTACAGTTTTAAATGTGCTCTTTCCTGCCTTCAAAATTTATTTTTCTAACAATTTCAGATCGCAGCACTTCGGCTCCTTCTATTATTCACAACAATGTACTTTTTATTATAAACATGTCTGCAGCAAAGTCTAATCCCTACTCCCAATAGTTTTCACAGTCTGTCATTTCAATACTTTTCACCAGAGTTTCTCATTGTCACCAACTTTAAGCTGTATGGACTTCAACTTTCCCAGCATGCTTGACTAGGGAATTCTGGGAGTTGAAGTTCACATATCTTAAAACTGCTGAGTTGAGAAACGATGCTTCACATCAGGGCTGTGAAACTCATGGCCCGTCTTGGTCTGGCCACACCCATGTCCAGTTTAGCGGAGAGGAAAAAAGTCACCATACGTCACATGATGCCGACGTAACGCCCTGAGTTTGATACTCCTGCTTTACATCATCATAGTCTTTCACACTACGAAGAGCTTACGTGCCTTATTTTGTTCATTTTAGCTGGTTTAGAAAAGCTAATTGAATTGAGGACATGATCTTTAATAATATTTCAAATGTAGGGGTGTCAAACAAATTTCATTGAGGGCTGCATCAGGGTTGTGTTTGACCTCGGAGGGCCGGGGAGTGGGGCATGGTTGTGGCTGGGGGCATGGCTATGGTGGGTGTGGCCAGCTTGATGTCACTCATGTCAGGGGCACCTGTGGAGGCCAAGTGCTAAGGCAGGACTTCACTGAGATCATCCCTCATTCTTGTTATAATCCTTCCCTTCCTTCCCTTTTTTCCTTCCCTCTTCATTCTCCTTTCTTTTTCCTTCCCCTCTTTCCCTATTTTTCTTTCCTTGCTCTCTTCCCTTCTTTGTCTTTCCTCTTTCCCTTTCTTCTTTCCTGTCCCTTCTTGCATGCTCAAATGCAAAAAGGGAAATATTTCTCCTTTTATTTTGTTTTTAGTTTGTTTTGCTATCCCTCTGCCAGTGAAAATGGAGCCTGTGGGTGTGCGCAGCCCCCACGCACCCCGTTTTCAGCCGCAAAGACCTCTTGCAGCCCTCTGCCAGCAAAAACGGAGCTGGGGGAGGGGGCAGCCACAGGAAGATTTTAATAAAAAAAATAAGTCCTGAAGAGATGCTGAAAATTGGTTGCCGGAGGGGCAGAAATAACCACCTCACCTTAATATCCAAAGCCACTTCAGAAATTTAATTTCCCCGAAGAGAAACACAGAAAATGTCTCTGGAGGGCTTCAAATAAGCCATCCCCATGTTTTAAAAGGAACAATATTTGTTTTATTTGCTCCCTCCCTTTGTTGGCTGCAGCTACCTAGAGATCCAGAAAAACAGATATCGTCAAAGGGTTGGGAATATTATTAAGATGTTTATATCTTTATTTATTTATTTGTTGCTCATCTTTATTGTTTTCATAAATAACTCAGGGTGGCGAATATATCCAATACCCATTCCTCCTCTTATTTTCCCCATAACAGCAACCCTGTGAGGTGGGTTGGGCTGAGAGAGAGTGACTGGCCCAAAGTCACCAAGCCAGATATCATGCCTAAGGCAGGACTAGAACTCATTGTCTCATGGTGATTGGCCCAAAGTCATCCAACCAGCTTTCAAGTCTAATGTAGGACTAGATCTCACAGTCTCCTGATTTCTACGTCAGCACCTTAAGTACCACATTAAACTGGCTTAGACCTCTCTCTAGGAAGTTTCCCGATGTGTTGATTGGTATCTAAATCTACTGTGGGCAAAAGCCATTGACAACATTACAGTTTGTACAGGTTGTTATTCTAAACATATATTATTTCTTTCTTTTTTTCCCCAAAGTTTTTTTATTTTTATTTTTTACATATCTCTTCACTTGAGCAACATGGTTCCAGATTACAATATTTATACATAGTCATAGTTATATTTTCAACTTTCTTAATTAATATCATCTCAAATTATTATCCATTCAACTAATCTTTAGATAAATTTCCCTTTCATATTTCAATTCATTAATTCAATATCAAAATCATTTCATCCTCACATATATTTTCAATTCTTTATCCTCTATTATTTCCATTTTCAGCTTACCCTCTATTTTGTTACATTATGTATTGTTATTATCTATAATTTTCTCAAGACTAATATATAATTAGACAGTCAATGAAAGAAAAAACGAGTAAAAGTAAAGTAAGTAAAGTAATTAATACATTTGGGATCCACATGGTATAGCCCCCCATCTACGATATATCTTATATATATCCCAGAGATATTCATCATTTCATATTTTTTTCTTTGTTTCCACTGAGCCAAAAATATATTACATTTATTATAATAATTTTATATTCCCACATAATCCCTTCTAGTTCATTATTTTCTATTTTCTCATATCCTTTGTAGAATCAATTGCATTTTCTATTACATGTATACCACAAGAAAAAAAATAAAAACAGAGTTAATTTTCCCTTTTACTTCCCTTTAACCCATATCAACCTATAGCATTTATGTAATGCTAATTCACATTTTTTGAACATAATTAATACCAGATTTTCTCCTGTCAATGTATTCTGTTTTCCTAATATCATTAGCATAATATCATTAGCATATATATATATATGTTTTCTTAAGTTTTCACGGGTACTTACATGTATGTTATTCAGCTTTGTTCGGGTATTTTCCCACGTCATAGTAGTGGTGCTTTTAAAGTTGTAGCAACGTTTCAGCAGAATCTCATCTGCCATCATCAGGCTTCTGTAGAGCCTGATGATGGCAGAAGCCTGATGATACAGAAGCCTGATGATGGCAGATGAGATTCTGCTGAAACGTTGCTACAACTTTAAAAGCAGCACTACTATGACGTGGGAAAATACCCGAACAAAGCTGAATGCCATATATATATATATATGGATCTTTGGTTATTCGGGTTTTCTCCCACGTAAGATTGGAAGTATCTAGGCAACCACCCTGAGAACCTCAGAAAATATATATATATATATATGTGTGTGTGTGTGTGTGTGTGTGTGTGTGTGTTTTCTGAGGTTTTCGCGGGTATTTGTATGTGGATCTTTGGTTATTCAGGTTTTCTCCTGCATAAAATTGGAAGTATTTTGGCAACGTTTTGACGAAATCTCATTCGTCATCTTCAGGCTTGTGTCTTCAGCTTTGTGATTCTTCACATCACAGCCAGGCCCCCGACCAATGAGAACACCCCCCCACCCAATCAGAACACAGTCAAGCCCCCAGCCAGTCAAGTCGCACTCCCACTGGCAGTTAAAAGAAAAAACAGCTGCAAGCTCACATTACTCCAAGAAGCACAAAGCTGAAGACACAAGCCTGAAGATGACGAATCTCTCAGCCTTGTCATTTCTTTTAGTTTTAGTCAGCTTTCCCTTTGCTAAGTTTTCCTGGCCTTTCCTCTTTATCCCTCTTTTTTCCTCTAATATTACTTTTATTTCCATCTGCCAGTCCCCCATCTTTCCTCCCACCCATTCCTTTTCTCTTTTTTTGAAATTTCTTCTTGTACATCTTTTTCTTTTGCTTACTCTTGGGAGCTTTTCTTTTTTCTTTATTATCTCTATCATCAATGTCTTAGTTTTAGTTCCTTTTATGTCTCTTGGCAATGTTTTTGAATCTTCATATCTATCTTGGCTGTTTTCCTTTTCCTTTGGCTTCCCCTCTCTAAGGTTCCTTTGTTCTGCTATAAATTGCATTATGTTTTCTGCCAGTATGTCCAATAGTCCCCTTCTTTCTTTTAACATTTCTTTCACAGATTGCAACTCCAACTTAAATTCTTTGCTTGCTTCTTCCATTTTTAAAATCAATTGTGTTATTTTTTTTTTTTTATTAAAGTTAATTGTAATCCTTGCCAAGAGACTCCACTTATTTCTCTTTTCTTTATGGAGTCTTTCTATTTCCTTTGCACAGTCAACCCCCAACAGTCTCAAGATATTGCCTTCATTTATCCTCTTGCTGCAATCTCTCCTTTTTTTCTCTTAAGCTTCCAGAGTTCTTGTTCTGTTAAAGTCTTTTATTTCATATGTTTTCTCATTTACACATTTAAAAGACCAGTAATTTTCCGTAAAGTCATCCAGGAAAAAAATGTCTTGTACCATTATGTGGCGCTCTATATCGCTTCCACTTTTCAAAGTTTCAATTTCGTTTTAGCTCTTTTATAGTCCAGTTTTTATTTACCTTATATTTTCCTCTTGTTTTCCATTCACCGCTGTTATACTCTCAAGCGAGGAATCCTTCTTTCTGCTTTTCAGGGTTATTAAAACAAAAAGTTCAGCTTCTCTTATCTGGTTACACACCGCTCACCACTTCACTACTGCAGCACACGTTTAAGTCCCAGTAGCTTCCTGTCTTCAGGGCAGCCATTAAAACTGCCATTTCTCCCTGTCTTCCAGGGGAGTAAACCAAGCCAGGGAGGGGAGATGCAGCTCCCCTCAACTTGGCTGGTGGTCTCCCCCTCTTCCTCCACCCTTCTGAGGTGAGTCTGATGGTTCCGGTGCCATAGGGACCCCCCCCCAAACAGGGTAAGCATAGATCGAAGCCGCGCATGATTGGGTCTCCATTTGTCCTCGAAGGAAGTGCCACCTGAACTCATATATTATTCTTTCTTGTCCCTCTCGTTTTCAGTTTAGCTAGGATACCTCCCAAATCACATTTTTATCATCTTCTCTTTCATTATGCTATATGTGGCCTCCAGGAACATATACATGTACATATTTTGCACACAGAAGCAAAACTTTAAAATCCTACTACTCAAACAAGACTGTGGGTAACTTAATTTTATGCTTCTTTCAGAAGTAACCCAGAACTGGATGGAAAAAAAATAAAGCAGAATGTATTTATTACTATAAATATGTATGGTGACTTCTATTCCTTACAGTTAAAGTATACATTTCTTATTTCTTTCACTCCTCGCTGTCCATTCAGATCACTCAGATGAAGATAGAAAGCAATCCTTTTGCAAAGGGCTTCCGTGAAAATGGTATGAACAGCAAAAGGTGAGCAGGAAGAAATCAAAACCACAACATTGGTTCGGGTCTCCTGATGTTTCCCACTGCAAAAGATGTCTTTCTAACAGATAATCAGAGTTGAAAGGGACCTTATAGGTAATCTAATCCAACCCCCCCCCCCCCGTCCAAGCAGGAGACCCTACACCAGGGGTCTCCAACCTTGGCCCCTGGAAGCCTGGTGGACTTCAACTCCCAGAATTCCACAGCCAGCTGGCTGTGGAACTCTGGGAGTTGAAGTCCGCCAGGCTTCCAGGAGCCAAGGTTGGAGACCCCTGCCCTACACCATTTCTGACAAATGGCAGTCCAGTCTCTTCTAGAAAGTCGCAAGTGATGGTGTTCCCAAAACTTCTGAGGGCAACTTCTGTTCCATTGGTTGATTGTTCTCACCTTCAGAAAGTTTCTCCTTATTTCCAGGTTAAATCTGTTCTTGTTCAGCTTCCATCCATTATTCCTTGTCTGGCCTACAAGCACTAGAAGGCTGAGGCTGGGGGGCATTGTAATCCCTCTATGTATGGCTTTAGAGGTTGTGGCCTGGCGTCAGAAATTTCATTTCAACAACAAGCTGAATTGTCAGAACCAAAATGCTAAGACTCTAGAAAGCAGGTGGGATGGAGTTTCCTAGATAGTCTGCACTTGCATGATCCATGAAAGGTGTTTGAGCCCTGACTGCTATTTTATCAAATCTTATTATGATCCATTACAAAAATACAGGGAGCGTGAGGCCCGAATCAAAAGGAAGATGAAGATTAATGAATGCGAAGCAAACCAGGGTGAAAGTGGTGAGAACAACATGGGTATCTTATTCTGTCTCTAACTGCCTAAATACTCTTTCTAACTTCAGTTTCTCCCTCTTCGGTGGAGGCATGTTTGCAGACTGTGGCTCAAAAAATAAAAAAGGCAGTTATGATGATGCAATGACAGCCCCACCTGTTTTTAGGTGCACTACATGTAATTCTTATGTGATTCTTGACTAGTCAAGGCTGGCCTGCTGAAATTCTGTGATTAATCAACATTAAATGAAATAACCCCAGCAACATCCTTAGGATCTCACCATGTCAAAATGATGAGCTTTATCCCTTGGGGATGTATGCAATGCATGTAAGAAATGGGTGAAACTTGCTTTGTGATGCCTGATGTTTTCATCACTCTGATCTCCTTCATTTGCAGCTACTCCTGTATCCCTTATAACCATGATTCTAGATCAGAGGTGGAGAACTATAGCTCTTTTATGACTTGTGAACTTCAACTCCCAGAATTCCTGGCATGGCTGGATCAGGAATTCTGGGAGTTGAAGTCTACAAATCATAAAGGTGCTATAGTTCCCCTGTTCTAGATAATTGACCAAATGCCTACATCTCCCCTCTCTTTCCTAGGTATTCATCATTTAGCCTATGCACACATTCGATAATTCCGTCTTGCTTGCTTGCTTTTCTAATACCCTTCGATACTCTAATAATCAAAGCTCTTTCTCCATTTTCTTCTCCTTCATCTGCAATTATCCCATCCTTTTTCCTTGAAAGTAGTCTTATTAATTTGAAGTGAAATAAGCTTTCCAGAAGAATCTCACTTATACAGACTAGCTTAGTTTGTTTATTTACAGGGATTACAGCCAGCTCAAAACAGAAAACACTCCAAGACTCAGAATCTCCTCACTTGATTTCCAGTAGACTGGATAAATTATTAGATTTTTAAAAAATTAAGTTTATAATAATTTCACCTCCTTGTCTCATCTCTTTCATAAAGAGCTCTACATCTCTGCCAAGCATGTTCCCAGTGTATAGTTGTTTAATTCCTACCTATAACTTTGTCTTCTCTTCCGGTCTTCTCTGCACATCTCTTCCCACAGAGAGCAAGAAAGGCCCTTGTGACTCCACACTGACAGAAGAGGGGCCTCTGGAGCAACAGCCACCCCCTGCACTTCCACAGCCTTCCTGTTCCTTCTACCCCCCCGCAGGAATTAATCTCAATGGGGCCGAGGCTTATGTACAACATCCAGCTGCTTTTCATGGTTTAAGGGGGCCATCATCACCTTATGAGAGGTAAAAGAGAATTTATTTATTTAATATTTGGTTTTAAAGCTGCCCAACTCCAGAAAAATGCCAGATATCTTACAATATTTAAAAGAATATATAACAAAAGTATGGCTGGCAGGGGAATTCTGGGAGTTGAAGTCCATAGGTCTGAAAGTTGCCAAGGTTGAATACACAAGGGCTTCATAGTTGAGGGAAGAGCATAGTAGACGCACGTACAAGGGCTATAGCTGCCATTTGATTTTTAAGTGGCAACCGTGAGTCCAGGAGGAACCCCAAATAGCCTCTAATCTCAAAAAGGGAAGTGCAACCTCAGCCAGGACCAGAAATAGAGACATCCCAGACCAAAAGCCCCGAAGAACCACAGCCACTCAGCCTTGTGAGGATTGAGTCTGAATCTGTTCTTCACCCATATTGGCCTGAACAACAGCCTTCAGATGCTGGGTCATCACTTTCACAGCCTGGGATTGAGATGTACAAATCATCAGTAGTGATGAGTATCTTCGAATTGAACAATGATCTCACCCAGTGGTTTTATATCAAAGTGAGTTAATTGTTTATATTCCGTATCAGCCAGCAATCCAGATCTAATGACTCTTCTGTCTTTAGGAAATCGATTGTGATCTTTGTAGATTTATTTTATTTATATCTGGCCTTTATTATTTTTACAAACAACTTAAGGAAGAAAACATATCTAACACTCCTTCTTCCTCCTACTTTCCCCACTACAACAATCCTGTGAGGTGAACTAGACTGAGAGAAAGTAGCCCAGATCCACCCAGCTGGCTTTCATGCCTAAAACAGAACTAGAACTCACAGCCCCCCTAGTTTTTAGCCTGGTGCCTTCACCACTAGACCATTTAGCTAGTTTAAGATATTCAGATTACCGTATATACTCGAGTATAAGTCGACCCGAATATAAGCCGAGGCACCTAATTTAACCACAAAAAACTGGGAAAACTTATTGACTCGAGTATAAGTCGAGGGTGGGAAATGCAGCAGCTACTGGTAAATTTCAAAAATAAAAATAGATGCCAATAAAAACTTTCACTGGGACAGTTGAGAATAAGTTTGATGTTCACAATTTCCTCTTTGAAAGAGACCAGTAAATAGGGAACAAGAAGATGAAGAAAAAGAAGTGTGTTTTTTCACACTTTTCACCCTGCAGTGAACAAAAATGGCATCATAGGAACAAGCTTATTCTCAGCCGAAAGGTTTGTTTCTGATTTCTTCCCTGATTTAAGGGAAATTTGGGAAACGATCTCACTATCATGAAAGGTTTAATTGATTCACTAACCCAAAAGATGATGATGACAACAGTGGTAGGCAGGAGTCACTCTCTCCCTTGCAAGAAAAAACCAAGAGCCGTTCTTATGATATCTCTCTCTCTCTCTCTCTCCCCCTCCTCCCCCTCCTCCCGAGTGGACTGAAAGCAGCTGGAGCTGAGGAAATGAAACTGAGTGGAGCGACCTCGGCTCGCGTTGCTTTTTCAGCCTAGAGCTCAGAAAAGCCTCCCCCTCCCATGCTTAAAAGTTGCAAAGGAAACATGGAAGCAGGGAAGCGGCTGCCCAGCTTCGGAGCTCCACACCATTTTTTTTTCAGAGGGGAATCTGACTCAAGTATAAGCCGAGGGGGTTTTTTTCAGCACAAAAAATGTGCTGAAAAACTCGGCTTATACTCGAGTATATACGGTATTTATTTTAGTTGCTATCTAATAAAGAACTGTGCTACTTTTTCTCCAGGGTGACAGGACTGACGTGGGAATTTTTTATTATTATTTGTAATGTTTTCCCACAAAAGCAATCTGCTTTTTTTCAGACCAATCAAGTATTGATCCAATGGTTGTCATAGCAATTGACTAACTAATATTGTCACCTGAACCATGACATGGGGGCTGAGAGTAACTGATCCAACGTCACCAAACTGGCCTTCGTGCCTAAGGCAGGGTTATAACTGACAGTCTCTTGATTTCTAGTCTGGTGCCTTATCACTAGACCAAACTGGCTCTTAAAACTATCTTCGTGTCCTGAAAATATTATATGTAAGCAGGGGTAGGCTGCTGCTACGGGTTCACACAGGTTAGGATGATCCTCTAGCTAAGATTCTGTGCGGTTCAGTGAACCGCCCAATCCCACTCTTGGCTGGCCCCGCCCATGTCTTCCCTCCCTTCTCCTCCCCTGCCTCTCGGCCCCTCCCATGCCTCCCCGCCTCTCCCAGGAATCCCCATGTGGCCCATTTTGGATGCTAGGTAAATACAGGGCCCGCACAGAGCCTGAGGAGGGCGAAAAACGGGCCTTGTTTCCAGCCTCCAGTGGGCCTCCGGAGCCCAGGAGAGGCCATTTTCACCCTCACGGAGGCTATACTGTTCTAGTCATTTTTACACTACCTGTTCCATGTATCCACTTTTGAGAACCATGCATTTATTTGGAGAAGAGGGCTTCATTTTTTGCCCAACTCAAGACTGCATAGTTCTCCAGCATGAAAATTTACATCATCCATAACAAGCTCCTCCTCCTCCAAATAAAACGATTTTGTGCACGTGCTCCAGTATTTGTCACGCTTAAGATTTAGAGGAATCTAGTAATATATAGCCCCAAAAGGATATATAACCGCTGCCTATCAAATGTTTTAGACACAGCTATATATAATAGAGTTACAGCAACATTAAATGTTATTATGCAAGAGTGATCATTGTCCAAATCATTTTAGGTGTGACAAGAGAGATGGAGGCCTTCTACAAATGTTTCAGTAGATTAACAGTTTCCTTCACTGATCATATGATCAAAATGAGCCAAGCCAGCATCTTTATTAGCAGCTGTTCCAATCATGTACAAGATTTTCCTCAAGCTTATATTTTAACGTCAGCTGTGTTGCCAGAGGCAATAACCTATTGGTTAATATTAATATCATTCTGCATTCCATCCTTGCTTTCAGGCCAATGAGAAAATATTTAAAAAGAGTAGTATCTGGCAGATTTCCAAGTATCCTTTCAAAACAATCTCATAAGAAAGTAAAAATCCAGTGTTATCGTTTGCACCAGGAATATTCAAAGTTGGCAACTTTTAAGACTTGTGGACTTCAACTCCCAGAAGTCTGACTGGGAAATTCTGGGAATTGGAAGTGCACAAATCTTAAAGTTGCCAAGGTTGGACACCCTTGATTTACATCAAATAGGATATTACCCAAAAAAATGTTTTTAGTGGAATCTCTATAGCTGGGGTTTCAAATTTGCAGGCCACGGGCCAGATGCATCATGTGCTGGCCATGCCCACCCTGTTTAATAAAGGGGGGGGGGAGTTGTGATACATCATGTGACATGGTGTCAAAAATTTGACACCCCTGCTCTATGGAAATTCTTAGCCATCCACGTCACGGTTGTCCCAGAGGTGCTTTTTTCAGGACGCAACTGGACTTCCCTCTTTTTTTGGAAGAAGTTTTGCTTCTCATCCAAGAAGCTTCTTCAGCTCTGACTGGATGGTGTGCAATGGAAGGATTATACTCCTTGAAGACAGCTGGTCATTTGCATTCTTTTCAAAGAAAAACCAGAAGGTCTAGTTGCCTCTTGAAAAAAATACTTTTGATATTTTCAGTGGAATGAGAAAGGACTAAGGAAGTTCAGAAATACTTTATGTAGGGAAATCAGGATGAAAATCCCTTTGAGCTATATTTGGGGAAAGCACAATTGTGTGAACCCCAAAATGGAAGCTAGGCAAGATAATTCTTAGGCACTGACTTTTGCTATGCTTTTCCACAGCCCAAGCCAAGAAATAGCAGCTCCTCCATCTTCTCCCCCTATCAAACCTCCTCCTGAGCAAACAGATTTCAGAGCAATGCTCCCAGCAAGCTGGCCCAGTTTGGATATGGTTCCTTTCCTTGCAAGTGCAGAACCACCGGAAGCTTCCTCGTTCTCTCCTTTCAAGTTCAGTTTTGCACCCTACCCGCCTCCACCTCGTGTCTATGGACCTCCATCTGGCTACCCTGGCTCACAGCCACCGATGCTTTAACCCCTGCACGACCTGGATACCTGCATTTTTATTTGTTTCTGCTTGCAAAATTTCATGTTTTCCTCTCCCTTTTAAGAAAGTAGAATTTGATTATATCCTCATAGTTTATATAATTAAATCCCAAAAGGCTGCAAAGGACTGTACATTTTTTTCCCCACAGTGAATATAAGGAAGTTGTGATGCACACATGCAAACTTTCTTTTTTCAGTTATTTCCGAATAGAAAATTTCTATTCAAGAAGTGGTAGCTACGCTTCAGCTATCTCTTTTAGAACATCTTACAAAGACAGATTAATGAACATGTTTTACATATGTCTGCACATGTCATCTTAGCATTGATATTGGAGCAGTGATACATGTGGTATGGCAACAGCATAAGAACTAGCAACTTGCTTAGGGTTTTTCTTTTAATATTTATTTTTATTGGATGTTAACAAAATCCTATAGCTGGCAGAACTCATTTGCCTTGATCAGAGGATGTAAATTCTCTTATTTTCATTTGCAACCATAGTAATGTATTAAAATCATCTTCCTTTCTCTGCCATTACCAAATTAGTTAGGAAATTAACTATCATAAGAAAAGACATGTTTGCAGATATTTCTGTAGTACTCGTTCATAAATGTGGCAATACAAATACACAATGTACAAGATACTCGATTTTTCTTAATTTTATTATATTTTTTTATCTAAAAGTTGTAAATAGGAAAAACAAAATAAAAACAAAATAAAATTAGAGCAAGAGACAGATCATGGGAGATGGCAGGAAATTCCCCCTTCTAACTCTAAATAGATACCTGGACTGCACATTCCTTCACAGGAATAAGGTAAAGAAGGGAAGCAGAAGATGTCAGCCTGGAGAATTACAGGTGTGGCTACCTCATCCCCACAGGGGCAGAAGATTAAAAAGAGAAAAGAGAAAACATGTCCCATTGGTCAAATTCATTAGCATGATGTGGTCCCAATCTCCACAGTCAGGGAGAAGGAGAAGAAGTAAGAGAACCAGATCTGCCAACAAAAGATTTAATAAATCAATTCATCAAAGCGCTGAATGGATTCCAGAGAGCATTTGGAGCCCCCAGTGACCACACAAAAAAAAAATCTTTTTGCAAGATCAGGATATTTTGGTATAGTATGCTGGGGACTGTCTTGTCTTTCACTGGCCATATAGTTTTTACAGAGCAGAGTGGGAATCAGGAGCGATGGCACACAAAGGAAGGACTTCCTATATTAGCTCAATCTATTTCATATAACTGAAGCAAATTACAGATTGAAGTGCAAAAAATTCATTAGCACTGTAGGTTTTCCAGCAACCTAAAACAGCAAAAGTTTGAAGCACTTCATGTTCTTTGCTTAAATCTTTCAGAGTGGCACCAAAACCATGGAGTTCCAAGGTCAGTTGACTAGAAAAAAGAGCATCTAAATGGGGGGGGGGGGGAGAGAATTAGTCTAGATAATTAGCTTCCCTAACAAGATCAGATATACTTTGATCAATCTGGTTTCTCCTTATGTCAGAATCCAGTTCTTTGTAATGTATATATTCTCTGAGCAATAACTTCCAGTTGTTCTAGATCAGCCTTCTCTAACTTAGTGTCCTCCAGATTATATTATGCTACAATTCCCATTATTTAATTCAGAATGGCCAAGTTGGCTAGAATAATAGGAGTCTTAGGCCAATATATTTGGACAACACCAGTTTGGACAATGCTACTTCATGAGTAGAAAAGTCCCAAGAAATCAGTCAGTGACTTCTCTACAAAACTAGAGATCTTTCAAGAACTATAACTTTTCTTCATTCTTGGGCTGATACTTCTTTTCATGGAAAGAGCTGACAAAGTTCTAGGGTTTTCCACAGGCAGAAATCCTAAAAAGTAGTGGGATTTTTGGGGGGAGGGGGGAAAGAACATACCAATTATGGCAATCCTAGGGATTGCCCAGGAATCTGCAATGTTGGGAAAAGATGGCTAATCCAGTCTAAGGGATCCAGAACTGAGAATTTATTGGGCAAGGGCCAGGGTAAGGGAGAGAAGGAAAGAAGAGAGCTGAACCCCTGCCAAAGGCTAAAAGAGAAGCTGACCACTCCATCCAGAATAGGAAACAGAAGCTGCACAAGGGGGAAGAGGGAGGAGCAGCATTCACAGGAAGTAGTCTGCAACAGGCTTCTTAGATGGGATGCCTCGGGTTTCTTGAGGGGCTGCTTCAAAGATGATAAATTCCTTTTGAAGGTGTTCATCCAGTTCCAAGATGGCTGCAACATTCCCACAACTGTGGTTGGAAGAGAGAAAAAGGGACAAATTTGTGTGCTTCAGATTTCATCAATGCCACACATCCCTGGGCAACATCTGTGCTTTCAATCTCCCTCTCCCCATCCCATAGTTCTCCCTATTCACAGGCATACCTTTGCAGTTTCTTACCGGTAGCAATAGTTGGGGGCTGACCACACTGTAAGAACTGTCTCATTGAAATGCCATTTGTATCCCTCCATGACAAGCTGATGTGCCCGGCAAATCATGTCAATATCATTTGCTGCGTTGAACTGTGCCACCACGTCGCTGCCAAATAAATAACCAGCACCTCGAGGACTGACCCCCCAGCCTGTAGTGTCTAGAAGAGCAAAAGAGGAGAATTTCAACACAAGGGAAACCAAATGGCAGGCAAATGCTAGGAAAAGGAAACATCTGTGCTTGCAAGCTAATAGAAGAAAGCCAACCAGCTGACAAAGAGAAACTATAGAACCCCTCACACCAATATCCAAATATTCCACCATAAAAGGCTGTTCTTTTTCCCTTTTAAAAATCTTCTAAAACAGTAATTCTGGGAGTGGGAAAGAAATGGAAGCAGAGATACAAAACATCTCACTATTTTTAATGGAAGATTTTAAAAAGCTTTACCATTTGCTGATTTTTGATTTGCTGATGACTGCAAATACATGCAAGATTTATTATATATGTCTTCTGCAATGTAGAGGCACAATGGCTCAGCAGATATAGATGCTGAGCTTGTCAGATGGAAAACTGACAGCCTGGGTTTGAGACCTGAGCATCATGTGATATGGTGAGCTCCCATTCCTGCCCCAGCTCCTGCAAACCTAGCAGTTTGAAAGCATGCAAATATGAGTAGATAAATAGGTACTACTTCGGTGTGTTCTGTGAACCTCAGAATATAGTCATGCTGGCCACATAACCACGGAAACCATATTTAGCAATGCTGACTTCCTTGGCCAAGAAACAGTGATGAGCACCGTGCCCGAGTTAGACATTACTTGGGTAGAGGAAACCTTTACATTCATCGCAATGTGCTTGGAATATAATCTACTGAGGTCTCCAATTTTTTGTAAAGAACAGGTATTTCAGTCTCATCAGGGTATGCAGTAACACCAATTAGCTTTTTGCTCCTAGCATAATTTTGAGTTGGAATTACAAGCACAATACTCTTGAACTCTGCTTTTGGCATGTCCTATTCCTATCAGATTCCACCAAATCTGTACATGTGGTCAACCATTACAGTATCTACTATCGAGATATATTGCACAATATTCACACACAGAGAAAAAAGAAAGACTCATAGTTATACCTTCAGGGTCAGACCATAAAAGATCACACATGGGGCCATCATGAGGGACCTCTTGTTTGCGATCTATTGTTCGGATCTGGTCCAACGTCTGGATGGATGGGGATAAGCCACCATGGACACAGAAAATCTGAACAGAAAAGACACTTATACAGTATACATCATGGACCTTCCTCCATCTTTAAACTGTCCCTCTTTTTCTCTGATCACCTTATCCTAGAGACATAATCTCTATATGCACCTCCTACCCCTTTACTGTCTTTGATATTCAGTTATGCATTTGATTAAAAACAACCAAACGCTGAATTTGAATTAAGAGAAGACATTCATTTTGAATTGGCCCCATGCCACCAGTGATTATAACATAATTACATGTCTTGGCAAGTAAAATAAGTTGTTTTTTTCCTCTATTTTTCAGACATAGTCCTTCAAATTAGAATTTGATCTCCCTCAGATCCATAATTCATCACAATTCAAGAATATACTTGCATACCCACCTTGCCATCAATAATAGCAGAGAGGCTGAGGTAGTCAAAAATCTCAGTACAGTAACGCCACACAGTGACAGAGCCATATTTTCTCAAGCACTCATCATAAAACCCATATACCTGGGTGATCTGCCTGCTTTCGTGATTGCCACGGATAAGGGTGATTCTGTCTGGGTAGCGGACCTGTAAAAAGAAGTGGGTCCATTTAGCTTAGCCTTCAGATTTAAAAAGGTATTAGCCAAACTGGCATCACTGCCAGCACATGCTGACTTTTAAGTAGGAAAGAAAAAAAATCAATGTTGACTTATCAGGGATTTCCTTACTTTGAGTGCCAGCAGCAGCAAGAATGTTTCAACACTGTAGAAGCCTCGATCAACAAAGTCTCCCATGAAAAGATAGTTGGTCTCAGGTACATCGCCACCCACCTGGCGCATGAAGACATAGAACACATGAAAAGGTTACATATAAAATTAGGGAATCTACAGAAAAGAAACAGCAGAAGGCAGCATGGAACTAGTGGGTTTCAGCACTCACTCTGAAAAGCTCTTTCAGGTCATAAAACTGGCCATGGATGTCCCCACAAACCTGGAAAAAAATGCATCAAGGATAAAAAAATAAAAGTTTGCCTGACTGCTGATGTCACCACACCAGTCTAAGGTATTATGAAGCACCGCCCCAAAACCCTTACTCACTGTTACTGGGGAATCTACTCTCTGGACATTACTTTCTTCCACCAAGATCTCTCTGTTGGAAAGAAAAGAGAGATGTGTCATCTGGAATTGCCTTTGTCGTGTAAAAGCAGTTACTGTTCAGAAGTTTACCAACACTTGCCTGGCCTTTGCACAGAGGGCTTTAACCTCACTCTCTTTGATGAGTTCACAGCGCCGCAGTTGTTCAATCTGACGGTCAAGGTCACTGATTTCAGCCATCTCTCCCCCCCTGTAAAAATAGGAAATGTTGGCTGTTACATGTGTGCACAAACCCATGGATACATATATTTGCACACAAACTTTTTATGAGCACACAGATTCTTCTTCAGAAGGATTCCAGACCAGAACAAACTACAATCAAGCAATGTTAAAAATACAAGTACTGGTAGCCCTCAATTTATGACCACAACTGAGCCCAAAATTTCTGCTGCTAAGCAAGACAGTTAAGTTTTGCCCTATTTTATGATCTTTCTTGCCACAGTTGTTAAATTAATCACTATAGTTCTTAAATTAGTAATACGGTTGTTAAGTGAATCTGGATTCCCCATTGACTTTGCCTGTCAGAAAGTCGCAAAAGGTGATCATAAGACCCCAGGACACTGCAACCCTCATAAATGTGTCAGTTGTCTAGCATCTGAATTTTGATCATGTGACCATAGGGATGCTGCAACAATTTTAAGTGTAAAAACTGTCGTGTCACTTTTTTCAGTGCTGGTGTAACTTCAGTCAGTAAATGAAAGGTTGTAATTGGAGGACTACCTGTATATTATTAATAAAGATTGTAATACTGATGAAAGCAAAGGGAAAGCTAAAGAAATTCCTCATTCCCATAAATAATTTCTATTAAACTATAGGCACAGTCTCTATTATGGGTTCTTTTCATCTCACAGTCTCATCATTGGAAACTAACAAAGAAACACCAAGGCAGGCAGAATGAAACTGTGTTGAAGCATAGCTAGACAGATATTTCCACATTACAACCAAACCACTTAAGTAGCCCATATAACTGATAAAATGGAAGGATCCCTTCATTCCTAGTCTTCCCAATGGACTATTAAAAATCTTTTATACTATTGGGAAAGAGGTGGAAATACACCATGTAGAGCCAAGGTAAGCAGTATCTGGGATACAAATTACTGTACTAAAGAAAAAGCAGTTCATAAAATATGCAACAGGTTCCTGAAAACTGCATCACCTTCATTTTGTCCTTTGTGCAATACTGCTGTGTCTGTGCCTCCCTTCAGTTCATAGCCTTCCTAAACTTGGTGCTCTCCAGACAAATATTCAACTGCCATCCATTCCCAACCCTAGCACAAGCAAAACAGCAATTCAATATCCTTAAACGGCAGCAGCAGAAACTAAGAGAGGAGGAAGGAAACCTCACTGCAAAGTTCATACATCTTAGGTGGAGAAAAGTCACATGAACTTTTAAGGCACCTTATCAAAAGGAGGGCAAGAAAGGAGAATTTCGGGTGTGATATTATCCCCATGATTTACCCCCCCCCTCCATCACCACCACCACGACTGAAGCTGGCAGATCGATCAATCCATCCATCAAAGTGTCAGAAGGACCCTCAACCCAATCTTCCCACCTCCTGTGAGCCAGACTGTTGCTTTACCCGAATTTTAATGGAACAAATAAAGAGGACGGGGGCAGAGGAAGCAGCCTAAGGAAGGACCCCTTCCGTCCCCAAAATATCCACCCCCACCTCTAACTTCCCCAGGCCAAGGGTATCCAACGTTGGCAACTTTAAGACTTTTAAACAAAGCTGGCCGAGGAACTCTGGGAAATGAAGTCTTAAAGTTGCCACGGTTGGAGACCCCTGTCCCAGGCGATCCCCATCGGAGAAACCTCCCGGCCGTCGTAAACGGGCCTCCCTCCCCCGCCACAAGGAGGGAGATATCCCGCCGCCCTCCTCACCCGAGCCTGCCTTTCGGGAAAGCAGCCCGCCGGGACAAACTCTGCCCTTCCCTCGCACTGGTGAGGGAAGAGCTTGCCCTTCTTCGACAGCGCAGCCCTGTCGGAGCGCCAGCCACGGGGCTTCGCGACTAGGCATAGCTTGGCCGGCGCGATCCCTCCTTCGGTTCTTCCCGCTCCCCCCCCACCGAACTCCCGTTTCTATGGCAACCAACTTCCCCCGGCGGCCCCCGTCACGAGGGGCGAAGGGAGAAGGAGAGAAGGGATCCTCGCGCATGCGCGCGACGATTTGAAAAAAAAACCCCACCGCGTACCTGGAGGGTCCGGGCAGCGACGGCGGAGACAGTAGCAGCTGATCTGCGACTCCCTCCGGCTGCCGGGCCCGAGCCTTAACCCTCCCTCTTTCCGGCTCTCCTCTACCTACTTGAAGCACAGAACGTCACTTCCGCTTCCTTCTTAGACGCAAGTGGGGGAGGCGGAGCGACCTTGGCTCTTTAAAGCGGGAGGGGTCTCGCCTGAAGAGGAACTGCGCGTGTGTGCACGTACGTGTAGACATGTTTATTTATAGCTGGTAGTTTAATTTTGTAAGGTAACATGGAAAAGAAGATGTCTTCCTTCAAGGAGGGATTTTAAAAGGAGGGGACACAGTGCCGGAAATGAGGAAACGGAAGAAATGAAAGAGCGTCGCAGAGAGTTTTTAAGTACAGGTTTTTTTACTTGTGTGTGTAATACAAAAAGCTTCCGGGTGCTTCTTCTGTTATGCACTTCCCGTTCCTCGTACTCCCCCCCCCTTCTCGCATCATCCGGTGAGATAATGGAATAACAGAGTTGGAAGGGACCTTGTAGATCATCTAGTCCAACCCCACACCCAAGCAGGAGACCCTACACCATTTCTGACAGATGGCAGTCCAGTCTCTTCTTGAAAGCTTCCAGTGATGAAGCGCCCACAACTTCTGAAGGCAAGCCTTTCCATTAATTGTCTTCGATGTCAGAAAATTGCTCCTTATTTCCAGGTTGAATCTCCTTGTTCAGTTTCCATCCATTATTTCTTGTCTGGCCTTCAGCTGCTTTAGAAAATAGATTGACCCCTTCCTCCCTGTGGCAGCCCCTCAAATATTGGAACACTGCTTTCATGTCTTCCCTGGCCCCTTCTCTTCCCTAAAATACAAAAACATATACCGCTCAGGATATGTCAAGAAGTCTTCCAGTTGAGTTTCACTTCTGATTGATAAAATTCATGTAGTTTTTTGGGAGCAGTATGGAAATGTTTCTTTGATTATGTGAGATTGCATTCACACGAGAGACTGACACGACACGGATCTGAGTTTTCTTTGATTTATTGCGGTTCTGCAGAAGCGGGTTCGCATCCGAGGCAGCAGGATGGAACCCTTAGAATACTTTTACACAAGCTTTTATACGTTACATTCAAGGAGGTATTCACCAAAATACTCTAAGCCAATAGAATACATTTATCAGTTCGGCTTTCTCTGAGAAGTTACAAAATACATGCTTTTGGAAACATTTTCAAGCGTAAGCAGATTTACAGAAGCCAGATGGCTTTTTGTTACATTGGTTCGCTTCTTACAATATCCCCCCCCCCCCCCCCCCGCTTCTGGTTACATTCTGTTTCAAAAGCACAGAGATCTTTACTAACTTGCAACAATATTTCTTCTGATTGACTGTATAGAAGGTGTTCTTTCTCTTCTTTTGTGAACCTGATTTTCCTGAAAGATTGCATACACATGTTTATTAAGCTTGGAATGCATTGGATACAACAGCATAAGCTAGCCAAAATTACTACTATAGTTGTTAGAGTGGTTATTATAGATTTCCACCATGATCCATCCGGAAGCCAAGACCATAGCATTGCCCACAATGATCCTGAATCACCATCCCACTGTTTCTGATATTCATTTATCCTGGTCTCCATATCATGCACAGTCTTAGTTATGTTTGGTTCATAATTGTGTATATAAGTGCAGCAATGAGAATGTATTAGGGCACAAACACCCCCTTTCGCAGCAAGCACTATATCTAAAGCATAGCGATTTTGCAACGCAACTCAGACAATTCTTCATTAATCATTTTTATACTCTTTATGGTGTCATTAAACATTGCAATGGTAAAGTTATTCAATCGTTTAATGTCTCGGTAATTTAACCCAATGCCTAAAGGTGCAATTAGAGCTCTTCCCATACCACCCCCCCAGGATCCCGGATTTACTCCGGAATCTAACTCTCTTTTATTTCTGATTCGGGTGTTGGGTAGTTCATCTAATTTATATATTACTGGTAACACAAACCCCATGGTACAACTTCCTGACCACAATTTTGGTACTTCCCTATAGGCATGTTTCCCACATAACATCCACCTGCTATCGTCCATGGCCCAAGTAGCATTAGAAATCCTTGTCCAATTGATCATGTCCTCAAAATACATACACATTTGACAATAATATGTTTGTAGTGGTTTAAGGTCATTTGTACAGTCATAGGATTTTGTTTTACTGGTATTGAAACATGTTGTGGGCATTGTAAACGTTTTATTACACCTTTCCCAATTTCCCAGGAAGACTCCCCCAGTAGTATTTCTTTTAAAACAAACATGAGTTGTCTCTCGTAAGTGAAGAAATACTTTCCTAGTCATATTTATTCCAAACTCCATTTTATGTTCCCCTCCATTTGCCATCATTTGTTTTGTTAAAGGTACTCCATGCAGAATGACCCCTTTTTCAGCTTTCCCAGGCAAATGCATACATAACCAACAATTAGTAATATTTAAACCTTTAGCCGTTGTTCTTATATCTTCAATGTAGCAATTGTCTGCCCAGAGATCTTCTCCAAGATCCCCTGCTCTCTGAACATGCCGAGATTGTCCAGTTTCTGCTTCTTTAACCTGTTGTAAGACAAAAATGCTCACAAGTACAGTTGAAGTACACAAAAACAGACGCATGATTTTATCTTTTAAGAGTCAGTTTCAAGGGTTGTCCTTCCACTGGGTGACTTTTCCAGGGCTTCTCAGGTTCTGGAGTTGTTTTCACACGACTATGATGAGTCCACCCGCTTTCTTTTGTTCGGACAGCAGACTCGGTCGTCAGAAGCACTTGGTATGGTTCTTCCCAGCTAGGTTGCAATTTCTCAGTTCTCCAGGTCTTCACAAGCACCCAATCACCAACTTCATAAGGATGTTGACTTCCTACTAGTGGTGGTCGTTGTGCTAAAAGTCCCTGTTTACGAAGAGATAATAAAGACCTGGACAGTGTCTGCAAATATTTTCTCACGAACATATCCCTGAATTCAGGTATAGGTCCCCCGAAAGTTGTCAAGTAAGGGCGACCCATTAACATTTCAAAAGGTGAAACCCCCACGTCCTTTCTTGGACAAGTCCTAATTCTCAACAGAGCTAGGGGTAAGTTCTTGGTCCAAGGTAACCCATTTTCCAACTGCAATTTTGTCAGGTGTTTCTTAATTTCTGAGTTTCCCCTTTCAACCTTCCCTGAAGACTGAGGATGCCAAGGGGTGTGTAAGTCCCATCTCACCCCTATAGCCCTCATTACCTCTTGAAGAATTTTCTGTGTAAAATGTGTGCCCCTATCGGAGTCTATTACTTCAAACATGCCATATCTAGGTAT
The DNA here is from genome assembly GCA_033807585.1 of Hydrophis major. Taxonomy (NCBI): domain Eukaryota; kingdom Metazoa; phylum Chordata; class Lepidosauria; order Squamata; family Elapidae; genus Hydrophis; species Hydrophis major. Next base: position 23,647,219 of record CM066343.1, on the reverse strand, counting down.
TATCTGTTCTAGCAGAGTTTTTGTCACCATGGAAGCGGTAGCCTGTCTGGTGGGAAAGGCTTCTATCCACCCTGTTAAGTGATCTTTGATCACCAACAGATATTTCCATCCACCACTGGGTGGCAATTCCGTGTAATCGATCTGTATCTTCTGGAACGGCCAAGCTGCTAGAGGCCGTCCTCCTTTCTCTGTTTTTCTGGAGGCACTTTTATTAACTTTTAAACATATCAAACATTTCCAGCAAATGGAATGAGCAATTGTCCACATGTTCAGACTCCAATACACCGGCTTGACAGCTTGTACTAAAGCTTCAGTTCCCCAATGACTCCCTTCATGTAAATACTGCATTACATTTCTCATTTGTGTTTCTGACAAAACTTTTTCTCCATTTTTAGTCATCCACCCTTTCTCTGTTTTTCTGCACCCTTCCTTTTCTAATTTCTCTATTGCAGTTCCATCTGGTTCCCATTTGTCTTCGGGCTCTTCAGGCAACATGGGTACTAATACCATTTGTAGAATTACCTCCCCAGCTGCCTCTTTTGCCCACCTATCTGCCCATCTATTTCCAACAACTTCCAGGCCATTCCCCTTTTGATGTGCATTTACATGAACAATGGCCACCTGCTGTGGTAATTGTAAGGCCTCTAACACTTCTTCTACTAGCTGGAGTTGCTCTATCTGTTTCCCATCTGATTTTATAAACCCCCTTTCTTGCCAGATCTTTCCAAAAGTATGAACCACACCCCAAGCGTACTTGGAATCAGTCCATATTGTCACATCAATTCCCTCAGCTAATTCCAAAGCCCTTTTGAGAGCATATAATTCGCACTTCTGAGCCGACCATCCTGCTTGTAATGATCCTTTCTCAATTACCTCCCCATTCTGAGTCACTACCGCATATCCTGCTTTCTTTATGCCATCCTCAACTCTGCTTGAACCATCCACAAACCACTTTTCACCTTCCTCCAGCGGAACTTCCTCTAAATCTTTTCTTACTTTAGTCATAATTTCAACTTCCAACAAACAATCATGATCTTCAGCCTCCCATTCTCTTCTGGTTCCTTCCAAAAATTCTGCTGGATTCAAATTCTTATCAGTCCCGATAATGATATCTGGCTTGTCCTTAAAATAGTTTCATATTTCAAAATCCTTCCTTCGGTCATCCAAGTGGAAGCCAACTGACTTAATACTGAGGTTACTTGATGTGGGGAGTGTACCACTATAGCTCCCCCAAAAGTCAACTTCCTGCTTTCTACCACCAGAACAGCTGTGGCGGCTACCGCCTGCACGCAGATAGGCCAACCTCTTACCACAGGCTCTAATGTCTTACTCAGAAAAGCAACGGGCTGAAACCGCCCCCCCTCTTCTGAGCAAGCACTCCCACTGCCATCCCAGACCTGGCTGATACATACAGATGGAATGGGAGTTTCAAGTTAGGCAGAGCCAACACCGGTGCGGTGGCTAATGCCCTCTTGATTTCTTCCCACTTCGCTTCATCCTCCTCCAACCATTCAATGATCTCTCCTTTTCCGTGCAACTTCTGATTTAGGAACTGAACCAACACTGCATACTGATCTATCCAAGCTCTGCAGTATCCAACTAATCCCAAGGCTTTTCTAACTTCAGTCTTGTTCCTAGGTGGAGCTAAACTCATCAATCCTTTCACCCTCTCAGGATCCAAACTCCTGACTCCTTGCATGATGTAATGTCCTAAATACTTCACTTTTCTCTCTACAAATTGAATCTTTTCCTTTGACACCTTCAATCCTTGCTCCTTCAACCAGTTCAACAAAGCCACTGAACTCTCCCTAACTTTTACTTCTTTCTCTCCTGACAACAGCAAATCATCCACATACTGAATCAAACTTACCCCTGGCTCTTTTGGAAAGGTCTGTAACTTCTCCTCCAAAGCCTGACCAAACAACAAAGGACTTTCCGTATACCCTTGAGGCAATACTGTCCATCTCAATTGTTGTTTCCTCCCACTTTCAGGATCATTCCATTCAAAGGCAAACAAATCTCTACTCCCTTCTTCAAGCGGACATGCCCAAAAAGCATCCTTCAAATCAACAACTGTAAACCACCCATCCTTAGGAGGTATCTGACCCAAAATGGTATAGGGATCCGGTACCACCGGGAAACGTGGTATTACAATCCTATTGACCCCCCTCAGATCCACCACTAGCCTATGCTTTCCGTCCTTCTTTAGTACAGCCAAGATAGGAGAGTTAAAAGGGGACATGGTTGGTTCCAATAATCCTTGCCGTAACAATTGATCAATTACAGGCTTCAATCCTTCTCTACCCTTCTTGCTCATTGGGTATTGAGGCGTCCAACTTTTAACAATCCCGGGCTGCACCTTAATCTCGATAGGTTTTATTTCCATCTTCCCCACATTTTGTCCATCTGCCCAAACATCTTTATGAATTCGTTCTACATCCTCTTCCTTCAAAACACACATTCTTATTCCACTATTATCTCTCAACTGGAATCCAAACGCTGGCATGAGATCTCTCCCTAACAGATTCACTCCTGAATCTGGTATATACAACACCTTACTACAAACTTCTATCTCATCCATACTCATTTCTACCTCTTCCAAAATTCTCACTCTATTTTGCTTCCCACTCACTCCAGTTACCAAAATAGTTTCTTTTCCTTTCATTCTTTCATTTATGGGCTTGCATACCGAGGTACGACTTGCCCCTGTGTCTATCAGGAAGGTTAGTTCCTGACGGTCTGGACCCACTTTTATATTTACCAGTGGCTCCCCGTAGGTCCTCTTAAAGGAGCCGGAAATTCCCTAATCTTCATATAGAGCGTAACTTCTTTCAGGGTGACGGTTCTGGCACTCGCGCGCAACGTGACCATACTTGCCACACTTGAAACAGTTATGGTCCATACCTACTCTACCAGTGCTCATCCCTCTCCCTCTCAAAGGTCTTCCTCTGGGAGGGAATCCTCTACCTCTTCCTTTAAACACCTCTTTTCTCGGTTGATCTTTTGCTTCTGGTTTTCTCACTTCATTTTTAGCAGCGGTTTGTACTGCCGCCAACATCATTTGAGATTTCTGCCTGGTTTTAATCACATCCCTATTCACAAAAGTTTGTTGGGCATTTCGAATCAACTCAGTAATCCCCTGTGCCCCCCAATTGTTTATTTTCTGAATCTTCTTTTGAATATCAGGCCAAGCTCCCGCCACAAACTGCATTTTCAACATAGACTCAAACGCAGGTGTGTCTGGTCTTACCCCTGAATATTTCTCCAAGCTCTGTCTTAACCTAGCACAATAATCTCCTGGGGACTCATCTTTTCCCTGACTTATCTCGAAAGCCTTTGTTAAGTTTCGTCCCTGTGGTACTGCAATTTTAATTCCCTCAATTATCATTGTCTTCAGATCTTTCATGTTTCGTCTATGATCTGCATTTTGGATATTCCAATTGGGAGGGGCCAAGGGAAACTTAACATCCCCACCAACTGCTTGGTCATTTCCCAATTGTAATACTCGCCAATATTCTATTGCTCCCTGTCTAATCAGATCTCTTTCTTCTCTAGTAAATAGGTGCCCCAAAATGTACATCAGTTCTTCATAAGTGTAATCATTTGGCCCCAAGAACAGTTCTAATTCTAAGCTTACTTTCTGCGGGTCCTCATGAAGACGGGGAAGTGATTGCTTCAGTTCTCTCAGTTCCCCGGGTCTCATGGGTTGAAAAGCATACATAGCCACGGGCTGGCCCTGAGCGTTCAGACCATTCGGCACTTCACGCAAGGGATAAGCATGTGCCGACTGTGCCGGTGGAAAAGGCAAGTTCTGAACGTTTTGTTCTAAATCTCTTAGTTCTCTCTGCAAACGTGCAGGAGGTGCTGGCAACGGGGAGGGAGGTGGTGGAGCCGTTGCCGCTGCCCCCAATGCTTCTTGTGGATTGGGCGGAGGAACATATCTCGGTGGAGGACGATAAAACTCATCGTCAGACTCCGGATTTTTAATTTTTGACACAAATTGATCAGCCGGTGGCGGGCTGGGTCCTTCAAATTCAACGTGATACCATACTTCCAAATACAGTATCTCGGTGGTTAATTTACGAGCCAATAAATAATCCTTCAATTGATTCATCCAGTATGTACTGGTTTCTCCCTCCGGTGCCCAATGGTAGGGAAATTTTGGATCCACAAGAGGATTTTTAGGCCACCTGTATTTGCACAAGTAAATCATGTGCTTCTTCTCCAGATCCCGGGTATAATGTTTTAGATTCGGGGAGAACCACTGGTGTAGTAGTTGTCCCAAAGGCGAATCTACCGGAATAGGTTTTCTGCCTTCTTTCTCTTCTCCCTTTTCTATATCCGAGGTTTCTAATAGCCTCTTACTTTGTCCTTTCCCCATTCCCGTCACCAGACCTGTCCTCCAGCAGACGCTGGACTTTCTCCCTGAGAAAATTTAAGGACACCTTTCTATCAACAAAACCCTATTCTCTTGAAAAAGGAACAAATTTACCTGATCACTCCGGGACCTGTCGTCTGCTCAGGTATGCGGATGTGCGGGCGTCCCCGACTCAGGTTTTCTCGTGATCCCCGATCACTATTCACAAGGTACCTTCACTCAGTCTGTTCGATCTTTCTGGATTTCTCCGAGACTTCGTCTTGGGATCAGAGATTCCTGGGACCTCTCGATCAATGGGGAGTGGGAATGTCTCCAAACGAGACGGAGTGGCCACTACTCACCAGTCCCCAGAACACCGAGGATCGCCGTGGAATCTCCTGGCTGGGCTCGCCAAATTGTGAGATTGCATTCACATGAGAGACTGACACGACACGGATCTGAGTTTTCTTTGATTTATTGCGGTTCTGCAGAAGCGGGTTCGCATCTGAGGCAGCAGGATGGAACCCTTAGAATACTTTTACACAAGCTTTTATACGTTACATTCAAGGAGGTATTCACCAAAATACTCTAAGCCAATAGAATACATTTATCATTTGGATTCGTGTCTGGTGACACGTACTCAGTTCGGCTTTCTCTGAGAAGTTACAAAATACATGCTTTTGGAAACATTTTCAAGCGTAAGCAGATTTACAGAAGCGAGATGGCTTTTTGTTACATTGGTTCGCTTCTTACAATTACAATCTATTCCATTGCTTACTTTGGTCAAGAATGTTGAATGGTTGCAGAAACATCCAACAGATCCATTCGTCCGATATGTCTTGTCCAAACAGAACTTAAGCAGGAAAGGTAAATTAAAATCTCTTTAAGTACACACATAAGGAATGGCACCTCATCCAAGAGAGAAGAGGAACAGCATAGAAAGGTTAAAAACTCACTTTCTATGCAGTTCAAACATGTTGAGTTTGGAATAAGTTCTTTCATTGGTTAATATCATTTAACATCTCTAATGTGCATGCATCCTCAGTAACTTTGGAACATATAATTTTCCATAGCATTTTCTTATATTGTTAATACGAATCTTGTTTTTGGCAAGTTTGAACCAGTTCTTATTAGACTCTACATTCCTGATGGACAGCTTGCTTTGTTACTTCAAAGACATCTTATAGTAGCATTAATCAAAGATTTTCCTAGTTACTAATAATACTAATGAAAGAAGCCCCCCCCCCCCCGTTGCTGCCATGAATACATGTAGCTTGCAATAGTCCATTTAGCAACCGTTTGAAATTGCAACAGCACTGAAAAAAGTGACCTGTGACCATTCTTCACTCACAACCATTGCAGCATCCCCATGGTCACATGATCAAAATTCAGATGCTTGGGAATGGAGTCATATGACGGCTGCACTGTCTTAGAGTCAAATGATCCCCTTTTGCAACTTTCTGATAAGCAAAGTCTGTGAGAAGCCAGATTCACTTCACAACCGTTACTAATTCAACCAATAATTCAGTGATAACAAATATGGCAAGAAAAGTTGCAAAATGGGGCAAAACTCACTTAATAAATGTTTCATTTACCAAGATGAATTTTGGGCTCAATTTTGATTGTAAGTTGAGGACTGCTTGTACTGCAATAGAAATTGCAGATGAAAAACCCCATATCAGCTACGAAGAACGAGCCTTCAAAACAATTGGCAATATGCACATTGGTGCATTTTATATGCTGGACTAGCTGGATACCCGTGCTTCGCTAAGAAACTATGTGATCAGGCTTAGTTTTTTGGGAGGAAAATAAGTAGAAAAAAATTCTGCCTCTGCCTACCAGCATCCATCGGTATTCATCTGGCAAGTGTCCTGTCAGTGTGTGAGAGAGTTGCGGGTTGCTTGGAAACAAACAGTATTTGCTGTGTGAGTAAGGAGACAGCAAGGAGACTGGGTGTAGCTTAGCTCAACTGTTCTGTACTAAAGCTGCTTGGTGCTCTGAAATTGAACCTCCTCTCTGCTTGTGTTTTGCAAGCGGGGAGGGGGAGTAGAATTCCTTAGCATCAGAGTGTGTTAATAATAATATATGAAATACTAATGATCTGATGGTCATTTTTTAAAAAAAAATTATTGGTTTTTAAAACAAACAAACAAAACATAACATCAGGCCATCTTCCATATATGTACCGGTTGGTTTACAAATTGTTTTGTGCTTCCATTTCGTAGTCTTCAATTACAATTACATTGTATATGATCTCATATTTTCAATCCAATATTAAATACATTAATATCATTATTAATCATTTGACTATACTTTTATTCATTCATGCTTTGGAAAATAATCATATTTTACTTAATTTGTTTTGTGACAATTCATATTATCATCCCAAATCTATCCTAAAAACATTTTGTAGATATAATAAGAAAAGAATACATCTTTATATATTTAGTATTTTCTAAAAGTCTACATATTTTGTTACTATACTTTATTGTCTAACCATTGATAGAATAAATCCCAAACTTTATAAAATTGTTTATCATCCTGTTCTCTAATTTCAAATGTCAATCTGCTCATTTCAGCATATTCCAATATTTTCTTAATAATTTCCTCCTGTGATGGTATTTTCTCATTTTTCCAGTTTTTAGCAAATACAATACTAGCCGCTGTTAATACATTTACAGTCAGGTATTTCAATTCTTTACTATATATTTCAGGTAAAATTCCCAATAAAAATATCTCTGGTTTCAAGTCTATATGCTTTTTTGTCATTTTTTCCAACCACGTGTGGATTTTAGTCCAGTATTTTTTAGCATCCGCACAAGTCCACCACATATGGTAATATGAGCCAGGTGTCTGATAATATTTCCAATGAAAACCAATTCATCTTTATACCTTGTTCCTCTAGTTTTTGTATAGATTTAAGTTCACCCGTTTCATTCAATATTTCACCATATCTAACTGTTTGTTCCTTTTTGTATATTATACGATAAGAAAATGCTTCAATAGTCGATAGCCAGACTGGAATTTTCAAATAACATTGTCTTTTAATCTTCTCCCAGTTTAACCACAGAGACTCCCGTATATAATGTCTTCTAAAATACCTCTGTGTTTTAGTTCCTTTATACCATAAAAAAGCATGCCACCCCAACAACAGATCATGTCCTTCTAATGTCAACAATCTAGTATTTTTTAATGTTATCCATTCCTTAACCCACATCAAATTTGTAGCTTGGTAATACAACTCCCAATTAGGCAAACCAAATCCTCTTATTCTAGCATCTTGCAAAAGTTTTAACTTTATTCTCGCTTTCTTACCTTGCCATATAGATTTCAACACAATTTTATTTAAATCTTCAAAATAGTCTTTTTCAAGCCTAATTGGAAGTGTTTGAAACAAATATAAAATTCTGGGTAATATATTCATCTTGATTGTTGATATTCTCCCTATTAATGACAGTTGTAAATTTTCCCATTTCGCCAAATCTAGCGCTATCTGCTGCTTAAGTTTGATATAATTATTCTCTTTTAGTGTACTGCATCTTGCTGTCAAGTATATCCCCAAATATTTGATCTTATTCGTGACTTGAATTTTCAATCGGTCTGCCAGTTCTTCCTTTTGCCTTGATAGCATATTCTTTGTCAAGATCTTTGTATTATCTTTATTTATTTTCAAACCAGCCACCTTTCCATATGTCTCTATCTTTTCTATCAATTTTGATGCTGTTTCTAGTGGGTCTTCTAGAATAAAAACCAGATCATCTGCAAATGCTTGCAACTTAAATTCTTCCTTTTTAATTTTCATCCCTTTTATATTCTTTTCATCTCTAATATTTTTATTTAGCACTTCCAAAGTTAACACAAACAGCAGAAGTGACAGTGGGCACCCTTGTCTTGTTCCTTTTCTTATATCAATGGAGTCTGTCAGTTCTCCCTTTATCATTACCTTTGCCATTTGATTATGATATATAGCTTCTATTGCTTGAATAAATTTTCTAGCAAAGCCCATCTGTTCCAGCAGTAACAACATTAATTGCCAATTCACATTGTCAAATGCCTTCTGTGCATCTAAAAATATCAAAGCCATTTGTTTTTCAGGGGGTGCCTCGTAGTATTCCAAAGTGTCCAACATTCCAAAGTGTCCAATATTACACTCATATTGTCTTTAATTTGTCTCTTTGGCAGAAATCCATTTTGATCAGGATGAATAAAATTATTTAAGTATTTTTTAAGTCTTTCTGCCAATATTGAAGCAAAAATTTTATAATCTGCATTTAGCAAGGAAATAGGTCTATAGTTCTTGATTTGTAATGGACCGGCCTCCTCTTTTGGAACAAGTGTAATATAAGCTTCTGATCATGATTTGGGTATTCTTTTCTTTAACATAACTTCATTCATAACTTCTAGCAATAGAAGATTCAACAGTTCTTGTAATGTTTTGTAAAATTCTGCCGGAAGTCCATCTGGGCCTGGTGCCTTTCCATTATTTTGCTTCTTGAGTGCTTCAGTTAACTCCATAATCGTTATATTGCTTTCTAACATTGTTTCAATCTCTTCAGATATCTGGGGTAACTTAGCATTCTCTGGGTACTGTTTGACTCTTTCCTCATCAATATTCTCTTGTGTGAAAAGTTTCCCATAATAGTCTCAAATGATTTCCTTCTCATTACTACCATAGCAAACTTGGCCTTTATCATCTATTAATTGCAATATTTTCCTTGACTCTTTCTCCTTTCTCAATTTATATGCTAACCATCTACCTGGTTTATTTGCATCTTCAAAGTAATTCTGTTTAGCACCTCTAATTTTCTGTGCTAATTCTTCTTTTTCTTTTTCTTTTTAATAAATAAATTTTATTAATTTTACAATTAAAACAAACCAACAACACATACACAGATGAAAGAAAAGAAAAAAAAGAAAAAAGAGAAAGGAAAATAGACAGAAAGAATAGAAAGCAATTAAAAACATTCTCATCTTCCAGTTTGAAAGATCTCTTTTTTTCCCCATAACCCTTAGTTTATGCCATATACACACACCTAATCTTTACATGTATCTATATATCACTGCTATAGAATTATCCTATTCTTTTTCACCTTATAGTGTAAAATCTATCTTTGGTCAATCCAATTGTACCAACAGTTCCAGCTATTGTAGTATATTGAGGTATCTTTGTTTTTCAGTGCCAAAGTTAGTTTGTCCGTTTCTGCATAACTTTTTTGGATGATCATTTCGTCTGATGGCGCCTGAGGCTGCTTCCAAGATTGGGCGAAGGCTAATCTGGCCGCTGTTAAGATGTGTATTGTTATGTATTTCGCTTTTTTGGAAATTTGTTTGTCAAAGATCCCTAACAAGAAGGACTCTGGTTTGTATTTGATCTGCTCTTTTGTCATTTCTTCCAGCCAAATCTTGATTTTCTTCCAATAACTTTGGGCTTCTATATATGACCACCACATATGGAAAAAGGTTCCTTCTTTTTTCTTGCATTTCCAGCAAATTGGACTCATTTTGGGGTGCATCTTCGCTAACCTCAAAGGAGTGAGATGCCATCTATAAAACATTTTATACGCATTTTCCTTATATGCTACCGATTTTGTGATCTTATTGTTTCTACCCCAGACCTTTTCCCATTCCGTTAAGGTGATGCTGCGTCCTACATTCCTACTCTAGGCAATCATGTTCCCTTTTACAATTTCTTTTTCTAATTCAACTTCTAATAAATAATTATAAAATTTTGTTCTATTTTTTTTGCCTGATCCTAATAAAATTTTATCTAATTGCTGGAGCTTGTTGTTGATTCTGAATTCTTTCTTATCCTGTTTGTATCTACTTTGAATTTGAAGGTATGCCCACTGATCAATTTTTTGTCCTTGCTCCTGAAGTTCTTGCCTCCATTTCAAATTTCCTTGTGTGTCCAATAGGTATTTAATCATTTTGGTGATATCCAAATTGTTTGGATGAATCATCGCCTCCATTGTTGAAATCCAGATTGGTACTTTTATATAGTGTTTTTTCCGTATCTTCTTCCAATTAGTTAATAGTGAGTCTCTGATTAGATGTCTATGGAAATATTTTTGACTAGTTTTCCCTACATCCCTTAGGAAAGCGTGTCACCCCCTTTGCAAATCGTGGCCTTCTAAAAATAATATTCTCTTGTTGGTTAAATTCACCCATTCCTTCAACCAAACTAAAGAGGCAGCAATATAATACAACTCCCAATTTGGAAGTACCAATCCTCTCCTGCTCTTCATATCCTGCATAGCTTTTACATTTATTATAGGTTTTTTCCCTTGCCAAATAAATTTAAGAGTTATTTTGTTGAGTTCTTCAAAAAAAAATTATATAGTTTAATTGGGATCGTCTGAAATAGGTATAGAAATTTAGGAAGAATATTCATTTTATTTTATTTTTTTGATAAAAGTTTTATTGATTTTAACGACAAACAAAAACATATAAAAAATAAAACATAACATAAAAAATATCATTCTTCATAAATTTACAGTGTATCGGTTGGTTTACCACTCCCTTTTGTGCATCCATTTCATAGTAATCAAAATAATTATATTACATAATAACTCACATTATCAATCATCAGTTAAATATCCTAATATCATTATTGAACAATCATTTGACTATAATTTTACTAATTCATACTTAAGCGAGATAACTATAATTGAGTTAAATTATTTTATAACAAATCATAGAATCATACCAAATCTATCTTAATAAAGTATTCTAAAAAATTATCAAAACCAAGAAAAATTATATGTTCGTTATTTCTTAAATTTCTAAATATTCTATTGTTATATTGTATTATCTAACCATTGATAAAAGAGATCCCAAACTTCATAAAATTGTTTATCTTCTTGTTCCCTAATTTCAAATGTCAATCTACTCATTTCAGCACATTCCAATATTTTCTTAATAATTTCTTCCTCTAATGGTATTTTCTCACTCTTCCAATGTTTAGCAAATACAATCCTAGCCGCTGTTAACACATTTACAATCAAATACTTTAAGTTTTTATTATATATATCAGGTACGATTCCCACTAAAAAAATCTCTGGTTTCAAATCTATGTATTTCTTTGTCATTTTTTCCAGCCATATGCAAATTCTAGTCCAGTATTTCCTGGCCTCCTCACAAGTCCACCACATATGGTAATATGAGCCAGGTATCTGATGACATTTCCAACACTTTTCAGATTTATTCTTGAACATTCTTGCTATTCTTGTCGGGGGAAAGTGCCACCTGTAAAACATCTTATACAAATTTTCTTTATATGCTGTTGACATTGTCATTTTATAATTTTGTGACCACAATTTTTGCCATTTCTCTAAATCAATCCCATATCCAAAATTCTTCCCCCAAGCAATCATTGTTTCTTTAACTTGTTCTTCCTCTAATTTAATTTCCAACAAGTAACTATATAGTTTTTTAATCATTTTTTCATCAGTACCTGTCAAAATCCTATCTAAATCAGTCAATTTATCATAAAATCCTTCTATTTTAGAGTCTTTAAGATACCTTGCATGTATTTGCGCATATGAAAACCAATTCATCTTTATACCTTGTTCTTCTAAATTTTGCATTGTTTTAAGTTCACCCTTTTCATCCAATATTTCCCCATATCTAACTGTTTGTTCCTTCTTATAAGTTATAGGATACGAAAAAGCTTCCATGGTTGATAACCAAATTGGAATTTTCAAATAATATTGTTTCTTAATTTTCTCCCAATTCAACCATAAAGATTCCCGTATATAATGCCTTCTAAAATAACCCTGTGATTTAGTTCCCTTATACCATAAAAAAGCATGCCAACCCAATAATAAATCATGACCTTCTAATGCCAACAATCTAGTCTTTCTTAACGTTATCCATTCTTTAACCCACATTAAGTTTGCAGCTTGATAATACAACTCCCAATTAGGAAGGCCAAATCCTCCTCTAATTCTAGCATCCTGTAAAAGTTTTAATTTTATTCTCGCTTTCTTGCCTTGCCATATATACTTCAACACAATTTTATTTAATTCTTCAAGGTAATCCTTACTTAACCTAATTGGTATTGTTTGGAACAAATATAACATTCTGGGTAAAATATTCATCTTAATTGTTGAAATTCTACCTATCAATGACAATTGTAAGTTTTCCCATTTTTTCAGGTCGGATGCTATCTGCTGTTTAAGTTTAATATAGTTATTCTCTTTCAGTGTAGTACATCTTGACGTCAGATATATCCCCAAATATTTAACTTTGTTCGTAACTTGAATTTGCAATAAATCTGCCAGCTCTTCTCTTTGTCTTAATAACATGTTCTTTGTCAGAATCTTTGTTTTGTCTTTATTTATTTTCAAACCAGCCATCTCACCATACATCTCTATCTTTTCCAATAGTTTTAAAGCTGTCTCTAAAGGGTCTTCCAAAATAAAGACCAAGTCATCCGCAAAGGCTTGCAATTTAAATTCCTTCTTTTTGACTTTCATTCCTTTGTGGTTTCTTCAACCTTTTGGTTTCTGTAAGTATGGGGTCTTTGCTTTCTGAGGAACAAAGGAAGCATGTAGATGAATTAGGCTATTTGTTGAAGAAAAATAATACTGAGGTACCACAGAAAAATCTTAAGGCTGGTCCAGGAGATTGCAGCTCAGTGCTTATGGTACCTAGAAAAGGGGTCTTTAAAATTAACTGATTGGGAACGTATAGGGAATACATTGCATACTGAACCTAGAACAAAATAGAAGTTTTGCAGGTATGGCATTTATGTAGACATGCAATTGAAAAATTTGGTCACAATCAACTTTCTCTTTTAACACCTCCACCTTCATGTTATACTAATGCTGTCATTTATCCTCCTTCTTCACCTGAATCTATGTCTTCAATTCTCTCAGCTTCTGCAGATACAGGGCAAAAGCCTCCTGACTCTATTGTTCAGTCTTCTTTTCAGAAAATGGTTGAGACTTGTAAAAGGGATACCTCTGTCTCAGGAACAGAATTTGCAGAATTACTGTCTGTTTGTCTGTGGTGGTTTCCCATGGAAAGAATGAGACACAGGCTGGTGTCCTCGGGATGGGAGTCCAGAGCAAATTCTAGTGCTCCCTTTTATTGAGAATTTCGTACATAGTAAGCATTCACATTGTGGATTAAAATAATTACACAGAATTGTTTACAGTCGTCTGAGCTGCTTAAATGTTCCTGGTGTTTGTTTTTAATTTCCTTGCTTATCTCAGTGCCCCTTAGGCAGACATGTATGTATAAGGTCTTAGACTAATCATTACCCAATACTGAAGTCAAAGTTTATTCCCACATCTCCCCTGTTTTAGTTTTTTGATGATCGCGGATGCCTCGGTAGCTTTTCGCCATCTGCAACAACAGTTCTCCTTCCGTAGGCTTCACCCGACACATTCCTAAAAGTCCAGGGAGACATTGGATACAACAGCATACACAAAGAGTAAGTATAAAAAGCAATATCACTCCAACAATTAGGTGACGAATCCATGGACCATCTGGCAACCAGGACCAAAGGGCAGACCAAACGTCCAGTCCCTCATCCTCCGATTGTAATGGATTCTCATTCAGGGTTTGTTCCATATGCTGTATAGTAGCTGTAATGTTTGGAGAATAATCAGAGATATACATGCAACAATGTGTATGAATCACAGCGCAAACTCCCCCTTGCGCAGCCAAAATAGTGTCTACCGCATACCTGGTTTGCAGGACAAAGTCAAGGATTTTTCCTTGCTCTTCTTCAAGCAGCTTTAGCGTTTTAATGGTGTCTTTAAACATAGTAACTGTCCAATTGTTTAAACGATGCAAATCTCTATAGTTCATCATGACTCCTAAAGGAGGAATAACTCCCCTTGATATCTGTGTCCAGTAGTCATGATTCAAAACATAGTTTACTTCCGTTGCGGAACGCGCATTGCGGATATGAGCAGTCCCCAAAGATTTTAAAATGTTTTAGTTATAGGATACGAAAAAGCTTCAATAGTTGATAACCAAACTGGAATTTTCAAATAACATTGTTTCTTAATTTTCTCCCAATTCAACCATAACGATTCCCGTATATAATGCCTTCTGAAATAACCCTGTGATTTAGTTCCCTTATACCATAAAAAAAGCATGCCAACCCAATAATAAATCATGACCTTCTAATGTCAACAATCTAGTCTTTCTTAACGTTATCCATTCTTTAACCCACATTAAGTTTGCAGCTTGATAATACAACTCCCAATTAGGAAGGCCAAATCCTCCTCTAATTCTAGCATCCTGTAAAAGTTTTAATTTTATTCTCGCTTTCTAGTCCAACCCCACACCCAATCAGGAGACCCTACACCATTTCTGACATTTCTTACTTAACCTAATTGGTATTGTTTGAAACAAATATAAAATTCTGGGTAAAATATTCATCTTGATTGTTGAAATTCTACCTATCAATGACAATTGTAGATTTTCCCATTTTTTCAGATCAGATGCTATCTGCTGTTTAAGCTTAATATAATTATTCTCTTTCAATGTAGTACACCTTGACGTCAAATATATCCCCAAATATTTAACTTTATTCGTAACTTGAATTTTCAATAAATCTGCCAGCTCTTCTCTTTGCCTTAATAACATGTTCTTTGTCAAAATCTTTGTTTTGTCTTTATTTTTAAACCAGCCAACTCACCATATGTCTCTATCTTTTCCAATAGTTTTAAAGCTGTCTCTAAAGGATCTTCCAAAATAAAGACCAAGTCATCCGCAAAGGCTTGCAATTTGAATTCCTCTTTTTTGACTTTCATTCCTTTTATGTTTATATCCTCTCTAATATTTCTATTTAAGACTTCCAAGGTCAATACAAATAACAAAGGAGATAATGGGCATCCTTGTCTTGTACCTTTTTTAATATTAATAGAGTCTGTGAATTCTCCATCTATCATTACTTTTGCCCTTTGCTTATAATATACGGCTTCTATTGCTTGTATAAATTTTCTAGCAAAGCCCATCTGTTCCAATAATAATAACATAAATCTCCAGTTCACATTATCAAATGCCTTTTGGGTATCTAAGAATATCAAAGCCATTTGTTTTTCCGAATGCGCCTCATAATATTCCAGTGTATCCAGGATTACCCTCATATTGTCTTTAATCTGTCTCTTTGGTAAAAATCCATTCTGATCAGAGTGAATAAAATTATTTAGGTATTTTTTAAGCCTTTCTGCCAAGATTTTTTTTTTTTTGAAACAAATTTTTATTAATTTTAAAGATAAAACAACACATCATTAACCATTAAATACATAAACACATAAAACCTCTTAACATTGTAAATCCTTACAAGTCAAACAAAACATTATTTTTATACAGCATAATTCCAATTTATCCCATCTCCATATGGACACACAAATATCTTTCAGCAAATTTCTCATTATTTCTCTTTACTCCTATTCAATTTCATTTCTCTTCCATATTTATCCATTTTATAGTCATCATATTCTTTTCTTTCTGGCTTGTTTAAATTATTCTCATCTAACATTCCTCCAAGGTTTTATTGATTCTTTTTTCCTTTTTTTTATAAAAAACAAATTTTGTTAGTTTTACCATAAACACAATACACAAACATACAAACACAAAACATAAACAAAACTAAAAGATCTTTTCTGAAGGTTGTCTGTTCCCGGGTTAAAACTCTTCACACAGACACAAATTCAAACATCATATTCAACCCATATCTCCTTCCATATCTTATTATCATTTTCTTTTATATATATATATATAAAAACCATTTTTATCAGTTTTATAAAAACAATGCACAAAGAATCAAGGCATAGCAGCTTATAAATTCTTTTCTAAGAAAAAATAATAATAAAAGACCAATGAGGCATAACATTTCCAGATTATAATATCAATATTTCATATAATATTAACTTCATATCTTATCCCTACTTCTCCTTTCCATCCAAATTATTTATTAATTAAAATTTTATTGCCTTTTATCAATATACAAAATCCAAAAAAAAAAAGCATTTATATTCTTCCATATCTTATTACCATTTTCAACAACATTCTTTGTCTGTTCTATTTCCAATTATCCATTCATCTTTTTTTTTCTTTTACTATACTTCTCCTGTACACCAATTGGAGTAACATCTATTACTCATTACCCTAACTTAGAAATACTACATATAGCAATCTTTCTTGGGATTCTGTTTAAAAGATTCTAAAATTACATAATAAATTTTATATTCTAAATATACATATAAAAACACACTCTTATATACCCTCCAGAATCCCTCTTTTAATCTAAATTAAATTCACCCATTGTCTCTAAATAAACTTTTTTTCTTTAGGTCTTGCTTCCCCCCATTAAGGCTTCTCCTCCCCCCCTTTCTCTCTTGCTTATTCTTCTCCTTGCCCTTTCTACCCCTTTGCTTTTTCCCTTCGCTTTTCTTACTCCTTTTCCTTTGCTTTCTAACCTTGCCTCCATCTTTTCGCTCATTTTTCTCTCTTTTGGTTGTTTTTATAATTCTTAAAATCCCCTTTTTCTTATCCTTTTTCTCCTCCTCTCCGGAAGGGACCCATTGTTCATCAAAGATGGCTTCTTCTTCCTCTTCTTCCTTGTCCCAGTCCTTCTGCTGCGTAATCAACTTTTCAACAGAACATAACGCCATTTCTAAGAATTGAAACAAAGCGCCCAAAGTATCTTCTTTTTTATATTTTTGATATTCAATCTCTAGTTCATCCACAAACGATGCCATTATAAAAAGGGAAACTTTTTCCAAAACAACCACAAGTATTTTTAATCAAAGACAATCAAAAGCAATTAAAAAAAAAAGTTCCAAAAGTTAATACTTTTCTTCCTTCTTCTCTTTCTCTTTCTGGATTAATTTTTAATCAAAGAGGTCCAATTACCATATATCTTCCTTTGGGATCCACAAAGACGTTCTAGACAATCTCCTCCTTTTTCAGCTTCTGCTCCAATTTTTTTTCTCCCTTCCCACTTGCAATGACAATTTTAAATAATCAGAAATCCATACCTCCAGCAAAGATTTTCCAATTTCTTAAATTTTTCAATGTCCAAAAATCCCTTTGTCTCTTAGCTTCAACTTTCAAAGCAATCCACTTTCAATGTCTAATATATCCAAATATTTCTGCTATTTCCGTGGGGTGGGAGAGTAAAAAAAAAAAGTTCCCTTTAACAGCTTCTCCGCCGCTTTTCGCTCTTCTTAGGGATACAATGTATCCTCCAGCAATTCAAGCAGCTCAATTCCAGGCAATTTAAAAGGTGTTACTTGACCCGGCTCAGACAGAACTTTCACTCTTCACACTTCCTCCAGCACAGTTCTTACCCGGTTGCTGGCTTCTTCGTGGCGGCCATTACTGACCGCCGCTCCACCGCCTTGGGAAAAAGGGGTTTTCCCGGAGAAGGGGGGGGTCTGTGACACCCCCACCTCCCTATCCGACTCCCCTCTCTCTTCAGCTGTCCCTACAGGGCAGCCATATCCCCCTGACCCATCTGGATCGGGGGTACCTCGACGGCTAGCACAGCAGGAATCGCGAGCTGTCGCGAATTCCTGCTGCCCCGAAGCCACGCGAAACCGGAAGTCCCACCTTTCTGCCAAGATTGAAGCAAAGATTTTATAGTCTGCATTCAATAAAGAAATAGGTCTATAATTCTTAATTTGTAATGGGTCAACCCCTTCTTTTGGAATAAGTGTAATATAAGCTTCTGACCATGTTTCAGGTATTTTCTTATTTATCATAACTTCATTCATGACTTCTAACAGTGGAATGCTTAGCGATTCTTGTAGTGTTTTATAAAATTCTGCCGGGAAACCATCTGGTCCTGGTGCTTTCCCATTGTTCTGTCTATTAAGTGCTTCAGTTAATTCCATCATTGTTATAGCACTTTCTAACATTTTCCGAGTTTCATCAGGTATCTTAGGTAGATTAGCATTAGTTATCAAAAGAAGGAAAACTTTTTATAAGTTAGAGAAGTTAAAATTTGATATAATTTGCTTACAAGAAGTACACATTAAAAAACAACATGAATAATTATTGATACGACCAAAGTTAGGGAAAATATTTACTTCTCTGACCCATTGTAAGAAAAGAGGAGTGGTTTTGTACGTTAAAGAAACCACTCCAGCCAAATTGATTTGTACGGATGAAGATGGAAGAGTATTAATAGTTGAAATAGTGGATAATAATATAAAAACTCTCTTGGTTGCAATTTATGCCCCAAATGACAAGCAAGAAGAATTTTATAAAAAATTACATATGAAAATGATTGAACTGGACTATGTTAACATACTTATGATGGGGGACTTTAATGGAATTGTAGACAATAAACTTGACTATACAGGAAAAACAACACGACAAAATAGGAAAACTCTCCCTAAATCCTTTTTTAAAATGACAGATGAACTAAATTTAAAAGATATATGGAGAGAAAGAAATATTAAAACTCAACAATATACTTTTTATTCAAACAGGCATTTATCGTGGTCCAGAATAGATATGATTTGGACATCAACAGAATTATTATCTAACATTCAAGAAATAAATATTGAAACAAGTATGTGGGCAGACCATAATCCAATGACAATTAAATGGAAAGGACAAAAAAGAAGATCTAGATGGACATTAAATAATACTATTCTAAAGGAAAAAGATTTTACACAATGGATGGAAAAAGAATTGGCTTTCTTCTTCAATGAAAACAAAAAAGAAGATATTTCAATACAGAATGTCTGGGATACAACGAAGGCATATGCAAGAGGATTAATAATGGACTATATAAAGAAAAAGAACATTAGGAAGAGGCAAATGATTAAAGCTCTAGAAGATGACCATAAAAAACTGGAAAAAGAATTACAGAAGATGCCACAGAAAAAAGATATCAAACTTAAAATGGACATAATTAAACACAAAATGGATCAAGCAGAGAAAGAAGAATTGGCACAAAAAAATAGAAGTGCTAAACAGAACTATTTTGAAGATGCAAATAGGCCAGGTAGATGGTTAGCATATAAGCTGAGAAAAGAGAAAGAATCAAGGAAAATATCACAGTTAATAGATGATCATGGTCAAATTTGTTATGGTAATAAGGAGAAAAAAGCAATCATTCAAGATTTTTATGGACAATTATACAAACAAGAGAATCTTGATGAGGGAAAAATTAAACAGATGTTATTTCTCATTTCCTATTCTCTTTTGCTATAATGGGTCGGCCTTCTCAGTTGAAAACTGATAATGGCCCAGTTTATATTAGTTAGGAATTTCAATCCTTTTGTCAGAAATGGAATATTACTTTAGTGCACGGAATTCTTTACAACTCTCAGAGTCAAGCTATAGTTGAGCGAGCTCATCGTACTTTTAAGGCATTGCTTCAAAAACAATTACAAACTGAGCCTGGCCCTTACCATCTGCGAAAGATTCAAAATCTCATTGCTGTAGCATTATATACTTGGAATTATTTAACCTTTTTAGATTCTCTTGCAGACTCACCTGTTAATTTGCATTTTCGAACTACTGAATCTTTAGCAAGGTCTTTGGTAACGTATCGCCAAGCTCCAGATCCAACCTGGAAAGGCCCTACACTGCTGATCACCTGGGGTTGTGGTTATGCTGCTATGGAAGATCCTGCTACTGGACCAGCAGTGTGGGTTCCAGCGCACTGTGTTCATCCGTATCATGGCATGGCATCAGGGCCTTCACAACCCGATTCCGGATTTCAGTCTTCATCTGAACACAGAAGTCCGGGTTCCAAGGTCAAAGCGCCCGCAACCCATCACTTGGGGCCAGGTTAAATCTACTACATATCAAGCTCAACAGCAAGTGCAACAGGCCTCATTACCTCAGACTCCTGAAAATCTTGTTGCTGCTGTTTTTGCTATTATTACTGCTAACTTTGTTACCATTTTACTTTGTATTTTCTTGTTTATGGTTAATGGTATCCTGACAATTTTCCTATTTTTAATGCCTCTGAACAATCTAAGACAGGATCAATATGCGCTGGTTGGCAGCTTAAGAATCCTAATAATGTGGTTCTTTTTTGATAAATATGCCACTAATGTTCATCCTCAGAATTTTTCATTCTTTGAATAAAATTATTGAGGATGAGTTTGCCAATTTACAATCATACATTCAAAATAATATCCATGCTCAGTACTCACTTTTTGAGTGGCTAACCAATTGGCTCCCTGATTGGTCTTGGCTCAGACAGTTTTTCTTTTATGTTATAATTATTATTATTTTACTAATTGTAACCTGTTGTTTTATTCAATGTATTCCAAATTTATTCATATTGTTTCGTCCTGCTTCCCCCTCTCTTAATCCTTTACAATTGCGATACATTCATAAATCTTTGAATCCTCCATTTAAAATAAAAAATGAGGATATGTAGAGTTGTAATTGCAGGAATGTTATTATCCTGATGGCAAACCTCAGGTAATGAAGGTTCCAAAGTAAATGCAACTCAGGCAAACAAAGTCACTAATGTGAAGGAGGATTAGAGAGAGGAAGTAAACATATGTTAGACTTTAACTAGAGATAGTTAATTGTGTTAATTACTATGCTAAACAGTAATGGAAGTTAAGCAATAACCAAAGTTAACCAATGTTGGAGGATTACTAAAAATGTATATAAATGCAAGACTAGACTCCAAGAAAGTTCATCATGATTCATTTGATCATGATCAAACACCTCGATTGCCTCGTCATTACAACAGTAATGAAAGTTGGAGCTTACCCCATGATCCTAGGTCCTTCTTTACCTGCTGCATCAATTTGTCATAGTTATTTTCTTTGAGTGTCTTGCAATGTGCTGTCAACCATATTCCTAAGTATTTAACTTTCTTTGTCATTTGTATTTCCATAACTTCTTCTAATTGTATTTTCTGTTTTTCTGTTAAATTTTTAGTCATTAATTTAGTTTTTTCCTATTAATTTTAAGTCCTGCTACTACTCCGAATTGTTCTAATTCATTCATCAATTTTTGTCCTCTATCTATAGGTTCCTCAATAAAGAAGATCATATCATCCACAAATGTTTGCAATTTATATTCTTCTTTCTTAACCTTTAATCCTTTTATATCTGGGTTCTGTCTAATTTGTGTTAATAATGTTTCTGATGATAACATGAAGAGCAGGGGTGAAAGTGGGCAACCCTGTCTAACCCCTTTTTCTATTTTTATTGGGCAAGTATATTCCCTGTTTATTATAATATTAGCTTGTTGTGTGTCGTAAATAGTGTTATAATATTTTCAGATTTGGTGCCTAGGTTCATATTATAAATTTTTTGGATTAAAAATTGCCAATTTAAATTGTCGAAAGCCTTCTTTGCATCTAAAAACTTAAGTGCAATTTGTTTTTCGGGGTGAGCTTTATAAAATTCCAGGACATCTAATACTGTTCTTAAATTGTTCCTGATTTGTCTGGTCGGGAGAAATCCATTTTGGTCTTCGTGTATATGCACATTTAACATTCTTTTTAATCTGTTTGCTATAATACAGGTGAATATTTTGTAAACAGTGTTTAACAGTGAAATCGGCCTATAATTGTTTATATATCTGGGATCCGTATCCTCCGGGATCAGCGAAATCAGTGCCCCCCTCCATGAGTCTGGCATCCTGGCTGCCAATAAAACGTCGTTAAAAACTTCTACCATAAGAAGTCCAATTTGTTCTGCAATTGCCTTGTACAGCTCCCCTGGAATCCCATCTGGGCCCGGGGTTTTGTTGTTTTTCTGATTCTCTATTGCTGATTTCAATTCCGACCAAGTAATGTCTTTATTTAATAGTTCTACCATTTCTTTCCCAATTGCTTTGTCCTTCACTTCATCTAAATAATTCCTTATTCTATCCTCATTAACATCTTCCTTTTTATATAAATCTTCAAAACACTTATGGGCGATTTCTTTTTTCTGTTCTATCTCCTGCTGTATATCCCCCTTACTGTCTATTAGTTGATATATCAATCTCTTTTCTTTCCTTTTTTTTAGTTTATAAGATAGCCATCTTCCTGGCTTATTAGCATGCTTGAAATAAGTTTGTCTAGTCAGATTCAAATTCATAAACATTTTCTCTTGTTCAATTAAGTTCAATTTATGTTTAGCTATCACTATTTGATTTTGCAATTTTGGATCCTTTGGGGTATTCTGTAATTGGGTTTCTAGTTCCTTAATTCTTTGTTGTAATTTGTTTTGTTGGGCATATTTTTTCTTATTTCTCTAGGCATTATAAGAGATTGTTATACCTCTTATTACTGCCTTCATTGTATCCCAAATGTTTTGTTTCATGGTTTCTCCATTATCATTTTCTTTTAAAAAATAATTTAATTCCTCCTTAAGTTTGTTGATGTATTCTTTTTCTCTTATTAATTGGGTATTTAACATCCATCTTTTCTTTGGTTTTGCCCTACCCTTCCATATTATCTGAATTGAATTGTGATCTGCCCATTCATTAGGTAAAATTTCCACCTCTTTTATCTCATTTGCTATTTCTCCGTTCATCCATGCCATGTCAATCCGTGTCCATGTTTGATGGGGATTTGAATAAAATGTGAATTATTTTTTCTCGAGGTGTAATCTTCTCCATATATCAATCAGGTTTAACTCCTTCATCATTTCCCTACAAATCTTAGAAAGCTCTCTTTTCCCCTCTTTATTCTTCCCCCCGTTACTATGGTCTTTTTGATAATCAGCAATAAGTTGAAATCTCCTATGATACAAATATTTCTTTTTTCCAATCCTACCATTTTTCCATACAGATGTTTAAAAAATTCTTTTTGATCTCCATTCGGGGCGTAGATTACCACTAAGAAAATTGGGATGGCATTGATCCAGATCTGCAAACCCAGAGTTCTTCCTTCTAAATCCGACCATATTAACTCTGCTTTCAAGTCCTCTTTAACATATACAGCAATCCCTTTCTTTTTTCCCTCGTCTGCTGGTGCAGTAAATAGCTTGTCTAATTTCGGGCACTCTAAATATTTTTGATCTTTTTTCTTTATATGAGTTTCTTGTAGACATATCGGCATTTTGTTTGATTAATTTAACTAGTATCCTTTTCCTTTTTATCATCAAATTTAAACCATTTATATTAATTGATAGTAATTTTTCTTCTTCCATTTATTTAATTCTGTTTCGCTCTTTGTCTTGTAACGATTCCAATCTCTCCTTTTGTCTGAAGATATGTAGTTTCTTCTGTCTCCTGGTATAAATGAGTATTCCCTTGATTTCCTGCAATTCCATCTTTATTTTTGTGTCCACCATGATCTTCCTGGGAGTTTGTTTCCAATTCCTCCCTACTGCTTTGATCCTCCAGACCCACCAGCCATTCATAGAAGTCCTGAGCCTTTTCCATGGAATCTATCTTAATTTTCCTTTCTTTCCAAGACACTAACATCCCTTCTGGGATAAGCCATTTGAATGTAATTCTTTTCTGGTTTAAATAAGCTGCTAGAAACTTATAATCAGCCTTTGTTCTCTTACTCTTCTGGGTATCTGTTTGAGAATCACAATTTCTTTATCTTTATATGTGATTGTTACATCTCTAGAGATTCTATAAATAATATCTCGACACTTCTTCTCGTGAATCGTATATGGACTTCTCTTGGGCATTTGTGGCACCTCGCATAATTGGTACTGACCCTATAGACTATCAAACTCCCTTAGGATGTCATCTTTGTCCTTCTCCAATAATCCAGCCAGTATTTCCGCCATTAGTTGTTCCAAGTCTTCTTCTTTTTTTTTGAAGTTTTACTATAACAACAAACAAAAACACATAAAACATAAAAACATCATCCTTTCCTTCATAAGTTTACGGACAGTGTATCGGTTGGTTTACCACTTTTTTTTGTGCATCCATTTCATAGTCTCCATTGTAGTTATATTACATAATAACTCATATTATCAATCAACAATTATATAGCCTGATATCATTATTAAACAATCATTTAACTATAATTTTATTAATTCATGCTTTAATGAGATAACTATAGTTTACTTAATCCATTTTATAGCAAATCATAAAGTCATACCAAGTCTATCTTAATAAAATTTTATAAAAATAGTGTCAAAGAAAAAAAAAGAAATATGTATTCATTATTTCCTAAAATTCTAAATATTCTATTATTATATTTTATAATCTAGCCATTGATAGAAAAGGTCCCAAATTTCATAGAATTGTTTATCTTCTTGTTCTCTAATTTCGAATGTCAATCTACTCATTTCAGCACATTCCAATATTTTCTTAATAATTTCTTCCTCTAATGGTATTTTCTCACTCTTCCAATTTTTATCAAATACAATCCTAGCCACTGCTAATACATTTACAATCAAATATTTCAAATTTTTATTATATGTATCAGGTAAGATTCCCAATAAAAAAATCTCTGGTTTTAAATCTATATGTTTCTTTGTCATTTTTTCCAACCATATGCGAATTTTAATCCAATATTTTCTAGTGTCCTCACAAGTCCACCACATATGGTAATATGAGCCAGGCATCTGATGACATTTCCAGCATTTTTCAGATTTATTCTTGAACATTCTTGCTATTCTTGTCGGGAGAAAATGCCACCTGTAAAACTTCTTATACAGATTTTCTTTCTTTGCTGTTGACATTGTCATTTTATAATTTTGAAACCACAATTTTTGCCATTTCTCTAAATCAATCCCATATCCAAAATTCTTCCCCCAAACAATCATAGTTTCTTTAACTTGTTCTTCCTCTAGTTTAATTTCCAGTAAATAACCATATAATTTTTTAATCACTTTTTCATCAGTACCTGTCAAAATCTTATCTAAGTCAGTCAATTTATCATAGAATCCGTTTTAGAATCTTTAACATACCTTGAATGTATTTGTGCATATAAAAACCAATTCATCTTTATACCTTGTTCTTCTAGATTTTGCATCATTTTAAGTTCACCCTTTCATCCAATATTTCCCCATATCTAACTCTTTGTTCCTTCTTGTATGTTATAGGATAAGAAAAAGCTTCATTAGTTGATAACCAAACTGGGATTTTCAAATAACATTGTCTCTTAATTTTCTCCCAGTTTAATCATATATATATGGTATATAATGCCTTCTAAAATAGCCCTGCGATTTAGTTCCCTTATACCACAGAAAAGCATGCCAGCCCAGTAATAAATCATGTCCTCCTAGTGTCAACAATCTAGTTTTTCTTAATGTTATCCATTCTTTGGCCCACATCAAATTTGCAGCTTGATAGTACAACTCCCAATTAGGAAGGCCAAATCCTCCTCTAGTTCTAGCATCTTGTAAAAGTTTTAATTTTATTCTCGCTTTCTTGCCTTGCCATATATACTTCAACACAATTTTATTTAAGTCTTCAAAATAATCTTTGCCAAGCTTAATTGGTATTGTTTGGAACAAATATAACATTCTGGATAAAATATTCATCTTGATTGTTGAAATTCTGCCTATTAATGACAGTTGTAGGTTTTCCCATTTTTTCAGATCAAGTGCTATCTGCTGTTTGAGTTTAATATAGTTATTCTCTTTCAATGTAGTACATCTTGACGTCAAATATATCCCCAAATACTTAACCTTATTCGTGACTTGAATTTTCAATAGGTCTGCCAGTTCTTCCCTTTGCCTTAATAACATGTTCTTTGTGAGAATCTTTGTTTTGTCTTTATTTATTTTCAAACCAGCCATCTCACCATACGTCTCTATCTTTTCCAATAGTTTTAAAGCTGTCTCTAGAGGATTTTCCAGAATGAAAACCAAATCATCCGCAAAGGCTTGTAGTTTAAATTCCTCTTTTTTGATTTTCATTCCTTTTATATTTTGGTCCTCTCTAATATTTCTATTCAACACTTCCAAAGTCAATACAAATAGCAAAGGTGATAATGGGTGTCCTTGTCTTGTGCTTTTCTTATGTTAATAAGAAAAGTTCTCCCTCTATCATTACTTTTGCCGTTTGCTTATAGTATATAGTTTCTATTGCTTGAATAAATTTTCTGGCAAAACCCATCTATTCCAGTAGTAGTAACATAAATCTCCAATTCACATTGTCAAATGCCTTTTGGGCATCTAGAAATATCAAAGCCATTTGTTTTTCAGGATGTGCCTCATAATATTCCAAAGTGTCCAGAATTACTCTCATATTGTCTTTGATTTGTCTCTTTGGGAGAAATCCATTCTGATCAGGATGAATAAAATTATTTAAGTATTTTTTAAGCCTTTCTACCAAAATTGAAGCAAAAATTTTATAATCTGCATTCAATAAAGAAATAGGTCTATATTTCTTGATTTGTGATGGATCGGCCCCTTCTTTTGGAATAAGTGTAATGTAAGCTTCTGACCATGTTTTAGGTATCTTCTTATTTGACATAACTTCATTCATGACTTCTAGCAATGAAATGCTCAACGATTCTTGTAGTGTTTTATAAAATTCTGCCGGAAGCCCATCTGGGCCTGGTGCTTTTCCATTATTTTGCTTCTTGAGTGCTTCAGTTAACTCCATCATTGTTATATTGCTTGGAGATGTTCCAAGTCTTCTTTTTATTCCACCACATTTTGGAATCTCAAGTATATAGCTGCCTTGTCCATCTCTAGGAGGACCAGTGAGTCCTCTATTTCTTTGCTTGCATTCTTTAATTCTTCACCCACCCTTTCTAATTTCCTTTCCGTTCGTTCAGACCTTTTCTCTACCTCTTTTATTGTTGCTTCATTTTTCTCCAAGGCCTGCTGCAATACTCCGACTTTGTCCTCTACTTTGAAGATGTCCGCTTTCATTTCTGCCTTTAATTTCCCCATCTCCTCTTTTAATTCATTAATATCTGCTCTCATCTCGTTATGTTTTTTCATCATAGTTTCTTGCAGCTTTGTCATTGATTCCTGTAAAGTCAAAAACATTGCTTGGATGTTGGCATTCAAGATGTTGGCTTGTTTCTCTACTGATAATGTTTCTTCTATGGTTTTTTGTGCCATGGGTGAAGTTGTTGCCAAAGTAGTTGTTAGTGTTGGGGTGACCTTCCTTCCAGTTTTCAAAGCTGTAGTTGTGGAAGTAATTTCCTTTAAGATTTGTTTTTGTTGTTGAACTATGTTAAGTATATTATCCCAAATTAGCATTCAGTGTTATAAGCTCTATGCTAAAATTAACCGGTATCTAATTACTTGATCTATCTATCGGGTAGCTGTATTCTTAACGGATTACTGGAATGTATATATTATTTTAGATCCTGATTCTAAATCAAATATATAATTTGTATGATCTGTGCTCCACCTCTATACTTCATTTCATATAATAAATATTTAAATATTAAATTGTTATGTCTCACCTGTATCCACAGGTGAGCAATCAAAATTCAAAAGTTCCAAAAATATAAGCAACCAAAAACAAACCTCAACAAAGATAACTGCTGAGGTTTTTCCAGTCCTCAGCAGTAGTTCTGAAATCTGTTTGGCAATCCTGAAGTGCCTATAAATCACAATGCCTCAGATAATCTTTCCAGTTTTTCAAGTCCTTCGCTCTAACAAGACACTTTGCTTCTGGCAAATTTCTCAAGCCAATCCGTTTTCTTTTATCCCCTAAGGTGGTGTGTTAGTCTCATTAATTAATCACTGGTTTGACGCTTCTTTCCCAATTGAGATTGATGTCTCAATCTCCGTCTATTTCTCACGTCAAGCCAGGATCCCTCAAAGTCCTCCTCCTCACTTGAAAACTCTCACACGTTTTCCTGATTATCTGTTACCGGCTGCTGCGTAATCAGAGAGGGAGATTCGGGGGAGGGAGAGGACTCCAACACCTCCAATAAATTAGGTTCATCTCTCATAGCTAAGTCCATATCCTCATCTTGTTCGTCTCTCATAGCTAAGTCCATATCCTCATCTTGGCTATCTTCAAAATCACTTAATAATGCGTTCAAATCTCAGTGCCATATCTTCTTCATTCGAGCTCACATCTGCTGATAGACCAGATTCAAATCCCGGAGTCAGAACAATAAATATTATATCAAATCCAGCTATATCTAAATATTATAAATCTGTATATATATTTATCTAATTTTATCTTAAATGTTAAATATTCTTGAACACAGATAATATTACATTCGTAATTATAGTCACACAATAAATTGTAATAATAATATATAGAACCCTAAACTTATTAATTAACTAATAATGTTCTTACTATTTCCCCCTATATATCTGGTCAAAATATAACAATCTCTATTATTAATACGTCAATTAAATCAATTAATTCAATTATTTTACAATCTAATACAACAGTCAATATTCCCTTACTCAATACGCATATTTATAATCATTATTAGGAGAGAATAAAGAAAGAGAGATAATTCATCTTAACACCAACTAGTAAAAAAGAAGGAAGAGAGACAAAATTGATCAAATATATACAAAAAAAGGGGAGTAAGAAAGAAAGGAGGGAAATCTAGAGGTAGGATTTTGGTTTTCCATTTCTCAATTTAAGACCTTTCACTCCAGACACACCGGAAGTGGGGGGGGGAATTGCTGAATAATAATTACAGTTACACAGTATTCCCACTCATTCAGAAGCTTCCAATTTTGTTTTCTATCTTAACGTTCCTACGTTCAATTGTCCTGCTTTTCTTCAGATAAGCCGCCTCCTCAAATAGATCAGTATTCTCAGTATTCTCCCAAAGGTCTGTTAAGTAGATTGTATCAGTTAAATCAGTTATATATCAGTTAAATCAGTTATATTGTTGCAACCACTTCAGCATTTCTAAACGCCGCGCTATCTTTTTTTTCCATCGGCTTCATTCTTCTTCCCATCTCCGGTTTGATAAAGTCTGTCCAAATAGAAATCAAATAGAATAGTCTAAATCCTCCACGGCTTCCAGGCTCTTTCCAGATGCTGGTCTCCCAATCTCATAGATTTTCCTTTTTACTCTTTATTGTCCTTACTTTCTTTTCTGTCTGCCGAGCCCATTCACTTTCACTTGTCTCAGCTTCGCTTTTAGCCGTTTTCTTTTAGGGCTCCAGACAGATGCTCATAACATTTGTAATAGCCTAATACCAGTCTATAGCTTTCCAATCTTCCTCTCCGCCACTAACTTTCTCTACCACTCTTTTACCAAACGATCTCACAAGCTGTCACTCACTCGTTTCTTCACATTGGTGGCAGTCCGGACTTCGGAGCTGCCATTGACAGGAGGCTGTTCTTGTTTGTTGGGCTCTGGAGGGCTTCCTCTTCGCTGCAGGGGGGTTGCCTTCCCCACACTGCAGCCCAAGGCTTCCCCACACCGGCACGAATCTCTCCGGGACTCAGGCACCCTCAAAGGATCGCATCAACTGCAATAAGAGATTAGCTGAAACCGTGAGCGGGCTTCTGCACCTCTGTTCGTCCTTGCCTTGCCACCGGAAGTCCTAATTCTTCTTTTTCTATTAGACCCATTTTATGTTTAATTATTTTAACTTAATCTCCTTTTTCTGTGGCATTTTCTGTAGCTCTTTTTCAAGTCCTTTTTCTCATCTCTAATGCCTTAGAGGCTAATCTTTTCATGGTATTTCTTTTCCTTGTATAGTTTATTATCAAGCCTCTGGCATATGCCTTCATTGTATCCCATACATTCTGGATTGATGTATCTTCTTTTTTGTTTTCTCTAATCCACTGTGTGAAGCCTTTTTCCTTTAAAATAGTATTATTTAGCATCCATCTAGATCTTCTTTTTTGTTTTTTCCATTTAATTGTCATTGGATTGTGATCTGCCCAAGTACTTGTTTCAATATTTATTTCTTGGATATTAGTTAACAATTCTGCTGACATCCATATCATATCTATTCTGGACCACAATAAGTGTCTATTTGAGTAGAAGGTGTATTGTTTAATTTTAGCATTTCTTTCTCTCCATGTATTTTTTAAGTTTATTTCATCTACCATATTAAAAAAAGATTTAGGGAGAGTCTTTCTGTTTTGCTTTATTGTTTTCTGTGCTGTATAGTCCAGTTTGTTGTCTACAATTCCATTAAAATCTCCCATCATAACTATATTAGCATAGTCCAGTTCAATTATTTTGATATGTAATTTTTTTATTAAATTCTTCTTGTTTATCATTCGGGGCATAGATTGCAATCAGGAGTGTTTTCTTATTATTATCCATTATTTCCACCATTAGTATTCTTCCATCGTCATCAGTATAAATCAATTTTGCTGGAATAGTCTCTTTAATATATAAAACCTCTTTTCTTGCATTGTGTCAATTGTTTTGGTTGTATCAACAATTGTTCATATTGCTTTTTAATGTGTACTTCTTGTAGGCAGATTATATCAAATTTTAATTTCTCTAATTTATGGAAAGTTTTCCTTCTTTTAACGGCTGAATTAAGTCCATTTATATTAATTGTAATCAATTTTTTCTCTTCCATGGTTATATTTTATAATTAGGATTGGCAGCTCTTGTGGATCTTGGTTCACGTTGTTCTTTGGCTTCCTCCTTTCCACCTACTGCACCTTCTTCTTTTTCAGTCATCATTTGGCAGTCCTCTTGGAATTCAATCAGTGAAATTTCTTTTTCTGCCTCTTCCTCTTTCCCTCTGAAAAATTCTGTATAAAATGATTCAGCTTTCTCAATTGAATCAATTCTGTATCTCTGTTCTGGCCATGTGAACATTAAACCTTCTGGAATCAGCCATCTATAATTCACCTCTTTTTTAAGTAGCAATTTGGTCAAGAATCGGTATTCTCTTCTCATCTCTCTCATTCTTCTGGGTACTTATTTCAAAACCACAATCTCCTTATCTTTATATTTCAATGTTTTCTCTCTTGCCACTTGCAATATTTGCATTTTAATTGCTTTCTTTGTAAATCTGATGTGAACGTCTCTTGGTAGGCTATTTCTCATTGCGTAACTTGTGAAGACTCAATAAACCTCATCTATTCCATCCATCATCTTCTCTTTAGTTATTTCCAAAGCTTCAGCCAATATTTCTATTATTATCTCAGCTAGATTTTGTCCTTTTTCCTCCTCTATGTTTTGGAATCTGAGATAAAATTGTGATCTGTCCACCTCCCATCTCAGCATACCACTTTTATCTTGTTCAACCACAGTTAATCTGGTATCAATGT
Organism: Hydrophis major; assembly: GCA_033807585.1. Lineage (NCBI taxonomy): Eukaryota > Metazoa > Chordata > Lepidosauria > Squamata > Elapidae > Hydrophis > Hydrophis major. The sequence goes on along the minus strand of CM066343.1, from coordinate 23,615,811 downwards.
CTCCAATCTTCTTATCTCTTTATCTTCTTCTTAATTTTTAGTAGTCTCTCATTATACTTCATCATCATTTGTTGGATGTTCTTGACTTTTTCATCGGTTTTTCCTGTTCTTTGTTCAATGTTCTCTGTTCTTTGTTCGATGTTCTCTATTCTCTTTTCAATATTCTCTGATCTTGTTTGAATGTTTTGAATTCCTTGCATAATCATCTGCAGGGTCACTTTTTCTTTTTCTTTTTCTTTCTCTTGCCTTAACATTGTCTGTATTAAACGTTATCCTCCAGATGGTGGAGAGGAGGAAGTAGAAGTTGAAGAGCCAGTAGCTGTTAATTTCTTACTCATTTCAAACAATTCAAAATCTTCAGGTTCTAGACCTTAATCTGATTGTTCTCAGTCAAACATAAATACTCAAAATATAAAACATAAAACAAGACATAAAAAGATAAAACCTCCTTCATTTGTACATGTCTTTTCCAAATTTCTCTCCCTTTAGCTTTATTCCTCCAAGGTTTTATTAATTCACAATCAAACATAGCTGACCAAAACACAAAACATAAAACATAAAACTTCTTTTGAAAAGTGGCTTAGCCCCGGGTTACATCTTTTTTTACAGACCTAAATCAAATTCATGCTCACCTTATATACCATTCATATCTTATTGACCATTCTATATTTTCTATATAACTTCTCCCTTCTTTTCACTCTCTCAATTATATTTTGTTTATTTCATCTTATTTCAAAATAATTATGCTTGTATATTTTGTCCGTTCTTTTCCAATTATCTATTTATCTCTTCTCTTTAGCAAAGAATTTCCCCTGTAATCACTTTTAAAGTATGACGCCTTTCTATCTTTCCCCTAAAGTAACACTTAAAATAATACATAATTTCCATCCTGATTCTGCTTAGTACATTCTACATGTTGCATTTTAAAATAAAAAATAATAAACTTATAATATAGTTATATTTCCATTCTAGTTCTAATTCTAATTAATACATTATTTTAGAATAAGAAGATGAAATAGTAAATTTATAATAACATTAAAACAATAATGAATTAAACAATAACTAAGCATTAATCATTTTACACATTCTCTGTAATATTTTATTAAATATTGAGATCTATCATTATTAAACATTTTTAATATTTTAATATTTTATTAAATCTTATAATATTCCAATAGACTATTTCAAATGCAAATACTACAATACTATCTTATGTACTCTTGCAGAATCTTTCTTTAATTATACACTATCTTTTATCCTTTATCTCTAAAAAAAATCTTCTTTTTGGCATCTTGTTTCAGACTGTGGCTTTTTTTCCCTTTTTCCCTCCCTTTCTTCTCCAGTCTGGTCTTTTTGCCCACCCGCCCCTCTCCTTACCTCCACCTTTTTAACTTCCCCTCTCCGTTGTAATTCTCTTTTCAATTGCTTTCTAACATAGTACCTTTTTTTCACCTTCTTTTTCTTTTTCTTGGTTGTTTTATTGAATCTTAAATTCTCATTTTTCCTTCCTCTCTTCCTATTTTCTTTCTTAATCAAACTTTTTTGCCCATTAAAGATGGCTTCTTCCTTTTCTTCTTCTTCTTCTTCTCCTTCTCCTTCCTCAAGTATTTGCTGGTACGTAGAAACCGCCATTTCTAAAAAGTGGAAGACAGCTCCCAAAAAATCCTTGCCATTTTGTTCTCTTTCTTTTAATTTTTCATTTTCCATTTTTAATTCATCCACAGATAGTGCCATTGTAAATTTTTAAGAACAACCCAGATGTTTTTAGTCTTAAAGTAATTTCCAAATGTCAAAGTTATCAAACAATCCAGGACATAAAATTATTTCCTCTTCTTCTCTTTGCAATTTTTCCTCCTGGGGCAAAATCCCAGATATATTTTAAAGCCATATTACAGTTAGTTGCTGGTCTTATAATCTTCAAGGCGTCTCCTCCAACAAATTTTTAAAGATTTTTTTTTAGTCCTCTCCTTCCCACTTATAACAAAGAGCTTATTTTTACCTTAAAGAAGCAGGTTTTTCTGTGCTCATTTGCTTTCCCGTAAGGAAGGGGAGTGAACTTTCCTTCAGCACTTTCGCTGCTGTAACAATCTTTTGGAAACAAATGTATCAATCCACAAGTCAGGTTTCCAGGGTGTTTTAAAAGTAGCTTAATGTCCCGGTTCAGCCAAGAAAACTTCTCCTTCTAAAAAACTTCCTCCTGCACAGTCTTATCCGGTTGAAGATTCCTTTGTGGCTGCCATTTCTGACAGCCGCTCCACCGGAAAAAGCAGTCTAGCCGGCTGGGGAAGGGGGGTGCGATATCCCCAGACCCCTGCCCAGATCTCCTCTATCTTCCGCTGCCCCTTCAGGGTAGCGACAGCCCCCAAATCCAATTGGATCGGGGGTACCTCAGCGGCAAGCCAGCAGGGACCTGCAGAAAAGCAGATTCCTGCCGCTGCCGAAGCCTTGCAACCGGAAGTTCCCTTAATCTGATTGTAAAGTAACCAATTGTGATTCCAAATAAAAATAGTAGCAAAAAAGAAGCCAAATAATAATAATAAAAGAAAAAGAAAAAAGAATTTCTTCAGGTTCTTGTATACTTTAATCCAGTCGATTAATTAGATAATAATGAAAATTCAAAAATGAAGGAATAAACCATAAACATATACAAAGGAGAAAAAGTTGTAAAATCCTAAAAAAGATGGAAAAGTGAAGAGAATAAAAAGCTAAAAAAAGAGGAAAAATTCTTCAGGTTCTTCAACACCTTAATCCAATTAAGAGGCCTCAAATATAAAAGACTGCACAAGAGAAAAAGAAAGCCAGGAAGATAAAAAGAAAGAAAAAACCAGTATTGGAGGCAGATGGAAAAACAAAAATACCAGAAAATCAAAAAGAGAAAAAGAAAAAAAAAAAAAAAGGCTGCTCCCTTAAAAAGAAAAGGAAGGGAATCATTAATACTAAAACTTTTCTTTTAAAATAAAAAACAAACATAAAAAATTAACTTCCAAGGACAAGCATAAAGAAAGAAAAAAAAGCAAAGACAAGTTCCAAAGAACTAAAAGTCCAAATAGCTATTTCAAAAAGTAAAATGTTGAGGAAGGGTAGCACAGCTTAGAAAAAAATCAAGAAAACACACTGCACTTTGTTTAGTTAATCCAAGGCTCTTGTTATAACACTCTTCCCCAGAAACTTATCACATTTTCTTTTTCTATAACCTTCAGCACCAGACTCCAGCTGTTGATAGAAACCCAGAAGAGCACCTGCAATGATACTCTCCCATGCTCCTCCCTCTATCTTATCGAATAGCAATGTCTTTGAAAAAAAGTCTCAGTTCTTTCTTTCTCAACTTTGTCTGGTCACAAGAGAAATAGAATATTTCCAAGTCTCTAGTTGGCAGTGTTACAAAGTCTCTTTGCTTTCACTTTCCCCCTCCTTTTCCAAGCAAAATGCAGTAAGAATTAATAAAATTTTAAAAAAAATGTTTTAAAAAAAGAAATAACTAAATGGGAGTCTCTAGCCTAAAATAGTTACAAAATCAAAAAGGAGAAAAAAAAATAGATGAAAAAGAAAAAAACAGTCCAGTTTCAAAATATAAGATCATGTATAGAAAATCCAGCAATGAGAAAAAAAAAACATTACTTTGACATTCCTGTTTAAAATCGCCGCTTAATCACTTCTGTCAAAACTTTTACAGATTCTTTCTTTCCCTTAGGGTGTCCTTTCAGATCTTAGAATAAAGAAAAAGTTCTCACCAAACCGGCAGACTCTCTTTCTGTTCTCTACCGTTTTGGAGATGTCCCAACTTCAGCAGCTTTAATGGCTGCCTCTTTGCCGCTGGCAAGAAGAGCTTCTCCTGGATCTACCAGGGACTTTGTGGTGTCCTTGGGATCGACAGGATGTGCTCTTCACTTTCACCGTCTCTTCGGGATGGTTTAGATCCGATAGGATCGTCCAGAAGCAAAGATATCGGCAGCGATCTCAGACCTCCAAGATTGCATGCCGTATTGTCGCGACGCCAGCTCTGCCCTCCCGATCTGATGGTCATTTTGAAAAATCCTTTCTTAGTGAGCATCTAGAAGCCAAAATGCCATATGTGCCAAATTTCAAGTTTGTAGGCTTTATGGTTCTGGAGATTTTGTGATGATGCACAAGTAGTATTTCACTTTTATATAGATTTGTAATAATTTAATATATAATTTAATTTAATCATTGTTATTTCATGTTTTTATCTTTATGGGTGTGACTGGGCATAGAAATATAGTAACTGGCCTAGTAGAGGAGAAAAATGCAAAACAGAAATTTGCATGTAAAACATAGAAAACTGAAAAACTGTAAATAGTACATTGCATTACTGAATTAAGTGTTCCCTTTTTTTTTAACACACGTTAATTTATAGCGCACAGCTTTTTTTCCTGACTTAATTCAGGGAAACTTGCTAACATCTCTTTTTCCTAGTGGTGATTTCCAAGCTGAATAGAAAATAACATCCTGCTCTGCTGTCACTAAAAATCATCTTTCCCATGCTTTGGTAAGTTTAAAAAAAACATTTCCACATGTGGAGCTTCAGCTGTGTATTTCTAAGTGAGTAAGAACAGATTTGTAAATGCCTCTGTTCTGTTTCAGTTCTGTACAAAATCGATGTGGGACCAGGAAGATTGCAATCTGATACCACCAGTATGATTTATATTTTTGGCTAGTTCATTAACAATTCATGAATTCCCCCCCCCCCCCAATTGGGATAGTTTGACAACATTACATGATTAAAAACTGAAGAGTAAGACAGCAATTCTCCAAAGTTAATTACTTAAAATTACTTAAAAACTACAGAACTCATTGTTATCAATCATATTCACATAGCTAATCATTTCTCCACTGCCAGAGAAAAGAAATCCTTTGATGTAGTTGAAGATATGCCAAATTCTCTCTGGTGTAATTAACACATCCCTATATCCAATCTGCCAATCTAAAAGGTGATAAGAGGTTTTTGAATTTCATCTGTAACCTCAGGAAGGTGAGAAATTGATTCTTCCTGTAGACCTACTCCAGTCCCAATTAGCAAACAGTAACAGTAAGTCATCTTAACTTTCCATTCTAGCCATTAATAAAAAATATTAATACTTTCTCATTTGTTACCATTGTGCTTAACAAGTGTGCTTAAACAACCTGCGTATGTTGACATGTCTACCAAACTGATCTCTGCTATGTCTGACATTCCACTAATGTAACTCTCCAGTTTACCCCGCCACCCAATGTCTAGGTTATAGTGTTGACTATTAAGCATTTACTTTAGTGTGCCAATTGCTTTCCCTCTTGCCCATATATACTGCAGGTTTAGCTAACTTTATGCCTTCAAATGGGTGCTTTAAGGCTCATAAAGCACTTCCGGCCATTGTAAAATGGCCATGTTGAAATGTTGTAAAAAGGTTGCACTCCCCATTTTCAGTCTGCTGGCTTCCCCAGAAAGTCAGTGGGGAAGCTGACAAGGAAGGTTGCAAGAGAGGATGTTGGATTTGAGTGGATTTCCCTCCCCTCTGTGCAAGGAAAGGAAATAAATCCCTTGTGTTGGAGGAACCAACCTCAAATCTAAAGAAAATTACCTCAGATCTGATGAAAATGCTAGTAAATGCTATATCATTCTATCTGGTGGAGCAGGGGGAGGGTCCAGGCTTCCTGGGGTGATATAAGGCCTATATCATCCCCCTGGCATTCTGCTTCATGTCTGCATCTGTGAGAGTCAGGATTGTGGACAATCCTAAACTGAGGACTAACAATTGAAAACATGTGAACAATAGATTGTGCTTCAGCTCTTCCTACTCACATTTTTGCTTTGAAATGCTAAGCTGTGCTTGAATTAACTAGCACAATCTAGAGTAACTAGAATAGGAAAGTCTTCCCCAAGTATAATAAAGAAGTTATGGTCAGATTACTACTTCAGTCCTGAAATCGCTGCCTCTTCAGAAATGTTGACTGCCCAGTGTTTGCCTATTTTGATCCTGTGCTCAGCTTGTTTAGTTTAAAAAAAAGTGAGGGGTAGATATCTTTTAGGAGAATGTAATTCAGTTCTAGAGCCAGTTTGATGTAGTAAAGGCATCAGGCTGGAAAACTAGGGAACCTTGAGTTCTAGCTTAGGTACAGCTAGATAACTGTGGGCCAGTCACTTTCAGCCCTATAAAGGAGGCAATGGCAAATCACTTCTGAAAAACCTTGCTAAGAAAACTGTAGGGACTTGTCCAGTCTCTGAGAGTTGGGACACGATTGAATGTAAAAGGTGGTGGGAGGGGAATCACTTCTACCTACTTATAATTCCAAACTGGGGTGGTTGTACAAGCCTTACTGCATTTGGTACCTCCATCTTCACCTCCAAATCTATAGTCATTCCTTTCAGTAACAAGAAAAATAATTATATGCTAAGGTCCATTCCAGCTCTATTATTCTGTATTCAGTCATTGTCTTTTATGGAATTCTTGCTATTATGTATTTACCAGGCTAATACAACAGGATAGTTTTAAGTTATTTCTAGAGCATAACGATCATCAGGGTGCTCCCCAGAGATCTTGTAGCTACTACTTTTTCAAGGACATTTCCTAGGGGTCAATAAAATCTTATTGAAGATTTTGAAGAATATGATCCTATGCGAAGTCTAAATCCAGGATGTCTTAATTTACTAAGCTTGAAGCTTGACTTGTAAGCAGACAGTCAAAATGACTAATTGCTGAAGTAGAAAGATCCATCATTCCCATGTGATCCTGTGTCTGCAGCACCTCCCATTACTCCTGGCAGGGCTACTCCACATGGTCATAAGAGTCCATTGGAGTAATGAAATAGAGGATGGTAGGAACTTCAGGTATTGTTCCTTGGAACCTAAGCAAGAGGCGGTTTCAGAAGCTGAGAGTGGTGTGTGTGTGTGTGTGTAATAGAGAAAGCATAACTGCAAACAACTGAACTGAAATTTAGAACCAGAGTCTATGGCTAGTGCTCAATTTATAGCTATAATTTGGACCAGAATTTCCCTTGTTAAGTAAGGCAGTTAAGTAAGTCTATTTTATGACCTTTTTTTTGCAAGGTTGTTATGTGAATCACTGCATCTTGTTAACTGAATCATGTAGTTGTTAAGCAAATCTAGATTCCTTTATTCCTAAAGCTTGGAAAGTCACAAAACGGCAATCATGTGACCCAAGGATGCTGCAACATGGTAAATACACACCAGTTGCCAAGCACTCAAATTCTGATCAAGTGACTGGGAATACTGTGACGGTTGTAAGCATGAGGATAGGTTACAACTCAATTTTTTTCAGTACCATTGCAATTCTGAATTGCCCTTAATCAAATGGTTCTAAGTTGTCTTTCCACCTAATGATAGGACTATTTTTTTTATTAACAGGAAAAGAGCAGCTCCTCACTGGGGTAGCGGAGAAAGCAGACACTTGGGCGCTCGAGTTCTGCAGAGGGACAAGAAAAAGAGGCACTTGCAATGTTTAAATAGATTTTTATTTCAAGAGGTCTGCGAGTCAGACGTCCTTGTTCCGGAGACATTTTGATGTTTTGGCTGCAGACTGGGAGTGTCATTCACCAGAAGAAGCTGAATTTCACATACAGAGATGGGGATGTGTGGGAGAATAAGCCAGAACTTCAAGGTTTTTCACAGCAAGACAAAGATTTACACCTTTCTCTTACAAGAGAAGCTGGCAAAAGGGATCGGGGAGGTGTGGGAAGAAGGGGCACAGGTGAAAAACAGTCAGCAGACATTACAGTAGCCCAGGTATAATATAGCAACAAGAGAGCAGACAATGTAACCAGGCCTCTGATTTTTAATAAGCATGGTTGGAAATGAAGAGAGACTCACTGGCAGCTGCTCCTGTCTGGCCAGATGAAATGTATTTACCTTGGCAGGCAAGACTGTTGGCCTGTAAAGGTGAAAAAGTCATTGTGAGAGAAGTAGGACTTTTGTCCCAGGTCAAAAGTAGAAATAGCATATTGGTTCACTTTTCCTGCCTTACTGAACTCATAGACAGCCACAGCAGAAACTTAGGTTAGCTATCGAAGTAAAAGTTCCTTCTCTTGCTGAGAGGAGACAAAGAACTGTAACGAATCCAACTTTCCCACAAACTTCTTTTGTGGCAGAATTGCTGGCAAAATACAAGAACTCTCCTCCCACTTTCAATGTCTTTCCCACAAAAGGCTCCTGGGTAAATGTGATCAACACCATGATATAGCAATAGTCCTTAGATTTATATACTGGCCATAATGCTTTATAGCACTCTCTGGGCTGTTTACAACATCAGCATAATTTGCATATTGCCCCCAGCGATCTGGTTCCTCATTTTACCAAATTTGGAAGGCTGAGTCAACCTTGAGCTCATCAGGATCAAACTCCAGGCTGTGAGCAGACTTTACCTGCGATGCTGCATTCTAACCACCACACCATTAGGACTCTTGTGATATGCAACATCACAAATCATTCCCACTAAAATTGTTTTGCCATTCTGCTTTTTCACTTAACCTTCTTGCCTCATCTCAATTAAAAATTGTGTCTAAAACTCTGTATATTTAACTTTGGGGGAAATTGAATCATTTTTAACTCTCATTCATGGATTACAGTGGTACTTTTCAGCAATCAAGACAGCCCTTTGCTAAACCTTGCTATATGAAACATACCAAAGCACGCTTGACATATTCCTCCTGAGCGTTCTTCATGTTTTCTTTCTTGCCACTCCAGGCCTTGAGGGCAGAAGCTTGCAGGGCACGACCATAAGAGAAGGTCAAGGCCCATGGCTTGTGCAGAGGGCACTTATTGATGGCATTCAAATTGATGGAAGCCTCTTCTTCACTCTGACCTCCAGACAGGAAAGTGACTCCTGTGACCACAAGAAGAATGTGAGTAAGCCAGGCAGAACCAATTATGGATTTAAAGTCTGAAAATTAGCTCTAAGTAGAGGAACTGTTTTTATGGTGGAAATTCAGCACTGAGAAATCCAAGAGAGAAATTCAAGGATTCACCCTCTATCTTCAGAGATTAGTATGTACTCTGACCCTTCAAGAAAATGGTTCCAGTTATATGGATGGAGTGCACCTTGACAAAATGGGGAAGTCCCCAAGCTGTAAAGTGGGAAATACATGACTATAGGACTCCAGTAGCAAACAAACTGCTTATTTCACTCTTTGCGTGGTATAAAATATCAATAATCTCCCAGGTCAGTTTTCCCCAACCGAATGTGTAGGATCTGCAGTTCCCAGAGTTCCAGCCCCACAGTCCCAACAAAACTGAAGAGTTAGTTTCTGAATGAAGAAACTAACATATTAATAACTTTTGTTATTATAAAATGCAACAGGGAAGCCCAAATGAACACAAGTAATCTATGGCTGTGCATGTCTACATAGCCCACTTTGGGATTAGAAGCAGGCAGAAAATGGGGGTGATAGAAGTTTGATTTTTTCTTACCAGGCACTGCTGGAGGGACTGTGCGGCGCAGGGCAGTCACAGTGGCAAAAGCAATTTCCTCAGCTGCGTATTTGGTGGTACAGGCATGGCCGGGTGTTACCATGTTTGGTTTCAGAAGGGTGCCCTCCAGGTAGATATGATGGTCACTTAAGGCCTTGTACACAGCAGCCAGAACCTGTCCGTAAGAGTAAATCAAGGAAAGATGTAAATAATTTATAAGATTTCCACTGTCAAAAGAATTCTCAGTTGTACCAGGAACCAAGGCAGGCAAAAGGCTTTTCCATCCATACCCACGGTACCCCATTGAGGTCAGTTGAGGAGCCCTCTCCTTCCCTTCCTCACCTTCTCTGTCACATACTGGCAGCGTTTGAGATCATGGTCACCATCGGGAAGGATTTCTGGTTCCACAATAGGAACAATTCCATTCTGTGATTCAGGGAAAGGAGAGCCACCAATGATTAGAACCCCAAATTGACAATGCACAAAAATAAAATTTAAAAAAATCTTATTTCAGAAACCAATGCAACCCCCTTTTAAATCACAGGCTGTGTTCAATTTTGGAACAGGGTGCAACAGCACTACACCAACTGCCAGTTGCTTCCTAAGCACTGTTTTAAGGTGCTGGCGTTAATCCTTTATGGCTGAGGGCTTCGCTATCCGAAGAGCTTCCCCCTTCTCACAAATCTATTGGCCATTAAGAACGTCATGCTGTTCCTTTGTGTCCTGATGGAGAGACCGCAGCCACGTTGCTGTTGAGAAAATTGTTTGACCGCCCACCCTCCTCATGTTTAGAAAAATCACTAGCCTTTTAAACCATTGCAAAAAAGGCCATAAAATTCAGTCAAGTTACATCAGGGGTCCCCAACTCCTGGGCCGCAGCCAACTTCCGGGCCTTGAGCTGTTCAGAACTAGGCCACGGAAGTGGTGAGCGTGCGTGCACATCCTCACTTGTGTGAGCAGTGAGCAAATGAATATACACCCTCCATTTGCCAGCATAGTGGGTGTATGTGTCCACCATTCATAGGAACCATTTCCTTCCCCCACTGCTGTTTTGCAAAGCTGGAAAGGTTGGGGAGCGCTTGAGATACGTGACCAATTTGTTTTCCACCATCACAACATACAGCCCTGGAGGGAGACTCTACTATGGTCATAAGTCAAGGAGTACCTAGCTTTGAATTACACAACTGCTTTTCAAATTAGCCGTTTTTATTTCATAGCTCTCTTGACTTCTTGCCCAAGCAAAAAGATGGTATATAAATTTAATAAGTAAAGTCAATGTGATTATTCCCCATGGGTTCCTTTTTCCCTTCTTCATATTAACATTGCAGATAGATGGCAATTGTTGGAGAAACCTGAAACCTAGAGGTTTATAACCACTGCCATAAACAATCATCTATTTTCAAGAGAAAAAAACAAACCCAAATCTTATTCCTTTCCAATCTGTCCATGCTGTCTCTGTGAGATTGTGAGTAGTGAAGTATAATGTTTGGGGACATTTATTGAAGTACGCCCCAGGGAAAATTTACAACCCCGCACCTAACTCCGGTCACTGGCAGAATTAAGGACATTGAATGTCCTTGCAAAATTGCCCAGAACCATTTCTGTTGATAGAAGACTACAAAAGAACAATTTCAACATCCTCCTCTTGTGACATACTTGGCAGCTAAACGATGACATTAATTTAAGGAGCTCTGCTCCATAGAGCTGTATTGAGCTAACTGAAACCCAGCCTGTCTCCCAAACCAGCCAGCAAAGAATTTTTAAAGAGAGATCAAACTTGGGCTCTGTTCCATGAATTGCATTTGCTCTATTATGATGCTTTCCCCTCTATTAAATATCAGTGGGTGCATCGATCATCACTGTAGCAAAAGAAAAAAAAAAAGTGGCCACTATCCAACAATTGCCAAGATTCCTCTCTTAATGTCGCTGTGCGCCCACCTGCTGGCAGATGCTGGCATAACGAGCAAGCACATTGGCATTCTCAATGATGGCCAGGTAGGAAGGGGTGGTGGGAGTGATCTTCAAGACACAGCGCCACTTGGCAAAGTCAGCACCATCCTTCTTGTACTGGGCACAGCGTTCAGACAAGCCATCCAGACCTACAAAGTTAGAAAGAGATTAATAAGAATAAATTTCTTTGAATGCCTCAACTTGAACCTTCAGTTGCTACATGAATCCCAAGATTATGTCGACTCCCTCTCATAATCTCCTTGCCCATATCTGCTCACCCTGGGTGGTGGTCTCTCCGTTAGTTCCTGCAAGAGGCACAACACCTTTGTCAACCTGCATGGAGGGGGAAAAAAGAAGGGATATCTGTCAAACCAACAACAGATTGCTCCGTTCTCATCAATACACCCCCTACTTTCCAAGAGTGATTAGAAATATAAAAATCCCCTTTTGGCCCTATGGGTGGCCTATCTTCTGTCTTGGGTCCTCTACCGGAGCCCTGGGAATTTGAAGATTTTGCACAGAATCTTAGTTCTTCCTATGACTCTTCTGGGTGGAAAGCCAAGATTTTGCACAGCTCTTCCTAGGACTCTTCTGGGCGGAGAGCCCTGGAATCTCTGTTGGAGCCATTCTCCCAGCTTATGAATCACAGCACCGAATGCTCCTACCACCACTGGAACCATTTTGGCCTTTACTTGCCACAGCCTCTCTAGTTCAACCTTCAGGTCCAACTCAGTGGTGGTATACTACCGGTTCAACTGAACTGGTAGTAAAAAAAAAAGCCAACGGTCAGATGAGAGGAGGGGAAAAATCCTCCACTGAAAGAAAAACAAAGAGAAAAGTGTAGGATTGGCCTTCTCATCCACCTCTATGCTTCTTTATCCACTCAGCTGATTGGCACTGCAGGTCTCAACTGGTGTGGGGAAAGCTGCGGCATTAGGCAAAGCATGCCCAGCAAGCCACGCCCACCAAACCAGAGGTAAAACTATTTGAATCCCACCACTGGTCCAACTTCTCATATATGTAATCCTCAATTTATGACCTGTGACTTAGTGACCAGATTTATGACAACCTACCTTGGCGCTTACCATCTGAATTTGAAGTTTTCTGACAGTACCTACTCCTGCATTTATATGCTGAAACTTAAGTGCTTAGCAACATTTGGCCACATTTATGGCTACATTTACAGCTGTTTGCAGCATCCTGTAGTCATGTGGCCCATTTTACTTACTTCCAATTTTCAGTAAAACCATACCAAGAGAGGACTATCGGTTTGCTTAATGAGAGCGGTGTTCCCTTAGCTTTCAGAAAGTATATAAGCCCTTGGAATTCTGTCAAAATAACTGAATGTAGAAATAGGAAACAATAGCTGATCCAAATGAAAAGATTATAAAGGGACTACTCTGAATATTTGTTACGGTTGTCAATCTCCTATTACTACAGCAAAACTCTGCAGCCACCCTATCTCTCTCTCCTCCCTTGTTGGTTCCCCATTAAAAATATTTCAGTGTTTAGTCTGTGTATCTAAAAAACTTCCTGCCTATCGTTAAACTGGGAAAAAGGGGAAACATGTTCAGTATATAGTTAATAATAAAAGATCGCAGAAGTCATGGCATGTTCTGCCTTCCTACACAGAATTCTTCTTCAGAGACAGTATCTAGGTATGTTATGAGAGACTATTTAAACCCATTTCTCCAATCCAGTGGGCTCATATATCTTGGATTACGACTCCAATCAGCTCCATATAAAGAGTTCAATGCTGACAATGAATATTAGCATCCATCAGGATCCATAACCATTGTTCCTATGCGATCTAGTGAAAGAAAATTAGGTATGGGTGAACTCAAACGTTCTGTTCCTCGCATTCTGTTCCGGTTTTGTTCAGACCATTCCATTCCTGCAATTTTAAGGTTTTGCAAACCCCTAATAAAAACCCACCAGATGCTTACCTTGATGCCAACCAGGGCACCTTTGTCCTTAATGACCTTTGTGAAGACACGCCCATCATCGGCTTTTTGGTACATGGTCTCATGGAAGAGGATCACACCCCCAATGCAAGGGTTGACACGGTCATCTGCGGTGAAGAGTAGTTGTCTATAGAAGCGACGGTTTTCTTCTGTGTTTTCGGTGCCAATGGACTGCAGGCGTTTGGCAATACTGCCTAAGAGGCAAAAGACAAAACAAACGCGTCAAATGCTCAAGTTGAGACCTGCAGGCCTTTCAAAGTCCTGCTCCCCCCCCCCATTTTTCCCCACTGCCTCCCAACCCCAGCCCAATGCCTCTCAATTGTACCCCTTTGGCTCTTACCAGTAGACTCATCGGCTGCGAGGATGCCTTTGCCAGTTGCCACAATGCGGAGAGCATTTTCTGATAGCTCCTTCTTCTGCTCTGGAGTCAAGGCTGGGTATTGGTGAGGCATCTTGAATGACTAAACTAGAGAAGGGAAACGAAGGATTAATGGCTTGGCAACAAGATCCCTGTGGCTGAAGGATGATCAGCAGGGGGACCCAGGTGCTCTTCTGAATTCCCCAAAGCACAGCAGTAGCAACAGTTTTAAGCCCCAAATTATAACTCAAAATGCATTTGGGGACAAGGAAAACTTTCTGTACTTCTAACAATTCCTGCACTACGCATGTGCTCAGCAGAGTCTTAATATCTCATCCTTCCCAATTCTGAGACTTCATAGGTAGGTTGGAATGCAAGCCTGTAATTGTTAGCCAGCAGAAGCCCAGGATAACAGTCCTAGTGCGATACATCTGAAGGGTTTCCTAATTAGGAAAAGGACACCTAGAATATGTTTATTCATTCTGAGCCACGATTTCGGTTCCAACTACTGTAATGGTTTACATGACTGGGCATTTATGATCAGATCTCCTTGTTCCCCCGACTGCAACACAACCATACATCTATCCCGATGAGCCACCAAATATTCCTACAGAGACAGAAAACCTGTCACCATAGCGATTAGAGGATTTCCGTTCAGGTTAAAAGCAGCCTGCCCCCATCGGGGAAAAAAAAGAACCATTACTTCTCCTGTGAAGTGGGGGGGGGGGGAATAACCCATCCAAGGTTATTTCAAGGACAAAGAAATATTTTATCCCAATTTTTAGCTTCCCTAACCCAATATTCTGGTACAGCCCGTAATCTTTCATCTAGTCTCATTTTTCGTTCTGCAAACTACTGTAGATTTTTTTTAAAAAAAACGGAACTGCTCCCCCAAATATAAATTTAGAAGAGGAGGTGGGGGGGGGCAACATCTGATCTTTTTAAGATTGGGAATTATCCTGGGAGGAAGAAGGGCAAAATCCCACATCCCTTAATTCTCCGGCGCAACAGTTACAGATTAAACTTCGCCACGTGACTTCATCTCCTGCTCCCCTTTCGCGGTGGTTCCTCTTTCCTCCCTTCAAGCATATAATTACCTCTCCAAAACAAGATTCTTGCATTTAAAAGAAAAAAGAATCAGGGGGAGAAATTAGAACCAATCCTGTAGAAACGCTCATTGTTTCCCTTCTTCTTCCCCCTCCCCCCTCCCCCCCCCATTTCCAAATCAAGATGGCTCACCGCTTTCCTCCTTCGGAAAAGTACTAAACGCACGCGCGCGGGGAAACAGCAACAGCCGCTAAGGAGCCCGAAAACCGAGTGAGAAGCTCGAATCGAACGCAGAGAGCCCCAGCGTTCCAAAATCGAACGTCACGTAACTTAGGCGGAAAAGGGTGAGAAGTTGACTCATAAAGGTTGGTGGGGGAGGGAAGACACTTAAAGGGCCCGAGGTCTTTCTCCGAATCACTGCAAAGTATTTAAAACACGCGCATGCAAGGAAATGAAGCGTAACGTGGGCGGATGTCTCTGTTGAGTCGTGCACGGAAAAAGGGCAAGGGATATAGTACGAATGGCTTGGCCTTGATTGTGCAAAAAAAAAAAAAAAAAAAAAGTCTACCACTGCATAAGTTTACACAAGCAGTAAAATTACACAATCGATAAGATGTGGTTTTCTAATGGCAATCTAAAGGTCAGGGAAACCTGGGTTGGAAAGTCCAAACCCGGTACCGGTGGTAAAAAGATATAGCAACCCTCTCTTCAATTACTCTGCTGTAATAGTATGAAAGGGCAGTTAAAGAGCAAGAGGAATAAAAACCGAACTGCTGAAGTTACATCAAATTGGTGGCTCCGTAGGGGTGTTCCCCCCCTCCCTTTCTCTTTAACATCCTCTCCAACTTCAATTTCAGTACTGACCTTTCAAGGGGAAACCGGATCGCTCTTCCTTCAGCCCTTCTGTCCTTTGCTGAAGGACACATTACTATTTCTGGATCTTTCTCTACCCATGAGTGCTAGGTCTCAGCTACCAAAAAGAATGCCCTGGGCATATATGGACTGAAAGATAGCAAAACACCATGGAAGTGATAAGAACAGGGAAGCAGGAGCATGAAGAAGAGACGCTTCATTAATAGGCCTGGGTGGAAAAATCCCAGAACGCTGGGTGCCTACCATCTCTACCCAAGCCTTACAGGCTGAAACGCTTCAGTTGGGAACAGCTCAATTTGGAATCACCAGATGTTCCAAAGAGCCCCTAAGTGGGAGAACGTCCTGACACAAAACGTAGCAAAGCTGCCAGTGTAGATTCCTGGGTGCCAGCTGCTAAGGAAGATAGGTCCTGTTTGTTAACCTTTCTCTGGTATGGATGAGCCACAATGTGAGTAGATGCTGTGTTAGACCAGCCTTTGACCCAGTCCTGCATGGTTTTTATCTTCAGGATCAACATGATAGCTAGGGGCAAGGTCAGATGGAGGGATTCTGAACCATTAGGAAAAAAATTTGTCTGGGGAATTCTGGGACTCAAAATCCACTTGTCTTAAATTTGCCAAGTTTGAGAAACACTGCTTTAATACAAGGAGTCCGTGGTTTAGCCGCTTGAGGCCATAGAATTAGGTGTAGGGTGTTTTTTTTTTAATAAGATAAGCTTAGGTGCCATGTTCTGTGCCAGTCGAGCAGTGTTAATTCCAAAAACCTGGGGCTGGCAAGTGAAGGAGAGATATAATAGTTATTCTCAGGGTGTGTTCATACAACACAGTGAACTGCCTTCCTGGATTGCACCAACCCAGCTCCTGTAGTTAATTGTTAATATGTGGTGTGAAGCCGATATTTTGTTAATTCCAGAAAATATGATTATAATTACATGACCATAATCCATGACTGATAAACACAGTCAAACCTTTATGAGTTTTAAATATTTTAAAAAGGAACACATCTGAGTTTGTACAGTACCTTAATCTGAATCAGTTTCTTCACAAAACCTATGTTTATTGTTTGAAGAAATCTAGATGACTCTCTAGTGCAGGGGTCTTCAAACTTGCCAGCTTTAAGACTTCTGGACCTCAGCTTCCAGAATTCCTCCTCCAGTCATGTTATCTTAGGAATTCTGGGAGTTAAGTCCACAAGTTTTAAACATGCCAAGTTTGAAGGCCCTTGCTCTAGTGCATCTTCCCAATCTGCTTACTGGATATTCGGGTGAAGCATTCAGTAGAAAGACCTACTAATTACGCTGAGTAAGTATTATACATAAATGTAGATATCCCTAGAAGTTTTCAGACAGAATATTGACATCAAGGAACAACTGTTGAGTAGTCTTGCAACAGAGTGCTGCCTATTCTTCTGGAGTGAGCTCAGTTGTTAAATAGAAGATAAGAGAACATAAAGAAGCATTTGCCAAGGTGGAAGACAGCATAACTAGTGAGTTATCTAATGACCTAGGGCCTAGGCCAGTGTTTCTTAGCAACTTTCAGATTGAGAGTTGAAGACACATCTGAAAAGTTGCTAAGGTTGATAAATATTTGCCTCGGAGGTGAGAGAGGCACTGCTGTTTGATTTATGACAGGAGACAGGTGGCTTGGCCCCTCTGTTCTCAGTATAACAGCATCTCACCAGTTGCCTGTTTTTCTTAAACCCCACCTAAAACTTTTTCTAATGATAGGCTAACCTAAACCAGACTGAATACTAAGTGGGCTTCTTTTGGGGTGATTATGGTAACTCCTGAGTCACAGGCTCTGTGCAGAATCTCACTTAGCAACCAGTAGGGGACAGAATGGGGGAGCCCCTCCTTTCACCCCCTGCCACTAATAGTTCTTTTTGTAGCCTTGTCAGAACTAAAGGATAATATTTGAAGAACAGGTGCAATTCTTGAAGACAGCTGCCCCAGGGATGCTGCTTTATTTTTGCCCTACAATGCATCTCCACCTTTAAATCTGAAAGATAGATAATTATATTGCATGCAATTATTCTTGTCCATTTTGGGGGTTTCTATAGATCAGACATGTAATAGGTGCAAGACAGAGAGGTCAGCAATTAGACCAACCCACAATGCTATATTATTTTCTGATCAGTTTCAGGATTTATGAAACCTAGTAACTTGACTCACTGTTCCCAGCCCCCAAAGTTCCTCTCATAGTTTGGCTTAAGCAAGCCTGTGAACAGCTGAGTCTCCCCAGTGCTTCAGTAAAGGGAGCGGGGCTCAAGGTTTAGCTCACTGGGGGAGGAAAACAGATAATTTTTCAATTCAATGCATTCATCTTTAGCTTCAAGAGAGCTTCTCGAGACTGGCAAGAACATCAAATTCGTGAAATAAAAATAGTTTTATCATTTGAATGAAATGGACTCTGGCACTGAAAACACGTAACAAAAAACGTTGCTGTAAGACTGTCTTGCAACAAACTATAGTACAGAGTTCTACTTTAAGATTGTGACAGGCACTCAAGGATACCTGAAGAAAGGAGCTACCTGTTCTGCTTCCTAGGCAAAACTATTCCTGATTTTCATACCTCCCTAAAGCCAATAAAAGCAACATAGATGATTTTACAAGGATCTACTGCAAAGTTTTTTTAACGTAACCAGCTAGCAAGCCATCCATAAAGGTCTAGCAAGCTAATGGTTTAGTAAGCCAAAAATGTAGTCTTTCTCACATTTTTGAGAATTATTTGTACAAGTGATATATAAAAATATAATCTGGAACATTAATTGATTTTAATGCAGGAAAGAAAGCTATGGGCACATTTTAAAAATGAAAATATGCATTGCATTTAAGGGTTGGATTGAGGCATGGAAATACTTAAGAGTGTGAAATCAATTTATCTATTTCAATGGTACGTGTTCAGCCCTATAGAGATTTGTTTGCAAATGACTTACAGATGCTCAAGGAACAATATAAATTATTCCACATAGAAACCATCCTACTATCCAGGTATAATAAGGATGGAAGATGTTTAAGAGCAAGGAAGAAAAGAGAAAGTACAAAATAGCAGCATGGGTATAGATGGGTTGACTTAGATTGCAGGTGACGTACATGTACAGACAAAAAGATTAGACACCTCACAAGAATGAAGAGAAAACACTGAGAACAAACATTCATAGTCTATAGAGCAGGAAATTGTGGGAGTGGCATTTCCTCAAACCAGCAATTTGTACTTTTTGCAAGTCATACCAGTCAAAAGGAAGAAACAACTGTCTTAGATAATGTTAGCTAATGCACGGTTTGAGATGCCAACAATAAATTTCTGGGCCCAAAAGGAGCAGAGAAAATCCGATTCCAAACAGGACTGGAACTTAAATCTACTCAAATAGGCAGCACACAGACACATACACAAAGTACTGTCTCTAAAATGCCTAAACGGAAGGAGAGATGAAGGGGCTAGAGGACTGAAAGAGAGCTTTTGGCTGTCAAAAAATAAACAGAAAATAATAATTAAAAAACTCTCTCCATTTTAGGGCCATGTTAAAAAAAGATAATCAAAATAAGGGATAGATAGTTTTGAGCTGGGAAAAACTTCCTTGTACAGTGGATCTGCAGCTAACCTATTCCATTTTTCCAGCACAGCTATTGTGACCTATTCCTTCCCACCTCTTTCTCCCTCTCCTCCACCCTCATTCCTGTGGAGAAAAACGCCAGAGCAAAGCCAACTTCTCTCTCGCCAACCTTGCTCCTCTCTAAAACTATACAGTAATGTGAAATCCCGGCTTTCCCCCCCCCCCCCATACCGTGGGTACAGCAGGGGGCTCTGGCGAGACACGGCAGCTCCGGAGGGTGCTTGCTGACTGGCAAGAGACAAAGACCAGAGGAGGGCTATAAAAAGAGGAGCAGCCACTGGGCGGGACCGGACTAACCTTCTCCCCAACTCCTGACCTTTTGTCAGGCAGGCTAAATATAGGCCTGGGGACCTGAGCAGGTGAAACACGAGGCTCAGTCTTAACATTCCCTAAAGAGCAAGGAACAGCAACAGGGTCACGGGGCAAGGGTGGGGGAAGAGAGGGCTGAGGGCCAGCCTCCCCCCACCAAGGAGGTGGCATCGCTCAGTTGCAACATACTTTCTGTTCTTAGATCCCTTCCTACTTGGAGCCCTCTAAGCCGCTACCCCCCCAAAAACACTTGGTTAGCAGATCCTCCTCTTCCAAGTTTTCCCTCCCTGCCATTGGCAAAAAACCTTCCACTATGAAGGCACCTCCCTCCCTCTCTTACCAAATCACCTTCTCTGGGTATCTCACTTCTGTTTCGGCTGGATCGGCCGGGGATGCCAAGATTCTCAATGCCACCTACTGTCCTCGGGAAGGAACAGCATTTTTAAATCACTGAAGAGTAAAATGGGTGAAGGCTGCCAACTGCAACATAACAAGAAGGACAGGCACAGAGAATCAAAGGACAATTTTTTTCCCCCTGTAGGCCTAAGGAATACGAAAGCAAAAATTTGAAGACAGGCGGACAGGTAACAGTTCAGAGGTTCAGTTTTTGATTTTAGGAGTGGGGATAAGGGTTGGCTTACTTATTAAATTTGTTTGCCACTGACCTCGCAACAAGGTGACTCTGGGCAGCTTATGACATTAAGGATTGCAGGAAATTTAGACGCTTCTCTAGTCCCTTCCATAAATTAAAAGGCTTCTCCAGAGATATATTAAGCAACATGTATGATCTGATCTTATTTTTGGACATTGCTACCCCTTGTCTATCTCTGAATGCAACCCATTTCTCCTCTCATCCTCTAAGTTTGCACCAGTGTCTCTTGGGGAAAAGTTCCAGAGAACTGGCAGGTTTGCAGAGTCTTATGTAGTTCTGATAAAGCTATTGTGCTTGTAGTATAAATCATACATTAATTTTGTCAGTTTGCTCCTCGCATTAAACCACTAAGGAAATGATTTGTTTTCAGCATAGGACTCTATGAATTCAGCACTTGTAATTCATCAGCCATATGTGATATATAGAATCTGACTGGTATGGCTATCCAACAAACTTTTAATAGGAAGTCCTTGGCTTAAAAACTACAATTGGAACCAGAAATTCCCTTGCTAAACGAGGTGGTTGTGAGTTATGCCCGATTTTACCACTTTTTTTTTGCCACTGTTGTTAAGTGAATCACTGCAGCTATTAAGTGAATCATGCAGTTGTTAAGCAACTCCATCCCCACCCCCCACCCCCCATTGACTTTGCTTGTAAGAAGCTGGCTGGGAAAATTGCAAAAGGTGATCACGATGCCGCAGGATATACTGCAACAGCCACAAATACATGCTGGTTTCCAAACACCAGAATTTGATCATGTAACAATGGAGATGCAACAGTCATGCAAGTTCTAGTCATCACTTTTTTTCAGTGCCATTGTAAGTTACAACAGTCACTAAATGAATCATTGTTAAGTAGAGGATAACTGGTATTAAAACAAACCATGCCTTTGCATGACCTCAGCTATTAATAAGAACTGGAAATCACACATATTCTTCCCCACCCAATAATTAACACAGAAGGAAATGGCTGTACTAGAGTTGTTATAAATCAGATGGTTTTCAGCAAACATTTCATTAGCATGAGGTGGACAGAAATGCATTCTGCAATGTTTGCCCTAAGGGGAAAAAAGTGCTCTCATTTTACATTACATAAGCATGTTTCTGGGAGAGGCAAGTATAAACATGAGCAAGATACTTCTTTGTGGGTTGTCAATTTAGCCACAGAAAGGTTATTAGGGACTTGTGTATGATCATCTATAGTTTTCAGCTTGTTGATCAGTTGCATGAATAGATCATAGTTCTATGGATTGGAAGCTGTTATGACAATCTGGTCACGTTTTAGATTCTCAAAGGTATTTTTATATAATTCACCAAATCAGACTCGATATAAATGGGGGATTTATACATCACACTAATCTCAAAACAAATAAATCACAATATAGTTTAGTGCTATGTGCAAGTCGTTGCAATTAGTAAATCATCATACATGGTTTAGCACTATATATTAATCTGAATGGCTTGTTTAAAACTTCATAGTTGAACTGTTGAATAATATGATGAATGAACCTAACCTTTAATAACACTGAGCCTGCACTGATTTGTCTTAAGAATACTGTATCAGGGCAGATCACAATCCAATGACAATTAAATGGAAAGGACAAAGAAGAAGATCTAGATGGACGTTAAATAATACTATTTTAAAGGAAAAAGACTTCACACAGTGGATGGAGAAAGAACTGGCTTTTGTCTTTAGAGACAACAAAAAAGAAGATACTTCAATGCAGAACGTATGGGTTACAGTGAAGGCATATGGCAGAGGCTTGATAATAGACTATACAAGGAAAAGAAATACCATGAAAAGACTTGCCTCTAAGGCATAAGAGGATGAATATAAAGGACTTAAAAAAGAGCTACAGAAAATGCCACAGAAAAAGGAGATTAAGTTAAACATGGATATAATTAAACAAAATGAGTCTAATAGAAAAAGAAGAACTAGCACAGAAAATCAGAGATGCGAACAGAACTACTTTGAAGATGCAAATAAACCAGGTAGATGGTTAGCATATAAATTGAGAAAGGAGAAAGAATCAAGGAAAATATTGCAATTAATAGATGACCAAGGCCAAGTTTGCTATGGTAGTAAAGACAAGAAGGAAATCATACGAGACTATTATGGGAAACTATACACGCAAGAGAATATTGATGAGGAAAGAGTTAAACAGTACTTACAGAATGCTAATCTACCCCAGATACTTAAAGAGATTGAAACAATGTTAGGAAGCAATATAACGATGAGGGAGTTAACTGAAGCACTCAAGAAGCAAAATAATGGAAAGGCACCAGGCCCAGATGGACTTCTGGCAGAATTTTATAAAATACTACAAGAATCGCTGAACCTTCCATTGCTAGAAGTTATGAATGAAGTTACGTTAAAGAAGAAGATACCCAAATCATGGTCAGTAGCTTATATTACACTTGTCCCAAAAGAGGAGGCCGATCCATTATAAATCAAGAACTATAGACCTATTTCCTTACTAAACGCAGATTATAAAACTTTTGCTTCAATATTGGCAGAAAGACTTAAAAAATACTTAAACAATTTTATCCATCCTGATCAAAATGGATTTCTGCCAAAGAGACAAATTCAAGACAATATGAGAGTAATCTTGGACACTTTGGAATACTACGAGGCACACCCTGAAAAACAAATGACTGATATTTCTGGATGCACAGAAGGCATTTGATAATGTGAATTGGTAATTCATGTTATTATAGCTGGAACAGATGGGCTTTGGTAAGAAATTTATCCAAGCAATAGAAGCTGTATATCATAATCAAATGGCAAAGGTAATGATAGAGGGAGAACTGATAGACTCTATTGATATAAGAAAAGGAACAAGGCAAGGATGCCCACTATCACCTTTGTTGTTTGTGTTAACCTTGGAAGTGCTAAACAGAAATATTAAAGAAGAAAAGGATATAAAAGGGATGAAAATTAAAAAGGAAGAATTTAAGTTGCAAGCATTCACAGATGATTTGGTTTTCATTTTAGAAGACCCACTAGAAACAGCATCAAAATTGATAGAAAAGATAGAGGTATATGGAAACGTGGTTGGTTTGAAAATAAATAAAGATAAGACAAAGATCTTGACAAAGGATATGCTATCAAGACAAAAAGGAGAACTGGCAGATCTATTGAAAATTCAGGTCACGAATAAGATCAAGTACTTGGGGATATACTTGACAGCAAGATGTAGTACACTAAAAGAGAATAATTATATCAAACTTAAGCAGCAGATAGCACTAGATTTGGTGAAATGGGGAAATTTACAACTGTCATTAATAGGGAGAATATCAACAATCAAGATGAATATATTACCCAGAATTTTATATTTGTTCCAAACAATTTCAGTTAGGCTTGGGAAAGATTATTTTGAAGATTTAAATAAAAGTGTGTTGAAATATATATGGCAAGGTAAGAAAGTGAGAATAAAGTTAAAACTTTTGCAAGATGCTAGAATAAGAGGAGGATTTGGTTTGCCTAATTGGGAGTTGTATTACCAAGCTACAAATTTGATGTGGGTTAAGGAATGGATAACATTAAGAAATACTAGATTGTTGACATTGGAAGGACATGATCTGTTGTTGGGGTGGCATGCTTTTCTATGGTATAAAGGAACTAAAACACAGGGATATTTTAGAAGACATTATATACGGGAGTATATAATGGATTGATCTAGAGAAATGGCAAAAATTGTGGTTTCAAAATTATAAAATGACAATGTCAACAGCATATAAAGAAAATTTGTATAAGATGTTTTACAGCTGGCATTTTATAAGATGTTTTTCAGCTGGCATTTCCCCCAGTAAGAATAGCAAGAATCTGAAGAACAAATCTGAAAAATGTTGGAAATGTCATCAGACACCTGGCTCATATTACCATATGTGGTGGACTTGTGCAGATGCTAAAAAATACTGGATTAAAATCCACACGTGGTTGGAAAAAATGACAAAAAAGCATATAGACTTGAAACCAGAGATATTTTTATTGGGAATTTTACCTGAAATATATAGTAAACAATTGAAATACCTGATTGTAAATGTGTTAACAGTGGCTAAGATTGTATTTGCCAAAAACTGGAAGAATGAGAAAATACCATTACAGGAGGAAATCATGAAGAAAATATTGGAATGTGCTGAAATGAGTAGATTGACATTTGAAATTAGAGAACAAAATGATAAACAATTTTATAAAATTTGGAATCTATTCTATCAATGAAAATAAAATTTGGAATCTATTCTATCAAAGACAATAAAACATGGTAATGAAATATGTAGATTCTTAGAAAATACTAAATATATAAAGATGTATTCTTTTCTTATTATATCTACAAAATGATTGTAGGATAGATTTGAGATAATATGAACTGTCATAAAACAAATTAAGTAAAATATGGATTATTTCATAAAATATGAATGAATAAAAGTATAGTCAATGATTAACAATGATATTAATGTATTTAATATTTGATTGAAAATATGAGAATATATACAATGTAATTGTAATTGAAGACTACGAAATGGAAGCACAAAGCAATTTGTAAACCAACCGACACACTGTGTGTGTGTGTGTGTGTGTGTGTGTGTTTTCTTAAGTTTTCGCGGGTACTTACATGTATGGCATTCAGCTTTGTTCGGGTATTTTTCCACGTCATAGTAGTGGTGCTTTTAAAGTTGTAGCAACGTTTCAGCAGAATCTCATCTGCCATCATCAGGCTTCTGTATAGTGTTCGTCTGTGAGTTAGACTTTTACGGTGGTTTCAGATTTAAGTTTGGGGCAACCTATTTCTGTGCCAGAATGGTTTTTTCTTCATCCTGATTGGTTGAGAGTCTTGGTCTGTGTTTACTGGTCTTGGAGTTTGCTGTGTTCTGCTTCTAATATCTTCTGTCTGTTTTTTTGGCTCTTTTTGTATCTGGATTGGCTGGCAACATTGTGTTACTTTATTGGAGGCCTTTAGTGCAGCTTGGCTTCGGGTAAATGGACGGCTATCATTAGTTAAGAAGCTGGGTTTCATCTGGGTGCCTGGTTGGGGTGTGTTTGAGCTGGAGGTATCAGGGGGGATCTGTTTGTGCCCAGGTGTTTGCCTGGCTTGTGGTGTGGAGATTTTTTTATTTGTGAGTGCAGGCTTCCAAATGATTGACAGCCTAGTGGAATCATCTCTTCTGTTCATGCTTTCTGATCTTTTTTCAATCTCTACGGCTTCTCTGATGATTCTGTGGCTGGGATTTTCTATAGTGGCTAGGGTTTTGGTGCCATTGAAGTTGATGCTATGACCTGTGGCTTCCATGTGTTGGACTAGTGAGGAAGTGTGTTCCAGCTTTTTGTGCATTTTTGTGTTCATCCAGGCGGGTACTTATTCTTCTATTGGTCTGTCCAATGTATGTGGCCGGGCATGATGCACAGGGGACTTCGTATATGCCTTGGTTTTCCAGGTCAATTTTGTCTTTGGGGTTTCTGAGGATTTTGCAGCAAAATGAAATTAAAGCGCTACAAACCCTGAATAGAGACAGCAGCATAAATATCCTCCCAGCAGATAAAGGGAATGCCACTGTAGTAATGGACAGAAAAGACTATGAAACAAAATTGACAGACCTACTCCAAGACTCCACATACAAACCCATAAACACAGACCCAACCACATATCTGGAAAAATTAACCAAGAAGAAAATTATAATCAGCCACATAAGCAAAGAGATCCAACACACAATCATACCCAGAGAGAAATCTTCCAGATGCCCCAAACTATACGGCCTCCCAAAAATACACAAAGAAGGCATACCTCTCAGACCCATAGTCAGCTCCAGAGGAGCACCACTACAAAACCTAGCTAAACACCTAGCAAAAGAGCTACAGCCCCATGCTGAAACAGCAGCTTCTCATGTACAAAACTCATATCACTTCTTGGAAATGATCAAAGATCTACACGTGGAGCAAGAAGATCTGCTTGTAAGTTTTGACGTGGTTTCACTATTCACTCAAGTCCCGATAAAAGAGACCCTTGAAATCATCAAAAATAAATACCAACCAGCTAAACACCTCATGGAACTAACAGAACACTGCTTAACCAACACATACTTCATATACTACAAACAAATTGAAGGAGCCCCTATAGGATCAGCACTGTCACCCGTCATTGCAAACCTGTTCATGGAAGAATTCGAATCCAGAGCCCTGGCCAATGCCATCCTCAAACCCAAACTATAGTTAAGATATATCGATGACACATTCGTGATTTGGCCCCATGGACAAGAAAAGCTAAACAATTTCCTAACACACCTAAACAGTGCACACCCTAAAATCAAGTTCACCATGGAAACAGAAACAAACAAACAACTACCATTCCTAGATGTACTAATCTACAAAAAAAAAACAGATGGCACACTAGGACACACCGTATACCAGAAGAAAACACACACCAATCACTACCTCAACGCCCAATCCCACCACCACCCAGCACAGATAAACTCCGTGGCTAAAACACTAATTACTAGAACGAAACGCCTGGCAGACAAGACACACATTAAGACTGAACTATGCACCCTGACTAAAATATTGACAGCCAACGGCTTCCACAAAAGCAAAATCACCAACTTGATCCACAAAAACACACTGAGACATAATAGAGACCCAGAAGATGAACAGACCCATGGAACAGCTGTCCTGCCCTACATAAGAGGCACTACAGACAAAATTAGTAAGATACTATACAGACACCACATCAAGACTGCCTTCAAAACAGACAGAAAAATAGCAGCCATCCTCAGAAACCCCAAAGAAAAAATTGACCTGGAAAACCAAGGCATATATACGA
Organism: Hydrophis major; assembly: GCA_033807585.1. NCBI lineage: Eukaryota > Metazoa > Chordata > Lepidosauria > Squamata > Elapidae > Hydrophis > Hydrophis major. Next base: position 23,588,814 of record CM066343.1, on the reverse strand, counting down.
AGTCCCCTGTGCATCATGCCCGGCCACATACATTGGACAGACCAATAGAAGAATAAGTACCCGCCTGGATGAACACAAAAATGCAGTCAAAAAGCTGGAACACACTTCCTCACTAGTCCAACACATAGAAGCCACAGGTCATAGCATCAACTTCAATGGCACCAAAACCCTAGCCACTATAGAAAATCCCAGCCACAGAATCATCAGAGAAGCCATGGAGATTGAAAAAAGACCAGAAAGCATGAACAGAAGAGATGATTCCACCAGGCTGTCAATCATTTGGAAGCCTGCACTCACAAGCAAAAAAGTCTCCACACCACAAGCTAGGCAAACACCTGGGCACAAACAGATCCTCCCTGATACCTCCTGCTCAAACACACCCCAATCAGGCACCCAGATGAAACCCAGCTTCTTAACTAATGATAGCCGTCCATTTACCCGAAGCCAAGCTGCACTAAAGGCCTCCAATAAAGTAACACAATTTTGCCAGCTAATCCAGATACAAAGAGAGCCAAAAAAACAGACAGAAGATATTAGAAGCAGAACACAGCAAACTCCAAGACCAATAAACACAGACCAAGACTCTCAACCAACCAGGATGAAGAACAAAACATTCTGGCACAGCAATAGGCTGCCCCAAATTTAAATCTGAAACCACTGTAAAAGTCTAACTCACAGACGAACACAATACAGAAGCCTGATGGCAGATGAGATTCTGCTGAAATGTTGCTACAACTTTAAAAGCACCACTACTATGATGTGGGAAAATACCCGAACAAAGCTGAATGCCATACATACATACATACATACATACATGCATATATATATATTTGTTTTCTGAGGTTCTCGCAGGTATTTGTATGTGGATCTTTAGTTATTCGGGTTTTCTCCTGCGTAAGATTGGAAGTATCTAGGCAACGTTTCGATGAAGTCTCATTCATCATCTTCAGGCTTGGTCTTCAGCTCTGTGCTTTATACACACACACACACACACACATATGATGGTTTTGTCTTAAAAACCAATAAATATATATATATATACACACACACACACACACACATGATGGTTTTGTCTTAAAAACCAATAAAAATTAAAAAAAAATAATAATACTGTACCTAAATAACTAGGACAAAATGTCTTTGGCAAGTTTGTGCTTCCAACACACAAAGTTCACCTTTACTTGCTGCAAAAATTTAACATAGCCACATGTCTGGATAGCTTTAAAAAATTATGGGATCTATAGTCAAAATCTTACATGGAAAGACCTCAGATATTCATTATTAAAAACAGAGCCAAGAATCAAATGTTTAAAACCGGCGGCATCACATGATGCATCTCAACTTTTTTCCCCTTTGCTAAACCGGGCATTGGAGTGGCCAGCATTGACACATCTGGCCCGCAGACTGCGAATTTGACATCCCTGGTTTAAAGGGTTATCCTGAAGGTGATAAGGATTAGATTCACCCCCACTTGTTCCAGAGATTTAGATTGTATATAGAAGAATGCAAATTTAAATATAAATGTTGGCTTAACATAGGAGTAATAGCAACATAAGAACAAGTGTTTAAAAAACTTTGGAAAACTAGAGGCTTTTGCCCAGAATGCTATGGTTCAGTGAATCTAATATACAGTATATATGTGCTGAATTATGTGCAATATTAATGCAATATCAGGAGTTTTCAATTCAATGTATGGAATGTGAAGGATGGGTGTTTGTGTTTATTTTCATAGTCATAATATACACTGAAGATGGTATTTAATTTCGTTGTATGAGGTGCAATGACAATAAAGTTAAAACTAAAATATATTATTAGTGGGTAACATGTGGTATCAGAATTAATTACATCCTAGGAGCTTTGTAACTCTTAGAATGAAGTTTTCTATCATTGTGAGCCAGAAAATACAGGAGTATATATCTGCAATGAGTCCTTGGACCTCTTTTAAGTGTTAAAAGGCTATTTCAGCCATAGAAAATGCTTATTACCAGCATACAAGGTTAGATATGTAGAGGAATTCAGAAAAAATCCTGCCTATCACATTAAATTGCTCCCATCCTCGAACAAATGTATATATGTTATTTGTCTCCGGTTTGTGTCAAAGTAGTCCTCAATTTATTACAATGCATCAGATCAGTCTAGTTTCTAAATATTAATTCCACATGGCACAGCCATATCCAGCCATGTACACTGGAGGGATCACTGCAGTCATTTTAAGAATTGTGATCCAGATTGGAAAGGTTTCTTCTAGGACGCTGGATTTTCAACCTACTACACCATGTATATTGTCAGAAAATGAATCAATATAGGGGAACTGAGATTATATGTGGGGGGAAGCTAAGCAGAGGTCACAAGCACCAGTACATTTGCTTATTGTTTAGTAAGAAAAAATACTGCACCAATGAGCCAGAGGAGTTGTTCCTACGCATGGAAAGGGAAGCTTGATGGAACAACAGGTGGAGATCAGAGGCCCCAAACCACATCTGTGGTATATACTGCTGCAATCTTCAGCCTATCTGCAGCAATAGGCTGTGATCCAGTTCCCCATGGCAACCTGCAGGGCCTGGGTTGTGATGCTAGTAACCATGGCGGCACTGTTACTTTTTCCCCAGATCCATCCTCCACCAGCCCCGCCCAAAGAAGTCCATAGCAGCTGAGAAATAATCAGCAGGAAACTTTAATTAACAAGTTGGTTTTGGAACAGACAATGTTGAGCAGGGGTCTTGTAAGAAGTGACACAGTTCTGTTTATCTGGTCAAAGCCAAGCATATGGCCACTTCTCTCTCTCCAAGCAAGCAAGGCCCAAGGAAAACAGGAAGGCAAAGGATTCCTCATGAAAGCTCAGAGGTCATAGAATGCAAATGAAGCAAATTCAAGGGGATCTAATTGAAAATCACAAGGCCAAAGCAGTAAGGTTCTTAGGAAGCAAAAATCGAAGTATATCAAATAAACTACAATAGCATTTAAGAATAATGTTATCAAGGAGCAGCTTTCCTAAGTTGAGGTGAAGATGGTTACAGCGCCCATGTCCGAGGAACTGAGCTGGATCATCACAAGAGTCTACTGAGGAGGTCATAATTTAATGCTCACATCAAAAAGTTCAAGAAGTTCAAAGGGAATTCAGAGCATTGTGAGGGTCAGCAACAGTTCAGGTGTTTCATTGGGTGTTCAGCTGGTTTCCTCAGAGTCTAGGACTTTGACATGGGTGAAAGGGAAGTGTCCACGGCGCCCGTTCAGCTCTCCCTCCCATTGGCCGTTGACATTCATCTTGGTGACTGCAATGAGATCACCCACCTGTGGAATATCACAAGACACAAAGCCACGATCAGAAGACTGCCCACCTTTCTGTACTATCCCAGTATCTCAACCTTTTCTACCTTCTGTGCTAGAATTATAACTCCTATAACATACAGCCAAACAACTTTCACAACCATTGGGCATCAAGCTGGTGAAAAATGACCTTTTCCCTAACACCTGACAAGATGAAACTTTTTACCTTCCTTTAAGGTCATCTCTAATGAGGAAGATGTTCCATGCCAGCACATTTCCAAGTTGTAAAAGTACTGGTATGAAGGAACTGGATTGCTAGAAATGCCAGAATCCAATCATGTTTAGTTTATTATGATTTTTAAGTTCTCTCCCCTGTACATACCTCAGTTCTAGGAAATAGTTTGATAGTTGTAATGGGCTTCTTAAGAGCACGGACAGAAGTCTGTAGCCTGCATTCTTTCACCAACAAAGTTGTTCTGTGCAACATTCTGCTGAAAAATCCTATCAGCATAATTTGCATTCTCTCCCTGACATAATTTTTAAAGGTAAAGGGAAGGCAGGCCATAATTCCATGCCTTCTGGCAACAAAAGAAGTGTTGCTCAAGATTCATCATTAATTGACATCATCACCATTATCAGTCATAAATCCCCATTCACATAATAATCAGATATTCATCCCACTACCCTCCATGATCAAGATCATCCTGACCCTTTTTAAAGACATTTTTACTGTTTTGGTGACTTGCCTCAAAAGCCAATGCTGTCTTATCACTGGCACCAGGCACCCTTCGTTGCACTGCTCTGGCTATTACAGGAGCATGTCGGGGGGCACCATGACTGCTGGGATGAGCATATGGACAAGGCTGGACATATGGCACAGGTATCATACCCACACGCCCATCGGCACGTTGAGCTGTCCACCATTGCTCTTCTGGCTTGGCTAAAACTCGCAAAGGCTCCCCTTTGGTGAAGGGAAGGTCTTCTTGGTCACGGCCGACAAAGTCATAGAGGGCACGGACCCACTCGCCAGCAGGAGGTGGCTGGGCAGAGAAAGGGGCTACAACGCGTCCCAAGGGGGCTACCAGGGTGGTAGTATCCAGGTAATGCAGGCGGTAGAAGTCTAAAAGAGCTGGAAAACCATCAAATTCATGCTCCCCAATCCGTAAACGGCCAGGGAGGCTGTTTATGATGTAGTGTGAAACCTGAAAGAGACAGAATGGCAAAGAAACATAAACCTGCTAACCCAAACCTTCATTAAATTCATATGAGAGAACACTCAATCTTTACCAGCTAGGATGCATCCCTCTAGCTATGCGAACTTCAAATCCCAGAATGCTTCAGTGCCAAGTATTCTGGACACCAAAATTCAAATGTTGATTTAAAGTCATTCTTCTAAATGTATCAGGAACTCCCTGTTAATTCTCCAAAAGAGTCCCTATGTTTTTTTTCCCCCAACCAGGTATTAAGATTATACAAAAAAAAATCACCTTGGAGTTTTCACTGACAGAGAGGACATAGTCACCAGGGCATGTAGTACTGTCCCGTACCAGAAAGGTCCCATGGCGATGTCCCTGGAGACATGCAGCTGCTTCCTGGCGACTTAGAGCCCCCATATACCATTCATGAGCATCCCCAAAAGCAGACATGGCTTGGGGGAACATTGAAGGTGGAAAACACACCACTCTCTTTGTTGAATATTATTCCTAAAAAAACCTGATAAGTTTTGCTCCAGTATTTAATAACACTTTACAGAAGAAAGTTACCCTGTTGAATGTTTGCATTGGATATTGCTTCTTTCAGTAGTTTAGGCGGACCTTTAAAAACATTCAGACATGTAATCCTGAAGGGAACAAGTTTTCTTATATGGTTCTACCCCAAAATCTTTCAGCCTAATGTCTACTGTTCAAACTTGGTATCTACTAAGAGTATCCACAGCTATTTTCCCAGACACTTCCACACCACAGCAATATTTTCCCAGAACAAGAAAAGTAGTATCTCAGGAATGCAAATAAAGTTTCTGCAATCAAATTATCATTAATGGGAAGCAATTAAGTCTTTTATATGTTTCCCAGTTTGAATATAAGAGGGACACTTTCAACAATAATAAACCGCTTTATGCTTACAATCAAAGAATTAAACAGCTAACTCAAAGGTAGCTTCCATTGAAAAACATCAACATACAATACAATCATATGATTAATATATTTACATAGGAATCAATATAGTGTCTTTTAATATCCAGATAAAATTAAGAGAATAGGTTGAGTAAACTACAAAATCTCCACTCCACTTAAATTAACATGAAGCATCATATGAGACATCAGCAACACAAATATATATGTATATATATATAAATAACACAGTGCTCTCATTCTAAAGTCAAATTTGAAATGCCCTAATTTTTCACAGCCAAAGCTGCCATGGTTCACAGAGGCACCTAAACAGAGAGGATTATCTTCCACTGAATCACAAGCCCATCTTAAGGAAGAATATCTATGCCCTTGTAACCTTTTTAACCCACAAAAGCCTTGAAGTGGATCCGCCACAGATCGACTCTGCCCTGCATCCTTCTATTACTTGGTCGTCCTCTGGAGAAAACCACCGCACCCCAATTAACAGCTGCTACTTCTCAGCTAATTAAAACTATTTCCCCAAGGCCTCTTGGCACATCAGAGATTGACCCGCCTTCTCTCCCCCCCCGCCCCAAAAAAGCCCCACTGCCGCAGAGGAAAAAGCAGCTCTCGCCCCCGAGTTGCCCCCTCTCCCTAAATGGGGAACATCCCACATGATGCCATCTAGCTCTGCCTCCAAAGCCGGCCACGCTACCCTTCCACCCGCAACTCCGCCAGGCAAAGAGACCCGGAAACCCCCATTTTATCTCCTCCCGCCCGGCGATTTATCTACCGCGGCATCGCAGCCCCGTAACTCCCCGATGCAACCGGACAGCGCCTCTTTCGCCCAGGACATCCTCCGAATCAGCGGAGCGCCCTGTCGAGGCTCCCCCGCCGGGAGGCCACAATAAAGCCTCGGCTGCACATGTCACCTCGCTTTCCCTGCAGTCCTGCCCGGGGACGCGGCAGGGCTCGCCCGCGGCACTCCCGTTCAACAACCCGCGCCTTCCCTGGATGCCCTCCACGGCCTGGCGCCCATCGCCCCGGCCCTGCCCTCGGAAAGCCTGGGAGTCCTGGAGGGGAGGCGACCCGCCCCTGCCCGAAACCGCTGCCCGCAATCCGGATTGCAGCTGCCGAAGGGCTGATGGGAAAGTGACGCACCCACCCTCCGCCCCCTCCCCTGTTTAAGAGGGGGTGAGACAGCCATCTTGAGGGTTGGCAAAAGGGGTCTAGGGGAAGGGGCTGCCACCATCTTCACTGTGGGAATGGCCTTCCACGCCAAGGTGGAGGATGCGGTCGAGCTGAGTGGGGGGGAATTTGTAGCTGTAAAGATGGACGAATGGGGATTTATTTATTTATTTATTTGGCGTATGCTGTAGAGTAGATGGCTAACAGTATTAAAAGTATATAAATATTTTTATAAAATATTTTTATATCTTATAAAAATAGTTTAAAGGAGCATATATGTGTGCTACACATATGATGGAAATATGTTGTCAATTTTGTACAGTATGAGGAATTCAAGAAGTTATAAGATAGGTTATATTTTATAACTTGTTTTATTGATTTTTATATTTGTAACATAAATTTTAAATATAAAAATCAATAACGCCCCTCTCAGCTCCGCAAAGGCAAAAAACATTGTGATACGTCATGATAAGTCACGTGATGTGATCAAGCTATTGGCCATGGGTTTGCTGACCAAAATCCAGTATTTAAGATCAATTATTGTCCAGTCCTGTCTGCAGGATGGGTCAGAAAAGTGAAAATAGTGACTGTGATACCACACAGTCTTCCCTCTTTTAGCACCAAATATTTTAAAAGAGGGAGGCTGGGATCGTGTTGGGATCACCACCCAGGAATGGGATTCTACCAGTTCTATCCGGCTCTGTAGAACCAGTTCTATGTCTGCTGCTGCTTCAGCCCACCCGCCCACCTGAGCTCTTACCTGACCTTTATTTCTTGCTTTTTCAACCTCAGCTGCCGTGCAAGGCACAGCTATGGTTGAAAAAGCAAGAAAAAAGTACTTTGTTACATGCTGCTTCCCTGCACGCAGCGCTGCTCAGCTGTCCAGGCAGCAACTGACGAAGATTTACACATGCACAGCATGCAGGGAAGCACATCGTAAATCACCAAACCAGTAGTTAACCCTGTTGGATCCCACCCCTGTCACCATCTTGACTTTTTTTGACTGCTACTGGTGATTATTATGGCTGACTCAGGGAGAAAGATATAAAGAAGTTCTTTAGGTACTTCTAGTGCTCTTTAGTATTGGTACTTATCCAGAGGTCCAAGAATGTCAGTAGATAATTCATTTTCAGATGGATAACTTTATGTAAGCTAATATCCTGAAAAAGGCCAGGCCATGTAAGGACTTGAATGAGACACCTCCAGGATGTAGCCTAGGATCCTAGGCCACCATATGAGAATTTGGAATCTAAATCTGAAAACTAATTATGTTGCCAAGAAAATAAGTGGTTGTAAATAGGCTATCATCGGAAATAGAGCTTGATTTATAAGAAAGTTTATTTTGTGAATTAAAATAAAGTTCTGTGGCTGAACCCATAGAATGAAAGTTTGGAGGTTTCAGGTTAGTCTCCAGATAACTACTGTTCAAAAGCTGGAATTAAAGATCTAAGGAATCCGGAGAAGCTAGAAGGAATTTTTTTCATAGTGATCTATTTATTCCTAAAGAATAGATAACAAATTTGAACTAAAAGCCTCTTCTTTCCTCTTTCCCTCCCCCTTCCTCTTTCCTCAGATCTGTTTTGTCTATAAAAGATCAATGATTGTAAAACTTAGCAGAGCTTTAATTTTACTTGCATGCTTTTCCCAAATGGAAATTCTCTTCAGATGCTGTTTGTGATCTCCACATTTCTCTATTTTTATCTTCACCTTTGATGTTTACTTCAAATTAGAAAGAAAGCATTTATAATTTTTTGTTGTCTGTGTAAACTTCATGAAAGCTTTGTACACCTTGTGATATTGATCTGTCTCCCAAAGGAGGAATGGAGGGGACTGATTTTCCTAGTCTCACATTTTACCCTACCAAATCACTGCTAATTTATGACATTTTTATCAGCTTTATGCCCCTGCTAATTTAACCACACAGGTTCCCAAGTTCTGGGACCCCCATCTAACATGCTAGGGTTAAAGGTAGGACATCTGATAACAGCATCCCATGGCAGCAGTAATTTCAAATTGCTGCACCAAGTCAAGATGGCAGGACCAGAGTATATAGAATCAGTTGGCTTCAATGGTAGGAATGGAGAATTAAGACCTCTAATCATTACCCTACAGGCTCAACCCTGTAGCTAAATCTTATCTCTCTCTCATACAAATAATCTGTGGTTCCCTATCTGGTGAAATACAACTCTGGGCATCTAACAATAATAAGAAACACAATAAAACAATACAATGAACAAGAAAAATGATGCCTAACCCATCAAAATATATTTATCCAGCTATTCCAAGTGCCTGGAGAAAAGCCAATCCCTAACAACTTTCCAAAAGTTTAAGGCTGGTGGTAGTGTCTCCTGATCTTAAAGAGAAGGGTGTTACATAATTACAATTCTCATCCACTTTCAGTATTTTCAACAAACTTAACAATTTCTGTTTGGTATTACTGATTTTTATCTTCGTATTTTTCTATTTATTCAATAGTGAAGCAAACCATGGCTTACCTGTGGAATGAACATAACTATATCAATTTGTTTTATCTTTGTCACCATACTAAACTCATAATTCAGTGGGCTTTAACCTTGTTATAAGGTCACTTGACTAAATACAAATGTTTAGACTTAATTATGTTGGTCTAGGAGGTATAGCAGCAATCTTTTAAGTCAGTTAAGACCAAAGGCCCTCACACCTTAATCCTCAATCATTACATATTTACACTGGTTGTGTCCACTGCCCTTCAAATTGTTTTGTCCTCAAATCATTTGCTGATCATCTTTATACAAATAAGCACACGATTAGTTCAGTATATGTGTGTACGTAAATCCATGTGAAAATGTTTATTTCTGTACTGATCTGAAAAAGTTACACGTGTGGGTTTGTTTGTGCATGCACATTGTGCACGTATATATATTTAGCTCATTTAATGCTGTATGTATTTTGATATTTAGAATCAAGAATCATGGCTTTGGAGAGCAACATCTGACCTGTCGAAAGAATTCTGGCTATGCTACAAAGACGGCAACCAAGATAGCAGTTGCCTTTATTTGTTTACCTACGTGAGGAACAGCATTATGCAGCTACAGACATGTGAGCTGGGCTATCTGGAACCTTGCACAAACAGATTAATGGCCCTAGGCAGCTTGGCATAATAGCACAAAGCTTCACTGGTGCAGAGGTTTTTGCTTCAGGCCCAACAGCAACAAGTTGGCCTACGTGCTACCTAAATGAGGCACCACAGAATCTTTCACTGTAAGATAAAAAAACAGAGCAAGACAACTTTTAATAGCTAGTGTGATATAAACTACGGGCTAAAGGGAGGAGATATAGCTTGGCATTCCTGCTTAGGCATGAATCTGGGTGGGTGAATCCACATCTCGTTCAACCTACCCTTTTCCTTTAAATGCAGTTTTAAAGTTTCCTGGTTAGGGAAATGTGAGCTTAAAATATAAATTTCTTTAAACTTGAACTTGTTAGAAAATCAGTAGTTTATATAACCTTTTAAGCCATAACTTATTTATCTATAGTTTGAATAAACTAGTTTATTAGAGTTCTGCATCATAAATATTAAGCCAGCTTATAAACCACTATGGTATTGTATATTGATCACATAACATAGTAACCCAAACTAGCCTTATGATGGCTTGACATAATGTGCAGATTCAGTCAAGATGTATTCGGGTGGGAGTTTATGGATTGGACAACCATTTGTCTGAAATGGTATAATTGTCTCCTATTTGAGCAGAGGGTTGGACTAGAACAGGAGTGTCAAACTGGTGTCGTCATGTCGTCATGTGACATATTGTAACCTTTTTTCCCCTTCCATTAAACCAGGAGTGGGCAACATATGATGTATCTGGCCCGTGGGCCGTGAGTTTGACATCCCTGGAGTAGAAGACCTCCAAGGTCCCTTCCAACTCTGTTGTACTTCCAGTTATTTCCTTGTATGTATTTTTGCTGCCTTTGCTTCCAAGATAGTAGTTCAATTGAAGACCCACACAAATCAGTAATTTAAAAATTGCAGAGTACTTATATATGCCACAATCAAAATTCACTTGGGTTTGCAGATTGCAACCAATAAAATGATTTAGGTAAGGAAGACCTTTTTGAGAACATGGGAGTAGAGTAAAATGCACTGGCTAAGCAATAGCTGAACAAAATTGAATAATCAAATATGATCATCTTTTTTTTAGCCCTATGAACACATTTAGCTACTAAAGTGCATATGAATATCCAAGCACTTCCATAAAATTGGCATCCAAACTCTTCGCTGAAGTTTGTATTTATACATCTTTACTGTATATCTATATCTCTACTGTTTTATTAGACTTTTAATGCAGGGGTCCCCAATCCTCCAGTCCAAGGACCAGTACCAGTCCGTAGCATGCCAGAAACTGGGCCACATAAACAAGCAAAGCCCCATCCGTGGGATGCAGGCAGTATAAAAAACCACACCCTCTCCGGTCCACCAAAAACCTCTCAATAGAACCAGTCCTTGGTGCCCAAAAGATTAGAGGCCACTGTTTTAATGGATATACAAAAATTAGACATGGGATAGACAACTCAATTTATTATAAAATGCAGCAATTCATATAAAACATGGTATCAAACAAGCATTATAAAAATCAACAATTTGGGGGGGGGGGACACAATAAAAAGAAGTGCAAAGTTTTAAGCCTCTTGGCAACAGAAAAGTTAATTTTGCCATTGTGAGCAACAGTTTACTGTATTAACCACCACTTGCAGTCTCCTACATTTTGTCATGCATCCAGATACAAATCTCTTTTATTTAGAAAGCTAAGGTTCCCTTAACGCAACTTGATTTCAAAACAAATACAGTTGATATTCTGGCAGTCTGGGGGTTGGTATGTACAGGCACAGTCACAAAGTGGACACAGGCGTGGAAAGGAGCAACTTCCTGGTTCCAAGCCCTGTTGGGAAGTGAAAAATATATGTTGTTACGTCACAGAATGTTCTCCATCAAACTCTGCTAATCCCTTCAACTGAAAGCATGGAGCAATGTTGCAGAGTGATTATCATAAAGCTGCTGGAATTGTGATCTGTGTTTAAGGAAGAGATAATAGGCAACATTAAGGACATCAGCTGGAAATCACTTTGAATGCTGAGATTCATTTCTTTCAGTGTTTCTATCTCAATGAAGACTGGGACAAGTTGCGCTATTTTTCTACTCAGGAACAGTCAATTAAATTGGTATTGTACAAGTAGTTCTCGACTTATGACTGGTTGCTTAGCAATTTTTCCAAGTTATGACAGACCTCCCCAGAGCTAATTACGACCTGGTTCTTAAGATCCAATGGCCAACCCTCTCCGCCAATATGTGACCACGTCAGGTCATATTTATGACTGTTTTATTACATTTTTGCTGAAATCCAACTTTTACCTTTGATGTTCAGCAAAAATGGTCCATAGCAAATAATGGGTTTTCTTTACAATCATGGGGTTCACCTAACAACCACCACAATAAGGTGTAAAATTGGGTGTCCTACTTTATGACTGTCATAACTTAGGACGGTAATGGGAAGGTTATAAATCAAGAATTATCTGTATTCCATTCATTCTTAAGCATGACTCCATGATTATCACTTCACTGTGTATTGACTTTATTTCTCAGTCATTTATGCTTTTCAGCTCAAAATTTAAACCTTAAATCATTCAATTTATCAAATCTGCCTGTTTCTCTTTGAGGAGAAAAACTCTAAAAACAATTAATTTTTCATGGCTTTGAGATTACATCTCATGCTTAAAATAGACATTGTCCCTGTCTGTTTTATTGACAAGGGCAATTTTTGATTTTTTAAAAGCAACTCTGCTTGTAAAAGCTAAGAAAAAAGAGTATTCAATTAATTTAGTACATTTTATTAACTGATACAACTTTTCCTACAAACTTAGACAGCCAGAAATTCTGATTTTCTCCATAGCCTAGAATCTTCGTTTTAGGAGGTTGCTGTCTTCTCTATAGTAGTCAGAAATCTAGGGGCATGTTTATAGCATGACTGGTATATTCTTGGATAATCTGGTTCCATCATAAAAGGAAGGACGCTCAACAATACACGTAGTCCTCACTTAATGATGGAAGTTGGGAGAAGTAACCCGATCACTAAATGATACAGTCATAAAGCGGAATGTCATGTGGCCATGACAATTTAAGGCTGGAGCAGACTTCTCTGGCACTGCATGTGAGATGGAATGTATGCATATGTTGCACAGGCATCCTTTTTTATATGTCAGTGAATTTTAATGTTCTGATTAGGAGGTCTCCAAACAGCAAACCACATGCAGGATGCTCACCTCAGCATAATGCACAGTTGGGATTTGGGAGGTGTTTGCATTGGCACATCTTCAGCCCTCAGCAACCTCCACAACCCTTTTGCAGTGCAGTATGTGGCAATGGCTACAGTTATGGGCAACTCTAAATTGACAGTTGTGGCAGTCTCTCGTTTGCTGTCATTAAGTGAATTTTGTGCAGTTACAGCATCAGTGCAGTATTGCAAGTTAATTCTGCTAACTGCAAGGGATCCTGACTGGCGCAAGGTTGACTCAGCCTTCCATCCTTTCAAGGTCAGTAAAGTGAGAACCCAGATTGCTGGAGGCAATGTGCTGACTCTATAAACCACTTGGGGGCGGGGGGGAATGCAAAGCACTGTGAAGCAGTATATAAGTCTAAGTGCTACTGCTATTTAGTTTACTTTATTGTCATTGCACCTCATACAACAAAATCAAACATTTGCAACCTCCTGACAGCTTCCTCATTGACTTTGCTCAGTGGAACCCAGCAGTGAAGGTCACAACTGACAATCACATTACTTGCAGGATGTTGTAATTGTGAAATCAGTGTCCAAGTACCTGAATCATAATCATATGATCACAGGACACTGCAATGGTTGCAACCAGGAGGACCTATTGCAAGTGCCCCTTGTGCGACATTGTTGTAACTTTGAATGGTCACTAACTGAATGGTCGCTCAATGAGGACTATTTGTATAGCCACATAAAGCTGCTCCCCAATCTAAATTCCACACCGGCCTTGTCTTTTGGATATTCTCTCAGCCCAAATCCAGAAAAAGCATAATTTCCAAGGTTTCAATCCTATTGACCCACAACCATCTGGAACAATTTTGCAAAACTTTAAAGACATCCTATGTTTATTTCAGGTTGGCCCAAAAATACATTTTCCATTTCATAGACACACTTAACATTTGCTAAAGGCTGGAGGTTTTCCTGTAGACATTCAACACAGCCCTAACAATTGATTATTTAAACCAACTATCTTCTTACTCTGGGGGGGGGGGAAATGGGCATTGAGAAAACTCACATTAGCACAAGAACAGCAATGACCTAGACAATGGGCTGGAGTGGGAAGGGCACAGTCACAAGATTTGGCACAAGCCATACAGCATTCACACATTGTTGGCCAAGACCGCTTCTCACAGGAACAGCAATTGGCACAAAAACCTCTGGCCTGAGGAGCAGTATTAAAAAACAAAACAAGATATAGGTTAATTGCAAAAGAACTACTTAGAAAAAACAATTCCATCTCTATTGTTTGTCAATGATAAAAGCTTCTATATAATTTATTTCTTGGATTTACATATTGCAAGTACATGTAGCCCTCGACTTATGACCACAATTGAGCCCAACATTTCTGTTGCAGTGGGACAATTTATTTTGTCCCATTTTATGACCTTTTTTGCCACAGTTGTTAAGTGAATTACTGTAGTTCACAGTAACACAGTAGTTAGTAACACAGTTAAGTGAATCTGGCTTTCCCACTGATTTTGCTTGTCAGAAGGTCACAAAAAGTGACCACATGATTCCAGAACACTGCGACCGTCATAAATATGAACTAGTTGCCAAGTGTCTGAATTTTGATCACATAGCCATGAGAATCTTGCAACAGTTGAAAGTGTGAAAAATAATTATAAGCCACTTTTTTCAGTGCCTTTGTAACTTCAAACTGTCATTAAACAAATGGTTGTAAGTCAAGGAATATCTGTAGTCCATAAGTATCTTAAGCAGCAACAATGCATGTTGGCAATCTTTGGAGAAAAGCTAATGTAAAACTGAGTCAGGCAACAGTAGCAAACAGATCTGACTATACGGAATAATTGATGTAATCTGCACGAATAAGAATCCAGTCAGGTTTTCATAAGATTAGTGCCTAAATCGATTATTTTTGCTCATTTTCTAATGGAGAACTGCTGAAATAAGAATGGTATTAATATGGAAAATGATTAAAATCTTATTTATCCTTTCATCTCTGAATCCCCAACCACTGACTGTCCCTATTGCTTCTCCCAGTTACCAGTAGGCATTGTCTGAGAACCAGGACCAGAATGAGGAGCAGCAGGTAGGAACCAACTATCAAGAAAACGATGGCAGGGAGGGGCAGGAACAAGGTGGCAGCAAAGGGGAGATCTGGTGAAGGATTCAGCGGTGGAGTCTGTAAGACGGAAAAAGTCAAAGGTAGGTTGACAGTACGAGGGGTGAGGAGTAAAGGAGGCATAAATAGAATTGCATGCAAAACCACTTAAGTCTGATTTTTATTTATTATTTAATTTGTATCTCATTTTTATTATTTTTATAAATAAGTCAAGGTAGTGAATATACCCAGCATACCTTCCTCCTCCTATTTTCTTCACAGTAACTCTTTGAGTGGGTTGAGCTAAGAAAGGAATTGGCCCAAAAACACTCACCTGGCTTTTATGGCAAAGGTGGGATTTGAACTTGTGGTCTTCTGCTTTCTAGCCGGATGCCTTAACCCAGAGCTGTCAAACTCCCAGCCCATCGGCCAGATGCATCACGCACTGGCCACACCCATGCCCAGCTTAGCGAAGGTAAAAAAAAGTCTCAATACATCACAACGCTGCCTTGACAACGTGAGCTTGACACGCCTGCCTTAACCATTAAACCAAACTGGCTTGTTTGGTAAACTTCAACTAAACATTAACAAATCAAACAGCTTTGTCTGGAAGAATTTATACCAAATGTATAGTTCCTCCAATAATCAAGTTTGGAAGTCTGGTAATCTTTCAGCTTAATGCTCCAAATACAACCAAATAGTACATATTATGACATGTTTAGTGCATTTTGTGTTATATATTACACATATAATATAATTATCAAATGTTTAAAACTGAGAATATTTCAAAACATTCAATGATCAAAATACTCTGGGCTTCTAAAGTAATCTAAGTATAATTACGAAGTTCAGTTTTCTGGAGAGCCAGAAAAGGAGAATAATTGAAGAGATATAAGATAGATGCTGCACTTACTGCCATTTCTCAGTTGGGAAATGAGTCTGGAGGCTCCATTGGTGTCAAACAGCCTTAAGAGAAAGAGAATATTGTCAATAAATTGCACACATAAATATAATGGGACTGATCAAAAACTAGTCAGGATTTAAGAAACAACTAATCCAAGTTCCTGTTTCCATATACATACTTTTCAACTAGCATAACTTTAAAGAAAGCCAAGTTCTATTCAAAAGCAGAGTACCAAACATCTTAGGCTCTCACCTTTTTTTAAAACTTCTATATGTATTTCAGATTTTCAATTAGCTAATGAATTTATAATGAAAATATAAAACATTTTTTAGATCTATTAAGATTTCAGGATTTGAATTCAACAGCAGTTTTCATTGGGTCATCTGCACAATTTTCTAGCCCAAATTACTTCCCGGCTTGTGAATATTAAATTAAAAAAAAAATCACTCATGATGTCTTTCAAACTTAGCCACTTTTAAGCTATGTGGACTTCAATTCCCAGAATTCCCCAGTCAGTAATTGGCTGTGGGATTCTGGGAGTTGAAGTCCGTACACCTTAAAATGGTCAAGTTTCAAAAACACACCGCTAAGAAAGTACCAAAGCATCCTTAATTCGGCCTTTCTTTCTCAACCCCTATAACGGGATAAATCGTTTTCCCTCAGCGTTCACCCTATGGAGGTTGCTCAACTTGCAACAAGTTGCTTAGTTAATATTTATTTATAAGCACCGATTATACGCTTCGCGATCCCACCAACAACCCTGCAAGGAAGTCAACTAATGCCCATTTTCTCAGTTCTCAGATTCTCCTCCCGCCAGGAATACTTTACTGCTTCCCGATTTTCTCCGGATCGCTCCTTCTTTAGGCCTAACCTCATATGGCTGCTGCGGAGAAGAGGACAGAGGAAAAAAACCGGGATCTAAATCAAAATCGCGTTCCACCGTCGCCAAGGGAACTAGTTCCACTCCAACGTTATGGTAGGCTCCTACGGATTCCCATTGCGACCAAAATTACTTCAGCCGTATCGGCTCGCGGAAAAGTCGAGGAACTAATGACGTCATCAAGAAATGCTTCCCACATCAGTTCTTCCGCTTCCGCCACGTGGAGCGGAAGCCTCCGCTTCCAAGTTCTGGCAGCTGCCTTCGAAATGACGTTATCGGGGAGAGGCCGGAAGAGGAGGAGCATTTTTCCATCGATTATCATGAGGACGACGACACTGTTTCAATGCTGATAGGGAATCCAAGCCTTTTCCTATTCCGTCAGCAGCATAAATTATAAAATCATTTCTTATATTCAGGACAAAGGATTGTTGTTTCCTATTTAATCGATACAGAGTGCATCGGCTCGTTTCTTTTACAAACCCACCCAGCAACAAGACTGCTCTTGGGCGGGCCCTTCGAGCATTATGGCAACCAATCATAATCCCAGAATGATGGGATGGGGGTGGGAAAGATACAAACGACGTTCGAAGTTCGTAGTGGCCTCCGCAGGGGCTGTTCTTCCGCATGCCACGCCTGCGCATTTGCTTCATTCTAAAGATTTTTTTTTTACGGTACTGCGCAAGCGCTCAACGCTGATGGACTAAATTTTCATACTTGGAGGATGCAGAGAGATACAGAGAGCGCCACATTCAGATTTTATTCTAATATTTCCACTTTTCCCATTCTGTAGGGTTTATATATGTAATTGTGCAAGTTATACCGGTTTTAACTTTTGCTCTTTGAGTCTAATGGTTAACCAGTCTATTATCACATATCAGGTCGCTCTGCAGAGTGAGATGGGCGGCATATAACTATAACATATGCTAAAACCATCGATTTTTACTATCTATATCAAGACTATCTATCTAGCAAAATAAATAAATAAATCCTAACATGGAAACCCTTTTAAATGCTTTTACATATACGTGGACGATGTTTTTAAGGTGAAAATGGTTTCCTGGGTAACATTACTGCATTTTGAAGGTTGCAAAGGTTTGCATTTGCTGCCTATAATCACCATAGGTAGAATCCATGGGCTACCAAGCTTTGCATAGGAAGAACTAGTTTACTGTATGTTGCATTATCGATCTGGTAATTCTTATATATGGAAGTAAAGCCTTAAAATGGGTATAAATCAACAATTTCAGTATTTTTGAATAGTATGTTTATTATTACATAATATTTAATATTTAATATTTAATATTTACGTTTTATTATCTATAAATATATAGATTAAATATATATTGAAATATATTTGGTTATTTGTTTTATTGATTTTATTGACGTTTGATGGTTGTAAGCCACCCTACGTGGTGAAGATGCATATGCAACTTTAATCCATTATTATTAATTTCTCCTATAGACTTATTATAATTTCTCCTATCTACCGGAAGGCCTATTCAATTATTCTCTGTGCCCAGAAGGGAAAGCCAAAAAGAAAGTGAGGGGAAATAAATGGCATGATGACCCCCACTTGTCTTAGACAATTGATCCATTGAGACTTTTAACTCTTCCTTTTCTTGTCTCTACCTTGAAGAGCGACTACCACGTTGCGCATGCGCAAAAAACGCCTTCCCGCCTCTCGTTGCGGCACCTTTGCTGTTGCTATGGGAACAGCAAACTTTCACCGTGGCGGCCACAGGGTATTCCTGGGACTCGAGAGAGGGTCGTGGAAGGTGGGCGGGAGGGTGGAGAGGAGTGGGCTTTTCATTGGCCAGCATGTTTAAGGTCCCCTGAGGCTGCTCCGCAGGAATTAAAATGTGCCAATCATCAACTCGTTAATGAGTCCCCTAGCTGGGCGGAGGCGGGGCCCAGGATGCAAAGTGATTCAGCCGGAAGGGAAGGGAGATGCTCTCCCGATCCTTAAAAGCCATAAAGCCCCGGCACATCTGGCTATGACGTCACTGAAGGAAAATGTGTAGCCCGTTGCCTTGCATCACTTTTCTGAAAGGTTGCATTTCTTGAAGCATGATTCCGACTTTAACAAACAAATGAATTTCTTTATTCTAAGAGGGTTCAACTATTCATACACTTTTTGTGTTTTCAACGTTAACATGTATTATGACTAATGTATTAACTATTTCTTTTTAAAAACAATTTTGTTAAAGGTTACAAATATGAAGATAAAAAACTAATTCAGATGAAGAAAAATCTAAAAGGTAAAGAAAAAGAGAAGTGCAAAAAGATAGAAAAAAATGAAAAAAGGTATTAAAAATGACTCCCCCCCTCCAGATAAGTGAAAAGAAAGAAACTAATATTTTCCCTTGTATTTCAATTTTAAAAATCTCGTATCTCATTCCATTTCAACAATCAAATTATAAAAACTCAGTTTTAATCAGGAAAAAGCTATGAAGAGCTTGCAGAAATAATAATTTATTTTAACTTTAGTCAAATGAATCCATTTTGTATTTCAAGTTATCACTTCCTCTAGAAAAGTAGAAAAGAAGAAATCCCATTTATACACAGCTTTATCATTTAAAGCCTTATCATTCAGTCCTGGTCATTAAAAGCAAACAGAAACCACAACACATATATTTTAAGCTTGATCAAATAAATTCACTTATCTTCCATTTATTTTTTAAAAGCATAATCTTTAATTCTATCAAATGATATTTCACAAATCGATTTCTTATTGCTTTCTCTGTCTCCTTTTAGGAACACCTTTAATAGTTCAACACATCCTGTTTATAAAACTAAACAAGGCTTTCATAATCAGACCCCTGATTTGTTATTTGCATGTCCTCTTTAATTATTAAGGTGTTAGCTGGTTTCAAATGTAAACCCATTATAGCATCCCTTTCAATATCACTGTTGTTGTTTGGTATATATCCATTTTCAAATCCACAACATCTTTTTCCATATTCATTTTGAATCAGCCCCAGTCTGTTTTGTCCAGTAAAATCTGTCCTCTATATCCTCTGATAAATCCATTTTTATTGTATCAGACAATCTTGTAACCAATTTCTGAGTACACTGTTCCCAAACAATCTTAATTTCTGCTACAGTCCAATAGTATTGCTCCATTGTATTTAATGTTCTCCTCTCCTTTTAATTTTAAGGTTTAGTTCTCTTTGGTTCCCCCTGTCAAATTTCAAAGTTCCCATGTGTTTCTTTTCCAATTAGCCATTTTTCCCATGTCAAAATTTATTACAGTTAATTTCAAAATCTTCATGTATTCTTTCATAATACAACACCCGACAGGAAATATTCTTTCAAGTCAATCTAGCTCTTTAACTTTCAGAAATCAACATTCTAATCCACCTTTGCTGTTTTCAAAAAAAACTCAATGTTTTTATTTCTAATCTTTAAACTTATATAAAACTTATTTCATTAAGAGTAGATGTAAACTCTGCTTGCATGATAATATTTGCCATTCAGAAGATTCTTATCATCCTGAAAATCAGTCATGAGAAACTTCCTAAAGTTAAAGATAAGAGAGGAAGTGGGTCAATCCAGGGTCTGTTTGAAGGTGCTAAACCTCAACATAGGCAAGATCAGACCTGGGCAGTTTATGGGTGCCAGGCCACATCCAGACCTTTGGCTCTTCCTGTCTGGCCCACATGAGGTCAATTGGAAATTAGAAATCAAATGTAAATTGTGAGGGGGGCAGAAGAAGAGTCGGGTCTGGCTCTACACAGTTGTGGTACACTTTCTTGAATTGGCTTATAGTCACAGGAGGGTAAGGGGACAAAATGCTTATCTGCGTCTGTGCAGCATTCACCCTTCAACAGAAGCAGCTTGAGGAGTTTAGCTGATGGAGTTAGAGGACACCAAATCAAGTTAAATTGGTTCAGCCCTTCACAAAAGTCTCAGTTTCACATGTGACCCCTTGGCAAAATGATTTCCCCCTCCCCCTGCCTCTCAGAGTGCTCAAATCCACTGGAGATTGCTGTTTTGCAGTATCTTTGGAGGTAGACTCTGCATGGAGCAAGCCTGTGGATGGTCCTAATCCTTTTCCTGAACTGGAATTTCAAGGAACTCTTCCACTCAGCAGTTCCTCTTTTTGCTGAGATCTTTGGTTCTATGAGAATTGAGCTATCTTCAGTCAGCCACTGATTCCCCAGAAGCCAAGCATTGACCATTTCTATTGTATTTAATAGTTTATTTAAAGATTTATAAGACTGGACAAGTCGGTGTCTGTGTAAAAGCTTCAGAGATGATTTTATCCATAAGTATTTTTCAGTGTAACTAGCTGCTAAACAAGGAGAAAACTCCTCCCCATGGTTGAAAGAAATCAAGATTTTATATAAAATGCAAACTCAGTTTCAATAGATACAAGCCTGTGGTTGGCACAGTGGCCAGAATGCAGTACTGCAGACAAACTCTCCCCACAGCCAAGAGTTTGATCCTGACTGGCTCAAGGTTGACTCAGACTTCCATTCTTCTGAGATTGGTAAAATAAGAACCCAGTCTGTTGGGGGTAATATGCTGATGTTGTAAACTTCCCAGAGAGAGCTATAAAGCACAATGGGGCAGTATAAAAGTCTAAGCGTTGTTGCTACTGCTATTAAATGAGTCTTATTGCCATGGAGGCAGATGCTGGATTGCACCCTGACTTTTAATACAAAAAGGCAAATTTTCCTCCAAGTATCTTGGTGATTTCATGAAATCCCTGTAATTTGCTTGGGAGGGAACAGGAATGGATGCTATTGCTTCTTCTGGAATGCTTTCAGCCACTCAGCACAACAGCAAACACCAAACAGTCCCGGCCCTGTGCTTAGTTTCTCAATCCAGAGAATGTAGGCCAGGAAACTGGCTCTTTCACTGCACTATGCACTTGATACACTGCACTTTTGCCTTAATGGGAGGCAACATCAGACTTCTTAAATTGCTATGTTCCATATTTATGTCAAATAAACCTTCCCACCATTCCCATTGCCACTTTAATGGAAACAAAAAAGTAGTATAAATGCATTTGACAACATAGTGTTACCAATTTGTGCTATATTATTTTGGGTGGCCACAAAAGGGTAGCAAAGAGGCTAACCACAACTATTTGCTGCCATCTAGTAGTCATTATAATATTTGCAGCCCAGGTATTGTCCTAGGACAGTCATCAGGTTGAAGTCTAGGCTCTACAATATAATAGAAGATATGCTACAACAGGTACATTTCAATTTTTAAAGATACGTTGGGACACTACTCAGAAATCATGGTATATCTCCTATCTCCTTTCCCACAAATATTCAAATACTAACAGGCTCCACCAGTCATAACTTTCAGGCTGGGAAATCTGAGAGTTGTAATCCAATATATTGAAGAGCATCGGGCTGCAGCATATTACATTATATAATTTTTATGTTTAATTTGCCTTTAAATATAAAACATTTGAACAGTTTCTTCTGTTATTATATGCTATCAAGTCATTGTTGAGTCTTAGTGACCACACAAATTGTCTCCATGGTGATCTCTCCCTAACTTTGTCTTTTCCAATGTTGTATCTATGGCCATACTCTTCTCTTTCCTTCCATATTTCCCAGCATTAGACAGCTAGATCTTCACATAATGGGTGCAGAATAATTTGACTCAGGTTATTTGTGACTTGAGACCACTGGGCTGATTTGTACAGTGATTCATTGGTTTGTTTTCTTGGCACTCTGTGGTATTCTCAGGAGCCTTTAAGACCAAAGTTCAAAAGCATCAATATTCTTCCTAACCTGATTCTTCAAAATCCATTTTTCACTTCTATAGGGTGTCATAGGATACATCATTGATTCTTTGATTCTGGTTTCTATAGCTGTAGACATCACAGCATTTGAATACCTTTTCCAAGGCCCTCATGGGGAGTTTATCATTGCTGGCCTGCAATGTTCTGCATTTCATGATTTCTTGTTCTTTGTTGATAGTTGATCCTAAAAGGCAAACACTACCTCAATATCTTAATTGTCAAGTCTACGGGTGGTTATCTTATTATCTTATCTTATTAATTTGGTTTTCTTTATTTTAGTCTCATTTTTTTTTCATTATATTCCTAGACTTTATTCCTAGAGCATTTGGATTGTTTGCATTTTTATCTAATTCTGCCTCATACTTTATCAAAATAATTAAGAATTCATTATTAGCAAAAAGTCAGTTAAGGCTGGGAGACTGAGAGTTCTAGTCCAGTCCTACCATAACCAATTGGGTGACCTTGGGACAGTCACTCTTAGCTCTAGGAAGCAAGCAATGGCAAACCCCTCCCATAAACTTTGTAAATAAAAGTTTGCAGGGGTGTATCCAGGCAGTTGCCAGGTGGCATAAACTAACACGAAGGCACCTGCACATATTATTAGCAACAAACCGTCCTGCCCTTAAAATCCATTAACACACAAGAGAATTAAAAACATGAATCATTGCTTAACTGGTGAATTGTTAGATCTCTAAAGAAATTTAATCTTTAAAAGTGAATTGTTGGTAAAGCTTACTAAATATGTGAAATGTATCAATATATAGAAGTAATTCATTATCCAGCTGATGTGTGTGTGTGTGTATGTATGATTTCTCCATGTTTTTTGCTTTCTATAACTCTTAGTTGTTTGAGTTGAAATGAAGACAGAAATGAATAACATAAATACATGCTTATGTTTATATTTTAATAAATTATAGGATTAATATCTTCACGGCGTAATCAAGAAAGATATTTTACATAAATCTCCTGGATATATCTGGGTCTTGGAAAATTGGCTCTAAATTGATTGCATGTTGTGCTAAAATAAGACTAATCCTTTGCAACCCAGAATTGCAACTCTGCTTTTAATGCTAGTTGGGTTCACACAATAATTAAACCATTTGCAAATCATAGTTAGTTGGTTGAACCACAGGTGGCTGCTTAATGTTCTAGTCTAAACAATAGGCCACAATTGTTTACATACAACACTTTAAGGTGAAGCAAAAATTGTGGTCTCAAAATTATAAAATGACAATGTCAACAGCATAAAAAGAAAATTTGTATAAGATGTTTTACAGCTGGCATTTCCCTCCCGACAAGAATAGCAAGAATCTGAAGAACAAATCTGAAAAATGTTGGAAATATCATCAGACACCTGGCTCATATTACCATATGTGGTGGACTTGTGCGGATGCTAAAAAATACTGGATTAAAATCCACATGTGGTTGGAAAAAATGACAAAAAACCATATAGACTTGAAACCAGAGATATTTTTA
Organism: Hydrophis major; assembly: GCA_033807585.1. NCBI lineage: Eukaryota > Metazoa > Chordata > Lepidosauria > Squamata > Elapidae > Hydrophis > Hydrophis major. Next base: position 23,564,854 of record CM066343.1, on the reverse strand, counting down.
TTGGGAATTTTACCTGAAATATACAGTAAGGACTTGAAATATTTGATTGTAAATGTATTAACAGCGGCTAGGATTGTATTTGCCAAAAACTGGAAAAATGAGAAAACACCATCACAGGAGGAAAGCATTAAGAAAATATTGGAATGTGCTGAGATGAATAGATTGACATTTGAAATTAGAGAAGAGGATAAACAATTTTATAAAATTTGGGATCTATTCTATCAATGGTTAGAGAATAAAATACAGTAATGAAATATGTAGACTTTTAGGGGGTGGAGCTGGCGTCACAACTATACGGCATGCGATCTTGGAGGTCTAAGATCACTGCCGATATCTTTGCTCCTGGATGGTCCAAGTGGATCTAAACCGTCCTGAAGAGACGGTGAATATAAAGAGCGCATCCTGTTGATCCCAGGGATATTGCAAAGTCCCTGGTAGATCCAGGAGAAGTTCTTTTTGCCAGCGGCAAAGAGGCAGCCATTAAAGCTACTGAAGTTGAGACAGCTCCAAAACAAAAGAGAACGAAAGAGAAAGTGTGCCGGTTTGGTGAGAACTTTTCTTTATTTAAAGATTTGAGAGGACACCCTAAGGAAAAGAAAAAATCTGTAAAAGTTTTTTGACAGAAGTCAATAAGCGGCGATTTTAAACAGGAATCTCAAAGTAATTTTTTTTTTCTTATTGCTGATGATCCTATATTTTGAAACTGGACTGGTTTTTTCCTTTTTTTTTTAATTTACTCTTTTCTTTCCCCTTTTTGATTTTATAATATATTAAGCTAGAGACTCCCTTTTAGTCTTTTTTTTTTAATATTTTCTTCCTTTTTAAACTAATTCTTATTATACTCTGCCAGAAAAGGAGGAGGAAAGTGAAAGCTAAAGAAACTTTGTAACACTGCCAACTAGAGGCTTGGAAATACTCTACTTTTTCTTTGACCAGACAAAGCTGAGAAAGAATTGAGACTTTTTTTCAAGGACATTGCCTGTTTGATAAGATAGAGGGAAGAGCATGGAAGAGTATTATTGCAGGTGCTCTTCTGGGTTTCTATCCACAGCTGGAGCCTGGTGTTGAAACCTAGGGAAGCAAAATAAATCACATTATGGCTTCATTAACTAGGTTAATGTGTACAGTCCGTAGGGTAAATTGATATAGTATCTCCTGCCTACTTTCTTATCCTTATCCTGTAATTCTTATCCTTTGTTATTTTTCTAGTATGAAGAACAAACTTCATTTCAACTTAGGTCAACAGTAATGTATTAGGAAAGGAATTTTCTGCTGCAAACACAAGGTATTTCAACTCAAGGGCAAGGTGTGAATTAAAGATAAAAAAGAATACACCTACTAGGTTTCTGGTTCTGCATGGCTTCGGTGGCAGCAGGAATTCGCGACTGTTCGCGATTCCTACTGCGCTTGCCGCCGAGGTACCCCTGATCCAAATGGGTCAGGGGGATTTGGCTGCCCTGTAGGTACAGCTGAAGAGAGAGGGGAGCCGGACAGGGGGTTGGGGGTGTCGCAGACCCCCTCCTTGTCCAGAAAAACTCCTTTTTCCTGAGGTGGTGGAGCGGCGGTCAGCAATGGCCGCCACGAAGAAGCCTGCAACCGGGTAAGATCGTGCTTGAGGAAGCAAGAAAAGTGAAAGTGCTGGCTGAGCCGGGTCAATCAACATCTTTTAAACTTATTGGAACTGAACTGTTTGAATTGCTGGAGGATACATTTTATCCCTAAGAAGATTGGAAAGCGGCGGAGAAGCTTTTAAAGGGAACTTTTTTTTTCTTCACTCTCCCACCCCATAGAAACAGCAGATGAAGATTTGAAATTTATTTGGGCACTGAAGGCGAACTATTTTGAAAGTTGAAGTCAAGGGATAAAAGATTTCTTGGACACTGGACTTAAAAATTTAAGAAATTGGAAAACCCTTATTAGAGGTATGGATTTCTGATCATTTAAAAATTGATGTTGCAAGTGGGAAGGGAGAGGAAAAAAATTGGAGCAGAAGTGGAAAAAGGAGGAGATTGCCTAGAATCCCAAAGAAAGATATAGGGTAATTGGATCTCTTTGATTAAACTGTAACCCCAGAAAGAGAAATAGAAGAAGGAAGAAAAGTATTTATCTTTGGAACTTCTTTTGAACTATTTTTGATTAAAAATACTTGGGTAGTTGTTTTGGGAAAAGTTTCTCTTTTTATGATGGCATCGCTTGTGGATGAATTAAAAACTGAAAATCAAAAATATAAAAAGGAAGAACAAGATGGAAAAGATACTTTGGGCACTTTATTTCAATTTTTAGAAATGGCGTTATGTACTTATGAAAAGTTGATTACGCAGCAGAATGACTGGGACAAAGAAGAAGAGGAACAAGAAGCCATCTTTGATGAACAATGGGTTTTTTCCGGGGAGGAGGAGAAAGAGGATAAGGGGATTTTAAGGTTTCAAAAAACAACCAAAAAAGAGAAAAATGAGAGGAAAGGTGGTTGTAAGGTTAGAAAGCATCGGAAAGGGAGTAAGAAAAGGGAGGAGGAGAGACAAAGGGGTAAAAAGGGCAAGGAGAAGAATAAGCAAGAGAGAAAGGGGGGGAGGAGAAGCCTCAATGGTGGGAAGCAAGATCTAAAGAAAAAAAGCTTATTTAGAGACAATGGGTGAATCTAATTAAGGACAAAAAAAGGGGGGATTCTGTAAGGTACATAAGATTGTGTTTTTATATGTGTATTTAGAGTAGAACCTTTCTTATAAAATTTATTGTGTAATTTTAGAATCTACTAAACAGAATCCCAAGATAAATTAAGTGTTATATGAAGTACTTTTAAGTTAGGGCAATGAGTTAAAGACGTTACTCCAATTGGTGTATAGGAGAAGTATAGTAAAAGAAAAAAGATGAATGAATAGTTGGAAATAGAACAGACAAAGAATGTTATTGAAAATGGTAATAAGATAGGGAAGGATATATAAAGTGAATATGATATGTAAATTTCGTCTGTGTGAAGAGTTTTAACTCAGGATCAAGCAGCTTTCAGAAAAGATGTTTTAAGTTTTGTTATGTTTTTTGTGTTTTGTATGTTGATAAAAGGCAAAAAAAATTTAATTAGCAAGAAATAATTTGGATGAAAAGGAGAAGTTGGGATAAGATATGAAGTTAAATAGATAAAGTAAATATTGATATTATAATTTGGAATCATTATGTTCTATTGGTTTTCTTCTTTAATTACTACTATTTTTTTTTTTAGAAAATAATTTATAAGCTGTTATGCCTTGATTGTCTGTGCACTGTTTTTGTAAAATTAATAAAATTTGTTTTTTAAAAAAAAGAATACACCAACTAGGATATAGATTAGAGAATAGGGAATTTATTCAGGAAATATAGCAAACATTGCTTGGGCTGTATTTACATTCTGCACCCATAATTTCTGCATCTCTGGTTCTGCCCAAAGTAAATCAATTCCAGTACCATTATTTTCAAAACAATTGATTTTAGTTGCAATTCTGTATCGACACTTCTAGAGCAAGTGAACATACATGTGAAATGTGCTAAGCCGGATAGCACTGGAAATAACTTGTTCAGATTAATGAGATTAGAGATTAGCAGTTTCTGCTAAACATTGTATTTTGTTACTATCAAAACTGCTGTTTACTTATTCCTTATTCCTCATTCCCGAAACAAATAGTTATTTTGTTGCACTTTGTCACATTCTTCCTTCAAGAAATTTATGCTGGGGGGGGGGGGTGCCATGCCTTTCCCCAGTTTAGAACCACAGCAACCCTATGAGGTAGGCTGAGCAAAGATTTGCCCAAGTAATCTTAATCATAGTGTAGGGATTTGAAATGCCATTTAATTAGTTTGTACTAGTCAGATAATTGTTAGGCAGTGCATTTACTGTTACAAGTTGTTTCTTCCACTGAATTAATTAACCAAACGTTCCAACTTGATTGCTTCATTATTATAAAAAGTAAAATCCTTCTTTCTTATGATATCTCAATGGTGTCTTAATTAGACCCTCAGGGAAGCATCTTAACAACATGAAGTACCCTCCATAGAGGAGGACATATGAAATATGTCTCACCTTTGCTCGGTTCGCTAGGATGGCAGAGGAACTGGTGAGTCAATCAACTAAGATCCAGTATTATACATTCCTTCTAAATTGGTTTCAGAAGCAGTAAAGTAGGGTGGTGGTGGTGGTGGAAAAGCTGGCTAGGTTTACATAAGCCATGGCTTGCCTAATCAGTTTATTAAATAAGCCACAATTGGATGGGTTCACGAACACACTGAGCTATTAATTGTGTCTTAGAAACCACAATGCCCAACACAAATCAAACAAACGACATCATGGATCAGTAATACAATATATGAAACTGATTGATCTCTTAACTGAAGTAGTTAATGAGTTTTAGTACACGGTAGAAGGAGAAAGGAGGAAAAATCACTCTCCCAGATACAGTGGTTGGTTATTTCTTCTTAATGTCAGTCAAGGGTCTCCCAGCTTCTCAGATAATCAACTCTGCGAGTAAACATTTGTATCAACAGGGAGGTCTTAATATTTCATCAAATCCCTGTTCAATTAAGCCTTGTTTGGGACCTAAATTTAGAGCAACTAAAAAACTATTTTCTGTATAATTTATGGGACAATCTTTCAGATACTTGCCTGTTAGGCATATCTCCAAGATAACTTCATATTTTCTTTATAATGTTTAGGCATAATTGTTTATGCCTCTGCCAGGTGATATACTGCCTCAAAGTATAATAATAGATTCCACAATTCTTGATAGGACACTGACCTGATCCAGCAAGACAGTCCCAGTTATGTATTTAACCAACCAACATTTTGATTAAACACATATTAATATGTTTAATCAATGCCATCACAACCTCACTTTGTTTGTAATGATCTGGTAGTAAAAGGCTATCTTCCTTGCTGGAACTATGGAAAGGACAGTGTATGATTAGCCTGTAACGAGCAAAATCTCTGAACTAATTTAATGAACAGAGCAAACTGATACTAATTTGTTTGATTTTTTTTTAACTTATCAGAGGTCTGTGGCTTCCTGTGATAGAAGTCAGCTCAAGGTAGAATTGACTAAATAGTTCGTATATATTGGGTCTCCATGCATTCATACCTAAAAAAATGCTTGAGTAGCCAGTGGAACAGTTCCATTGTCCTAAAAAAGTGGTATGTTGAGGGTGTGTTATTAAGAAACCGATGAAACACACCATATGGAAATGATGCTCAAAGTTTCTTTGTGGGTTTAGGAGGAAAGCAATGTGTTACTTAGACAAAAGTTGGTTGCCTTAACTGTTGAATCCTGTCCTTTGCTCTGACAGTTATCCTACTTCTTCCTTCTGGGTTTGGTTGCTTATCCCAGTTTCTACTATATCCTGCGTTGGGTCCTGGTGCACATGTGGAGAATGGAATTCTGCTTTGCCGTCTACATAACTGCCAGGTGGGAGGCTCCCTGCAAACCTAGAAGAACCACAGGCTGAAAGACTAGGGGAGAAAACACCCTCACAGCTCTCCCAGGGGCATCCGCCCGGCCACTTCTACCCACTCCTGTTTTACAAAACCAGCATGCTACAATGCTCACAGTCAGCCATAAGGTGTCACTGCTGATTTAGTTACTTCTTCCTCACAGCCAATTTCTCTTTTACCTATCAAAGGTTCTATCAGGGTCACCTCCTAGCAGGTGGAAGATTATCCTTAATGCATTGGGAGGGGAATGGGTTAACTGCCCCATAGTCTCTTTTTCCCACCCACCCCTCCATAAATTGAGCTGAGATTATAGGCTTAGCCAAATTTCCAGCGATCCTGCCAGAGAAGGGAAGAGGCAGAGCTCAAGGAAGTCAGACTTTGGTGTTCCGGGGGTTAAATGATGATGATGAAGCCTGATTAGCTGCCTTGGAAAAAGAAGAGCAATGCTCAAATAGCTTCCAGATGGAAAGAAGCAATGGATTAACTTAGCGGATTCTGCTGTGGGATGTTAAGGACGCCGATATCTGGGTCTCCAGCCTCATCCCTCTGAGATGCCCCAAACCTCCAGCTCAGCCTTCCAATCCTGAATCGGATCCATCCTACCTAGCTTCGCCCCCCCCCCAACTGGCAGGCCCCCCACAATCCTTTTCCACCCATACATAGATCTCATCTTCCGTCTCCCACTATGCCTTGCAAACTGGGCCCTGAGCTTCTTTAGCTGTGATTATTCAACGCTGAGCTGTGCCATCCTGCTCTTCTTTCTGCTGGTCCATCTGCACAGCGCAGTCCACTGTCTCTTTAAGTTGCTCCCGCACTGTTGTTCTGACAGCTGCTCCCCCTCCCTCCCTCCCTCCTTCCCCGACTGTGTCTCTCTGTGTCTGTCACAGCAGCTCTGCTAGGGACCAACCCTCCCGCCCGCCATCCCCCCTTCCCTCTCCATCCCCCCTTCCCCCCTGGGGGACCATGAGCCTTCCTCGTGGACACCCGGAGGGATCCCAGCCCCACTGACCCTCCCCATCCTCCGCTCTGCCCTCCAACCTCCTCCTCCCCCCATCACCCCAACCCTGCAGCCTGAGCGAGATGTTTCACGCCTTGGTAGCAGGGACCATTGTCTTTCCTGGCCTCTTCCTGTTGTCCAAGAACAGCCTCAAGTGGCTACCGGGCCTGCGATGGGAGGAGGCTGACGCGGTCATCGTCTCAGCCAGGTAACCAGGGATGCAGGAGGGGATGCCAGCAGGATCTAGCAGTCCAGAGGGTGGGCAGGAAGAAGGGCAGGAAGAAGAAGGCCTTAAGGATGAACTGCTGGGCACCTGGATTTTTGTAGGTTTGTTACTTTGATGAGGGTGGTTTTAAGGAAAAGAGGGAACTGTGGGTCCTGGGGAGGTGGAATGGGAAGGGAGACTGCAGGGGGAGTGGTGTCCTCATCCCCAGCAAGCTTTCCTGGTAGCTTCAAAAGGAGAGGTTAAAGCTGGAAGCCAATTCTTGGACTCATTGGGAATAGAATACAGTGCAATGAGTTTCAAACTCTCTTGGACCTATAAGGAATCTCTATAAATAGAAAAGTGTCCAGGATTTTCTAGAAGAAGCATTGTATTGAAGTCATGAGCTAATTGATGTTCCTAGGATCCCACATTGGGGGTGGGATCATTGTAGGAAAAGCAACCAGCACAATGAGAGCCAAAAGGGTGTCACTGCTACCTCTTGATAATCCAACAGTAGTGATAACTCAATAAAGTCAAGCAGGGTGTTTTGAGCCTGGGATCACCAAATGGGTTATTGGAGTCCCTGTAAGTTTATTATGCTCTGAGTAAAGTATCCACAGCTCTGCACTCCAAAATGGAAATTCTTTTGAGAATAGGAGTCTTTTAGGAGGCTAGATGTTTTGTTGGGAGTATAGGAAGAGATGCTTTTTAAAAAGTGGCATGCGGTAAAAACTCCAGAGATACCTTCTAAGGTGGGGCAGGGGACACCCAATTGCCCTCATCATGTAGGATATTTTAAGCATGAAAGCCTGTCTATTGACTGACTTCTGGAATTACTTGAGAATGCAGCAGGGTCAATGGGCAGCTGAACCATTTAGCCATTGGTATTTATCTTCAAATATAACCAGCCAATGGTAGTTGTTATGGGATGGTGAAAGATGCATGGGTTGGAATTAAAGCTGTTGGTCAAGGCTAGCAGAGTTCTGGAGCATTGTAATAGTCTAGGCCAGCTCCTGTGTCAGGTTGGGATTTAGAATTATTGTTTTGGCCTCATAACTTCAGACCTAAAATGGAAATAGGGTTTTAGAATCCAAGAGAAGAGGAAGGAGAAACCAGTTACTTAAACTTCTTACCCTTTCCCATTCTCCTATCACAGACTTGTCTCCTCAGTGCAGGCCATTATGGCTTCCACAGTTGGCTACATCATCTCCTCATCCTGCAAGCACATTATCGATGACCAGTAAGTCAGCATTTATGGTGTAATGCCAGGGCAGCACTGTTGTGCAGCAATCTCATTTCTACCCCAACCCCATCTCTACCTTGTTTTCTGAGTGCAGCTCAGCCAGCATCTTGGCAAGGTCACACTACTGAGAAACCTGATACCTGCGCCAGGAGTGGCACCAAATTTAGAACAGGATGACAGTGACATGTTCCAAGCAGATGTACCGCAATGAGTAGGCTGGATCAGGAAGCTGGGCAGAGAGTTTGGGGCCACCAACAGGAGCACTATGGTCAATAGCAGTGTAGAGTGAAGCACTGGGTTGTGGACCCAACAAGAGTGTGTTCAGGATGCTGTTCTGAAAAGAGGTGTTTCAGGATTATGGGAGTGGTGGAGGCAAGATGCTTTGCATATAAAGATTGTACCCACCACAAAACTTAGTAGAGGTGTTAGAGTAAAATAAAAGTAGTAGTAGGGCAGAAACTAAGCCTTGTTGAACAATAAAATGCTGTCCATGGTGCTGGGGGGGGAAAAACCAGTGGGCCTCTGAATTAGTAACTTACCCTTTCAGCACCATGGACAGCCCCACACAAACTGCAGCAAGTCTTCCCATTTCGGTCCTGTACTGTATTCCTAAATCCTCATACAATATAAGGGAGAGTTGATTTCCACAATATGTGCTGGAAATAAGCTCCGGGATCAAATTTGTCAGTCCCTCTGGCTTCTGGGAGGGCTGCCAGACCTCAGTTTCTGCAGAATCCAATTTGGCACTAGGGCAGTTCTGCAGGACAAGAAGGATTGGAAACGCAGCACAAGTCCACACTGGGGAATCCTGAGGACAGAGCAGGGTAGAGATGAAGGGTTTGGGTAAGTTATGGCAGGAGGTGTCATTGGATCTATTTCTATCATGTCCTTTCTTGCTTTTTTTTCCCAAGGATAGTTTAGTTTCTCATTAGTGAATTTAGTTGGGATTAATTCCCTCCCTGGGTGATGTTAGATAGGCATGTGGGAGCAGCAGAGAGAATTAGACCAAAGGAACAGCTGCTTCCATTGCTGATTTGCATTCTGTGTATGTGTAATTAGGTTTTATTGGGCATCCAGTGACGAGGAACTCCCGGGCCCTTAGGAGAGGAGGAGGTTAAAACAGAGGGAAGTTGGATTGTTGGGTCCTCTGCCATGAGCTCTGATTGGATGTGCACAGAAGGAGGGAGCTATGAGATAAGACTTCTCTTAAAGATGTGAAAACTGCCTCAGCATTTTTATTTTCACAAAGATATCACAGTGCCCCTTACACAGCAAATCTCTTTCTGGGAAGTAATGTGAGGTCCCCCTGGCAATATTTCAACACTTTTGAAGTATCCCCTTCATTGACCCTCATGCCTAAAAAGCAAGAAAGAATGCTTCCTGTGTAGGTCTGTCAGCATGGAAATCAAATACTGCTGTGTCCATCCTGAAAGCAAACAGCCCATTCCTTCTAAATGTGCTTCAGACCAAATGCCCTATTTTTTCTTAGGTCTGGACCTCACAAGGACGTTTGAGCTTAGCATCCTGCATTGCACTACTGCTTTGGCATTTGGCCTAATCACCTTGCATGGAGCAGAAAGTATCATCAGCAGGAATGTTTGGGAGCAGGGAAGAGATAGCATAGAGAGCTGAGCAAGGGATATGATGATTAAGAAATTGGGTCCCATCTATAAATAAACCCTGTTTTATTTACCTCTATTTCAGCTGCTCTTTAGCATTTTCAGAAATGAGTCCAGATCAGGAAATTCTTTTTAAAAACCTGTATTTTAAGTCATTTTAAGTAGAATGAGTCTAAGTCCAATGCTCTGAATTTACATGAATCTTGGTGCCTTTTTATGGAGTTGGTGGTTACTAAGCAAAGTTGAAAGCATGGGTCCCAGACAGATGCTAGCAAGCCAAAGCATCCCCGTTCATAAAGGCCAGAGGGAAGTAATATGGAAGGATCCGATAAGTAAGGAGGAATTGCTAATAGTATACCTGTCCTAGGCGCAGCAGTGTCGAGTATCTTAGAAATTAAGGTGTAGGCAAGATAAAAGTGGAGAGAAACCACATTTGCTCCAGAAGTGGAAGGTTGTGATCAGGATCAGGGAGTGAGGGGGGGGGAGGGGAGAAAGACAGGATGATGTGAGCAAGGCAAAATCTATGTTACCATTGTCCTTGGGAGTGAAGCACATCGGCATGTCATCAATTCCTCATTGATTGTGGCCTTGAGTCTGTTCCATAGGGGTAAAAAGTGTCCTGCTCTTCCATCCCTTTGCTTGTTAAGTGTTAAGTTATCTGCAGGGATTACTGTGTCTATTAGCTGCTTATATTCCTTTACCCCTTTTTACCTCCTGCAGGCACTGGCTGACTTCCAGCTACACCCAGTTTGCAGTCCCTTACTTCATCTATGATATCTATGCTATGTTCCTGTGCCATTGGCACAGGTACCAGGTCAAAGGGCACGAGTCAAGATGCGTTGAGACCCAGACGCTGCACACTGCCATCCGTGCCTACTTGCACAAGGAATTGCTGATGGTGATTCACCATCTTTTCATGGTGTTGGTTTGCTTCCCTGTGTCTGTGGTGAGTGGAACCAGGGTGGGTGGGTGGGTGGGTGGAACCCGTATGCACAGATGAGGATGGGAAGGGAAGGGATGGGCTATTGATCCCTGCAGCAGAAGCTGCCAATGAGGATGTGGTGCTCTAGAAGATGCTGCCCCACCGGCCCAGGTCTGCCACCTTTATCCCTTTCCCCCTTTCAGCTGTGGCGTCAAGGCAAAGGTGACTTCTTCCTGGGTTGTATGTTGATGGCTGAACTCAGTACCCCTTTTGTCTGCCTGGGAAAGGTACTTATCCTGGTGAGTATCACCTGCAACTCAGCTTCTCTTAGGGGAGCCAGGGCAGAGAGAGGTTCGGATTGGTTTTCACCTTGGAGTACATTACAGGTATACCCCCTTGACTAATAACCATAAATAGTCCTCGACTTAACCACAATGGAGCCCAAACTTTATGTGGCTAAATGAGAAATTTATCAATGCCCCATTTTACAACTTTTCTTGCCACATTTGTTAAGTGAATCATGGCAGTTGCTAAATTAGTAACATAGTTGTTAAGTGAATTCGGCTTCCCCCTTGACTCTGCTTGTTGGAAGCCTTGCAAAAGGGGATCATATGACACACACACCCCGGGACACGGTAGCCATCATAAGTTGTGAATCGGTTGTCCAAGCATCCAAATGTAAATCCACGTGGCCATGAGATTGCTGCCATGGTCCGAAGTGTTAAAAAAACCGGTCATAAGTCATTTTTTTCAGTGATGTTGTGACTTTGAAGGTCCCTAAAGGAACTGTTGTAAGTCAAGGACTACCTGCATTGACTTAGTGACCGTTGAAAGTTATAACTGCACTGAAAAAAATGACTTACAATCATTGCTGCATTCCCCACAGTCACATGATCATAATTCGGGCTCTTGGCAACTGGCATTTATCTACGACAGTTGCCGTGTCCTGGAGTCACCTGAACGCCCTTCAAAACCTTCCCAGCTGGCTTCCAATAAGTAAGTGGGGGAAACCAGATTCCCTTAATGACTAACATTTTCATTCGCTTAACAAACGCAGCGAGTTTTCTTAACAATCAAGGCAAAAAAAAGTTACAAAATGAGATGTGACTCACTTAACAACCCCCCCTTGCTTAATAACAGAAATCCTGGTCCCAATTGCGGTCGTAAGTCGGGGACTACCTGTATAGGTTTTATATATTGGTTGTTTGGTTTGTTGACATTTTACATGGTGTTTTCATTTATTAGATGTCCAGAGTTGGTAGGGTAAGATGGGAGACCGTACAGAACTAAAGACATAATGGGAAGGCAGAAGAGTTAGTCAACCTGACCCGAATCTGCCTTTCAACTCTCTTTTTTCCCTCTCTCCGCAGTACAAGAAGCAGCACACTCTTCTCCACAAGGTGAATGGCATGGCCATGCTAGTCACATTCTTCTTCTGCCGAATCCTGCTCTTTCCATATATGTACTGGGTATATGGGCAGTATGCTGGCTTGCCCTTCTACCGTGTACCCTTCTCCATCCCCGCCGAGTACAACTTGGGATCAGCCATCCTCATGGCTCCCCAGATATACTGGTTTGGCCTCATCTGCCGTGGAGCTTTCCGTGTCTTCCGTGCCCGGGGTACCGCCAAGGAACAAGTATTGCGAAACGGGCACAGGATGGATACTCAGGCACTGGACTAATGGCTCTCTTGCCCCCTCCCTCAGCTGCAAATGGACAAGCCGCCTTTTCCCCCTATGACTTATTTATTGGGGTGATGGGAGGGAGTGGGGAAGCTGGCTCCTAAGCCAAAAGGAAAAACGGGAGGGTCTGGGAAGGGGGCGGGGTATCTCAAAGAAAGTCTTTAGAGGGTATAAAACCAAAGTATTCCTTGGTTTGCTATGTGGAAATTCCTTTGTCTAAATTTGCAATGCTGTCGGTGTTTTGAAATGTCTTATGAGTTGGGTAGGGTTTGAACACAGAGTGTAGTCCTAAACCAAAGGGAATACTGAGTTTATCTATGTTCGGGAGATATTCAGGCCTATGGGGCATTGATCAAGAATCAATTGGATGTGGGCCTGTAGAGCAAAACCAGATTTCTAATATATCAGGGCTCTGCCAAGCCAACAAATGCATAGTAACTGTTGCTTGCTAAGCTATGATTAGACGATCTAAGATTTTCTGAGCATTGCTAGTCAAGGAGAGATCCACATGGCTTGCATGGGGGGCGATACTGTTACCTGAAAGCAGGGGTTACAAAACTTTGGATAGGAACATTGAGTCAAATTCTCCCCAATCCTATTTTCTTTAGACTTGCAGAATCTCTATTACATGTAAACAAGATGGAGAAATAATTACTGGGTTTGAATTGCCCTCACTCCAGGCAGCAATAGGCAAGAGGAGAATCTATCAGCAGAATTAGTTATATTTGTAGAATAACCAATAAGGAAACTCTTCATTTTTTGGATGCTAGTAAAATAACATGATCTTCAGTATTACAGGAACGTCATCTACCCAGGATATTTAATTCATTCATATGTGGGTGTGGGTGTGATCACACCCAGACACACACACACATTTATCCTCTGTAGCAAGATGACCGGAGGGGTGCTGCTTAAAGAACACATGCCCCACTCCCCATAGCAATAACCAAGCAGCGGGAAAACTCTCCTCTCGACACCTTCTCCTCTGTTTCAGCACCGAACTCCTTCACTGCTCACTCTTAGATCCCCTCCTCACTTCATAGGGCAGGAATCTAGCTGTACATAAAGAGCAGGGGGGAATGTATTTATAACCCAAGATCTGCCAAGTATTAAAGGAGCCTTTATCTACTGTCAGTGGAGGGGTTGTGTGTGTCGTTTATTAATTCCAAATCCCCAGCCCTATGTGTATTGCTGAACCCTGTATTCGGATCACTCTTCCCCTAAAACCTTTTGAGGATCACTTAGCTGTCTTTACAACGCTCCCTCTTTAATCTTCTTTTATTTATTTACTTATTTCTATCCCGCCTTTATTGTTTTACAAATGACACAAGGTGACAAACGTGTCCACCACACTTTCCTTCTCCTATTTTCCCCACAAGAATATTGTGAGGTGGGTTCAGCTGAGAGCGAGTAACCAGCCTGAAGTCATCCAGCTACCTTTTATGCCTAAAATGGGACTAGAACTCACTGTCTCCTGGTGATTGGCCCAAAGTCACCCAGCCAGCTTTCACGATTAAGGTGGGGCTTGAATTCACAAGTCTCCCACTTTCTAGCCTGATGCATTATTCCTTCATCAATGAATATCTTGCAAATGCATGCAAATTCAAAGGCCTTTTACTTAACAGGAAGGGCCAGGGAAAGGAGCAGAAGACAAGCCGTTGGCTCAGAAACTCTAATCGTCTTCTCTCTAGTCGTGTTGTTTACGGAAAAGCCTGAAATGAGGAAGGATGGGAAATCAGATCCTGGAGGAAAATGTGTGGGCACAAAATGTGGCTCTTGAGAGCAACAGTGGAAGGGGATTCAGCCAAGACCCAGCAGATGTGGGCTGGTACAACACTTACGCTTGGACAATCTGAAAAACAAAGAACAGCAGGATGAGGAAAATGGATCCCACCAGGATGTAGCGTAGCAGCTGAGGGAAGGCGCCTAGAAGAGACAAAGAAAGGGGGCTACTCACGGACCACTAACAGACACGGAGGAAGCCCACTGTTCAGAAACAAGCTAGGAAAATGGTTCACAGGCTTAGGATCTAACAAGCAGGCATTCTGTAAAAAAAACCAACCCAAAGCAGGGATTTGGAGGCATAATCTATGTGTTACGTCAAGCAAATGATCTCCCTTGGACTTCTTTTTCTAATAAACAGATTTAGAAGCCCCAACATGGAGGGGTGGGAGAAGGGAAAAATGAGGGCTGTAAAAAAGGGAGGATACAACACACGTGGGCGATTTATGCTTCTTTTAGCCCTGTGGTATACTTCTCATGTGTTGCCTGGTTTTATTTTTTTCAGAGGGGATTCTGGCAATCTTTGGAACAGTGTTTCTCAACCTTAGCAACTTTAATATGTGTGACTTCAACTCCCATGCTGGCTGGGGAATTCTGGGAGTTGAAGTCCACCCATCTTCAAGCTGTCAAAGTTGAGAAACACTGCCTTGGAGGGAATACAAACTGATGTCTCACTTGGAGCAATAAATTCAGGCTTTTCTCCAATAAACTTATAGACAACTAGGATCTTCTCTTTATCGGAGTCAGGGTAGTCAAACCAGGGTGTCTCATGGGATAAGGACTCCATTGTCTTGTTGGCATCCTCTAGTTTTTCCACAGGTGCTGTGGGCAAAGAAATAAGAAACATGCCCATCAGATAACACAGGAAAGCATTCCTGATGTCAAAGGGAAGTTACGCTCCCTAAATTAAATTAAATATTACTACTGATCAAGGATGAAGTATATCATTCCTCCCTTACTTTTATATCTATTTTTTTTTCTATATTCTTTCCTTTAATATTTTATAGAAGCTCTCTTTTAAGCATTCAATACCCATCTGTTGTGTGGTCAATTAATTGTTCCCCTGATTCTTGTTTAGAAAATGAACAAACTTTCCCACTGCAATGCATATGGCCAGGAACTAATGAAAAAGTGCTGGAGTTTATCAAAATACGTTTTTTTCCATATGTGGATGCTGCTACGATTGTAAACTCTAGAAGTATCCCAAGTCATTCCAACATCTCTTTTATAGTTTAAAAAAGCATTAACCACTTTTAAATAGTGTTAATCAACTTTGGTCTGGAACGGAAATACCACACTATGCTGGAGACTCTACCTAAATACAACTCTGAGATAAAAAAATGTATCCATGTAAAGTTGTGGAATTGTATTGTGAGCAGAATTTTTTTTCAGATGCACACAGGCTCTAAGAAACTGCCTATTTATGCTGAGAACCTCAAAGAATGGATTCATTAATAGAATAATCAGTATATTGACTTTACATTTTTGGAGCCTGGGTTCCTCATACAGTACCCAGATGCCATATGGATGATTTAGTTCTAGTTTGGTAGGTTGAATAATGTGATTATTTTGCCAGACCATAACAGAACAAAATATGGGTTAGTGTTGTATAAACCCAAACGAAGATTGAAGTTTCCTTTTAGTTATCATAGCTTGTACTAATACCACTCTATAAAGCCTTAGTAAGACCACACCTAGAGTACTGCATCCAGTTTTGGTCAGCACATTATAAAAAAGTTGTTGAGACTCTAGAAAAAGTACAGAAAAGAGCAACCAGGATGATTAGGGGATTGGAGGCTAAAACATACAACAAATGGTTGCAGGAACTGGGCTTGGCTAGTCTAGTAAAGAGAAGGACCAGGGGAGACATGAGAGCGGTCTTCCAATATTTGAGGGGCTGCCACAGGGAGGAAGGGGTCAAGCTATTTTCTAAAGCACCTGTAGGCCAGACAAGGAATAATGGATGGAACCTGAACAAAGAGAGATCTAACCTGGAAATAAGGAGAAACTTTCTGACAGTAAGAATAATCAACCAATGCAATAGAAGTTGCCCTCAGAAGTTGTGGGAGCTTCATCACTTGAGACTTTCAAGAGGAGATTGGACTGCCATTTGTCAGAAATGGTGTAGGGTCTCTTACTTGGGTGGAGGGTTGGACTAGATGACCTACAAGGTCCCTTCCAACTCTGATTATCTGTTATCTGTCTGCAAAAACATGGGTGATCACTAGATGGTAGCAGAACTGCCCACTATTTTAACCAGCAATGCAGGAACTTAACCAGAGATCTGTTGTGCTTGAATTAAGTATACCAAAGAATAAGTGTAATAGTTGGAATGAAGACAGATAATATTAAATTTTAGATAAGTGGAGAAATTTGGCAGGAGGGACTGGGCTCACCTTCCATTAGTTGATCAATCCATTTTTCCTTGGAAAGATTTGCAAAATTGTATAAGATGCAGAGAAACAAAGATTGCACTTGGCTTGGCATAATGGCTCAATCTTTCTCTCTCACATCTAAACACACATACCTGATGACCTCACAGTGCATGCTTCTCTCCTCACATTCCAGCTGACTTTTCCACCACAACCACCAAGATTCTACCACTCCACCCATCCAGGTTCTACCGTTGCTCCCAGGAGCAATCATTCCAAAAAAATACGAATAGCAAAGCAGAGGATGACATGCAAAGAAATATATATTTATTTTATTGTTTGCCCCATCAAAAAGATTCCTGCATTCTGGGGAACCACAGTATTATATAGCACATGGTCCCCAGACATGTTCTTGTAAGGCACCCAATTAAGTAATAATAGAGTGGATTCATCTGGAGTGGTGTCTCCACCCCCCCAACCCCCCCAAAAAATTTTATGTCTTGGGCAGAATCCCCAGTAGTCCTCCAGCAGCCGTGAAGAGGTTAACAGGAGAAGAACCATCCGTAATGAGGGTGGACTGAATTCCCAGACCTTGGAGCAATTTGACCTGCAAGGAATAGAAAGCAGAAAGTCACGCATCAAGGGTTTCAAAATTTCAGATGAATATTTCTAATTTGTGGTCATGTTGGGGCATATGAGATATGTGGCTGCTCCTCTTGTACAGGTAGTGCTGGACTTACAACCATTCATTTACCAACCGTCTGAAATCACACTGGCACTGACAAAAATGTGACATGACCAGTTTTCACAAAACATTTGCAGCATCCCCATGGTCATTAGATCAAAATTCGGGGGCATGGCAACTGGCAGGTATTTATGACATTTGCACTAACCTGGGGGTCCTGTGATCACCATTTGTAACCTTCCCAGTTGGCTTCTGACAAGCAAAATCATTAGGGAGGCAGAAGCCAGATTCACTTAACGGTTGCATGATTCACTTAACTGTGACAAAAAGGTCATAAAATGGGGCGCAGCTCACTTGACCCAGGGGTGTGACACAAAGGAAACACAGTCAGATAATCAATAAGAGTCCCTTTATTATCTCCAACTTTGCCCCCAATGTCCAGGTTACCTTCTGGCTGGAGAAAAACTCTCCCAGGAACAGCCTCTGATTGCAGAAAATTCAGTCCAAAACAAAGTAAACACAAACTGTAACTTAAAATCCAAACAAGCCAAACTGAAGTAATTAGTTTGGCAGGGTAGGAGCAAGAATTTCAAACTTGAAAGCATGGCAAAACTCACACAGTTGGGAAGACGCTAGGAACATAAGATAAGCCATGACAACGTAAGATAAAGTCACATTTGTTCCCAACAGCCTGCCACACGTAGCTTGCCTTTTTTATAAATTGTATTCCCAGCTGCAGCTAATGAAGGGAATCAGGGCCCTTTTCTCCCCCATAATCCATGCAAGCCATGTTTCTCTCTTCTCTGATCCTCTCTATATGCCCTAGGACAGCGGTTGACAATCGGTGGGCCGCACTCCACTGGTGGGCTGTGAGAAAATTTTAGTGGGCCACAGAGAATTTTCACCCCTAGAACACCCCCACAAAGCAATTAATCAAGGCTGTGCAGAAACACAAGGCTGCGCTGCCCACATGGCCTGCGGGAACCCTCCTCGCCCACTCACTCCTTACCAGGTAAACTTGCCTGCTAAATTGCTATTTTTCCTTTTTCCGACCGTCATCTGTTCTGCTGTGCCAGGAGATTTAGATTAGCTAGGAAGCAGGAAATGGTTGGATTTCTTGCTTTCTAGCTAGTCTAGACCTTCGGCTCAGTACAGCCGATCCTCCCTTAGGACTGAAGGTTTGCTTGCAAGCAAATTCAGTGCAGACTCACGGCAAGCAAATTTGAGAGACTGAGCTACGCAATGGCAGATAGATAGATCACTGAATGATTCTGTGAGCAACTCAATCTGCCTGCTTTGCCTGATTTGGGGTAAAAGTTGCTCTTTTTTAAATAAAAAATTCAATATTTATATAAATATTTATAATATTTACATACAAGCCCTGCCCACCAAGCCACACCCACAAATTAGGCCATGCCCACAGAACCGGTTAGTGGTCCCTGGGATCTAAAATTATGAGTTTGGTGGTCCCTAAGGTCCAAAAGGTTGGCGACCCCTGCCCTAGGATGAAGAGGGGGTAGGCCCTGGATCTTCCTCTGAATTCCCTCTCCATTGTTCCACCTCCTCCCTGCTCTGCCCAGCTGGACTTTGCCCTTCCCCAGTTTCCTCCACAGCCAACAGAGCCTGCTCCCTGTCAGCTGTTCAGCTTCTTCCTCAGATTCAAACTCTAAGTGCTGTCTTGCTTACCAATGGAAATTTTGGGCTCAATTACGGGTTGTAAGTCAAGGACTACCTGTAGTTTATTGTGCCCCATGCTTTCTTAGATCAGTAGGAATGGTGTTCACCACTGCCACTTGTTTTCATGCCACTTGGCCCAGCCTGATGCTCTCCAGATATGGTAGAATTAACACTTCCAGCATTTCCCAACCGGAACTAGAGGAAAACCATATTGGGGAAGGCTGATCTGACCTCATTGCCAGTGGGTTGTTTTTTTTTAAGAAGCCACAGTCCACAGCCACTCATACCTGTTGCATTCTAACTCAAAATGAATAAACTATGAGTTTAAGCATGCCCATTTTTTGGAAGGACAATGTTCCCCTACCCCCTCTTTCTTTCCCTGTTTCTCACTTGCATCTCTGGCCCAGCCATTGCAATGTCACGGATTGTATTGGGTCCGAGGGATTTGATCACAGCTTCAAATTTCTTGACTTCCACAGCAGCCAGAGCTTCTGCCCGGGCCACCTCCAAGTCGATTTTTTCTTTGGAGAAGCGCAGCTCTTGTTCCTGGCCTTGTGTAAGACGCAGCAGTTCCGATTCCTGAAAAAGTTTAGAGAATAAAGGAAGGAGAAAGAAAAGTGGGCACACAGGCAGAACCCAAACATCAGAGTGGAAGAAAAGGAGTTACCAATGTGATTTCTGAAATACTCCGGCAACAATTCATACAAACCATTGCATACTATTTTTTATTCTGACTTCCTACTAGAGAAGCTCTATCAGCTGGTAGATCTTCTCTAGTTTGCCTTTTCTTTTCCCATTAAAGTCTTAATATAAAGTTCACCAAGACACCCATTCTATGAACGAAATTTATTATCTGCATATAAAACAATGGATGTCATCTAAAGACTTTAAGATTCAGCATGTGCTTCTTAAGACTTACAAGCAACTATCACCTGTCATCTGTTGAGTGCAGCACCTACTAGCATCCACAGCCCATTGAAGAAGTTTGAAGAAAAGATTGGACATCCATTTGTCCAGGATGCAATAAGGTCTCCTGCCTCGAGTAGGGAGTTGGACTATCAGATCTCTGAGGTCCCTTCCAGTCCTATGATTTCAGGATTCTATCAGTTATTATGTCAGAATACTACCAAATCACAGGAAGAATCTGACCCTTATAGTTTCTTCTTTGTCCTATATCTGACTAGAGATAGTTTGGTTTGTGAGAAAAAAGTCAAACACAAAATCGAGGCAATGTTTTTGCCAGGAACAACCAAACTTTTGATTTCTCCAGAACTTTTCATCAAGCAGGAATGGGAAGCAGCAGCCAAGTTAAAGAACAAGACCAGGAACTACAGCCTACAAGTGCAGTTCAGAGCTGGCTACAAGCTGCAGGTTGAATAGAGCTGGAGAGTGAGAACATTTGTCATCAGAAGATGCTTCATATATTTTAGATATAATTATGCCTAGTATATTGAGAGGAAAAAAAATAGCAGTATCCAATACAGGCTTTGTTCTGAAAATTAACAGCATTAAAATTGTGCTTTGATTAGGATCAAGCAAGTGAAAACTTTAAAATTCAGTGGCTAAAAACAGAGGAAGGAAGGAATTTAGGACCATATCATGCAATTCAGGGACTACGCCTCAACCTTCTAATTTACTTTAAGGGACAGAGCTGGTGTTTCTCAGCACTTTCTGGACATTTGATAAGTGGGGAGGGGGGGAGGGGGGATTTTGGGAGCCAAAATGACCTGAAATTGTCACTTTCTTTTTCTAGGCCAGTTTTAGGTAGTTTTCAGTAGAAGGAGGAAGAACGGTTAAGAAGAACAGGCAGGAAGGACTTGCAAAAAAAGCCTCCTCCTTCACCAATTATGAAAAGGCCCAATCTGGCCTGAAAAATTGAACTTTCAAGCCATTTACGGATGAGAATTGGTAACTTTCTGCTCTTATCGTCACCTTTTTCTTTTAAGGAAAAAAGAATCAAACAATATGCCCACTCCTAACCCTAACCCTAAGTGAATTTCAGAGGGCAGTCTTGATCTAGATGCCCTATTCTGTCTGTGTATGGCTCTCTTTAACTGAACCTTTAGTGCCGGACTAAGCAGTAAACACAGAAAAAGGGGGGAAATGCTTAGAGTGGGTTGGAAAGATGCAAAATCAGTTATTCTATTTTTCAGATACAATATTTTGTTCTCTCCCATGACATTCAGCACTGGAGGGAAGATTAGCACTCGCAGCTACCATCAAGAAACTAGTTAGACTAGAAAGGTTTATGAGAGGACTGACAGAACTCACCGTCTCTATGGTAGTAACGTGAGACTTCAGCTTGGCCTGAAGAACCGCTCCTTCCCCTTCAATTCGGGCTGCCTCTGCTCGGGACTGGGCCTCAGCTTTGGCTGCCCCTGTGGTCTCCACAGCCATGCTGGGGAAATAGGAAAGGGGAAGTAAAGCCCTTTAGAAACTGCATCTCAATATGCAATCAAGGACTAGATCAGCCTCCTTAAATCTGCAAATTTGCAGATTTAAGGAGGAGTCCAGCTTTCACGATTCTTAACTAGCACTGCCTGAGATCTCAGAGTGCAGGAAAGAACTAAGCTTGGAACAAATGTCCCATAGTTGTTCCTTAAAACCTGGATCCTGCACACTCACCTCAATGCTTCCAGCTCCAGCAGCTCCTTCCGGGCTCGTTCTACCTCAGCCTGATCGAGGATTTTCTGCCGTTCAAGACGACCTCGGGCCTCTTGTTCCAGCCTCTCTGCCTCATGTCTGGAGAGGGAGAGATGATGGTAGTGGATTAGAGGAAATGAACACCCAAAAGCCTACCTGAGATCCATTTCTTTATTCTGGGAAAAGCTCAAAGGCATTCTCCTGGTATAAATTAGAAGAGACTTTGTCAGGAAGGAAAGAACAGGCTGTTTCCATTTTTCTTTGTTTCTGAGAAAACAAGAAGCTGGAGAAGAATATAGTAGTACTTTGGTACTCAACTGTTTTGAAACTCATTGAATTTGGTACTCAACACATTTTGACATGAAAATTTTGTCCCAATACTCACTATTTGTTTGGTACTCAATGCACTAGCTAGAACGTGTCAGTGTTCACTGCCTTATGACTCACTACATTATTCCTTATGGGAAAAATCTGTTTGATACCCATTGTTTTTGATACTCATCTCAGCTCCCAAAACCAATTAATGATGAGTACCGAGGTACCATTCTAAGTGATCAATGAGAATTCTGCAGGTTGTTTGATGATTTGAAACCTCCAAAACCAAGGAAGACAAGTTGTGTTTCTTCCAGGAAGATTTCTTTATTGTTCCTCAGCTCTAGACAGAATCTTGCCAAACAATGGTAGGGCAGGCGACCAACCCCATAAAACATACATTTTAGGAACTGTTAAGGAGGAGCTGTCTTGAGAACCTCCAGTTTGCAGGGCTTTGGTAGCAGGAAGGAATCCGCAATTGTGCGCGGTTTCTGCCTGAGCTTGCCGCTGGAACATCCCGAGCCAGTCTGGCTTCAGGGCTAAGCCACGCTGTAGAGGTGGCGAAGAAGGGGGAGATCCTATCAGGGTCAAGGGAAGCCACATCTTTCCTCCCCAGCTGGTTAAACTCCCTTTCCCAAAGGCAAACAAGCGGCGGTCAGAAATGGCTGCCTTAAAGAAGCACTCATCCGGAAAAGAAAGTGCAGGAGGAAGTTAAGAAGTGAAAGTTTTGGCTGACCGGGATAAGAAGCAACAACCAAGGTATCCTGGTATTTAAATTTTAAAAAAGATACATCACTGCCAAAGAAGATTCGGAAGCAGCGAATGAAAGGGAAAAGGGAAAGTTTTTTTTTCTTTCACTCTCCTTCCTTACGTTGACAGCGAACAGTGAATGAGAAATCAGAAAAACCCACTTTGGCATCAAGAGGTAATTAAACTGGATAATTAAATGTCAAGGGGACAATAAGGATCTCTGAACATTAAAAAAAAATTGTTTTTGCTGTAAGTGGGAAAGGAGAGGAAAAGAATAAGAGTAGAATTTGGAAGGAGGAGACTACCTGGAATTTAAAAGAATCTGATTGAATTCTAATAAGACTTCTAAAAGATACAACTTAACTGAAACTTTGTAACTAAATAGTAACCCCAGGAAGAGAAAGTGAAAAAAGAAGAAAGTGTTAAAAGAAACAGCTTGTGTGTATTTGGATTGCTTGGTGACTTTTTGGAAATAATATTTGAATGACTAAAAACACTTGGGTGGTTGTTTGAATTTTTTTTACAATGGCATCACTTGTGGATGAATTGAAAATGGAATTTAAAAAATATAAAGAAGAGGAACAAGAAGGGAAGGGCTATCTTGGCTCCGTTTTTCAATTCTTAGAAATGGCGATTTGTACCTATGAGAAACTACAAGAAAAGACTGCGCAACAAGAAGATTGGGACAAAGAAGAAGCCATATTTGACAAACAAGTAACTTTCCTTAGAGAAGAAGGGGGAAAGGGGGGAAAGAGAATGGAGACTTTAAGACCCCAAAAAAACAACCAAAAAAGGGAAAAATAAGGTGAAAAGTGGATATAATGTTAGAAAGCAACAGAAAAGGGGGACACAGAAGAGGGAAATAGAGGTGGAGGGACAAGGGGGTAAAAAGGGCAGAGAGAAGAAGCAAGGGAGGAAGGAAGGGAAGAGAAGCTCCAAAGGTGGGGAGCAAGATGTAAAGAAACAGGACTTATTTAGAGATAATGGGTAAAAGTTTAACTGAAAAAGTGATTCTGCAAAGGTACATAAGATTGTATTATTATATTTGTATTAGAAATAATGTTAGAAAATTGAAAACAACATATGACTAAAAAGTGGGATAAAATACTTAGTGTAATTCAGTGAAACTTTTGTGAACAAAATAAATGAAATGAAACAAATGAGAGAATTGAACTAGGAAGGAATGAGAATATTTTAATGATATCATGTTTTAAAATATGAGTGAAGTGGGGGGAAGTAATTATGGAAAGTTTATAAGTGTTCCCATAGAAGTATGATACCTATTTGAAAAGTAATGTATAAAATGTTTAAGATTTAAATGAATATTAATATTAACAATAGATTTGAATTGGTATGGATTGTTGTTTTAATTATATTATATATTTATAATTTTTTCTCTTTTTAAAATATAGTGTGTAACTTTAGAATCTGAATGGAACTTATATATTATACTAAGTGTTATAAATTTAGGGGAAAGATATAAAGGCGTCATACTCCAATCAGTGATTACAGGAGAAATTTTGTTTAATGAGAAAAGATAATAGACAGTTGGAAACAGGACAGACAAAGAATATAAGTATAATGATCTGAATTGAGATGAAATAAATAAAATAAAACTAAGAAAGTTAAAAGAGGGGAGAAGCTATATAGAAAATGTAGAATGGTAATAAAATAGGGAATGGTATATAAAATGAATATGAATTTGAATTTGTGTCTGTACGAAGAGATGCAACCCGGATCAAGCTGCTTTCAAAAAAGATGTTTTATGTTTTTATGTTTTATGTTTTGTTTGTTTGTTTTTTAAAAATCAATAAAAAAGGAGAAGCTGTCTTCACCCTCTTTCTCTCACACAAATTGTCAGAACTATGGGGTCTCTTGCTCTTTGAGAATGCATCCCCTCTCTCCTGGGAATCCAGACTACATTCCTTTACAGCAACAGATTTGGAAATTTGAATGACCTCAGAGAAAAAGCTTAGGACCATGATGGCGAACCTATGGCATGCGTGCCACAAGTGGCACGCAGAGCCATTACTGCTGGCATGCAAGGTCTACTGTGTATGTGTGCGCACCGCCCGCCCAACAGCAGATTGTCGGGTATCTGGCGCACATGCATGGGGTGGGGGGCGTGGAAGATGTGCACACATGCGCAGAGATGCGCGGGGGGTATCTCACTATCCTTAAAGTCCTTAAACTGTCTTTAAAGTCACAGAGATACAGTTGAATTAGGACTGCAAGAGCAGACATTTCAGAAGTCACAGAAATAGTGTTTGTTACATATATTCATATCTGACCCTTTCTCAAGCCAAGAAAAGCAAATCAGTGAACAAAACCAAGAACCATTCAAAAGGGAGAGTGCCCTCTGTATCAAAATTTCTTTTCTTTTTTTTCTGGCAGCTCCTAAAACCCTCAGTGATTCCTTTTCATTTTTCTGGCTGGTGGTAGAAATCCACAGTTTAAGAGCCTGTAATAAATGCAGTTTCTTCTATTACCTTTCTCTGCAATCTGAAGAGGTCACCCACCCTTATTCTTCCCTCCTTGGGGAAAACAGTCATAATCACCAGGAGACTGTGAGCTTTAGTTATTAACCCAGCTGGGTGGCTTTGGGCCAGTCACTTTCTCTCTCTCAGCCCACCTCATCTCTCAGGGTCGTTTTTTTGTGGGGAAAATAGGAGGTGGAAGGAACGTTAGGTATGTTCACTGCCTTGAGTTACTTATCAAGTAATAAAAGTGGAATAACAATCAAATAAATAAATTTGAATTGCCTAGAGATTCTGGGGCAAGTTACACATATTGTTAACGATAAGAAGTGAATAGAGACGACTTGGTTGCTTCCCTCATCCTCCACTCCCAGTTGCTCCATACCGAGCAGTAGCTTCCTGAGAGTTAGTGGTGATCTCAATGGCGAGCTGCACACTACGCTGGAGGGCATCCCGTGTCCGTTGGTCCACCGGCTCCACACTTTGAATGTCAATGCTGCTGATGACCAGGCCATTTGGGGCAAAGCGTAAGAAGTGGCGCAGGTTCCCTTCTCCATCAAACCCGAAGACAGCAGCACAGATCAGACGATTTGAGTTCTTTAAGTAAGAAAATTCAAGAACAGAAATATTGAGTATTAACCCGCTTCAAAGAGTCTTTCTTCATCTCACCTCACAGGGACTTCCCTCATTGTCACCTAACGCACTGTTTCTACCACCTTGGCAACTTTTAAGATGTCTGGAGTTCAACTGCTAGAATTCCCCAGTCAGCATGCTGGCTGGATAATTCTGGGAGCTGAAGTCCACACGTCTTAGAGTTGCTGAGGTTGAGAAACACCGACCTAAAGAATGTTTCTCCTCCAGCACTCAGGTCACTGCTTTCCCACCTGGAAGTCTTCCTCTGCAAGAAAACAATCAAGCTCAGAGGACATCAAGGAGCCCTCAAGTCTTTCTCTCTCTTGGTTTTATCTTACCTGGGCGGCAAAACTCCAACCAAATTAGACTTTTCTTTAGTTGCATGGGTTTCGGCAGTCTTGGAATCAAATGTTTATTCTCTGTCCATTTGTTCCTTGACATGCAGCAAGGAGGAACAGACTGATGAGGAAGAAAGCTGTCAAAGGACAAGAATCTTTCATTCTTCCAAGGCCTCCGTTCCAGCACCAGCACGTGGTTGCTTTTGAGACCATAGCTGGCTTGGAAGCAGCAGTGGAAAAGCTATAGCATCAGCTCTCAATTCCCCTTCCTCCTCTCCCCTCCCCAGGTTTACATCCCATCTTTATTTTGTAGATAAGATACCTATCCTCTATCTTCTCCAGAACAGCTTGTGAAATGGGGTGGATTCAGAGGGAATGACTAGTCCAAAGTCACCCAGCCGGCTTTCATGATTAAAGTGGGACTAGAATCTGGTTTCTAGACCAGCACCATAACCACTAGTTCAAACTGGTTCCTTCCATGCCACTCTTCTCTGTTAACTCCTTTGGGGCCTTCTGCTTGGGTTAACATACCTGGGTTGCAAAAATCAATCATCCTTTAGAGGGTAGCAAAGAGAAACATCCAACTCTTTGTTACCACTTTGTGGCTGTCTAGATTTTGCAGTCTAGATATGGCAGAATTTTGTGATATTTTACAGTAGCATTTTGTACCTATTATATTAAACAGAAGTAATGTATTTATTAATAAATCTGGCTTGATAATATATAAAGGTATTTATTCCCCTTTTCTGTCAGTTTCATTATGAGGTTATTTCCCCCCCTATTTTTCCCATTTTTTAAATTTTTTAAGCTTAAAGATTGTTTTCTTCATTTGTAGTATATTAAAAATGAAAGTAAATAAATAAAAATCAAATACCCAATGAAGCTAATGCAAGGCAAACAAAATAGCTTTCCAAAACAAATAGGAACATTTAAAGTAGGCACAGCAGCATGTGTATAATAAATGAAAATGTTTGCTTTGTCTCTGTAGATTGGAAAACCACTAGAAATCTCCTGCAATATCCAAGTCTAAAGAAAAGTTTACTGAACATTGAAGACGTGTAGAGCAAGCATCTCCTTAGTCGCACCTCTCACCTTTTCCAATCTGTGGTCATGGATAAACAAAACCTCAAGGAAGGGAAACCGTACTTTTAATGCTTGGTTTTAAAAGGCAGCATACTAAGTTTAAAAGTAAATAGGGATTTACACATAAGAGAGGGTTAAATGACAAGAGTTGCTGGTGGGACAACAGTCATGGAGGAGAAGCTAAAGTTAAGCTCACCTTATGGAAATCATCAAAGCTAACAGCAGCCACAGCTCCCCGAATGCGTGAAGCCAATGTCTTACAGGCATCACCTATAAAATCTGGGACTGAAAAAAGGCGGGTTGCTTCAGCCGCTGAAGGAATCTCAAAGTGCCTGATGGGAAAAAAGATCCATACACAGTTACAAAGAAAACCTGAGAAGATGACAGTGATTTGATGAAACTTTGCTTGCCTGAACCAGACCATTGTGATTTCACAAACTTTCTCAGACTTTACAGTTACCATCCAGTTACCCCTCACTTACCAGTTATAGGCCAATTGGAGCTGGAGACGGGCATGATCAGCTGTTTCAATAGTGATAATGTCAGAGCAGAAATCTGGTCCCAGGAGGAGGCATAGAGAACGGCGCATGTGGGGGCGCTTGGGTCGGCCCCCAGAGAGACTCAGGACTGTGAATTGCTCATCTGGACCCAGTAGCACAAGTTCTGGTCCAAAAACCACCCTGGAGGAAGGAGAAGGTCATATTAAATCCTAGAGGTTTCAAACAGCATTTGATATTATTATCTGGAATTTTAACCTTCTTCATTATAGAGCCTCAATGGCGTGGTGGTTAGAGTGCAGTACTACAGGCTACTTTTGCTGCAGCCAGCTATCTGCAATTTGTCAGATCGGATCCCACCAGGCTCAAGGTTGACTCAGCCTTCCATCCTTCCAAGGTGGGTAGAATGAGGAGCCAGATTGTTGGGGGCAAGAGGCTGACTCTGTAAACCACTTAGAGAGGACTGTAAAGCACTCACTATAAAGCGGTATGTAAGTCTAAGTGCTATTGCTATTAGCATTTTTGTTAAATGATTGGCGTGGTGGCCTAGTGGTGAAGACCCTCACCTCCCACTTGGAAGGTTGAGAGTTCAATCTTACGTAGTGGCAGATGTTTCTCTCCTAGGGTGCAAAGAAAAAAATATATGTTGCAAACTCCCCGTGGTGTCAGGAAGGGCATCCAGCCAGTAAATACATTTATGGTAGATCAGGGGTCGCCAACCTTTTGCACCTCAGGGACCACCAAACTCATAATTTTAGATCCTGGGGACCACTAACTGGTTCTGTGGGCTTGGCCTAATTTGTGGGTGTGGCTTGGTAGTCATGTGACTGGCTGGGCATGACTTATATGTAAATATTATAAATATTTATATAAATATTGATTTTTTTTATAAAAAAGAGCAACTTTTACCCAAAATCAGGCAAAGCAGGCAGGCAGATTGAGTTGCTCACAGAATCACAGATTCAATCAGAAATCTATCTATCTGCTATTGGCTCAGTCTGTCACATAAAATTTGCTTGCAAGCAAACTCACAAAATTAACTCACAACACACCATGCATGTAAATATTGAATTTTTTATTAAACAAAAAGAGCAACTTTTACCCCAAAGCAGGCAAAGCAGGAAGGCAGATTGAGTTGCTCACAGAATCATTCAGTGATCTATCGATCTGCTATCGGCTAGCTCAGTCTCTCAAATTTGCTTGCCATGAGTCTGCACTGAATTTGCTTGCAAGCAAACCTTCAGTCCTAAGGGAGATTCGGCTGTGCTTAGCTAGAAAGCAAGAAATCCAACCATTTCCTACTTCCTACCTAATCTAAATCTCCTGGCACAGCAGAACAGATGATGGTTGGAAAAAGGAAAAATAGCAACTTAGCAGACAAGTTTACCGGGTAAGGAGTGAGTGGGCAGGGAGGGTTCCCACAGGCCATGTGGGCTGAGCAGCCTTGTGCTTCTGTGCAGCCTGGATTAATTGCTTTGGGGGGGTGCTCTAGTGGTGAGATTTCTCTGCAGCCCACCAAAATTTTCCCACCGGTTGGCGACTGCTGATCTAGATGGCCCAACTCTACCCCAAATTAAGGGATTGTAAAAAGGGAGTTTATTATTAGCATTTTAAAAAGTGATGTCAGCATTTTTTAATATGATGGTCTAGGCTACTTTTTTAACTTCAGTAAAATGTTTTTCTTCTTGGTCAGGGCAATTTCTTTTGATATGGGAGAACTTGTCTTTTCTGCACCAAACAATAGAAACCACATTCTGAAAGTCCTCGAATACACTTGCAAGTTTTAAGAAAGCTACAAACCCAGCTGGGGAAAAGTAACATAATCATAAATTTGCTACTTTTGGAATCTTATCTAGAATCAATGATTTTTGTTGTTCAAGTCTCGTGTGTAATCAATATCTTGTATTGTTTGATCACTTGTTTTCGGACATATCACATATACCAAATATTTGTATTGTATTTCTTTCTGTACACTATGAAAAGACTTGACATCCCCTATCCCCCAATAACTGCTTTTTACTTTGCCTCAATTACTTAGCAATTTGTATTTTTAGAAAGAAAAAAAAAACCTTTACAATAGTAAAGGTGCCTTTTTCAAATTCAGGGTCACTTTCTTATCAGCTCACACCAACTCAGGTACCCAACAATTTAACATGTCATGAAGTCTCCTCTAAGGCCAGAGTTCTTTTGCAATGCTTATTTTCATATTTCACATCACATTTGTTGAATAACTCCTCTGTCAATATCATTTCCTTCCAACGAGTACAGAAGTGGTATTCAGCCGGTTCTGACCAGTTCTGGAGAACCGTTAGTAAAAATTTTGAGCAGTTCGGAGAACTGGCAAATGCCACCTCTGACTGGCTCTGCCCCCATTTATTCTCTGCCTCCCGAGTCCCAGCTGATCGGCTGGGTCTTCTTTTGTTGCCCTGCACAGGAGAAGAAAGCTGGAAAGCAGGTTAGTGGGGTGGGGAGAGAATGGGGATTTTGCAGTAACCTTCCCCTGTCATGCCCACAGAACTGGTAGTAAAAAAAAAAATTAATCCCACCACTGAATCAGTAGATTAAATTTTACTCTTTCTGATCCCCTGGGACTATTACAACGAATTATACAATGAATATATAATTATATTAACTTGAATCAAGAGCATCTTGTAGAAAAAGAGTGCTAATTTAATAAAATGTAGGGAGAAAAGGGAGGGGTCAAAGAGCTGAAATATCTACTTTTCAGCCTCATTGAACAGGAAGAAACAAGAGGCTAAGTTTGTGAAGAGAAAATTTTATTAAAGATATGGCAGCCCTTTATTAAACCTTTAAAGGGCTCTCTTATCTTTAATTTTGCATGCTAAAGTTGCAGAGCTGGAAGCACAAATTGGTGTCAGTATATTATTGAAATATACTGCTAATAATTACATCTGAGGGAGAAAAATGCGAAGGCCTTGCGGTGAAATGCAGTAATATGGCTATTAATATTGGGTGAAATTAACTGCATTATTTGGGCTAGCCATCACAAAATTAAATCCCATATGTATATGGAAGAAGGCCAGAAGGGACAAGTAGCATATGTTATTTTGTGCTTCTTGAATAAAAGACAGAAAATAAACGAAAAAATCATCACAAATAATCACAAATGAGAAAGAAGCAATTCTAAAAGTCAACCAGGCAACCTAGTTCCCCTGAAGTCTTAAGGTCTGGAGTGGGCATGCTCATTTGTCATTCCAGAGGGAATTCAAGGTCACTTCCTGAGGCTCTATCTCAAAATCAGACCAGATTACCAAATGTGGGGCTACAAAGTTGCAGGCAAGAAACTGAATCCACTTTTCCAGCAACAGTCAAACTTATTTGTTAGGAACCATTGGAACTTGCCAGCATCACTTCCCGAGCCCAACTGTGAGTGTCAGCAGCATTCCCACAACTTTGTCCAGCAAAGTAGAGAGGTAGCAACAACGGGCAAGAAAGCCGATTCTTAAGAATGTGCCACCCCAAGTCTGGCTCTAGAAAGACTACAGGTAGTCCCTGACTTATAACCATTCATTTAGTGACCATTCAAAGTTATAACGGCACTAAAAAAAAAAGACTTCTGAGCAGTTTTCACACTTACCAGCTTTGTAGCATCCCTTTGGTCACATGACCAAAATTTTGCACTTGGCAACTGGCATGTACTTACGACAGTTGCTCTGTTCCAGAGTCATGTGATCACTATTTATAACTTTCCTGGCTTCAGACAAGCCAAGTCAAAATGGAGGAAGCTAAATTCACACAAGGACAGCATGATTCATTAACAAGTGTGGCAAAAAAAAAGAACCGCCACTGTGTATCGGACATTAACACAATTGAGTGGGTTCAGAGGTATTTCCACTTCTCCACTCACAATAGAATTCCCTATGCCTCCAGGGTCGCAATTTTGGGCCTGGACAATCTAGAACTGCGCCGCCTGAAGTCTGATCTAAGCCTAGTTCACAAAATTGACTGCTATAACATCTTGCCCGTCAATGACTTCTTCAGCTTCAGCTTCAATAATACATGGGCAAACAACTGATACAAGCTCAAAGAAAATCACCCCAAACTCGATTGCAGAAAATACAAGCAATAGAGTAGTCAAACCCTGGAACACCCTGACTCCGTTGTTACAGCCTCAACCCCTCACAGCTTCAACCTCAAACTGTCTACCGGGGACCTCACCCATTCCCAAGAGGTCCTTAGAGGGGGCCTGCATAAGCGCACCAGCGTGCCTACTGTCCCTGTCTTACTGTCCCCATCTACCTGTATTTATTCCCTTGTTCTTGTTTATGTTCAACTTGTTATCTTGTACTGTGGCTTTGCTTCGCATTTGGAAGGCTTCTCACTGGGTGGTCGAATGCATCAAGAAAGACACCAGGCTGGTTCTATCTCGGGTGAGCTGCCCCGATCACGAGCTCGGGAAGCTCTTTTATTAAAAACACATAGTAATACGACACAAGCAGTGAACTCTATCCAATCATTATGTTACCTGAGTAGAAATATTAGTGGACACATAGTAGCATCAAATCACAGTGTTATATGGTCAGTTTTAGTAGGTACAAAGTAGCCAATCAACGCCTGCAGTCCAGTTAGTAGCCCCTGGTGTTGTATTGCTGATTGATGTTCTTTGTTCCTGGTACATGCTTTCAGCCTACATGAGGCCTTGAGGCCTGGCATGTACTGAAACTATTGAAGTTGATTCATTACTGCATTTCCTCTGTTTTAGTTTTATATGGAGGAAATTCTTCTGGATCTTTGTCACTGCCCATGCAAAAACTTGTGCGAGCGTACGCATCAGGTCTTCTAAGGGTATGACTTTGTACAGAGATTCTTTTTCCCAGAGGGCATTAACCTGTGCAATGGCGTGCTTTTCAGCTAATAAAGACAGACTATTGGAGATAGTGCGAACAAAAATTGGTAACGCACATGGAAGAATAACGCATCCTGTAGCAATCATACCTATGAGAGCTACTATGGCTTGTAATCTTGGTAGTTTTGGGAACCAGGAACTAAAAATATTCTTAAAATCAATACCTTGCCATACTTGATTAGGATTATAGGTTAATTGTTGCATCTCAGTTGTTAATTGTGCTACTACTTTGCCAACCTTATCAATTTGAAGACAACAATTCATGAGATTGAACCTACCACATACCCCTCCTTCTTTGGCTAGTATGTAATCTAAAGCTGTGTCATTGAGATAAGGAAGGAGGGAGGTGTTGAATTTGGCAGGTGTGGTGGTAGTATTGTTAGGTGCAGTCCAAGTCTGGTAGGAGTTATCCCATGTACCTAAGCAAAGGAGGTCCTACTGGAGTGGACCCATTTCGGGAAAAGCAGTTTCTACCAATTAAGTTGGTGGTAATTGTCCAGATAAGTGGATCGGAAGCTGTTCTAGCTGTTTCCTACAGAAGACATGTTATTAAACAGTGATGGCAAGGCTTCCAAGGCTTGCCACAGCCATTGTTCTCCTGTGGTGGTTCCCCCACAGACAAAACAATTGGTTATTGCAAGTTGTTTTGCAATTTTTTCTGCCATACCCATGAACAAGTTTTTTGCAATAACACTGGTATCAGGGGCTTTTTCTAATTTTCTTAAATTATTATATACCAACCAGCCTAATGATGTTTCCTTACCTTCATATATTACTTCAGTTTTTATGGTAATGTAAGTGTTTGGATCTGATTCTGTGCCATCAATCCCTATGCCATAAGTATTCAAGGCAGGGTGTTGCCTGGAGATGGTGATTTCTACCTTATTGTCTGTGGTAGACCCTGATATTCATTTGAAATGTGACAGATGATTGCAGCCTGAGTACCTTCCCCCAGTATAATCACAGACACAAGACCAACCCGAGCACTCGACGGAACCTCCACAAGGGATCCATTGATTGGGGTTCCCTATGGCCCAGTTAATGGGCGTATGACACAAATATTTATGATTGTGGGCGTACGTTGTTTTCCAGTCAGCTGACCTGCATGAATATCTCCCTGGTTTAGAACAAGCAACACAAACATCAAAGATTAAAACAATTGGGTTAGTACCATCCTTGAGCACGGTGGTATGGTTTAGGTAATAAAGTTTTCCCTCCCTCTCAGGATCAGATCTGCCAGAGGTTCTTGGAAGTCCCGCCCATAAGGTAACGTTGAGACGTACAGCCATCTTGGGATCGTAGCAAATGGTTTTTGAGTTCTTCTTACATAGATGGTACATGGTCTCGTTGTTTTGGCAAGTTTTTCCCGTAGGAAGGCACTTCTGCGGTTGTTGGGTATGGTAGATGAGAGTTAGTTGAATGGAGCCTGCTTGCGTGGTTTGGTCAGGCAGGGGGCGCAGCCATCTGATGCGCTGGTGGGGTTCTGTAATCTCTTAACCCGATGTAGAAAGGGGGTGGACTGAACATCAGGTTGATTTGCAAATTGTCTGTGATGATGACGAGGTGAACAGGGTCTGAGGACTGTCCAGGATTCATAAATGTTGCGTATGGAATTATAGAGGCGTCGATCGGAGCAATAATAGGTGGTGGGAGTAGGGCGAAGTATGAGGAGTGTAGTCCGAGGAGGGTGTTCAAAGGTGTTGATCTGGAAAGAAGCATTGCTGGAGATATGGAGCCATGGCTGAGGGAATGTCAACCATCTGAGGTGGGGGGAAAAATGTCCCCAGATGCGGTGCAGGTCAGCAGGAGGGGAGTACCTGGCGTGAAGTACGTCACTCGAGACGGAATAGAGACCTTGGAGGCATGTGCGGCAAGAAGGAGGAAGAAGGTTGGCAAGGCAATGGGACGAATCATGTTGATATGTCTGCGGGTGGTGATTTTTCTACTTTGGGTTGGTATGGTCTGACGTGCCATCTAGGAACCCACAGGACACAATCTGGAAGCTGGATAGCTGCAAAGCCACGACCCCAGGTGAGGAGAGCAGCAGGGCCCTTCCAAATAGGGACTGGCAGTTGGCGGTAGTATACCTGTGGTTTGGGAGAATCGGGAAGGGGGGGAGGAAAAATGTTGCTCCGCTGCCATCGTAGCAGGGATGCTGGAGAAATTGAGGAAGTTAAGTGTATTAAGACAGAGATTAAGGGTGTCTTGCATCGCCGGGAGGCCAAGGGCTTTTTTCCCTTTGATCAAATGTCGTTCTAATGCTGTTTTTAGCATTAGGTTGGCTCTCTCTACCAGAGCTTGTCCTTGACTGCTATAAGGGATTCTGAATTTGTGGGTAATTTGCCACTTAGCGCAAAATTCTGACATGGCTGTGCTAGTGTATGCAGGGTCATTATCTGTTTTTATTTCATTTGGGAAAGAATATCAGTGGTTAAAGACAGGAAAGGTCGAGCCCAGTTAATGGTACCCAGATATTGCCGTTCAGATGACACTTACGTCAGCTCCAGTATCTAAGAGACCCGAAAAGACTTTGTTACAGATTGTGAATTGTAACACAGGCCTGGCTTGTTCCACTGTCTGATGGACAGTAAATGCCCATGCATCAGCCTTTTTAACAGGTACCGGAATAGCGGTTGCTACGAATTCTCCCTTGCTAAATTTTGTGGGAGTGTTTCCAATTACTGCCATGGCCACTGAGGAAAAGTCATCGGAATCTCTCAGAAACGGAGAAGCAATGATTCCCCTTGCCATGAGGTCTCGGATGGGATAAATTATGAGGGGCGTCATGGCAGGAGGAATCGTTTTCAGGCATGTGGGGAGAAAGTAAACAGTGCCTGGAATGTCAATTTCCATATCTTCGGAGGCAATTAGTTGGAAAGATATGGAGTCAGCCTTTGGAGTGGGGCTGGCTGATCGCCCCTCCTCTAGTTTCCCTGTGGCTGAGGAATGTTGCTGCAACACTGGTTTGCCCAGTGGTACCCTTTCTTGCACCTTGGGCATATCGTTTTAGGCTTGGTGTTGTTTTGTGTATTGTCTCTGGCTCTGCATAGTGCTTTGAAATGGCCTGGCTTCCCACAATTGAAGCAGTTTCCGGCTGGCCTGTTTTGAGAATTTGCTTGCTGCAAGGCCATGGCCAGATGCTCCATATTGTAGGAGACAGTTCCCACGATTCTGCAAGCCTTTAGATAGTCCGAGAGGGAAGCCCCCCCTCGGGCAAATAGAGGCTGCAGAATCCTCTTGCAATCCTCATTAGTATTTTCAACGGCCAGTTTTAACAGAAGCTCTTTATGGGCTTCTTCATTCGAGATTTGTCTCTGAATGGCTTTCTGAAGTTCCTCTATGAACTCAGCATAAGGCTGATGTGAGCCTTGAGTAATTTTTGAAAAAGATCCTACGATGCCAGAGGTAGAATCATCAACCTTGTCAAGGGCTTTGACTGCTATGATACTGATAAGGGCAAGAATACGTGGTGAGAGCGCCATCTGAGTTGTTAAATCCGTAAATCGGCCCATACCAAAAATTTGATCCGCTCTCGTGGTCGCGCCACGATCGCGGGCAAATTTTTCAGCTTCGGCACGAAAGTCTGACTCCCAAACAACATACTGCGGTCCTGTCAGTATCATACGGAAAAGATCTTTCCAATCTTGGGGTAACATGAAAAAGGAGGTGCTGATGGTGTTAATGAAGCCTCTGACATATGGTGCCTGGATGCCGTACATGGCCACGGCTTGTTTTAAATCTCTAATTAATTTCATGGGTAAAGGTCTAGGCACCATATTTCCAGCTCCATCCCCTATATATTCAATGGGACAGAGAGAGAGCTCCTCCAGAGTAAGAGAGCCCTCACTGCGTCCCTGCACCATGGCTTGTGCGATCGCTCCCATAGGTGTCTGATCCTCAGCTGGATTTGAGTTAGGAGGATTTATGGGTTCAGGAGCAGTGGGAGAGGAAGCTTCTAACGGGAGAGCATCCTTTGTCTTGGTTTCAGCTGTATAAGGAGGAGGACCCTCCTTAGGGGAGGGGGCATTGGTCAGTGCTGAGCCATGGATTTTTAAGTATTCCATGACTATCCGCCATGTGGTCAGAATTTTTGGCGGAGCCCTGGGATTACTATGAAAATAGTCACCCAAATGTTGCCATGTGGAGACTTTCAAGGACCCTTTCTCCAGATAAGCCGGACATTGTGTATAGATGTAAGTCAAAAGGGTGATAAGGTCCTTTTTAGTTGGAACCGGGAGCGTTTTGCCCTGATTCCTAAGAATAAGAATTGAGCTCTTCGTTAATTCTCCTAATTCCTGCAAATGTGCTATCTGTGCTTTGGAGAACTTTCCGCCCATACTCACCTGAAGGGAGGATGTCTTCTTTAGGGAAGATTCCTGGGGAGGGATCCATGACATGAGACGGCGTCCCTGAGTTGCAACTGTCCGGCCAGGTGAGATAAGCAGTCGAAGACAGACGCACCGGTTTCTTTTAACGGATCATGTCGGGTTCACCAAATGCGGCTTTGCTCCACATTTGGAAGGCTTCTCACTGGGTGGTCAAATGCATGAAGAAAGACACCAGGCTGGGGAGAAGGCGGAGCTTCATTTCGGCAATACAGCTGCGATCTTGGGGCTCTGAGATCGCAGCCGATATTTTCGCCCCTGGTCGGTCCCAACGGACCGAAACCGTCCCGTAGAGACGGGGATTGAGAAGGGTACTGTCCCAGGATCCCAGAGATATCGCAAAATCTCTGGTTTGATCCAGGAGAAGCCCTTTTGCTGGCGGCAGAGAGGCAACCCCCATAGCTGCTGAAGTCGGGACAGCTCCAGAAAGAAAGTGGCTGGAAAGAAGTGTGTCGGCTGGGTGAGAAATTCCTTTTGTGTTGTAAATTCGCTGAGGTTTGAAAGGGCATCCTGAACAAAGAAGAAACCTGTGAGACTTTTTTTTTTTGACCAAAACTGTTTGAGCGGCGTTTTTTAAAGTGATGTCAAATTGAGGCTTGGATTTTTTTTTTTCTTTTCCTTACTTTTTTTGGGGGGACTTAAGTGTGACTTTGTAGGTAACCGGATTGAATTTTCTCTTATATATATTTTTATGCTCCTTTTGATTTTTTAATTTTCCCTAGGATAGAGGCTCCCTTTAGCTATTTTCTTTTTCTTTTTTTTTGTATACATTATTCATTTTTTCTGGCTGGGGGGGGGGTAGAGCATTAAGAAACATTGCAACACTGCCAACTAGAGGCTTGAAAATACTTTATTTGAATTGGAAAGAATTGTAAGAAGACTCCTTCTCAAGGACATTTCAACGTGATAAGATAGAGGGAGAGCACAGCAAAATATTATTACAGGTGTTTTCCTGGACTCTTATCAATATTTCAACACTTGAGGCTTAGCTTTGAAGCTGCTGGAGAAGAGAGTCATAATAAGAGCCTTGGATAAATAAATAAAGTGCAGTGTGCTCTCATATATATATATATATATATACCCCATTCGCCAGCCTTTTTGTAAATTTCAATTCCAGTAATATTCTTATTTTTGCCTTTTATTTTAAAGGGAAAGTCTCAGAGTTTTTTCTTTATTTTTCTTTTTTTCTCTTTATTTTTATTGGGACTTCTTTGCTTTTTCTATCCATGTTTTTGGACCACTTTGTTTTTCTTTTTTGATTATTGTGATTAAGGTGTGAAGAACCTGAAGGAATTTCTTTTTTTCTTTTGTTTTTTGTTTTGCTCTTAATCAATAATATCATTTTTGGGTTTGTTTGTTTTTTTCCTTTCTATTTTTCCTTTTTTATGGTGGACTACTTTGTAATTGGATTAGGGTCAAGAAGAACCTGAAGATTTTTCTTCTTTCTTTTTTCCTTTTTCTTCTTTGGTTTTGGGTCTTTTACAATTGGATTTTTCCATTTTGGATTATAATTGACTATTCTACCAGTTGGATTAAAAGTCAAAAAGAATTTGAAGCTTTGGAGGCATTAAAATGAGCAGGAAACCAATACCAGTTGGCATTTCTACTTCTACCTCTGCTTCCCCACCAGCTGGAGGACAACGTTTAATTCAGACAATGTTGAAGCAAAATAAAGAACAAGAAATAGTAACTTTACAGATGATTATGCAAGGAATCCAAGATCTCAAGATAAAATCAGACATCATTGAACAAAGAATAGAGAAGACTGATGAAAAAGTGGAAAATATTAAACAAATGATGGGGAAGTATGAGGAGAGATTCCAAAAAATTGAGGAAGAGAGGAAACAAAGAGAGGAGAAGATTGGAAATATTGACAGTAGATTAACAGTGGTTGAACAAGAAAAAAATGGGAAGTTGAGGTGGGAGATGGAAAGGTCAGAATTTTATCTCAGATTTCAAAATATAGAAGAGGAAAAAGGAGAAAATTTGGCTGCGATAATGATAGAAATTTTGGCAGATGCTTTGGAAATTACAGAGGAAAAGATGATGGATGGAGTAGATGAGGTATATCGAGTTTATACAAGATATGCGATGAGAAATAAATTACCAAAGGAAGTCTATATTAGATTTACAAAAAAATCCATCAAAACACAAATATTACAAGTGGTAAGAGAGAAAACATTGAAATACAAAGGTAAAGAGATTGTGGTTTTAAAACAAATACCCAGAAGAGTGAGAGAGATGAGAAGAGAATATTGATTTCTGACCAAAATGCTACTGGAAAACGAAGTGAATTATAGATGGCTGATTCCAGAAGGATTAATGTTTACGTGGCAAGAGCAGAGACATAGAATTGATTCAATTGAGAAAGCAGAATTTTTCCATGCAGAGTTTTTTGGAAGAAGAAGAGAGGAGGCAGAGAAAGAGGTCTCATTAATTGAGTTTCAAGAGGAACAACTGGAGACTGAAAAAGAGAAAGGAGCTGTAGGTGGACAGTAAAGAACAGCGTGAAGTGAGATCCACGAGAGCTGTTAGACCTAAATATAAAGCATAATCATGGAAGAAAGAAAACTGATTACAATGAACATAAATGGACTTAATTTAGCTGTTAAAAGAAGGAAAACTTTTCATAAATTAGAGAAATTAAAATTTGATATAATTTGTCTACAAGAAGTTCATATTAAAAAAACAACATGAACAATTGTTAGTACAGCCAAAATTGGGGAAAATATTTACATCTTTGACTCAATGTAAGAAAAGAGGAGTGGTTTTATACATTAAAGAGGCTATCCCAGCAAAACTGATCTACAATGATGAAGATGGAAGAGTATTAATGGTGGAAATAATGGACAATAATATAAAAATACTCTTGATTGCAATCTATGCTCCGAATGAAAAACAAGAAGAGTTTTATAAAAAGCTACACATGAAAATAACTGGACTGGACTATGTTAATATAATTATGATGGGAGACTTTAATGGAATTGTGGACAATAAATTGGACTATATAGCAACAATAACCAAGCAAAATAGAAAGGCTCTCCCTAAATCTTTTTTTAAAATGACAGACGAACTATCTTTAAAAGATATTTGGAGAGAAAGAAATGTTAAAGCTAAACAATATACTTTTTATTCAAATAGACATTCATCATGGTCCAGATTAGATATGATTTATATCTCAACAGAATTAATATCCAATATTCAAGAAACAAATATTGAAACAAGTACTTGGGCAGATCATAGCCCAATGACAATTAAATGGAAGGGACAAAAAAAAAGATCGAGATGGACATTAAATAATACTATTTTAAAGGGAACTTCCGGTTTGCGTGGCTTCGGAGCAGCAGGAATTCGCGACAGCTCGCGATTCCTGCTGGCTAGCTGCCGAGGTACCCCCGATCCAGATGGGTCAGGGGGTTATGGCTGCCCTGTAGGGACAGCTGAAGATAGAGGGGAGCCGGTTAGGGAGGTGGGGGCATCGCAGACCCCCCCCTTCTCCGGGAAAACCCCTTTTTCCCAAGGCGGTGGAGCGGCGGTCAGCAATGGCCGCCACGAAGAAGCCAGCAACCGGGTAAGAACTGTGCTGGAGGAAGTGTGAAAAGTGAAAGTTCTGTCTGAGCCGGGTCAAGTAACAACTTTTAAATCTCCTGGAATTGAGCTGCTTGTTGCTGGAGGATACATTGTATCCCTAAGAAGATCGAAAGCGGCGGAGAAGCTGTTAAAGGGAACTTTTTTTTTTATTTTTTTTTTTACTCTCTCATCCCACGGAAAAAGCAGAAATATTTGGATGTATTAGACACTGAAAGTGGATTGCTTTGAAAGCTAAGCTAAGAGACAAAGGGATTTTTGGACATTGAAAAATTTAAGAAATTGGAAAATCTCTGCTGGAGGTATGGATTTTTGATTATTTAAAATTGTTATTGCAAGTGGGAAGGGAGAAAGAAAAATTGGAGCAGAAACTGAAAAAGGAGGAGACTGTCTAGAACGTCTTGGTGGATCCCAAAAGAAGATATATGGTAATTGGACCTCTTTGATCAAAAATTAATTTGGAAAGAGAAAGAGAAGAAGGAAGAAAAGTATTAACTTTTGGAACTTTTTTCTTTTTTTCCTTTTTTTAATTGCTTTTGATTGTCTTGGATTAAAAATACTTGTGGTTGTTTTGGAAAAAGTTTCCCTTTTCATAATGGCATTCTCTGTGGATGAACTAGAGATTGAATATCAAAAATATAAAAAAGAAGATACTTTGGGCGCTTTGTTCCAATTCTTAGAAATGGCGTTATGTTCCTTAGAAAAGTTGACGCAGCAGAAGGACTGGGACAAGGAAGAAGAAGAAGAAGCCATCTTTGATGAACAATGGGTTCCTTCCGGAGAGGAGGAGAAAAACGATAAGAAAAAGGGGTTTTTAAGAATTATAAAAACAACCAAAAGAGAGAAAAATGAGCGAAGAGATGGAGGCAAGGTTAGAAAACAAAAGAAAAGGAGCAAGAAAAGCGAAGGGAAAAAGCAAAGGGGTAGAAAGGGCAAGGAGAAGAATAAGCAAGAGAGAAAAGGGGGGAGGAGAAGCCTTAATGGGGGGAAGCAAGATTTAAAGAAAAAAAGTTTATTTAGAGACAATGGGTGAATTTAATTTAGATTAAAAGAGGGATTCTGGAGGGTATTTAAGAGTGTGTTTTTATATGTATGTATATTTAGAATAAAAAATTTATTATGTAATTTTAAGAATTTTTTAAACAGAATCCCAAGAAAGATTTATATGTAGTATTTTTAAGTTAGGTAATGTGTTATAGATGCAACTCCAATTGGTTTACAGGAGAAGTATAGTAAAAGAAAAAAGATGAATGGATGTTTGGAAATAGAACAGACAAAGAATGTTGTTGAAAATGGTAATAATGGAAGGATATATATGCTTTTTTTTTGATTTTGTATATTGATAAAAGGCAATAAAATTTTAATTGATAAATAATTTGGATGGAAAAGAGAAGTAGGGATAAGATATGAAGTTAATATTATATGAAATATTGATATTATAATCTGGAAATGTTATGTTTTATTGGTCTATCATTATTATTATTTTTTTAGAAAAGAATTTATAAGCTGTTATGCCTTGATTTTGTGTGTATTGATTTTAGAAAACTGATAAAAATGGTTTTTATATACATATATAAAAAAGAAAATGATAATAAGATATAGAAGGAGACTTAGGTTGAATATGATGTTTGAATTTGTGTCTGTGTAAAGAGTTTTTAACCCGGGAACAGACAACCTTCAGAAAAGATCTTGTAGTTTTGTCTATGTTTTGTGTTTGTATGTTTGTGTATTATGCTTATGATAAAACTAACAAAATTTGTTTTTTATTAAAAAAAAGGAAAAAAGAATCAATAAAACCTTGGAGGAATGTTAGATGAGAATAATTTAAACAAGTCAGAAAGAAAAGAATATGATTATAAAATGGATAAATATGGAAGAGAAATGAAATTGAATTGGAGTAAAGAGAAATAATGAGAAACTTGATGAAAGATATTTGCGTGTCCATATGGGGATGGGATAAATTGGAATTATGTTGTATAAAAATATTGTTTTGTTTGACTTGTAAGGATTTACAATATTAAGAGGTTTTATGTGTTTATGTATTTAATGGTTAATGATGTGTTGTTTTATCTTTAAAATTAATAAAATTTGTTTCAAAAAAAAATAATAATAATAATAATACTATTTTAAAGGAGAAAGATTTTATACAATGGATGGAGAAGGAATTGGCTTTTTTTTTCAGAGAAAATAAAAAAGAAGATACTTCAACGCAGAATGTTTGGGATACAATGAAGGCACATGCTAGAGGTCTGATAATAGATTATACAAGAAAAAAGAATATTAGGAAAAGGCAAGCTTCTGAGGTCTTGGAAGATGAGTATAAAAGACTTGAAAAAGAATTACAGAAAATGCCACAGAAAAAAGATATTAAATTGAAGCTGGATGTAATTAAACATAAAAAGAAAGATACCAGGCTAGTTCTATCTTGGGTGAGCTGCCCCAATCATGAGCTCGGGAAGCTCTTTTATTAAAAACACACAGTAATACGTCACAAGCGTATCCAATCATTATGTTACATGAGTAAAAATATTAGTGGACACATAGTAGCATCAAATCACAATGTTATATGGTCAGTTTTAGTAGGTACAAATTAGCCAATCAACGCCTGCAGTCCAGTTAGTAGCCCCTGGTGTTGTATTGCTGATTGATGTTCTTTGTTCCTGGTACACGCTTTCAGCCTACATGAGGCCTTGAGGCCTGGCATGTACTGAAACTATTGAAGTTGATTCATTACTGCATTGTACATGTTTGACAAACAAACAAATAAATAAAAGATCATAAAAATGAGGTGCAAGTCATTAACAACTGCCTTGCTTAACAACAGAAATTTTGAGTTCAATGGCAGTCAGTTAAGGACTATCTGTAGATGAATTTTCTCACCTGGATTTACGCTCCTTGTAGTCGTAAACTTGCACAGCGGCGTTGTGGGGGACACGGTAAGACACAGCCTGTGTCTTATCACGGGGCAACACAACGCCCTTCTCAGAACTGTCTTTGGAGCGATCAAGAAGAGGATCCCTGCTGGTACTCAACAAATCCTCCACATGGCCAGGTAAATATTTCTCCCACAGTTCCTCATCCTGAGACAGCATGTAAGAGTGGCCAATCACAGCTCTAATCTAGAAGAGAATAAGAAATGGTAGGAAACATAAGAATACATAACATCCCCGTAAATTTAGGAGAATTTCCTGGGCAATCTTCTTGATTTCAGAAGCGTGATGAAAAGGAGGTCTCCATTTGATGAGGGAATAGAAGGGGAACTTAACAAGTCTCCATTTGATGAGGGAATAGAAGGGGAACTTAACAAGTAGAACTTTGCAAATGATACTAAGCTGGCAGGAATAGCTAATACCCAGGAAGATAGGCTCAAGATCCAGATGGATCTTGACAGATTAGAACGCTGGGCCGTATCTAACACAATGAAACTCAATGTAGAGAAAAGTAAAGTCCTACACTTAGGAAAGAAAAACCAAAAGTACACACATAGACTGGGTGAAACCAGGCTTAATAGCAGTAACTGTTACAACAGTAACACGTTGTAACTTTGAACAGTCACTAAATGAACTGTTGTAAATCGAGGACTATTTGTACTATTTGCACACACACCCCACTGCGCCCTTAAGTGCACTGCGCATCACAGCTGATTTTCGGCCAGTTTGAGGCCTTTTTTGGCTTCCCAGAGGCTTGAGGAAAGCTTCTGCAGGCTTCTGCAGGTTTTGCAGGTCGAAAACTAGCCCCATTTTGTCACTTCTGGTACTTTCGGAAAAACAGGAAGTGACACAACAGGGCTAGTTTTCGACCTGTAAAGCCTGCAGAAGCCTTCCTCAAGCCTCTGGGAGGCTGAAAAAGGCCTCAAACCCACCAAATCTCTGCTGTGAGGCATGTGCATGCACAGTGAGGTAAGTTTGCCTGCAGCTCACATGCCGGCACAAATGGCCCTGCGTGCCACCTGTGGTACGTGTGCCATAGGTTCAGCATCATGGAAATAATGTAATGAACCACATTAGAGAATTGTGGTTCTTTTGATAAAATTGACCTCTAAAAGTCAGCATTTCTAAGGATTGACGTTCTTTGGTAACCATTGCTAGATCTACACCACTCACCTTCCCTGTCTTAATATCCCGGACATAAATGCCTTCATTCTCAGCCAGGGGAATAGCATGGCGTTGTTCTATCACTTCGACTTCCGCAGGTGGTATGTACTCCAGAGGCCCTCGGATCAGCCAACGGTCACCTGGCTTGCGTAGAATGTCCTCATCATCCTGGGTAAGAGACCAAGTAAGGGGAAGAGAAAGAGTGTCCTATCCAGCTGGTGCAATCCATGCATCCA
Source organism: Hydrophis major (assembly GCA_033807585.1). NCBI lineage: Eukaryota > Metazoa > Chordata > Lepidosauria > Squamata > Elapidae > Hydrophis > Hydrophis major. The sequence continues at coordinate 23,520,315 of CM066343.1, read as the reverse complement.
TCCGCCCCGGCCAGCATAGACTCAGGATCTCCTACCTCATTTTTGTCTTCAATGGGGCGAAGTGCACGTAATAAGAGGCCATCTTCTTCAGACAGGACGTAAATGTCTTGGATCCCGTCTTTCAACCATTCTCCAGGCTGTAGGAAGAATGATTTCTCACCCTGCAGAATGAGAAGCAAGAATTGGGGAAAACTCAAGAATTATTATCAGTCATTGGTTTGTTTGTTTTTTAAAGGGGGAGAGCTTAACTCTATTTATTAAACCATAAAATTGTGAATTTAATGTTGGCTAATTGCCCGAATGGTATCCTCCAGTTCCAATCATTATCACCCAAAATTATTGGCAAGTTGCCTGCCATTTTGAGTTTGGAAACCAAAAATATAGTGCAGTGTTTCTCAACTAACTTAAAGATGTGTGGACTTCAATAAAAGCTTTAAATACTGTAAAAGACGCATACTAATGGGAAGTTGAAATCTGCCCTGGCCTAAGTCTTATGGTCTAGAACAGGGGTCGCCAATCTTTTGGACCTCAGGGACCACCAAACTCATAATTTTAAATCCCGCGGACCAAAGACGCTGGGGAAATCCCAAAAAAAGTCCCCCAAGAAAGTTCCCCACCCCGTTTCCCTACCAATCGATCATTCTTTACTTGGGATCACAGGATAGTATCTCCAGCTCCATTCTCAGGGGGAGAGAGAGAGAGAGAGAGAGAGAGAGAGAGAGAGAGAGACTTTTGGCTTCATGCAAGGAAAGCAGCAGAAGCAGTAGAAGTCTTTCTCTCCCTCAAACTCCGCCAGAAATGAGTCTTTGCCGGCGCAGCCTTTTGGAGCAGGATGCCTTGCAGAGTCCCAAAGACTCATTTCTGGCAGAGTTTGGGGGAGAGAAAGAAAGACTTTTGCTGCTTTCCTTGCGTGCAGCCAGAAGCAGAAGAAGAAAGAAGCTAAAAGAAGCAGCTCCGGTGGCCAGGCGAGGTGCGTGGGATAAGTGGAACAAGTTCCCACCCTCCACCCTTCCCCCCTCCTCTCACTACTTTGTGTTGTTCACAATGCAAGTGACACAAGCAGTGTGTTCCAATGGGCCATGTGCATGGTGCAACCTTGTGTTCCTGCGCAATTTGGATTAATTGCTTTGGGGGATGCTTTGGGGGTGACATTTCTCTGTGGACCGCCAACATTTTCTTGCGGACTACCAGTGATCCCCAGCTCACTGACTGGCGACTACCAGTCTAGAAAAGGTGAACTCTAAAACCTATTTCACTAAACTGATTTTTAGTGACTGCCTCTATAATTTTCTTGGCAGGCAAAAGGTAAAAATAATGGCTTCTCCTGCCCGGCCATGTCCAACTCTTGGGGGTAAGTGCTCCTCTCCGTATCTTGGTGGTGGCAGCCAGTGTTGTCTGAAGACACTTCTGTGGTCATGTGGCCAGCATGAAATACATACATCAAGGCACATAGAATGCTGTTACCTTTCCACCGAAGTGGTACCTATTTATCTATTTGAATTTACATGCTTTTGAACTGTTAGATTGGCAAGAGCTGAGGCAAGCCTGGGAATGCACCCTGTCACGCAACATTTGGGTCTCAAAGCTCAGCAACTTTAACTGCTGAGCCATCGTGCTTTCCAGTTTTCTGGGCAGCATTACACAATTAGTTCACCACTGCCTTTTTCAGGGGTATTGTTTTGTCTGGTGTGCAGTTCAGAGATTCCCTAGTGGGATTCCCAGAATTCTATCCAAGCACTTACCAATTCCAACTCTATTTAACTTCTGAGCATAGACAAGCCTGGGCAAATGTTATTACTTAGTATGTCACACACATTAATCAAGAGGACAAAAGCCAGTAACTGATCTTGTCTAAGGGCAGCAGCCTATTACTTTTCTAGATTAAAGTGTGCCTGTGCAAATGGCAGCTGTGAGGCGGGGAAAGATGGAACAAGTGTTATAAAACATTTAGGATTTTATATATAGTGTAAAAGCCTCACCAAATTAGCCAGGAACACAATGGATTATTTTTAACTACTTTTTTTTAGAGCACATTCAAAATAGACACTCATTCTTGCATGCTCATGTCTACTTAGATACAGAAGGATGTGGTGGGAAAGGAGGGAGGGAGGGAGGAAAGAGAGCTGGGAAATTCTAAGAGGAACTCATAAGAAAATGTTGATATTTGAACATTATGTCTCCATTGTTTAAACTCTCAGTTCCTGTAATGATAATAGAAGAATGCACGCAGAAAGCCCATAGAATAAAAATATGTAAAGATGCACGCAGACTACAGTTGTTATATAAAAGAATACAAATCTACATTTCTTGTTAATTATAATAAGTAGTAACTGTAACTAATGTGCTAAAACACAAAAGGATAGATCTGAAATCTGAGGGGGAAAGGCAGGAGAAGACAGATCAGTAATGGTTATATAATCAGAAAAAGGGTAGCCAATTTTTTTTCCAGCACCTTGGAGAGAGTTTACTTTAAAAGAGAGAATAGGAACCTGAGCTTTCAAGAGACTCCCCCCATCCTTGGAGTTCTCCAAGCTGAGCCAAAATCGCATTATGAAATTTGACTGCAATGTGTCTGAGTTTCAGGGCTGCCTATGCACCAAAAGTTGCCAGCCAATTTCAAGTATCCGTAACAAAAAACAGAAAAACAGAGTAATACAGGAATTCCTTGATTTACAATCACAAATGAGCATCGAATTTTGTTTGTTAAGTTGTTGTGGTCATAAGTAGAGTTACCACATGCTCAGATTTTATGAGCATTTTTATAACCGTTGTCCACACCGCAGTCATTTGGCAAATCACATAGTTGTAAGTCCAAACCGATCTTATCCAATGGGTAATTTTTTGCCCACAAAATGGCAAAAAAATCACAAAACACGATCACCTGACTGCAAGACACTGCAGGTGATTGTAAATGCAAGCGAGTCACCAAGCATTGAAAATGTAATCACACGATCCCAAGGGTGGTACGACAGTTGTAACTTTGAGAACAGATCGTAACTTTTTTCAAGCCTATCATAACTTTGAATAGTCATTAAGTGATAGGTTGAAAGTCCAGGATTACCTGAAGGAATCACCAGTTTATTTCTTCACTGCACACTATCAGAACTGTGATTTCTGGCAAATTTATCCTAATGTTTAGCCCAAATCTGTTGTACTTGCAATCACTTTCCTGCTCTCTGGAGTAACATGGTTTAGGAGAGCAGGAGCTGTGAATACATAGTTACTTCCTAAATCATTTATATATGGATGTAACATCTAAAATAATAATTTTATAACAGCTTCCTAATATGCCTCCAGTAGGAGAGGAACAATAGCTTCTCTTGAAGGATAGATTGCTTTAAGGAGTTCTGTTATAATCACTAGGGCTGCCCCAATTAATAGTTACAGTACATATAGTCCTTGACTCACAATCATTCAGTGACCATTCAAAGTTACAATGGCACTGAAAAAAGTAACTTACGACCATTTTTCTCACTTATGATCCTTGCAGCATCCCCCATAGTCACATGATTGAAATCCAGACGCTCGTCAACTGACTCATCTTTATGACAGTTGTGGTGTCCCAGGGTCACGTGATCCCACTTTGTGACCTTCTGACTAGCAAAAGTTAGTGGGGAAGCCAGAGTTACTTCACAACCAGGTTTACTAAATTAACCACTGCAGTGATTCACTTAACAATTGTGTCAGGAAACGTTGCAAAAAAAGGGGGGGGAACTCATTTAATAACTGTCTCGCTTAGCAATGGAAACTTTAGGCTCAATTGTGGTCGTAATTCAAGGACCACGTGTATATCTTTAGAGTCCTTCATGCTTCTGAGATAAAGATACATACCTTAATGACCTTTTTCTGCCCAAGCTGGGGTCTGCCATCTACATCTAATGGGTCACAAACTACACAATACTGGCAACTGTTCAAGGTGATGATGTCAATAATGCCCAGCACTTCCTCATAAACATCAGGGATGTGAGCTTCTGTGTCCATCATGGTGACCAACCACTCTTCTCCAGTTTTCCTCACGATACCCTGAGAGTCCCGAAATGTTTTAGTGGCCCGGAGGTGCAGTGCTTTCTTCAAACAGCAAAAGAAGCAGAAAGATATATATATTAGTGGAAAGGCTCCTTTTTTATGATTTAACATTATTTGTTATTAATCTGACTCTTCATACAAAGGACATGTCCTGTAGGGTTTAAGCCACAGTTTGAAATGTCACTTCTGATTACATTTTGCTAAGAAACAGACAAGAATGCAAATATTAGGCAGCAATGTCAACTGTGTACCCTCTCAGAAAACGTTGGTCTACAAACTTCTCACCTCTGATTACCAGTGGTATAAAACGTATTCGTTTTTAAAACAGCCTTCTGCTTGCTCACTAAAGGAAAAAAGGCCTCAGGAAACAGAGAAAGACTACAAGATCCATACAAGACAGTCTGTCTGGTGTAGTGCAGTGCTTTTCAAACTTGGCAAATTTAAAATGCATGGACTTCAATTCCTAGAATTTTGCCATCGTGCAACCAGGAGACTGTGAGTTCTAGTCTCACCTTAGGCATGAAAGTCAGCTGGGTGACTGGGCCAATCACTCCCTCTCAGCCCAACCCATCTCACGGGGTTTTTGTTGTAAGGAAAATAGGAGGAAGGAACATTAGTTGGGGCTTGCCACCTTGATTTATCAATCAACCAGGCTAGGTGAGATAAAAGTATAATAATGCAAGGTCATGGATATCACCATATGAACAGAGGTTAGTGACTTTTAAACTTTTATTAAGGTATTGGGAAGGCTAAATTAAAAGTCTTTAACCAAACATACTTTCCCAGGGAAACTAAAGCTTTCAGCCATAAAATATTCAAAAGCCAAAGACTGCTGGAAATTTAGAAAAGGATTTACTGGGAGGCCAGTACAGCTCTGGGACAGCAAAAGAAACATACAAGAATGCAAATATTAGGCAGCAATGTCAACTGTGTACCCTCTCAGAAAATGTTGGTCTACAAACTCTCACCTCTGATCGCCAGTGGGGAATGATGGCCCCTTTATGACATGTGGACTTCAACTCCCAGAATTCATAAAGGGGCCATCATTCCCCAATCTTGCCCTATCCAACCACACCCATATTTTAAGCATACAAAATGGGACCAAGATCCTTCCCTTCTTTAGGCCTGCCTTTCCTCCAGTGCCATCAATAAATCCACGTGTTTCAATACCATGCATCCTGGTCTCATTCAAACATTCCCCTGGGAATATTGTCCGATATTGTAAGGCCCCAAAGTCACTGAGCAAATGGTGCTACTCAGAAGGTATTAAAACCTGGGCTTTCCTTTCTTTGTCTAACTCAAGGGTCTCCAAACTTGGCAAGTTTAAGACTTGTGGACTTCAACTTCCTGAATTCCTGAGCTAACATAACTGGGGAAGAATTCTGGGAGTTGAAGTCCACAAGTCTTAAAGCTATCAAGTTTGAAGACCCCTAACTATTCTATTGTCTTTCAGAGCAATTCACACAATCTTTAAGGTTGTGCCAGGTAAAAATCGTTCCATACATCTTTCAGTCCAATTAGCTATGAAAAAGTACCGTATATACTCGAGTATAAGCTGAATTTTTCAGCACATTTTTTGTGCTGAAAAAAAACCCCTCAGCTTATACTCGAGTCAGATTCCCCTCTGAAAAAAAAATGGTGTGGAGCTCCAAAGCTGGGCAGCCGCTTCCCTGCTTCCGTGTTTCCTTTGTAACTTTTAAGCATGGGGGTAATCAGAAGCAGAAAAGTTCTTGCTTGAGGATATATTGTTTTTTCTTTTTTTAACTATTTTTAGGGCGGGGGGGAGACCCACCGCCATGTGAGAATGCTCAGACATGAAATCTATCCGACCGAAAATAAGTGTGTGTGGGGGGGGGGGCGGATTTTAACAGAGGGAAGATGAAGGGAGAAGGCAAAAGTGACGGAAGATCCTTCAGGGGAAACTGAGGGGGAGACTCACCCTTGGTTCAGATGAGCCCCCTTCCCCTTTCTCTAGGCTGAGAAAACAACGCGAGCCGAGGTTGCTTCGGCTCCACTCAGCTTCGTTTCCTCAGCTCCAGCTGCTTTCAGTCCACTCGGGAGGAAGGGGAGGAGGAGGTGGTGGTGGCGGCTCGTGTTGTTTTCTGATAGTGAGATCATTTCCCAAATTAATTGATTCACTAACCCAAAAGAAGAAGATGTTGATGACAATGGGAGGCAGGAGTCACTCTCTCCCTTGCAAGAAAAAAGCAAGAGCCGTTCTTATGACTCTCTCTCCCCGTAATACAGTCAAGCCCTTTCCAGCACGCGGGATCCACCCCCGCTGCTTTGCACCTTGCAAATGCAAAAACCCCAGGATTTTGCATTTGCAAGGTGCAAAGTGGCGAAGGCAGATCGCGCATGCTGGAAAGGGCTTGACTGTATTACGGGGAGAGAGAGAGAGAGAGAGGGAGAGATCATAAGAACGGCTCTTGCTTTTTTCTTGCAAGGGAGAGAATGACTCCTGCCTCCCACTTCATCATCATCATCTTTTGGGTTAGTGAATCAATTAAACCTTTCATGATAGTGAGATCGTTTCCCAAATTTCCCTTAAATCAGGGAAGAAATCAGAAACAAACCTTTGGACTGAGAATAAGCCTGTTCCTATGATGCCATTTTTGTTCACTGCAGTGTGAAAAGTGTGAAAAAACACACTTCTTTTTCTTCATCTTCTTGTTCCCTATTTACTGGTCTCATTCAAAGAGGAAACTGTGAACATCAAACTTATTCTCAACTGTCCTAGTGAAAGTTTTTATTGGCATCTATTTTTATTTTTGAAATTTACCAGCAGCTGCTGCATTTCCCACCCTCGGCTTATACTCGAGTCAATAAGTTTTCCCAGTTTTTTGTGGTTAAATTAGGTGCCTCGGCTTATATTCGGGTCGACTTATACTCGAGTATATACGGGTAGCTTTTTCCATATTTGTGAGGCAAGGGACATTTGTAGTATGCCTGTATATGAGGCCATCTGACCATAAATGGAAAAGCTTTGGAATCAAATAAGTTTGGCCTGGACTTTGCAGCAAAAACCTTGAAAACCAAAGCAAGAGGAATCAATAACATCTTTCCTATAACCACTACTTAACATTGGAAGTTGTAAAACTGTCACTTACTTTTTCAGTCAGAATGACAGCATCAACAATCTCAACTACTTTTTCAAATACGCCTGGCAAGTAAGCCCCAACCTTCTTCACCATCCATTCCTCACCTGTGGGGAAAAAATGGGAAACTCAAGATACACACATGCACACACACACACTTCTAAAGCTGCCCTTTCATAGGATCATAGATAAGAAATCAGAAAGATACCTGTCACACGATTGTTCCCTTCTCTGTCTTCGCATTCCTTCCATGCCTGAAGTTTGATGGCTTGGTTGGGATGAATGATGGTGGCGTGGACTGTCTCCACAATTTCAACCTCTTTTCGTGGGATGTAGGTACCTGGAAATAACAATGGTTTATTAGATGAGCTAGCTAGACTCCAAATCAATTATGACAGGGGTGGGAAAGAAATGAGAGTTTCTGATTTGGCCAAGCCAAAACACAAGAAAAGGGTTCCACGCACAGAGGGAAAGGCATTTGGGGGAGAAAAATCATATGATCCATATTTTCTTTTTAACACTACAACTATTCACTTAAAACATATTTTCAAGAGTTTTTTTTTACAACATTATCATTTTGCCATTAACACGAGCCAATTACAGGTAATTCTCGACTTATTAAGCCTAAAATTTATGTTGCTAAGTGAAAAATTTTTGTTAAGTGAGTTTTGCCCCATTTTACAACTTTTCTTGGCCCCGTTTGTTTAATGAATCTGGCTTCCCCATTGACTTTGCTTGTCAGGTTACAAAAATGATCACATGACCCTGGTACAGTGCAACCATCCTAAATGTGAACCAGTTGTCAAGCATCTGAAAGAAATCACGTGACCATGGGGATGCTGCAATAGTCATAAGTGTGAAAAATAGCAATGGCACTGAGATGTGTACACAGCTTCACAGAGCTTTACAGCCCTCTCTAAGCTATTTACAGAGTCAGCCTGTTGCCCCCAACAATCTGGGTCTTCATTTTACCCAACTCAGAAGGATGGAAGACTGAGTCCACCTTGAACCTGATGAGATCTGATCTGCCAAATTGCAGGCAGCCGGCTATCAGCAGAAATAGCCTGCATTTCTGTACTCTAACCACTGCACTAAATGGTCATAAGTCACTTTTTTAGCCATTGTAACTTCAAATGAACTAAATGAACAGTTGTAAGTCAAGGATTACCTGCATTGAGATTAAAAGCCAATTGGGATTTAAAAAAAAGGGGGAAAATACATGCAATGAGAAGAAAGGGGAGAATTCAGAGGAATATTTTGGCCTCAGGTTTCCTGGAAAACAACTGGGTCTGACTGACTCAATTTTCCTCTTTGAATGGCAAACAACCTGATGGAATTTCAGAATTCCTCACCTTTGTTCATATCCATTTGTTTCAGCCGAAGATGTGGTAAAATGAAACTATAATATTCTGCAAAGATCTACAGGTGTCCTCCAGGGGTGTGGAATCTCTGGCTCCCCATATTTGGCTGAAATAGTTCACTCAGGATTCCTCCCCATTGACTATGCTGATTGGGGCTATTGGGATCTGTTCATCAGCCCCACAGAGGAGCATACACCTCACTTCCCAAACAACATTTCCTTCCTTGACAATTGCCACTTACCAGGTCCTTCAAACAACCATTCATCTCCAGCAACATATTTGCCCGCCTGGTCATCTTCAAAGTCCAGCAGAGCTTTCAAATGCAGGGCAGTGTTAGCCAAGACAATTTGTAAAGGTGTAATATCCTAGAAAAGCAGATGAACAAAGGGGCAAATTACAAAAGCAATGTCAGGGAGTAGACAAGCCTTGGAAGGCTACTAAACTCAAGGAAACAGGTTCCTTTTTTAATTCTGGAAAGATCTTTCTTATGGGTCAAGTAAATTGAACACAGCAAAAATGTCAATAAAATTGAATAAATAAATACAGAATCTTGAAAATTGCCATGATAATTTTCCAGCGTAACTTATATGGGTAGCCCTCAACTTACAACCACAATTGAGCCCAAAATTTCTGTTGCTAAGCAAGAGAGTTCTTAAGTGAGTTTTGCCCCATTTTACGGCCCTTCTTGCCACAGTTGTTAAATGAATCACTTCAGTTATTTAGCAACACAGTTGTTAAGTGAATCTGGTTTCCCCATTGATTTTGCTGGTCAAAAGTTGGTAAAAGGTGATCACATGATCCTGGGACATTGCAACTGTCATAAATATGGTCAGTTGCCAAGCACCTGAATTTTGATCGTGTGACCCCAGGGATGCAACAATTCGTAAGTATGGGAAAAGGCTGTGTCACTTTTTCAGTGCTGTTGTAACTTCGAATGGTCACTAAATGAATGGCTATAAGTCAAGGACTATCCGTATTTGGTGTAATCAGCCAAAATTCCCCCGAGTCTCTTTCTCACACTTCCCTACTCCACTGAACTGAAGAATCACTTCTGTAAATGGGCTGCTGCCTGGCTGGACCTGTTTGGGCGAACTGGTAATTGTGATCACTGGCTAGGCCCCACCACCAGCCCGCCCCTGTGCTATCCTTTCCCTATATAACTACATTTCTGGCTTGTTCCTCCTGCCCATGCTGCCCAGCTGAGTCCTGTGCTGTGCCTGCTGGACTCGCCTGAGTAGGTTAGCTACATGTTTGAAGTACATGCTCATGACCAGTGAACCAGTTGTTAATGTAAGTGCAGCCCACCTCTGTGTTCTCACATTCTCTTATGCATTCTATCACACGTAGAAATTTACAACATGGAATTCACACATTCATACATTCCCCCTGCCCAGGGATGGACTTCAAAAAATTTAGCAAGGGTTCTCTGCCTGGTTGCTGGGTGGGCGTGGCTATAGTGGGTGTGGCCCAGTCCGCCTCCTGCACCATGGTGGGGAGGTTTTTTTTTCCCTCCCCGGGCTCCAGAAGCTTTCCTAGAGCCTCCAGAAAGGTGAAAATGGCCTCCCCAGGCTCTGAAGGCTCTCTGGAATCTAGAAATGGGGCTGTTTCTGGCCTTCCTGAGTTCCTGGGAAGCCTGTTTTTTGCCCTCCCTGAGCCTCTGCACATCCTGCACTTACCCACATCCAAAACGGGCTGTGTGGGGACTCCTGGGAGAGGTGGGGTGGACCGGGCCAGCCAGGAGTGGATTTGAGGTTTTTCCGAATTGTGCAGAATCTTAGCTAGGAATTCTCCCAAACCCTACAACCCCCCAGCAGCCCACCCCTGCCCCTGCCCTTACTACAAGAGGATGCCCAAGGGATTACTCAGTATGGGCCATTTGAGAAGGGGTTAAGACACGCATACCACTTTTAGTTCCTCTCCTGGATATAAAGGGAAAGGGTCCTGAGCCATTCTGATCTCCAGGTCAGCATGTGCAAGGCGGACTTGCCCCAGAGCATCAAGATGGACTGCCCCATTTACTCCACGAATCACCGGATTGAGGATGATACAGTAATGTCGTGGTGGAACCATCACCATTTTCTTTGGAGCTAATATGATCCTGAAATAGGAAAGAAGTTTAGCAAGGCAGAAGAATGGAAAGGGAGAAATAAGATCTTGGGTTTCTTAGTTCCTGGTTAAAGGCGACAGCTTTAAGCTTGACTTCCAAGTTTTGGCATGCAGGTAGTCCTTGACTTACAACAGTTCATTTACCAACCAAAGTTATAACAGCACTGAAAAAAGTGATTGATGATATTTTTCACATGACTGCTGCAGAATCCCCATGGTCACACAAGCAAAATTTGGATGCTTGGCAACTGGCATGTATTTATGATGGTTGCAGTGCCTGAGGGTCATGTGATCACAATTTGCAACCTTCTGACAAGCAAAGTCAATGGGGAAGCCAGGTTCGCTTAAAAACCAGATTACTAATTGGTCAACTGCAGTGATTTTTCTTAACAACTGTGGCAAGAAATGTCATAAAATGGGGAAAATTCACTTAACAAATATCTCACTTAACAACAGAAATGTTGGGCTTAATTGTGCTCCTAAGTCAAGGACTACCTCTACTTGAAACCTGCAGGCTTGATAAAGAACTTGAAAGAAAATTCAGAATTTTGCTATTATATATGTTGACATATATGCACAAAGATGGAAAGACACACTAATTTCCTCCTTCAGTGGAAATATTCCATCCTGCCTCTTTTAATATTCCCCAAAATATTTCATTCTCTAGGAGGGCTGATGGTTGATGACTTTCTACACTACGGAAACCTCTTCAGCCAGCACTGGCTCAATGGCCTTGAAACTGAAATGAGCATCGTCAACAACTAACGAAGTAAAATCCATGGGGACACCTTTACTTTACCTTTTACATTAATTCACTACAAAAAGCAATTATGTTTGCAAGAGTTAGCAGTAAAAGGAAACCAGGATGTCAAATAACATGGTGGCTGGACACTATCAAAGCTGACATAAGCCAGAGTTTAGAACAACTCAGAGAAATAGGGCAAGATTGAGAAATGTGGAGAGATCTGGCCCATAGAATTGCCAAGAGTTGGATATGACTGATAACATGATAATCAGAACTTGAAAAAAGAGGTTCTCCCAGAAGCTGTCCTTTGCTAATCCTGATGTAACAAGGATTACTAAGACAGCCAAAGTGGCTGCAAAGAAAGTGCCAACAAAGATAACAGAAAACCAGAAGAGAGTTAAGGGATCAAAACCCAAAGGTGAGGATTTGTCCCAGGAGAAAATAGCAAGAAAAAACCGGAACAATGACTTTTGAAACTGCCCTAAGGAACAAAGGAATTTTGCATCAGGTAAAATTAAATACAGTAGCTTCACTTCCTCAGAGCAACTGACCTCATACAGAATTCAATTAGCCAGCCCCACCTATGATTGATTAAAAGGTCATGTAACATGTACTGTACAAATAGTCCTTACAACTACAATTGAGCTCAAAATTTATGTTACTGAGACATTTGTTAAGTGAGTTCTGCCCCATTCTACAATCCTTGTTCTTGCTGCACTTAAGCAAATCATTGCAGTCGTTAACTTAACATGTGATTGTTAAGTGAGTCTGGTTTCTCCATTGACTTTACCTGTCAGAAGATTGCAAAAGGTGATCACACAACCCTGGATACTACAACCACCCTAAATATGAACTAGTTGCCAAGCATCTGAATTTTGATCACATGACCATGGGGAGGCTACAACAGTCTTGTGAAAAACAGTCATAAGTCACATGTTTCAGTGCCGTTGTAACTTGAGTGCCTTTGTAAATGCACTTTTTGTAAGTTGAGGAATATCTATACTTGCATTTTGGTTTCTAATTTATTTCATATCAGTGACTTTCATATTACAGTAGTTGTTGTAAATGTTTCTATCTCTGCTTTTATGACAAGGTAAGCAGCCTAGAATGGAATGGAAGTGACATGTAAGTTTAATAAATTTAGAGCAGGTGTCTCCAAACTTGGCAACGTTAAGATGTATGATTTGATTGCTTATTATATCCTTATTAAGTGTTGTACCTTATGATTCTTGACTCTTGATGAATGTATTTTTTCTTTTATGTACACTGAGAGCTTTGCACCAAGACAAATTCCTTGTGTGTCCAATCACACTTGGCCAATGAAGAATTCTATTCTATTCGTGAACTTCAACTCCCAGCATTCCTCAGCCAGCAACTGAGGAACTGAAGTCCTCACGTCTTAAAGTCGCCAAGTTTGGAGACTCCTGCTCTAATAGTAGTTTCTATAGTAGCCCAGCCCCTGAAAAAAAAATCAGCAAAGACTTGCCCCTCCAGCTCCCCCTGCAGATTAGTTCTTGGTCTCAGCAGGAAGACTGAGCAACTGCCCACTTGCTGAAAGTTTGAGAAAAAAGCCAAAACTTTTACACAGGCGAATAAAAAACCTCTATTTTGTTGCAAAACTTTGGACAAATAGGAACGGTCCTCCCGGCTTGGAAGAGCGGTAATTATTTTCCCAAGGAAGGGAGAGGCGTGAGAGGAGAGAGCTACGTCGCCTAGCGGTACGATATTCCCAACCAAACCCCGATTAGGCTCCTCTTTCTGCCGAAACTCACCTCTCATTATCCTGGCGGATGTAAGTTTTGGGCCCGATTTCCACGCGGGTAACATTGGAGTTCTGATCCAAGACATGGATGTAATAATAGGGTGGGATCCGGATAATCGATTCGTTCGCCATTTTGTCTTCCAAGCTGTTTTGCAAGAGAAGAGCAAGAGGATTTTAGAAACCGGCCAGAAAATAATCACGGGAAGAACGCCAGCTGAGTCATTCTCCCGTTTTTTCCTCTCCGCCGGAAGGGCTTGAAGTTTGATCGCGTTTGCAATCTCTCTCTTAGCCCCCAAGCTCAGCAAGGTGCTGGATCCTTCTTAAGAATTCAGCCAGGTTTACTCAGCAACTAGCGCCCTCGGCGAGAAAAAGCGAAATCCCCGCTCCATAAATTCATACCCTTTTAGCAGTTACGGGAAAACCTAATTAAAGAGCTGGGATGCAACGTGGGGAGATGATTATTGCCGAATGTCAGGTTCGCTATTCTGGGTGAAAACTTCTTAGCTCAAAGATAGATAGTTTGAAAAAAGGGATGGTAAAAGTCTTAGAATGAATTGGGGGGGGGGGGGGGCATGACCCACCCCAAACTGGAACTAGGAAAGCAAGGATAAAAAAAAGTGAATTAAACTTACCAATGGAGCTGCTTTCTGTAGCTTCGGGGATGGACCTAGCTAGACTTGGAATTCCTTTTTATAGCAAATTCATTTCCTGGTTTGAGAGGTGGAGCAAACTGCAGCTGTTCAAAAAAAAAAAAAATTGCGAAAGGGGAAGCAGAGTTCAAACACAGTAGCCATCCAGAGTTTTGCAGTCAAATAATAGTCCTACTAAAGTACAGGTAATCCTCAATTTACAGCAGTTCATTTAGCAACCATACAAAGCTACAATGGCACTGAAAAAAATGATTTATGACTGTTTTTTCAGAGTTACAACCTTTCCAGCATCCCTATGATCATGTAATCAAAATTCAGGTGCTTGACAACTGGTTCATACTTATGATGGTTGTAGCATATTGGGATCATGTGAGAATCCCAGGTCAGATCCTGTTTTATGGTAACACCCAGAAACTTAAAACTGACCACTTACTCCACTCCATCTCCATTGATAAGCAAGCGCTGGATGTCTGATCTGTTCCTTCTATAATCCAGTATAAGCTCCTTGGTCTTATTGGTGTTGAGGATCAAGTTATTGTCTGCACACCTGTTGTAATGACAGGCAGTCGAGTTGTTTGATCATGAACAACTGAATCATGATGATCTTTATTGGAGTCTAGTCTTGCATTTATACACATTTTTAGTTATCCTCCATCACTGGTTAACTTTGGTTACTGCTTAACTTTTGTTACTGTTTAGCATAGTAATCCATACAATTAATTATTTCCAGTTAAAGTCTAACATATGTTTACTTCCTCTCTCTAATTCTCCTTTAGATTAGTGACTTTGTTTACCTGAGTTGTATTTGCTTGGAAATATTCTTTATCTGAGATTTGTCATCCGAGATTGGAACATTCCTGCAATTACAACTCTACATATCCTCATTTTTTATTTTCAATGGAGGATTCAAAGATTTATGAATGTATCGCAATTGTAGAGGATTAAGAGAGGGGGAAGCAGGACAAAACAATGCGAATAAATTTGGAATACATTGAATAAAACAGCTTGCAATTAGTACAATAATAATAATTATAGCATAAAAGAAAAACTGTCTGAGCCAAGACCAGTCGGAGCCAATTGGTTAGCCATTCAAAAGATGAGTAATGGGCATGGATATTATTTTGAATGTATGATTGTAAATTGGCAAGCTCATCCTCAATAGTTTTATTCAAAGAATGAAAATGCACAGCACATCCCACAGTGTCCAATTAATGTACAGAACTCTCCCTGATGGGCTAAAAGATAGTCTATGGCAAAATGCTGCTGTTAGACATCTTGATTTAAGTCTTCTATTTCATGCTGCAAATCACGAATAATAGCAGCGGTAGCATTGATGGATTTTTCAAGTCTGCAGGTGAGACCAAGAATAGATCATCTGTTTTCTTGAGCAATTATACCAGAATAAGAGCCTAGAGTAAGGACTCTTGTAATGGCCCCTGCCAATGCACGGCCAAATGTAGAACCGGAAGACCATTGTGTGTCAATAATGACTTCATCATTACATGTAGGCCCGAGAGAGGAACGCCGCTGTTGAGTTGATGGGAGCGTAGAGTAAAATAACTGATAGTTGCACATTGATAATTCTGAGGATGAACATCAGTAGCATATTTATCAAAAAAGGACCACATATTAGGATCCTTAACCTGCCAACCAGCACAAAACGATCCTGTATTAGATTGATCAGAGGCATTAAAAATAGGAAAATTGTCAGGATAC
This sequence comes from Hydrophis major, assembly GCA_033807585.1. NCBI lineage: Eukaryota > Metazoa > Chordata > Lepidosauria > Squamata > Elapidae > Hydrophis > Hydrophis major. Next base: position 23,504,851 of record CM066343.1, on the reverse strand, counting down.
ATATCAGGAGCTATATTAATTCCATGCAAAGAAGAATTAAAGGTACCTGACAACCAATAGTAGTCAGAACAATAACTATAATTCCCTAGCTTTTTTAATATGTGCAGCATCATAATCAGACCAATTATGAAGCCAGGTGTGTTTAGCGTGACAACAGAAATACAGACCCCTTGTAAATTGATTAACTTTCAAGTAACACCAACGGACAGAATTCAATTGCATAGGGGGTGTAGAAAATAGCCAGGAGTGTGAAATAGATTGTAGTTGCGAGACAATAAATGTAGAAGACATGATCAAGTTAGGGGTAAAAGAAATTTGACCAAATGCCATTGGGGGCTCATAGTATAAAGTAATATTTGTGCTATGGGTCATAAACATGTATTGGGCATGACGAACCCACAAATTAGGGTTAAGACGAACCACAGAAGTGTCATTTTGAGCAGAAACACCATTAACCATAAACAAGAAAATACAAAGTAAAATGGTAACAGAGTTAGCAGTAATAATAGTGAAAACAGCAAGATTTTCAGGAGTCTGAGGTAATGAGGCCTGTTGCAGTTGTTGTTGAGCTTGATATGTAGTAGATTTAACCTGGCCCCAAGTGATGGGTTGTGGGTGTATTGACCTTGGAAGATGGACTTCTGTGTTCAGATGAAGATTGAAATCTGGAATCGGGTTGTGAAGGCCCTGATGCCATGCCATGATACAGACAGACACAGCGTGCTGGTACCCACACTGCTTGTCGAGTAGAAGGATCTTCCACGGCAGCGTAACCACAACCCCAGGTGATCAGCAGTGTAGGGCCTTTCCAGGTTGGATCTGGAGCCTGGCGATACTTTACCAAAGGCCTTGCTAAAGATTCAGTAGTTCGAAAATGCAAATTAACAGGTGAGTCTGCAAGAGAATCTAAAAAGGTTAAATAATTCCAAGTATATAATGCTGCAGCAATGAGATTTTGAATCTTTCGTAGATGGTAAGGGCCAGGCTCAGTTTGTAATTGTTTCTGAAGCAATGCCTTAAAAGTACGATGAGGGAGAAGGCGGAGCTTCGTTCCGGCGATACAGCTGCGATCTCAGGGCTCTGAGATCGCAGCCGATATTTTCGCCCCTGGTCGGTCCTAATGGACCTAAACCGTCCCGTAGAGACGGTGATCGTGAAGGGCATTGTTCCAGGATCCCAGAGATATCGCAAAATCTCTGGTTAGATCCGGAAGAAGCCCTTTTGCTGGCGGCGGAGAGGCAGCCTCCATAGCTGCTGAAGTCGGGACAGCTCCGGAAGGAAAGTGATTGAAGTGAAGTGTGTCGGCTGGGTGAGAAAAACTCTTTTGTGCTGTAAATTCGCTAAGGTTGGAAAGTTCATTCGATATAAAGAAGAAAGCTGTGAGATTTTTTTTTTGACTGAAATTGTTTTGAGCGGCGTTTTTTAAAGTGATGTCAAATTGAGGCTTGGTTTTTTTTTTTTCTTTTCTTTATACTTTTTGGGAAAGATTTTACTGTGACTTTGTAGATAACCGGATTGAATTTTCTTTTATATATAGTTTTATGCTTCCTTTGATTTTTTAACTTTCTTTAGGATAGAGGCTCCCTTTGGCTATTTTTTCCTTTTTTTTCTGCATATATTATTCCTTTTCTCTGGCGGGGGGGGAGAAAGAGCATTAAGAAACTTTGTAACACTGCCAACTAGAGGCTTGAAAGTATCTTTATGTGAATTGGAGAGAATTGCAAAAAGACCTCATCTCAAGGACTTTTTAACCTGATAAGATAGAGGGAGAGCACAGTAAAATATTATTGCAGGTGCTTTCCTGGACTGTTATCAACACTTGAGGTTTGGCTTTGAAGCTGCTGGAGAAGAGAGTCATAACAAGAGCCTTGGATAAATAACAAAGTGCAGTGTGTCTTCTTATATATACCCCATTCGCCAGCCTTTTTCTAAATCTTAATTTTAGTAATATTTTTATTTTTGCCTTTTACTTTAAAGGGAAAGCCTCAGAGGTTTTTTTTTTTTCTCTTTTCTTCTTTATTTTTCTTTTCTTTTTTATTGGGACTTTTTTGCTTTTCATATTTATCTTTTTGGACTATTTTGTTGTTGTGGTTGAATTTTTTTTTTTTTTGGATTATTGAGATTTTTTAATTGGATTAAGGTGTGAAGAATCTGAAGGAACTTTTTGTTTTTTGTTTTTCTTTTTTCTCTTTTTGCTTTTTCCTTTTTCTTTGCTTTTAATCAATATTATTATTTTTGGATTTGTTTGTTTTTTCCTTTCTATTTTTTCCTTTTTTATGGTGGACTATCTCGTAATTGGATTAGGGTCTAGAAGAACCTGAAGATCTTTCTTCTTCCTTTTTTTTTTTGTTTCTTCTTTGGTCTCGTGTTTTTTACTATTGGAGTTCTCCATTTTGGATTATAATTGGCTGCTCTACCAGTTGGATTAAAAGTTAAGAAGAATTTGAAGTTTTGGAAATATTGAAATGAGCAAGAAACCAATACCATCTGGCATTTCTGCTTCTACCTCTGCTTCCCCACCAGCTGAAGGACAACGTTTAATTCAGACAATGTTGAAGCAAGATAAGGAACAAGAAAAAATAACTTTACAGTTACAGATGATTATGCAAGGAATCCAAGAACTCAAGACAAAATCAGATATCATTGAACAAAGAACAGGAAATATTGAACAAAGAACAGAAAATATTGAACAAAGAATAGAGAAGACTGATGAAAAAGTTGAAAATATTAAACAAATGATGGTTAAGTATGAGGAGAGATTCCAAAAAATTGAGGAAGAAGGAAAACAAAGAGAGAAGAAGATTGGAAATATTGACAGCAGATTAACAGTGGTTGAACAAGAAAAAGGTGGGATGTTGAGGTGGGAGATGGAAAGGTCAGAATTTTACCTCAGATTTCAAAATATAGAGGAGGAAAAAGGAGAAAATTTGGCAGCAGTAATGATAGAAATTTTGGCAGAGGCTTTGGAAATTACAGAGGAAAAGATAATGGATGGAATAGATGAGATATACCGAATCTATACAAGATATGCGATGAGAAATAAATTACCCAGGGAAGTCCATATTAGATTTACCAAAAAATCCATTAAAACGCAAATATTACAAGTAGCAAGAGAGAAAATACTGAAATACAAGGATAAAGAGGTTGTGGTTTTAAAACAAATACCTAGAAGAGTGAGAGAGATGAGAAGAGAATATCGATTTCTGACCAAAATACTATTGGAAAACGAAGTGAATTATAGATGGCTGATTCCAGAAGGATTAATGTTTACGTGGCAAGAGCAGAGACATAGAATTGACTCAATTGAGAAAGCAGAACTTTTTCATGCAGAATTTTTCAGAGGAAGAAGAGAGGAAGCAGAGAAAGAGGGTTCATTAATTGAGTTTCAAGATGAACAACTGGAGACTGAAAAAGAGAAAGGAGCAATAGGGGGACAGATTGATAACAAAGAACAGCGTGAAGTGAGATCCACGAGAGCTGTTAGACCTAAATATAAAGCATAATCATGGAGGAAAAAAAACTGATTACAATGAATATAAACGGACTTAATTCAGCAGTTAAAAGAAGGAAAACTTTTCATAAACTAGAGAAATTAAAATTTGATATAATTTGTTTACAAGAAGTTCACATTAAAAAACAACATGAACAATTGTTATTACAACCAAAATTAGGGAAAATATTTACCTCTTTGACTCAATGTAAGAAAAGAGGTGTGGTTTTATACATTAAAGAGGCTATTCCAGCAAAATTGATTTACTCGGATGAAGATGGAAGAGTATTAATGGTAGAAATAATGGACAATAATATAAAAATACTCTTGATTGCAATTTATGCTCCGAATGATAAACAAGAAGAATTTTATAAAAAGCTGCACATGAAAATAATTGGATTGGACTATGTTAATATAATTATGATGGGAGATTTTAATGGAATTGTGGACAATAAACTGGACTATATAGCAACAACAATAAAGCAAAATAGAAAGGCTCTCCCAAGGTCCTTTTTTAAAATGACAGATGAATTAACTTTAAAAGGTATTTGGAGAGAAAGAAACGCTAAAGCTAAACAATATACTTTTTATTCAAATAGACATTTATCATGGTCCAGATTAGATATGATTTGGATCTCAACAGAACTAATATCTAATATTAAAGAAACAAGCATTGAAACAAGTACCTGGGCAGATCATAGCCCAATGACAATTAAATGGAAGGGACAAAAAAAAAGATCGAGATGGACATTAAATAATACTATTTTAAAGGAGAAAGATTTTACACAATGGATGGAGAAGGAATTGGCTTTTTTCTTCAGAGAAAATAAAAAAGAAGATACTTCAACGCAAAATGTGTGGGACACTATGAAGGCATACGCTAGAGGTTTGATAATAGATTATACAAGAAAAAAGAATATTAGGAAAAGGCAAGCTTCTAAGGCCTTGGAAAATGAGTATAAAACTCTTGAAAAAGAATTACAGAAAATGCCACAGAAAAAGGATATTAAATTGAAGCTGGATGTAATCAAACATAAAATGGAATTAATAGAGAAAGAAGAACTGGCACAGAAAATTAGAAACTCTAAACAGAATTATTTTGAAGATGCAAATAAACCAGGTAGATGGCTAGCATATAAATTGAGAAAAGAGAAGGAATCAAGAAAAATATTGAAGTTAATAGATGAACAAGGCCAAGTTTGTTATGGGAATAAGGAGAAAAAAGAAATTATTCGAGATTTTTATGGGCAACTATATAAACAAGAGAATATTGATGAAGAAAAAGTCAAACAGTATTTACAGGAAGCTAATTTACCAAAGATACCTAAAGAGACTGAAGAAATGCTAGAAAGCAATATAACAATGATGGAACTAAATGAAGCATTCAAGAGACAAAATAATGGGAAAGCTCCGGGCCCAGATGGGCTTCCAGTAGAATTTTATAAAACATTTCAAGAATTATTGAGCATCCCATTGTTAGAAGTTATGAATGAAGTTATGTTAAAAAAGATGATACCTAAAACATGGTCAGAGGCTTATATTACACTTATACCAAAGGAAGAGACTGACCCATCGCAAATTAAGAATTATAGACATATTTCTTTATTGAATGCAGACTATAAAATCTTTGCTTCAATCTTAGCAGAAAGACTTAAAAAATATTTAAATAATTTTATTCACTCAGATCAAAATGGATTTCTGCCAAAGAGACAAATTAGAGACAATATGAGAGTAATTTTGGACACTTTGGAATATTATGAGGCTCATCCTGAAAAGCAAATGGCTTTGATATTCCTAGATGCTCAAAAAGCATTTGACAATGTGAATTGGAGATTTATGTTATTATTATTGGAGCAGATGGGTTTTGCTAAAAAATTTATTCAAGCAATAGAAGCTATATATAATAAACAGACAGCAAGGGTAATGATGGAGGGGGAACTTACAGATTTTATTAATATAAGGAAAGGCACAAGACAAGGATGCCCCCTATCTCCTTTGCTATTTGTGTTGACCTTGGAAGTGTTGAATAGAAATATTAGGGATGATAAAAGCATAAAAGGAATGAAAATTAAGAAGGAAGAATTTAAGCTACAAGCTTTTGCTGATGATTTAGCTTTTATTTTGGAAGATCCGATTGAAACAGCTCCAAAGTTACTGGAAAGGATAGAGTCATATGGAGAGGTGGCTGGTTTGAAAATAAATAAAGATAAAACAAAGATTTTGACAAAGAATATGTTATTGAGACAGAGAGAAGAATTGGCAGATCTTTTGAAAATTCAAGTTACAAATAAGGTTAAGTATTTGGGGATATATTTGACAACAAGATGTAGCACATTAAAGGAGAATAATTATATTAAACTTAAACAACAGATAACTACAGATTTGAAGAAATGGGAAAACTTGCAATTGTCATTAATAGGGAGAATTTCAACAATTAAGATGAATATTTTACCTAGAATTTTATTTTTGTTTCAAACAATACCAATTAGGCTTGGAAAAGACTATTTTGAAGATTTAAATAAAATTATGTTGAAGTTTATATGGCAAGGTAAAAAAGCGAGAATAAAGCTAAAGCTTTTGCAAGATGCTAGAATTAGAGGAGGTTTTGGTCTGCCTAATTGGGAATTGTATTATCAAGCTGCAAGTTTGATGTGGGTCAAAGAATGGATAACATTAAGGAAACATAGGTTGTTGACATTAGAAGGACATGACTTGCTGTTGGGTTGGCTTGCTTTTTTATGGTATAAGGGAACTAAAACACAGGGTTATTTTAGAAGACATTATGTACGGGAGTCTTTGTGGTTAAATTGGGAGAAGATAAAAAGACAATGTTATTTGAAAATTCCAGTCTGGTTATCTACCATTGAAGCATTTTCCTATCCTATAATTTACAAGAAGGAACAAACAGTTAGATATGGGGAACTTTTGGATGAAAAGGGTGAACTTAAATCGATCCAAAACTTAGAAGAACAAGGTATAAGGATGAATTGGTTTTCATAAGCACAAATACACTCAAGGTATGATGAAGATTCTAAAACGGAGGGATTTTATGATAAACAGACTGATTTAGATAAGATCTTGATGGGTACTGATGAGAAGGTGATTAAAAAATTATATGGTTATTTACTGGGAATGAAATTAGAGGAAGAACAAGTCAAAGAAACTATGATTGTTTGGGGGAAGAATTTTGGATATGGGATTGATTTAGAGAAATGGCAGAAATTGTGGTCTCAAAATTATAAAATGACAATGTCAACAGCATATAAAGAAAACTTGTATAAGATGTTTTACAGGTGGCACTTTCCTCCGACAAGAATAGCAAGAATGTTTAAGAACAAATCTGAAAAATGCTGGAAATGTCATCAGATACCCGGCTCGTATTACCATATGTGGTGGACTTGTGAGGATGCTAGAAAATATTGGGCTATAATTCGCATGTGGTTGGAAAAAATGACAAAGAAACATATAGATTTGAAACCAGAGATCTTCTTATTGGGAATTTTACCTGATATATATAGTAAAGATTTGAAATACCTGATTGTAAATGTATTAACAGCGGCCAGGATTGTATTTGCTAAAAATTGGAAGAATGAGAAAATACCATTACAGGAAGAAATTATTAAGAAAATATTGGAATGTGCTGAGATGAGCAGATTGACATTTGAAATTAGAGAGCAAGAGGATAAACAATTTTACGAAATTTGGGATCTTTTTTATAAATGGTTAGATGATAAAACACGATAATAGAATATTCAGAATGCTAGATAGTAAGGAATATCTTTATTTTGCTATTATTTTGCTATTTGATATTATATTTATAAAGGATTTCTTAGGATTGATTTGATATGATCAGATGATTTGTTATAGAGTAAACTGGTTTAAAGTATTGTTAGCTCATTAAGCATGAATGATTAAAAATATAGTCAAAATCTTCTTTTTTTAGTGATATTAGGATATATAAGTTTGGACTGACAATATGAGTTGTTATGTAACATAATTGTAATTGAGACTACAGAATGAATGCACAAAAATGATGAACCAACTGACACACTGGATGTATATATAAGATTTTATGTTTTGTCTGTCTTGTTTGTTTGTAGAAAATTAATAAAAACTTTAAAAAAAAAAAAAAAGTATGATGAGCTCGCTCAACTATAGCTTGACCCTGAGAGTTGTAAGGAATTCTGTTCACTAAAGTAATATTCCATTTCTGACAAAAGGTTTGAAATTCCTTACTAATATAAGCGGGGCCATTGTCAGTTTTAAACTGAGAAGGCCGACTCATTACAGCAAAAGAGGATAGGCGATGAGAAATTACATCTGAAGTACGTTCATGTTTTGAAGCAGTAACCCAAAGGAAGTGTGAATGAGTCAATAGACGTATGAAGATAACAGTATGGCTTAAAGGTTGAAAATTGAGTTACATCCATTTGCCAAATTTGATTAGCTTGGGTTCCTCATGGGTTGATACCTACTGGAAAAGGAACTGCCAGTTGCTGGCAAGCTGGACAAGCACGGACAATATCCCAGGCTTGAGATAATGAAATTTAAAATTGCTTTGCAAGCGATTTGGCATTTTGATGAAAATAAGAATGACTGGCAACAGGATCAGCAAACAAAGACGCAACATCCTTTAAGGATTCATCTGCCTTCCGATTTCCTTCAGTCAAGGCATTAGTAAAGGGACTTTGACTTTGAATGTGTTCTACATACAAAGGATACAAGTGAGTTTCCAAACTATTCTTTAAAGATAAAAACAAGGATAACAATTTCTTATCCAAAGAGAGAGCACAATAAGAAAAGGGAAGAGATTGCATAGCTAAATACACATAGTGAGTATCAACGATCAAATTAATAGGTTGGTCATTGAACAATCGTAAAGCCAAAATCACAGCAGCCAGCTCAGCACGTTGAGCTGAAGTCTGCGTGGCATTAAATTTAGAATACCATTGTTGTTGAATCTGCCAGACAACCACACCCCTTGCAGGTGATCCATCAGTAAAGACTGTAAGAGCTTTAGAAATAGGATTTCGCACAAAAATGGAAGAAAAGGCCGGATTTAAAGTAGTAGCAACCACTATTCTAGGATCCTTGGATAAAGAATACAAGAAGTTTCCCACATATTGAGAAAAGGCTATCTGATATGATTCTGAAATCATATAACAAAAACAGGAGTATTCCAAAGACTAGTAGAATGTTCTATACGACCAGCAGCCAATTGTTCTTGTACCAATTATTGTAAAGCAGCAAGTTTTTTTCCTTGATAATGGCCACTGTTCCACCCAAACCGGCGTAGAACAGAGCCATTTAAGAGGAAGAGCCATCATCAAGAATCAAATGGGCATTAAGAGAAAGGATATCATGGCCCCAAATATTAGTATGAATATCTAGAATGTATGGTTGTAGGAAAAAGGAACTTACCAGCAGATGTTGTAACATTAATTTCTTGAACACTCTGCCAAACAGCTGTGGAACCTCCTATTCCCCACAATGAAGAAACTGTCATTTTTGGCCACTGTAAAGAGATGACAGTAACATCGGCTCCAGTGTCCAATAACCCTTGAAATGGTTGTTTATTAAGGAAGAGCATTAACAAAGGATGAGAGGAGTTCAGTTGATGAAGTAAGCCTACAGATAAAGAAGTTGATCCAAATCCTGCATCCCCACGATTACCTATTCCAGGAGATTGATTTTCATATGGAAGAAGAAGCAATTGAGCAACAGAAGAATTACAAGGAAGAACTTGAGGAAGATTCACCCAAATCTGAATCACGAGGATACCAGTGTAATCTGAATCTATTACCCCAGGCACAACAAAACAGCCCTTTTTGGGTGCAGAAGAATGAGGCAAAATTAAGCCAACTAATCCCGAAGGAAGAGGACCTTTAAATTGAGATGGAACTATTTTAACTTCCGTGGGAAAGTTAAACTCAATTTCCTCTTGAGTGATTAAATCAATCCCAGCGCTACTGGCTGTGGCTGGGGAGGAGTGAGAGACTGCTGGAGGAATCAGAGTGATGGGAAAGGCACGCTTTGGATTCTGGGTGGGTGCCACACCCATTGGCAAGTTTCCCAACCGAAACTGATATTGATTGGCCCAATGAAATCCCTTTTTGCAAATAGGGCACTTCTTAGAAGGACGATTCTGAGGCATAGAAGGTGTAGAATGACAGTCCTTCTGAAAGCAGCCAGGCTTCTTACACTTAAAACAGTTACCAATTGGTCACTGTCCTTTCTGAATAGCAGCTGCTAACATATGCATTTTATAAGTTTGTGATCCAATATCCTGGCAGACTCGCAGCATATCAGTCAGAGTGTAATGAGCAGTAGCCTTTAAGGGCTGTAAAGCCCTTTTACAATCTGCAATAGCTAACTGGCGAAGAAGTTCACCAGCAGCTTCCTGATAATCAAACTGCTGCCTTAATTGCTTTGGACAGACGCTCAACAAAGTCAGCATAAGGCTCATTGGCATTCTGTCGAATGTTTGAAAAATTTGCTCTAGGTTCTCCAGCTTGGGGTACCTTAAGAAAAGCACGAAAGGCACATTCAGAAACAATAGTTAACTTGGCTGGAGGAAGAACAACTTGAGTAGGAATTGTACCAAATGGTCCAGAACCAAATAGCTGCTCAACTGTATATGCTCCTCCCCCTCCTAAAGCAGCAGCTTGAGCATGTCTCATATATTCACTCTCCCAAACCACATATTGCATGGATATTAAAATCATGTGAAATATTTGCTTCCAATCTTCAGGGATCATTGTATAACCATTTTTTATTCCTTCTACAAGTCCTCTTGTAAAATTACCACAGCCTGTAACTGCCTTTTTTAACTCTCTTAAGATCTGATAAGGCAGACCTTCCCATTCTGCTATTTGCAGTCCAAGCTGTGGCCCCTGACCAGGACGATATTGTACTGGACAGACAGTAATTCTGCAAGTTCTGTTCCTGAGACAGAGACATCCCTTTTACAAGTCTCTACCATTTTCTGAAAAGAAGACTGAACAATAGAGTCAGGAGGTTTTTGCCCTGTATCTGCAGGAGTTGAGGGAATTGAAGACATATATTCAGGTGAAGAATGACTGCATTAGTATCACATGAAGGTGGAGGTGTTAAAAGAGAAAGTTCATTGTGACCAAATTTTTCAATTGCATGCCTACATAAATGCCACACATGCAAAACTTTATATGTGTATTTAGAGTAAAATGTTTAAGATATAAATGAGTATCAATATATATGATTAGCTTTTTAATGGTATGCTTTTATTTTGTTATTGTAGTGTTTTTGCTTTTCTCATCAAATTTATTGTGTAATTTTAGAATGTACTAAACAGAATCCCTATATAAGGTAAGTGTTATATTAAGTAGTATTATGTTAGGGGAAAGAGTCAAAGGCGTCACTCCAATCAGTGTACAGGAGAAGTATATTTAAAGAGAAAAGATGAATGGATAGTTGGAAATAGAACAGACAAAGAATGATAAGTATTATGAACTGAATTGAGATAAGATAAATAAAATAAAACTAAAGATAAAAGAGGGAAGAAGCTATATAGAAAATTGAAAATGGTAAGAAGATATGGAATGATATATAAAGTAAATATGATTTTTGAATTTATGTCTGTGCAAAGAGTTTTAACCAGGATCAAGCAGCTTTCAGAAAAGAGGTTTTATGTTTTTTATGTTTTGTATGTTTGTGTATTGTTTTTGAAAGGCAATAAAATTTTAATTAGCAAGAAATATAATTTGGATAATAGAATGAAAAGGAGAAGTTGGGATAAGATATGAAGTTGAACAGATAACGTAAATATATATATTACAATTTGGAATTATTTTATATGTTCTATTGGTTTTCTTAGAAAATATATTTTATGTTATTATGCCTTGATTGTTTGTGTATTGTTTTGTAAAATTAATAAAAAAAAAAATTTTTTTTAAAAAGGGTTGAAGGTGCAGCAAATCCTTGCTGGACAAAGTAAGAGGGTCCCTGTTCGAGCGCCACTTGTTGTAATGACGAGGAATTGAGTTGTTTGATCATAAACGACTGAATCATTATGATCTTTATTGGAGTCTAGTCTTGCATTTATACATATTTTTAGTTATCCTCCATCACTGGTTAACTTTGGTTACTGCTTAACTTTCGTTACTGTTTAGCACAGTAATCCATACAATTAATTATCTCTAATTAAAGTCTAACATATGTTTACTTCCTCTCTCTAATCCTCCTTTAGATTAGTGACTTTGTTTACCTGAGTTGTATTTACTTGGAAACATTCTTTATCTGAGGTTTGCCATCTGAGATTAGAACATTCCTGCAATTACAACTCTACACACACCATGAAAGCAACCGGTCCACCTCATCACGGTAGGCAGACTCATCCCCCCTGGAGATGAGTCCCACCACTGTTTAGCAATAGTCTTACTAACGTGAGTGGGAATGCAGTCATGCACATAAAGAGTATAGAGTAAAGGACTCAGTAGGCAACCCTGTGGTGTACCAGTGTTAACAATAAGGGCTGAAGAGGTATGATGACCTAATCTGACCCTCTGAGCGGCCAGTCAGGAAATTCATAATCCAAAGGCAGATTGTATTAGAAAGCCCAAGGTCTAGAAGTTTAGACACTAGTCTATGTGGAAGAATTGTGTTAAATGCAGAACTAAAATCCACAAAAAGCATCCTCACATACCCCTCCCCCAGCTGTTCTAGATGAGTCAAAGCAGTGTGAAGAGTGATGGCTATAGCATCCTCTGTAGATCTATTTTTTCTGTCTGCAAACTGGTGTTTATCAAATGTATGCGGAAGACCAGAAATGATGTGCCAGCAGACCAATTTCTCAAAGGACTTCATGATGATAGGAGTGAATGCCACTGGTCTGTAATTGTTGAGGTTATTGATAGGGAACTTCTTTGGCAGCAGAACAATGGTGGAAGCCTTCAAACAGGATGGAATAGTGGACTGGATTAAAGACAGATTGAAGATCCTGGTAAAGACTCCAGCCAACTGATCAGCACAGTCTTTAAGCATAATAATGTAAATTATGAAGCTGTGAGAGGTTATGATAATAAACACTTCAGATTTTATGACTAAAATCTTAGTAAAGATTAGCGGTTATTTTATTCAACTTTGGCTGATTACTGCAGAAAATCAGTTTTAAAACAACTGATGAAGTGTGAACCCTCTTGGAAACACAGCATTATGAAAATTGAAAATCTGTTGGAATCCTGCCTATTATACAGCAGAAAGATGACAAGAATTGTTCCTGGGAAACAAAGTGGTCAAGTTTGTCAATCAAACTCAGATCCGAAATAGGATTCCCAGCACAATCCTATTCATGCTATTTTGAAGTCAGCCCCGGTTTCTCACATAAAACACTGCAGCCTGATTTATTCAGGGGGAGGGGTCTTATTTGTTAGCCTTACAGCTCAACTTCACTCAGCATCAAGGCTGGATGGTCTTCCAATGTTCTGCGATAACCACCCTATGAAGTAGGCTGGACTGGCATAGGCTGAGTGGCACAAAGTCTCCTAGTGAGCATGCTGACTGGGGAGTTCTCAGAATTGAAGTCTGGGTTCAAGAGGTTCTGTAGTCCTAGTCCTATCCCTTTGCCATTACAATACGCAGATTGTATTTTTCAAAATCGTTAGAAACTGTTACTTGACCAGGAAACAGACTTCTGCCTTTGGATCCTATTTCTCAACCATGGCAACTTTGGTGGATTTCAATTCCCAGCTAGCACGCTAGAGAAATCTACAGCTAGGTATCTGAATTCTAGTGAACCGTAATACAGTGATGTCTTCCCATGGCATATGCCGCCATGACACACACATATATATATTGTGGTTTGGAGACCACAATGATTTATAAAGTGTCCAAACATCCAGCGAACATAGCCAATAGTAACGGACACTGAGTTTTGCTCAGCCAACAGCTGAAAGGCTGCACATTGCAGGTAATCCTCGATTTAACAACAGTTTGCTTAGTGGCCATTCTAATTTACAACAGCACCGAAAAAAGCGACTCATCATTTTTCATACTTCTGATTGTTACAGCATCCCCAGGGTCACATAATTTACATTTGGATGCTTGACAATGACTCATTTATGATGGTCAGTGTTTGGGTCATGTGATCCCCTTTTGCAAGTGAAGTCAATGAGGAAATCAGATTCACTTAACAACCATGGTACTAATTTAACAATTGCAGTGATTCACTTAACAGATGTGGCAAGAAAAGTCATAAAAAAGGGCAAAACTCAACACATTTTTCACTTAGCAACATACATTTTGGGCTCAGTTGTGGTCGTAAATTGAGAACTACCTGTATATATACATGCTGTATGGCTTAGTGCTAAATCAGTCCAACTTTGTTATCTTTTAAGATTAGTGGACTTCAACTCCCAGAATTCCCTAGCCATGCTGGTTGGGGAATTCTGGGATTTGAAGTCCACATATTTTAAAAGTTGCCAAAGTTGGACATCCCTGAGTTAGATGATTCTAAACATGATTTAGTAAACATCTGATTCTAAACATCTGATTTAGTAAATTATAATGAAAAAAAACCTGTAGGGTTGGCAGGATATATGACTTGATTGCAGAATTTATCATCTATATATTTAGAAATTCAAGATTCAATAGTTAGTTTAGTTAACTAAAAAAATATTTAATGCAATGGAGGGAAAAATTGAAACTTCAGAAAGTGATAGTAAATATGGAGAATATTCTGGATATAAGTGGGCTTGAAGCTTAATAAAAGCTGTTTTAAAATTCTACCTGGCTATGGATTTTGACAGGTATGCAAATTCTGCTTGCAACAAACACATTAACAAGCTTCCTTTCCTTGAGTATGTCAAAACACCTTCATTTTAGCTACTGTGTGAAAAAAAAGAAAAGAGCTGATCCTTTTTTCCATGCCCAGCTGTTAGAAACATAAGTGTATCAAGAAAAGAGTTAACTACTCTACAGTTCAGCCAAGATACATCAGATCAGAAAATAGGCTCACAAGAAGATTAGGTGTGTAATTTATTGAGATAGATTATAATAGCAGAATCTTGCAGGTCTGCCACTATTTTCCCTTCGCCACGTTTCTCCCCTCCCTGTTGCTTCCTCTGCACCTGTTGTCTTAATAGCTTCTGGATGGCTTCTCTAAGGTCATCTCCATGGCTACTTCTGCTAACATTTATTCAGCTGGGGAAGTTGATCACCATTCAGGTTAAAGAAGACTTCTTTGTTGAAGAAGACTGAAAATGGTACTGTGATAGAATCATAGCACTGGGAAGAACCTAAGAAGTCATCAAATTCAACCTCCTGCACATTTACAACAAAATCCCCAATCTCCTGTTAAAAATATTCAACGAAGAGGAAGAAACCAATTCGAGTGATTGATGGCTCTTATTACCAAGAAGTTATCCCTCATATCTAATCTTTATCTCTGTCCTTGAAATTTCATCCCGTTAGTTGTAGTCTTATCCTCTGGAACAAAGGAGAATAAATCCATGCTCTACAATTTAACAGGCCTTCAGATATTTGAAGATGTCTCTCATATCCCCTCTTTTTTTATAAAAAAAATAGACATAATTGTCAAGTACTGGTAGTCTCCTTCCTGAAATATTACAACTTTGTAAATACCTATTGCAGATCACCAAACATACAGTATTTGGGCTGCAAAAATCCAAACAATTACAGTATGAGAAGATGCAAAAAGATAGAAGATAGAAAAATAGCAATAGCACTTAGACTTTTCACGGTGCTTTACTGTGCTGTCTAAGCAGTTTACAGGGTTAGGTATTTCCCTCGGTCTCATTTTATTGACCTCAGAAGAATGGAAGGCTGAGTCAACCTTGAGTCAGTGAGGATCAAGTCCTTGGCAGTTTTCAGAATTAGCCTGCAATACTGCATTCTAATCACTGTGCCATCAAGTTTGTTTTCTGAATCTCAGTGCAGGTAGTCCTCGACTTAAAACATTTAGTGACCATTCAAAGTTACAATGGCACTGAAAGAAGCCTACCGTCCCTGTCCTATTGTTTCTTTTTATTTTTCTTATATGTATCCTTTCACGTATTCATAACTGTTTACACTTATACCTGTTATTTTATAATTGTTTGACAAAATAAAATAAAAATAAATAAAATAAGATGCTCATTTTTCACACAACCATCCCAGCTTCCCCATGATCACATGATTAGAATTGAAATGCTTGAAAACGGACTCATCTTTATGGGTTGCAGTGGCTCAGGGTCATGTGAGCACATTTTGTAACCTTATAAAAAAAAAGTCAATTGGAAAGCAGATTCACTTGAAACCGTATTACTAACTTTAACAACAGCAATGATTCACTTGACAACTGTGGTAAGAAGGGTCATAAAGTGGGGCAAAACTCACTTAACAAATGTCTCACTTAGCAACATAAATTTTGGACTCAATTGTCATAATTCGAGGACTACCTATACAAACCTCTGAGAGAATTCTGCTAAAAGCAAAAGAATTTCAAACCTACAATGGAAAATGAACAATTAAAAAAGAAATAGTATATGGTTGGTGTGATTAGCTCAAAGCAACATCTGCACGCAGCAAAACAGAATTGGTCACGTTAAAAAAAACCCCAGTTCTACATATTTCTGGAGAGAGCCACATCTTAATTCCTTTGCTCCCATCTAGTAACTCTCCACACTTTGCAGTTGGGACATGACATGTCAAACAAAGCTATATCATTCCCCATTCCAACATTTTACATCATATACACAAACTGAAAATAACTTTATTATTTATTTTTATTCCACCTTTATTATTTTTATAAATAGAGGTGGCAAACACACCTTTTTCCTGTTTTCCTTACAACACCCCTGTGACATGTGTCTCTCTATGTGTATATGCATACATATATACATACTACACATGATAGTTTTTACACTCTAATGATGTTAGCAGAGGCTAATGAAAGCTAAATGGATAATATAGTTTAAGTTCCTGATATTGTGTTGTCTGTCTCTTCTTTTACCTGGAACTCTTATGTTTAGGGTAGTTTGCAATATATGGACATATTTTATATATTTAATAATAGAATAACAGAGTTGGGAGAAACCTTAGAGGTATTTTACTCCAATCCCCTGCTCAAGCAAAAGACTATATACCATTCCAGACAGAGGTGGGATTCTACCAGTTCACACCTATTTACTAGAACTGGTTGTTAACATTCTAAGCAGTTCGGAGAACCGGTTGTTAGAAGAAATTACTGCCCTAATCCTGTAAGGAAGGCAGGAAGGAAACATTCTGGTGTTGCTTACAGAAACTGCCTCTCCGTTAACCCTTATTACATTCTTGGCAGGACTAGACTTCCTGTCTCAGGAACTTCTCTGGAGATATTTTTCCCTTCTTTGCTGGTACTTTGCTTGTGTGGAATTGTAACTTTGTACCATTGTGCCATTGTAACTTTGATCATTCAAAGTTACAATGGCACTGAAAAAAGTGACTTATGACCATTTTTCACACTTAACGACTGTTGCAGCATCCCCACAGTCATGAGAGGCCAGGCGAGGAGATGCATGCCTCGATGTGAGTGATATTTAGTTCGCCTTGCCCAGCTCATAGCA
This sequence comes from Hydrophis major, assembly GCA_033807585.1. Lineage (NCBI taxonomy): Eukaryota > Metazoa > Chordata > Lepidosauria > Squamata > Elapidae > Hydrophis > Hydrophis major. The sequence continues at coordinate 23,487,784 of CM066343.1, read as the reverse complement.
TGACCACCTAGCCATGTCCACCCAGTCATGTGACCACCAAGCCATGCCCACCAACTAAACCATGCCCACAGAACCAGTTGTTAAAAAATTTGAATCCCACCCCTGATTCCAGACAAATTGCTATCTAGTCTCTTTAAAACTTTCAGAAGTGAAGCACCCACAACTTCTGAAGGCAAGCTGGTTAATTGTCCTCACTGTTAGGAAATTTCTCCTTAGTTCTGGGTTGCTTCTCTCTTTGATTAATTTCCATCCATTGTTTCTTGCCTTGCCTTCTGGTACTTTGGAAAATAGGTTGGCCCCGTAGTCTTTGTGGCAGCCCCTCAAATACTGGAACACTGCCATGATGTCACCCCAGGTCCTTCTTTTCACTAGGCTAAACATAATGGAGTTCCTGCTACTGTTAATCTGACTTTGAGTTTGGGGTCTGGGTCTGTGTTCTTGGCACGTGTCAGCTTGTTTGGTTTTGGGGTCGGGGGGGTGCGACGGCTGACGAGGCAGCTGTGGTCTGCTTTCTGGATGGTGGTTGTCTTTCATTTATAGGATGGGCTTGGGGCTGGGTCTGATGAGGGGGATTGGCGGATGGTGTCCCGTGTTGTTTCAGGTCTGGTGTTGGTTTTTGTGGCTGAGACTCATTTGTTGGTGAGGGCTAGCTTCCAGATGTCTGATAGGTGTATATTTATATATATATATATTTATATATATACATACATACAAAGAAAACATATATATATACACACACACACACACACACACACATATATACATATACATATACATACACATACACACACACACACACACACATATATATATATATATGGCATTCAGCTTTGTTCGGGTATTTTCCCACGTCATTGTAGTTGTTCTTTTAAAGTTGTAGCAACATTTCAGCAGAATCTCATCTGCCATCATCAGGCTTCTGTATTGTGTTCATCTGTGAGTACAATGATGTGGGAAAATACCCGAACAAAGCTGAATACCATACATGTAAGTACCCGTGAAAACTTAAGAAAACAAATATATATACATGCATACATACATATACATATATATATACATACATACATACATAGATACATACATACATACATACATATATATATATATATATATGTTGTGGCTCCGAGTTTGGAATCTGCTCCTGTGGCAGAGATGAGTTCAAGCAGTGAGGATACGGCAGCAAAATATGACCCGGCATTGCTTAGTGACTTGGATAGTAGCCAGGATGAGGAGATGGATGTAACAAGGGGAGATAAACCTGATTTAATAGAGTTGTCTGAACCTTTGACCTCCTCTGGCTCTTTATCTGAACTGCAGCCAGGAATGGCTAACAAGGAAGGCATGCAAGAGTTTTCCAGTGGAGATGATAATTTGGAGAATGTATGGCGTGAAGTCAAAAATAGGAGGAGGCTCAGACGCCAATCTCAATTAGGGAGAAGGCGTAGAGCCAGTAACTAATTAGGGAAATTAATATGATCCATAAGTGGATAAAAGGACATGGCTGGGCTGATAGAATTCGCCAGAAGCAAAATGTCTAAATGGAGTGAAGACATGTAGTAAACTCTCTGAGGCTTGTGAATTATTGCTACGCCCGAATTGCCAGACAGAGTGTGTGGATTTATTGCTGTGCATTGGAATTACTCCAGCCATTCTTTTGTGGGGGTTTGTTTTTGATTTGAATTACTTCTGAAATGGCTGCTTTTTGTTTTGCTCGCCTGCAATTAAAGGGGAGACATAACACACACAAACACACACACATATATACACACATACATACACACACACATACATGTATGGTATTCAGCTTTGTTCGGGTATTTTCCCACATCATTTTAGTTGTGCTTTTAAAGTTATAGCAACATTTTGGCAGAATCTCATCTGCCATCATCAGGCTTCTGTATTGTGTTCGTCTGTGAGTCAGACTTTTATAGTTGTTTCAGTTTTAAATTTGGGGCTAGCCTACTGCTGTACCAGAATGGTTTTTTCTTCATCCTTGGTTGTTGGGAGTCTTGGTCTGTGTTTATTGGTCTTGGAGTTTGCTGTGTTCTACTTGATTGGTGTTTCTAATAATCTTCTGTCTGTTTTGTGGCTTTTTTGTGTGTCTTGATTGCCTGGCAACATTGTGTTCCTGTATTGGAGGCTTTTAGTGCAGCTTGGATCCGAGTAAATGGACGGCTATCATTTGTTAGGAAGCTAGGTTTCATCTGGGTGCCTGGTTGGGGTGTATTTGAGCTGGAGGTATCGGGGGGATCTGTTTGTGCCCAGGTGTTTGCCTGGCTTGTGGTATGGATATTTTTTTGTTTGTGAGTACAGGCTTCCAAATAATTGACAGTCTGATGGAATCATCTCTTCTATTCATGCTTTCAGGTCTTTTTTCAATCTCTATGGCTTCTCTGATGATTCTGTGGCTGGGGTTTTCTATAGTGGCTAGTGTTTTGGTGCCATTGAAGTTGATGCGATGACCTGTGGCTTTCATGTGTTAGACTAGTGAGGAAGTGTGTTCCAGCTTTTTGACTGCATTTTTGTGTTCATCCAGGCTGGTACTTATTCTTCTATTGGTCTATCCAATGTATGTGGCCGGGCATGATGCACAGGGGACTTCGTATATGCCTTGGTTTTCCAGGTCAATTTTATCTTTGGGGTTTCTAAGGATGGCTGCTATTTTTCTGTCTGTTTTGAAGGTAGTCTTGATGTGATGCTTGTGTAGTATCTTACTGATTTTGGCTGTAGTACCTCTTATGTAGGGCAGGACGGCTGTTCCATAGGTCTGTTCATCTTCTAGGTCTCCATTCTGTCTCAGTGTATTTTTGTGGATCAAGCCGGTGATTTTGCTTTTGTGGAAGCCATTGGCTGTCAGTACTTTAGTCAGGGTGCATAGTTCAGTCTCTATGTGTGTCTTGTCTGCCAGGCATTTGGTTCTGGTGATTAATGTTTTGGCCACAGAGTTTATCTGTGCTGGGTGGTGGTGGGATTGGGTGTTGAGGTAGTGGTTAGTGTGTGTTTTCTTCTGGTATAGGGTGTGTCCTAGTGTGCCATCTGTTTTTTTGTAGATTAGTACATCTAGGAATGGTAGTTGTTTGTTTGTTTCCGTTTCCATGGTGAACTTGATTTTGGGGTGTGTGCTGTTTAGGTGTGTTAGGAAATTGTTTAGGTTTTCTTTTCCATGGGGCCAAATCACAAATGTGTCATCGATGTATCTTCACCATATTTTGGGTTTGTGGGTGTCGTTAGCCAGGACTCTGGATTCGAATTCTTCCATGAACAGGTTTGCAATGATGGGTGACAGTGGTGATCCCATAGGGGCTCCTTCAATTTGCTTGTATCTTTGTCCTTCGTATATGAAATATGTGTTGGTTAAGCAGTGTTCTGCTAGTTCCATGAGGTGTTTAGCTAGTTGGTATTTATTTTTGATGATATCAAGAGTTTCTTTTATCGGGACTTGAGTGAATAGTGAAATCACATCAAAACTTACAAGCAGATTGGGCGTTGGTTCTTACCTGACACGCCATTTCTCTTTGAGCTGCAAGGATCATCCAGAGAGTGGGTGGTGCTTCAGTCTCTGCTGTTGTAGGCTGAGCTTAATTCTTGAGGAACGCTCCTCCTTCCCTCACGTGACTCCATTACAGCATTCCCCAGTTTATGCGAAGACGAGAGGAAACAGAAATTCGTGCTCTCATCTTACTAGACTTAAAGGTTCATTGGCCGAAACAAGACCCCACCAGATGGTGAAAGATAAGGGAGGGGCTGGATGATCCTCGCAGCTCAAAGAGAAATGGCGTGTCAGGTAAGAACCAACGCCCATTCTCCTTAGAGCTGCTCGGATCATCCAGAGAGTGGGACATACCAAAGTTGGGCCTGTCCTATGGGAGGGGCACCATCTGGTCTGTAGTCCCCTCGGGTTCCCTGAGAACCCTCTGAAGAACCCTTCTACCGAAAGAAGCCTCAGCTGAGGCATACCTTTCAATCTTGTAATGCCTAATGAAGGGTGACGGGGAGGCCCACATTGCTGCCTGGCAAATGTCAATTATTGGAGCCTGGGTAGCCCAGGCAGCCGAAGTTGCCGCACTCCTAGTAGAGTGAACCATGATAACCCCGGGCACCTGGAGGGCCTGAGCCTGGTATGCTTTGGCAATGGCCGCTCTTATCCAACGGCCTATGGTGTTTGGAGGGACCTTGAGCCCTTGTGACTTTGGTTGGAAGGATATAAACAAGGCCTTGGACTTACGGAAGGTCTCAGTGCATTTAATGTAAATCCACAAGGCACATCTGATGTCCAGAGTGTACCATAATCTCTCCCTTTCATGAGTTGGCCTGAGGCAAAAATTGGGGAGGATAAGTTCTTGAGCCCTGTGGAACACCGAATTAATCTTGGGCAAGAAGGAAGGGTCAAGCTGGTTGGAATGGAATACACAAAGGTCTTTCCTAATGGACAGTGCTGTGATTTCTGATATTCTACGGGCTGATGTGATTGCCACCAGGAAAACTACTTGTAGGATAGGAACTGAAGAGAAACCTCTCGTAAGGGTTCAAAGGGTAGTTTTGCGAGGGAAGTAAGGACCCTGTTGAGGTCCCAGGTTGGGTACTGGTGAAGGGACGGAGGACGTAAATTTGTGGCTCCTTTTAGAAAGGCTCAAATACGGGGATGGTGAGAGAGGGAACTGAATTCTTTACAGGAGATGACTGTAGATAAGGCTGCTACCTGACGTCTTAGCGTATTGGGGGACAGTCCCTTGCTGAGACCCTCCTGGAGAAAGTCAAGTACTTGGGCAATGGAGGGGGCAGTTGGGTCAATACGAAGCTTAACACACCATTTATGGAAAATGGTCCAGGTGGCGTCGTAAATCCTTGTGGTTGAGGGCCACCTAGCTGCTAAAATGGTATCAATGACCTTGTTAGAGAGGTTTTCCCCTCTCAAACGTTCCCGCTTAACCTCCAGATGGCTAGTTGAAGCCATTGGGGGTTCGGGTGGAGAAGGGGACCTTGAGACAGGGAGATTCTGTCTGCTGGGATTCTCCAGCGAGGGGCTACTGATACGCTGCGGAGGTCCGCGAACCAAGGGCGACGGGGCCAATAAGATGCTACAAGAAGCAGTTCCGCCTTCTCGTGAAGTACCTTCTGAAGGACTATGGGCACCAGCACCAGAGGAGGGAAGGCATAAAGGAGGCCCGTGGGCCACGGACACTGAAGGGCATTGTGGTCCGCCGCCCCTGGGGATGGGAATTTTGAAATGAACCTTGGAAATTGGGTATTGAGGGGGGAGGTAAACAGGTCTACTATTGGAGGACCGAAAATGGATGTCGCCTCCCTGAATAGAGATGGGTGGAGGCGCCACTCCGACTGGTTTATGGTGGCCCTGCTCAACCAGTCTGCTCAGGTGTTGGAGATACCCAAGATGTGGTCCGCCCTGAGGGAAAGGAGGTGAGACTCCGCCCACCGACAGAGGCGCTCGGCCTCCCTCATTAGGCGTGATGATTGAGTGCCCCCCTGCTTGTTGATGTGGCTTTGGCCGTGATGTTGTCGGTGAGGATGAGAACATACCTGGGGGAGGAAACTGCGGAGGGCCAGATGGACGGCATGAAGTTCCAACCAGTTTATGTTGCACAGTTTGTCTATGGCTGAGCATCTTCCCTGTGCTGTAAGGGACTGTAGGTGAGCGCCCCATCTGGACAGACTGGCGTCTGTGGTAACGGTGAGTCTTGGGGACTCCTTGAGGAGGCAGCCCCTGTTGATAGACGCTTTGCTCCACCAAAGGAGGGAGGTGAGCACCCTTGGTGGGACCCTGGCCTTGCGTTTTGAGTTGCTTGATCCGGTTCTTTGGTACGGGAGCAGGAACCACTGGAGGGATCTGGAGTGGAAACGGCCCCAGGGAATAATGGAAAGACAAGATATCATTTTACCCAGTAATTGGGATAGTTCTAGAAGGGAAACCCTCTTAAGGCATCTGATGTTTTTGACAGATTTTTGGATACTGAGGATTATCTCCGGAAATAGGAATACCTTCCCTTTCACGGTGTCTATTACCATCCCCAGGTGGGTTATCCTGGTGGAGGGGGATAATTGGCTTTTCTTCCAATTGATGAGGAACCCGTGTTCCTGGAGGGAGGTTAGGGTGATTTGGGTATCCCTCACTGCTTGGACCCTGGAAGGGGAAAGGATGAGGATATCATCCAGGTAACAGTGGAGACACACCGGGAGCATTCTGAGATAGGCAGCTAGAGCGGCCAGGACCTTGGTAAAGGTTCTGGGGGCAGAGGCCAACCCAAATGGGAGAGCCACATATTGAAAGTGGAGGTTATTGTAGCAGAAATGCAGATATTTGTAATGAGAGGGTCAGATTGGAATGTGTAGGTATGCCTCAGAGAGGTCAATGGATGACAACCAGTCTCCCTGTCTAACGCCCAGCAGGATGGATTGCAACGCGTTGATTTTGAATTTGCAGTATACGAGATAGCGGTTAAGCCACTTTAAATCCAAAATCGCTCTCCATCCCCAAGTGTTTGGGGACCACAAATAAGTGGGAATAGAATCCCTGTCCTCTTTGAGACAGAGGAACGGGCTGGATGGCCTGTATGTCAAGTACGTGCTGAATTGCTGAGTCCATGAGGCTGCGCTTGGTGTGGTTCTTGGAGAAGGGCAGGGCATGAAAAAATCAGGAGGAGGGGTAGATTGAAATTCGAGGGCAAGGCCAATGATGGTGTCCCTAACCCAGGCATCAGAAGTGAAGGAGTCCCACTGGTTGGTGAATGGAAATTAAATCTGGTGGCTTATCTGGAGTGCCTGAAGGGCCTGTTGCCAGAGCCACGAAAGGGCCTTTTGAAGTTACCATCCCTTCTGTGCCTATCAGAGGGGTCGGTCCTGTCCTGAGGCTGTCCCGAGCCAAAGGGAGGGGGCCTTTGGTACCTGGGAGGGAAGGAAGTTTGAAAAAAGGGACGAAATGGAGTTCTCTGAAAGGGCTGCAGGGATCTGGGCTCTGACTTGCGGATGAGAGATGGAAGGAATTTTTTCTTATTCCTTCCTTTGACTAAAAGGGGATCCAGAGATGGTCCGAACAATTTCTTTCCCACGAGGGGAGCGGAAGCTAATTTTACTTTATTCTTGAGGTCTGCCTGCCAGTGCTTTAGCCAGAGCAAACGGCGGGCAGAGACGTGAGAGGAAATGGCATGGGTGGAAAATTTGACAGAGTGAAAGGTAGCATCAGCTGAGAACTCAGCTACGGCTGTAATCTTGGCTATGTCCTAATGGGCTTGGGCATTGGAGGCTGGGACATGTTGCTTAAGTTAGCGAAGCCAGCGAATGGATGACCTGATGAAGAAGGAGGTGGCCATGGCCGATCTGATTGCCCAAGCATCTGACTGGTGAGCTCGGCATAAGGCCAGCTCCAACCATTTCTCCTCCGGCCTCAGGGCCTCTCGGGGGTCGCTGAGGGTGGAGGAAGAGGCCAGACCCACGATGGGCTCATCAACTTCCAGGGGGCCCAATAGGTTGGAAAGCTCTGGATCTAGATTGAAAAACTTTTTATCATGGGCCGAAGGGGCTAGCTGCTTGGACACCAGGTCAAAGAAGATGGGGGGTTGGGATGACCTCGGCCTCCACAACAGGCTGTTTAAAAATGGAATCCTCTGGTCCTTCTGAAGAAAGAGGAGGGGGGTCCGAGAGGTTCTGAGTCTTTAGACCCGATATATTCCTGGCCTTGAACAGGAGGGATTTGAATAGTTGGGGCTTGAAGAGCCCTACAAAGGCAGGTTGGTCGGGGGTGAGACCCTCATCCTCGGACATCTCTGCCTCTGATGGTTCTATGTCAGAAGGGGATTCGTTATATTGTAGGGACCCCAAGTCCAACTCCTCCTCCTCCTCCTCTCTGCACAGTTCTAGGTCCCCTTCCGACTCCTCCGACTCCTCCCTTACTGAGGGGGAAACCTCCCCCTGATGGGATACCTGATCCTGGGATGGTTCCGATCTGAGTGGGAGAGATCTTATGGAATGAAATTCAGATTTGGTGGCCAGCGGAGGTAGACCAGGCCTAACCATCTGTTGGAGTCCTTCCACAATTCCTTGGTGGATAGCTAACTCCATCCAGGATCTCAGTTGCTCCAGAACCTCCGGAATGAGAGGTTCCTCCTGGCTTAGGCCGGTGGCTGTGGGTGTGAAGGTAGCCTCTGGTGTTCGTCTGGCTGATGTTCCAGGAGACTAGTGACCTTGAGAGGGCGAGCTGCACCTGGATAGGGAGGAATGGACTAAAAGAGGTGGGGTAGAGTAGAAGTAGAAGGAGTGGAAGGTGGTAAGGGAGGCAAAGAGCCTACTTGTCTGGTGCGTCTATCGATTTCTTTTTCCAGCGCCTCTGGAAGGCTTTGGAGGAATCCTTAGCCTGCCTGCGCAGATGGTGGGTTTTTGATTTGGCCTTCAAAGAAGGGTCTGTGGAAGGATTGCCTTCTGCCATTTTTAGATAATTGAGTAAGATAAGGATCAATATGAGGCGGTTGGCGCGCCTGGGGTCGACCTACAACAAGGCCGGGAGCCCTGGAAAATTCTTTTACACCCCCCCTGTCTGATTTCTTTTTTTTTTTAATTTATTGAAATGAGAAATTCTTTCTCTGTCTCTTATTTTTCTCTTGTCTTGTTATTATTGTTATTATTATTATTTATGAATATATTTCTATATATTTTTTTTTTTTTAATATCAGAAGGAAATGAGAGGAAAAAGAGAAAGCTGGTCCAATCGACCAAGGAACACCAGAAGCCTTAAGGCGAGAGCTAGGCCTATACCAGACTGCCTTCCCAGGCGGGACTGGGCAGAAATGGTGTAAAGAAGCCGCGCCAGTTAAGGCAGGCTGCGGGAGAAGCCAACAAACAGAGGCAGAGAACTAGCCTCCAAAGCAAACAAGGCAAAATTCACAACTTTAATTGATTCTGAGCAGGCCTGCGGGTCCTGTTGCTTGTTGCAGCGATCGGAGAGATAAGGTGGAAAAAACAAAATGGCGCCCGGCCACAAGGCGGCACTTAAAATGGTGGCCGCCTGTGACGTGGACTTATAGGGCTCCTCAGCAGTGGCAAGAACACTCCCCAGGGGCAATCCAAGGTCCCCAGGGAGAGGACAAGAAAGGAAGAGGCAAGCAACCTTCGGACAAATGAGAAAAGCGGCGTTCGGTGTCGGGGGGGAAATGGAGCAAATCAGAGTATTTAAATCAAATGAAGTCTGTTAGGGAGAACAAAGGAAAAAAACGGCAGAAAGGCAATAAGGAAGGGTTGGGAGGGTAGCTTGGAAAGTTTGCTAGCCTGCCCCCTGGCACCCCCTGGGCTAGGGAAAGGCTTCCCAGGGGAATTTAGAATCCCAGACCAACTGCGCAGGGCTAAGAGAGAAAATAAACCAAATACAACCTGATAAGAAGAAAGGTAACAGGTCAAAATAATTCTTTCTTGAGACGGCCAAGAGAACTGAAAAACACTGCCTACTCTGCACGAGGCTGAGCATAAACTGGGGAACACTGTAATGGAGTCGTGAGGGAAGGAGGAGCGTTCCTCAAGAATTAAGCTCAGCCTACAACAGCAGAGACTGAAGCACCACCCACTCTCTGGATGATCCGAGCAGCTCTAAGGAGAACTTTCTTGTTCCACATGCACATCTTTGATCATTTCGAAGAAGTGGTATGAGTTTTGCACATGTGAAATTGCTGTTTCAGCATGGCGCTGTAGCTGTTTTGCTAAGTGTTTAGCTAGGTTTTGTAGTGGTGCTCCTCTGGAGCTGATTATGGGTCTGAGACGTATGCCTTCTTTGTGTATTTTTGGGAGGCCGTATAGTTTGGGGCATCCAGAAGATTTTCTCTTGGGATGATCGCCTGTTGGATCTCTTTGCTCATGTGGCTGGTTATAATTTTCTTCTTGGTTATTTTTTCCAGATATGTGGTTGGGTCCATGTTTATGGGTTTGTATGTGGTGTCTTGGAGTAGGTCTGTCAATTTTGTTTCGTAGTTTTTTTCTATCCGTCACTACTGTGGCATACCCTTTGTCTGTTGGAAGTATGATTATGCTGCTATCCTTTTTTAGGGCTTGCAAGGCTTTTAGTTCTTCTTTGTGCAAATTGCTTTTGGGTGGTTTGCTTGTGCATAAGATGTTAGTAACTTGGTGTCTTATTCTATCAGCTTCATCTGTGTTTAATTTAGTTAAGCTGGATTCTACTGCACATATGATGGATTCTGTGGGGATTTTTTTGGGTGCTATAGCATAATTGAATCCTTTGGTTAGGACATCTGTTTCTGTTTTGGTGAGTTCTCTGTTGGAAATGTTATATATTAATTATTTCAGGTGTTGTTGTGAGTTGTTGGGGGCTTTCTTGTCATGTTCTAATTTCTTTAGTTTCTTCAAGAGTTTGTCATTTTCATAAGTGGTTTCAGTTTCAGCTCTCCAAGTTGTAAGTTGTTTTATCTTGTCCCAAAGTAGAGGGTGGATTTTGCTGCTCAATTCCAGGTGTAGTGCTAGCAAATCTTTGTTTAACTGATCCAATTGGAATCTCTTTCTGTGGAGCTCGTTTCTGAGTAGAGCCATTTCAGTTCTTTTCAGGATACATTTAGTAGCTGCTGTGCTGTGATGAAATGTTAATTTGAAGCAGGTTGGTGTTGCATTGTTGTCTCTGCAGCTGCGTAGGAATTTGAGGTCACATAGTATTCCTGCTCTTTTAACTTCCAGCCAGCCAATCAAGAAACACAAAAAAAGCCACAAAACAGACAGAAGATATTAGAAACACCAATCAAGCAGAATACAGCAAACTCCAAGACCAATAAACACAGACCAAGACTCCCAACCAACCAGGATGAAGAAAAAACCATTCTGGCACAGCAGTAAGCAGTAGCCCCAAATTTAAAACTGAAACAACTGTAAAAGTCGGACTCACAGACGAACACAATACAGAAGCCTGATGATGGCAGATGAGATTCTGCCGAAACGTTGCTACAACTTTAAAAGCACAACTATAATGATGTGGGAAAATACCTGAACAAAGCTGAATACCATATATATATAGAGAGAGAGAGAAACACCCCCCTAACTTGAATAGACGGGATGATACCTCCCACCTACCAGACATCTGGAAGCTAGCCCTCACCTGTGGTGGTCTCCCATGGAAAGAATGAGACACAAGCGTGTGTACTCGGGATGGGAGCCCAGAATAAAATTCCAGTGCTTCCTTTTATTGAGATTTTTGTGCATAGTAAGCAATTACATTGTGGATTAATAATTAGATATAGTACAGGCTTGTTTGCAGTTGTCTAAGCTGCCTCTTTGTTTGTATTTGTTCTTATTGTTCTCTTTTCTTTGCACTATCTTAGTGACTTTAGACAGGCATGAATGTATAAGGCATTATATTAATCATTGCTCAAGCTCAGGCCAAAGTTTATTCCCACACTCACCAACAAACGAGTCCCATCCACATAAACCAACACCAGACCTGAAGCAACACAGGACACCACCGCCAATTCCCCTCATCAGACCCAAGCCCAAGCTCATCCTACAAATGAAGGACAACCACCATCCAGAAAACAGACCTTGGCTGCCTCACCAGCTGTCGCACCCCCCAACCCCAAAACTAAACAAGCTGATATGCGCCAAGAACACAGACCCAGACCCAAAACTCAAAGCCAGATTAAAACCTAGAATGCTACATCACAGCCACCCGCTCAGGATATCACATCAGAAAACTTAGGAAATTACAGCACAAGAACTCAAGAAGTTGCAACACAGCAAATGACCCAGGATATCACAGTACAAGGCCAAGGATACCAGAGCATTAAGTTTCACAAGCCCATCACACAACCCATTACCCAAGCCGTTACTACACAAGAGGCTAATTGAAAAGAGATCAAAACACAAACGACCCAGGAGATTACAATGCAGGACCCAGGATACCACAACAAAAGAACTCACAAGCCCATCACACAACTCATTACCCAAGCCGTTAAAACATGAGAGGCTAATGGAAAAAAGATCACTACAAAACAAACGGCCCAGGAGATTACAGCACAAGATCCAGGATATCTCCACAACAAAACTCACAAGGCCATCACACAGCCCATTATACCAACATCAACTCCATCAACCAATCAAGAGGCAGCAACGCAGCCAACCAGCCCAGCACACCAGCCCCCACCACAAGTATTTATAGAGAGACGGCAGCTCCGATCATACACTGCTTGCACTGTCACGAAGCCGAAAGCACCAGCCTGAGGATGGCGAGTGGGACCTCGCCGAAACTTCGCCAAGATACTCTTAATCTTACATGGGAAAAGACCCGAACACACCTAGACCTACACACACACACACACAAAACATATATAAAAACATGTGAAGTACAGTAAGTACTGTTAGATATTTACATATATGCCCTGAATGGTTGGCCTGTGGCGGAGGGAAATTGAAGAGCTATCACTGGTTGCAATCGCAGCAGCCTGGAGTAAAAAAGGAGCTGCATGTTAGCAATAGCACCTGGTGCTAGACCTATGGTATATAACTGCTTTACAATGCTTTATAGCCCTCTCTGAGCTGTTTACAGAGTCAACTTATTGCCCCCAACAATCTGGGTTCTCATTTTACCGACCTCGGAAGGATGGAAGGCTGAATCAACCTTGAGCCTGGTGAGATATCTTGATTCTATCCCTCTGTTAATGCAACCTAGGGATTGCATTGGCTTTTTTGGCTGCTGCCACAGTATGCTGGCTCATACTAGCTGGATTCTGGTAGTCCTTGAATTATGATGGTAATTGGGATTGAAACTGGCATTATTAAAGTGCTATATGATGTCATGTGATTATATCACAACAATGGCAATTCCAACAGTCCCAGTTACCATCATTAAGAGAGGATTGTGTGCAGGGGTAGGATTTCCCAGTTTGGACTGGTTCAGGCAAACCCCTAGTTCCAATGATCAGCTGGCTCTGAACCAGTTCGCTTCGACGAGCATGTGGGCCCGCTTGCCCGCACCTGCTCTTTCCTGTCCTTTACTTCCTGTTTTTTTAGAGCACAGCTGATTTGCGCAGCAGAGCAGTTTGCTGCACCTCCGCTGTTTTATTCACAAGGGCTACAGCTGAAGGTAAGTATTAGAGCTGAAAATGGGCTTTTAAAAATGCAGAGCGTGCATAGGGAATGTGCGTTTGGTGCATGCATAGGCTCACCGAACCAGTTGTTACACTGGTTGAATTGCACCACTGATTATGTGGGTCTTTAAGAATCTCACATAACTACATTTTACTTTGCAGCCTAAGGAATCATGGGATTATATACAACCGAGGATCCAAAACATCATCCCTACGAATTTTGAGGAAGGGTTAATGGGAAAACAACGGTATTAAAGGACTATATTATGTGGGCTGAAAATAACAGTTGTTCGTACATCTCTAGTATTATCCATAGATTGTCTGGATTACTATACATAAAAACCCCAAATAAAGTTGTGGACTACAGTTCCATCAAATAATGGGATTAAAAGCAGTTCCACGTACATCCATAGACTTTGAATGTCGGCTAAATGTCCTTTGGAAAGGATTTGAAAGATCTGTTTCAGAACTTCCTATAATCCTAGCACCTCTTTGCTGTTGATTAAAGCTATGTGCTTTTCCATGCTTTGATAACTGCTGTTTTAAAGGAATCCATCTCTTAAAAGTTAAAAATGACTCCTAAAACACAATTTGATTATTTGAAGTGTAGAGACCATTTTTTTCCAAACCATGTTCTAATTTGATTGATGATGCAGGAACATTATACACTACAGAAAGAGATTGTTTGGGATTAATGATACTTAAAAGCTATTCCTGATGATAACAGTTATGTGGAATGCTTATTTTAAGTCAGTTAATATGATTAAATTATACATTTTTGTTATCTGTGGTGTTGCAACATAATGCTCACTTTCATCAGTTCTGTTGTTAATATTATAGAAATGGCTTAGCATTATCTTCTATGAGATTCTCTTGACTTCCCTGAATCCTATGCTGTAGTCTCAAAATAATAATTCTTCTCCCAATATACAACATACAAAGAGTATTAAATGTCCTAACCATGACATGACTTTTGACAGCAAGACGTTGGTAGGAAAAATGTTCTGTTCATTAACCTGAAAGAAGCTGCACTTGATGGAATAAATTCAAGTTTCTGGAATTTGGAAGCACCATAATCTCAACTTTGAAACTCCTTTTTTCAAGAATGGACACCATAACATGAGAGTGGAATTCTGTTTAAACAACATACCAAACTCTGTATTACAGGTAGTCTTTGATTTACAAAAGTTCACTTAGTGACTGTTTGAAGTTACAACGGCACAGAAAAGATGACTTATGACAATCACGTGATCAACTTTTACAACTTTCTGACAAACAAGTCAGTGGGAAAACCAGATTAGCAACTGTGGGAATAAACTTTGACTTCAATATTGGGTAATGATTAGTCTAAGACCATATACATACATGTCTGCCTAAGGGTCACTGAGATAAGCAAGGAAATTAAAAACAAACACCAGAAACAATTAAGCAGCTCAGACAATTGTAAACAGTTTTGTGTGCTATATCTAATTATTGTAATCCACAATGTGAATGCTTACTATGTACGAATTTCTCAATAAAAGGGGGCACTAGAATATGCTCTAGACTCCCATCCCGAGTACACCAGCCTCTGTGTCTCATTCTTTCCATGGGAGACCACCACAAGCAACCGTATTACTAACCCTACAAAAGCAGTGATTCAGAGTGGCAAGAAAGATTGTAAAATGGGACAAATTTCACTTCACTGTGGTGGCGTAGTGGTTCGAATGCAATACTGCAGGCTAACTCTGCCCACTGCCAGGAGTTCAATCTTGACCGGCTCAAGGTTGACTCAGCCTTCCATCTTTCTAAGGCCAGTAAATGAGAACCCAGATAGTTGGGAGCAATATGCTGACTCTGTAAACCACTTAAGAGGGGAGTAAAGCACTATGAAGCGGTCTTAAATGTCTTAAATGCTTTTGTTCGTGCTATTAACAACTGTCTTACTTAGCAACATAAATTTTGGGCTCAGTTGTGATTATAACCCAAGAACTATCTGTATTCATCTATCAATTACTGAATTAATCTGGTTGGCTATTTCATACAGCATACTAAATCCCAAATAAAAACAAAACATGATAATTTAGCATATTCTGTGAATTCAGGTGTAAAGAACTCCAGAAACTTGACAAATTTGTTTTATTACTTTTATTATTTCCAACTCAACAGACTGTTGAAATGATGACTTCATTTATTTATAGATCAAAATACAGAAAGAAAAACAAGGAAAAGGAAACCTGTTTTTTGCTTTTATTTAAAAGCCAACAAAAAAGAAATAGAAAGGATATTATGTAAAAAGAATATCATGTAAAAAGGCTGGTGACTTTATTGGTCAGCAAAATAACTGTTTGAAAACAGTATTGGACAAGAATTTAATCAGAAATGGGAGGAAATAATAGGATTATGCTACTAAAGGATGGGTGAGATCCAGCTGGGGGCACAGAAAAATAGAAATCCTGAAAAAATATTTCTTTCATGGGAAATTCTAGAGGGTGGTAACTGTGCTGGTTAGATAGTATATAGTCAGTTGGGAATTGGGAACTGTCCCCTTAAGGGAATGCTTCGTGGGAAATGTAGTTAATGCCTCATGGGAGATGTATTTCATGTCATGTGGTCACATCTGTAATCCTGATCGTGCTGAAGTCTCCCTTTATTGTATCCTTATGGGATGAAGATAACCATCTTTTCACACTATGAAGACGACTATGCAAAGATTGGACATTAGATGAATCTCAACATAATTGTGAGTTATACCTTGAGGATATAATCCAATAAAGAAAACTTTGTATGGAAGTCTTTGTAGTGTTTAATTCCTCATCTCAGGTATTTTGGAAAGATAAATATTGCCTGGGGCATTCCTGAGATGAGACAGTAACACTGCTCCAATATAGGCTATTCTTCTGGTCATGTGACAGAGAATAGAGCACACAAGATAGTAGGCAGTTTACCCTGTGCTTCCCTGTTCATATGTATGTAGATGGGCACATAGTAGGTTGGCACATGTACATAGATATACATGGGCTATGCAACTTGGTGTTGTGTATTAGTTATATACTCTTTCCTAGATTGTGTGAATTTCTTTCAGTCTCCCCCTCATACCCTGATCATCTCCCATATGGACTACTGCAGGGCTATCAAACTCAAGGCCTGCAGACTGGATTCAGCTTAGATCTGGCCCACGGGGCTGCCCTGGAAATAGTGGATTGGCCCAGGGTGCCTCTGCCAGGGAAAACAGAGCTCAGGAGGTCTGTGCCTGCTCCCCCGAGCTCCGTTTCCACTGGCAGAGAGTTGCAGAAGGATGTCACAGCTGAAAACAGTGCTCAGTAGTGTGTTTCCACTGGCAGAGCGCTTGGGCCACCACAGGTGCTTCCATAACACGAGTGATGTTAAGCTGGTCATGCTCCTGGCTACATACCCTCTGACACACACCCCCCCAGGTCAAACACAACCCTGATGTGGCCCTCAGTGAAATCGAGTTTGACACCCCTTGACTACTATAATGCACTCTACCTGGGGCTACCGTTGAAGAGTCTTCAGAAGCTACAGCTGGATACAGTAAGCAATGCAAGCAGTTTGGGGTGCCTCTTGAATTGAAACACCTTTGCTACAGGAGCTGCATTGGGTGCCAGTTTGTTTCCAGGTTCTATTAAAGGTCTTCGTTATCATCTTTAAAGTTGTTCATGGTCTGGGATTGGGTTACCTGAGGATCTGTCTCATCCCTATCCCACTGTCCTATCCCACCTGGTCCCGCAGGGAAGGTATGTTGCAAATCCCATCAGTTAAAAGAATTTCAACTGGTGGGATTCAAAATGGCAGCCTTTTCTGTGGTTGCCCCCACTCTTTGGTATATATCTGGCCCAGAGAGGAAGTGGTGCCTGACTCTTTTGTTCTTTCAAAAGAGCATTAAAGACCTTGCTCTGCCAATTGGCATGAGGGTTGAAGAGTGTTATTCAATCCTACGCTGATATGAGGGGGCATTTCTCTGCCTTTTTAATGCTTTAATTTTAACTTTTAATTATATTTTATCTCCATTTTTATTTATGCTTTTATATCACTTTTTACGTTTTTATAATAGGCCACCCAGAGTATGTGAGGTGATGTAGAGATGTGAAAAATAAATACAATCCAAGGGAAAAGCAGAAGACAGAGGCAATATAAATATGGACTCCCTAATTAATCCCTACAGAGAAAGTACACACAGTTTAACGTGTTCTTTCATTTCAAAGAAGCAAATAAGAAACCCAGTCATTATTGTTTCTGGTTAGAGGATTGGAGAGAATTCCCAAGGTCAGACTATTTGAGATTTCCCTTGTTTATTTATTCTTTATTTGTATTTTAAATTTTTATTTCTATATTTTGATTTTACTTAACAATCTATTCTTATATTTATTGTTTCCTAAAAAGTATTGGAAAGAAATTATATAAAGGAAGATTGAGACTTTGCTTGTTTCTCAGCAAGATAACAAACATTAATAGAATGAGTAAAATGTTGTGAAGGGAGGGAGTTAAAAAAATGGGCTACACCAGAGAAGATTGGGGCTGTAGAGATATCACCTGTGAGATTTTATATGCTTGGAAAAGAAAATTCAAAGTCATTCCTTTTCTATATTTTGTTTCCCTTTTCTAAATTACTTTTTGCACCTATTTTTCTTTCTGATTGTTAGTTTATGTTAGTTTTTATTTGCCTGTTCTGTAAAAAAACAAATTATACAATTATTCAAAAAATTAATAAAATTTAACAGAAGACAACCCCCTCTCTGAGAGGAAGTTGGTCTTGGCTTGGGATGCTGGTTATACTCCATTTAACACACCACAACTGCCACTCCAACCAGTCAGATAGCCTAAAATATGAAGAATAACCCAGCATATGAAGCAACCCACTGCTTCCCAGCGGAAACAGGGGCACTGCTAGTAAAGGAGTTGTAAATAATTCCTAAATTATGCTGTGCATGTTTTCTTTGCCTTATTTTTATATTGCCCTTTCTGATGTCACCTATATGCCTGTATATTTTAAATTATCATGTTTATCTATATATAAAAGTGAAATATCACTCACACATCATCACAAAACCTCCAAAACCATAAAGCCTACAAACTTGAAATTTGGCACATATGTTCCTCTTGGCTTCTAGGTGCTAAGAAAGGATTTTTTGAAATGACCATCAGAGTATTAGTATTTCCTATATAATTAATGCGCTCTGATGCCAAGGAGATCTACTCCCCCTCCCCACCTGCAAAACATAAACAAAGGAGGAGTTTCAGTTTCAGTTTTAGTTTCACAGCAGCAACCAGCTTTAGTATAGAACAGTTGAGCTAAGCCACACCCAGCCTCCTTGCTGTCTCTTTTTGCTCATGCAGCAAATACTGTTTCAGTTTCCAAATAACCCTCAACTCTCTCACACACTGACGGGATGCTAGCCAAATGATTACTAATGGATGCTGGTAGGCAGAGATACATCCCCCCCCCTTATTTTCCTCCCCAAAAACTAAGCCTGACCACATAGCAAAGCACCAGTATCGAGCTAGTCCTAAATATAACCCATGGGCATTACTGACATTATTTCACATGAAGCTGAGTATATATGTAAATTCTGCATACTTTAGTTCAGACAATGGTAGTTACCCAGCAGAAAAGTTGGAGACATTATCACAGCAAAATGCAGATGGCTTTCAAAAAGAGCCTGAAGCTGCTGTTTGCCTTTTGAATTTAATCCTTTTGAAAGACGGGTTTTTTCTTTCTCTCTCATTCTGTTAACTTTTCCACTTAATTTCTCTATCCAGTTATGTTCTCGCCTCTTGTCTTCCCTTTTAAGTATAACTTTTCTAAGATCATTTTTAGCCTAGCGCTACAATTTACAGCGGTCAAATAAATGAATACATATTTTATGTATTTATTTTGTCAATCGCTTACAAGATGATAGGTATAAGTATAGACATAGTTATGAATATATGAAATGGGTACATTTAAGAAAAATAAAAGAAACAATAAGAGAGGGACGGTAGGCACGTTGGTGCGCTTATGCACGCTCCCTACAGACCTCTTAGGAAAGGGGTGAGGTCAATAGTAGACAGTCTAAGGTTAAAGTTTTTGGGGTTTGGGGAAGAAACCACAGAATCAGGTAGAGTATTCCAGACATTGACCACTCTGTTGTTGAAGTGGTATTTCTTGCAATCAAGTTTGGTGCAGTTAACCTTGAGTTTGTATCTATTGTGTGCTCTTGTGTTGTTATGGTTGAAGCTGAAGTATTTATTGACAGGTAAGTCATTGCAATGTATGATTTTATGTACCATACTTAGATCAGACCGAAGACGGCGTAATTCAAGGTTTTCTAGGTCTAGAATTTCAAGTCTGGTGGCATAAGTTATTCTACAATGAGTAGAGGAGTGGAAAACTCTTCTTGTGAAATATTTCTGGACTTTTATCAACTGTGCTAATATCAGATATGTAATGTGGGTTCCAGACTGATGAGCTGTATTCGAGTATTGGTCTAGCAAATGTTTTGTATGCTCTAGTTAGTAGTGTGATATTAGCAGAGAAAAAGCTATGTAGGATTAGGTTAACAACTCTTAATGCCTTTTTGGCTATGTAGTTACAGTGGGCTCTAGCACTTAGATCATTAGAGATGAATATTCCAAGATCCTTTACAGATCTTGGATCATCAACAAGGTCTTGACTATTCAGCTTGTATTTTATTTTCTGATTTTTTTTGCCAATATGTAAGACAGAGCATTTATTTGTTGAGATTTGAAGTTGCCATTTGTTTGACCATTCTGATAGTCAAGATATTTTTGAAGGGTAAGCAGTATTGTCTGTGGTGTTGAATAGCTTTACATCATCAGCGAAGAGAACAGAGTTGCTCTTAAAATGGTCAGAGGTCATTTATGTAGAGTATGAAAAGAGTTGGTCCTAGAACACTGCCTTGGGGGACACCACTGTTGACAGGTACAGAATTTGATAGGACGCTCCCAATTTTGACTATTTGTTGTCTATTTGAGAGGAATGCTTCTATCCAGTTATGTAGTTTCTCCAGAGATACCATAAGATTTTAGTTTTAGGAGTAGTTTGTCATGTACCACTGAATCAAAGGCTTTACAGAAGTCTATGTAGATTGCCTCTATTACTTTGCCCTGATCAAGTTGTGTAGTCCATATGTTTTTGCAGTGTAAGAGTTGCAGATTACAGGATAGTTTTTTTCTGAAACCAAATTGTTTATTGGAGAGTAGGTTGTTTGTCTCTAAGTGAAGGATAATGAATTGGTTAATAATTGATTCCATGACTTTACAGGTGACACAGCATAAGGAGATTGGTCTGTAATTTTCAAATAGGCTCTCTTTTTGAAGATGGGGATGACCGTGGCTTGTGACCATAGGTTAGACAAGGAGCTGGTCCTGAAAGATTTTTCAAAGATTATGCTTAGAGGTTCTGCTATGGCAGTGGATAGCTTTTTTAAGAAGTAGGCACATATTCTGTCCAGTCCAAAAGAGATGGTTTTAGATTGTGTAGTGCTTTTTCAACATTGTCTTCTGTAAAATCGATATGTATTAGATCATTGTAGTTTTCTGTGGTTCGGCTAGGAAATACTGGGCATGATCCATTGCTGTTTACAAATACTGAGCCAAAGAATGCATTAAAGATGTTGGCTTTAATGGTGTCATTGCAGTCTTTACCATTAAGTTCTATCAGGGATGGGATGGACCTTGAGTCTTTTAGTTTGTTGTTTACAAAACTGTAAAAAGCACAGGTGGAATTGGTGCGTACAAGGTTTTCCTCTTGTTTAATGTGATAATTGGTGCATTCAGTTTTTATCTGGTGGCATAAATTTTTGTATCAGCTTTTGAAGTTGGCAACATGACCAGATTTGTTTTTCCACCAGAGTGATCTCTTTTTGGATTGAAGTTTCCTTATTGTTGTGGGTAATGTTTTTTTTTGCTTTGGGAGTTGTTGTTGGTACATATAGTTTGATGACTCTTTTGAGTTCAAGTAAAAATATGTTGTAATGGTCTTCAACAGTATTGCATCCAGTGAATAGAGATTGCCAATCAAGGGATGAGAGATCATTGTCTATAAAATCATAGTTGCCTTTTAAAAAAAAAAAACAAATTTTATTAATTTTCAAAGATAATATACAAACAAAACATAAAACATAAAACATCTTTTCTAAAAACTGCTTAACAAAACAAATAAAATATCTCATTTAAGTACATTACTCTTTTCCAACTTCTCACTGTTTCTTCCTTTATTTCTGTTCAATTTTATTCATTAAACTTATACTTTCATGTATTTCATATTTCTATATTTCATGTTGTTTCTATTTCATATGTTCTTATCCAACATAATCCTCGATAAACAAACATAAGCAAACAAAATACATAACATAAAAACATAAAACTTTTTTTCAGAAAGCGGCTTAACCCTGGGTTATAACTTTTTGTACAGACATAAATCGAATTCATGCTCACCTTATATACTATTTCATATCTTCTCTTTTCACTCTCTTAATTCTATTTTATTTATTTAATCTCAATTTAAATCATTATACTTGTATCTTTTGTCTGTTCTTTTTCAATTATCTATTTATCTTTTCTCTTTACCACAAACTTTTTCCTGTAACATTCTATTTTTTTTTTGTAAAAGTTTTATTGATTTTAACAACAGACAAAAAACATATAAGACATAAAACATGACATAAAAAAAAATAAAAAATAAAAATAAAAAAAATTATAGCATTCTTCATAAATTTACAGTGTATCGGTTGGTTTACCACTCCCTTTTCTGCATCTATTTCATAGTCATCAGAATAATTATATTACATAATAACTCACATTATCAATCATCAATAAAATATCCCAATATCATTATTGAACAATCATTTGACTATAATTTTACTAATTCATACTTAAGCGAGATAACTATCATTAAGTTAAATTATTTTATGACAAATCATGAAATCATATCAAATCTATCATAATAAAATATTCTTAAAAATTATCAAAACCAGGAAAAATTATATATTCATTATTTCCTAAATTTCTAAATATTCTATTATCATATTGTTTTATCTAACCATTGATAAAAAAAGATCCCAAACTTCATAAAATTGTTTATCTTCTTGTTCTCTAATTTCAAATGTCAATCTACCCATTTCAGCACATTCCAATATTTTCTTAATCAGATATTTTAAATTTTTATTATATATATCAGGTATGATTCCCAATAAAAAAATCTCTGGTTTCAAATCTATGTGTTTCTTTATCATTTTTTCCAGCCATATGCGAATTCTAGTCCAATATTTCCTGGCCTCCTCACAAGTCCACCACATATGGTAATATGAGCCAGGTATCTGATGACATTTCCAGCACTTTTCAGATTTATTCTTGAACATTCTTGCTATTCTTGTCGGGGTAAAGTGCCACCTGTAAAACATCTTATACAAATTTTCTTTATATGCTGTTGACATTGTCATTTTATAATTTTGTGACCACAGTTTTTGCCATTTCTCTAAATCAATCCCATATCCAAAATTCTTCCCCCAAGCAATCGTTTCTTTAACTTGTTCTTCCTCTAATTTAATTTCCAACAAATAACTATATAATTTTTTAATCACTTTTTCATCAGTACCTGTCAAAATCCTATCTAAATCAGTCAATTTATCATAAAATCCTTCTATTTTAGAATCTTTAAGATACCTTGCATGTATTTGCGCATATGAAAACCAATTCATCTTTATACCTTGTTCTTCTAAATTTTGCATCGTTTTAAGTTCACCCTTTTCATCCAATATTTCCCCATATCTAACTGTTTGTTCCTTCTTATAAGTTATAGGATATGAAAAAGCTTCAATAGTTGATAACCAAACTGGAATTTTCAAATAACATTGTTTCTTAGTTTTCTCCCAATTCAACCATAATGATTCCCATATATAATGCCTTCTGAAATAACCCTGTGATTTAGTTCCCTTATACCATAAAAAAGCATGCCAACCCAATAATAAATCATGACCTTCTAATGTCAACAATCTAGTCTTTCTTTACGTTATCCATTCTTTAACCCACATTAAGTTTTCAGCTTGATAATACAACTCCCAATTAGGAAGGCCAAATCCTCCTCTAATTCTAGCATCCTGTAAAAGTTTTAATTTTATTCTCGCTTTCTTGCCTTGCCATATATACTTCAACACAATTTTATTTAATTCTTCGAAGTAATCCTTACTTAACCTAATTGGTATTGTTTGAAACAAATATAAAATTCTGGGTAAAATATTCATCTTGATTGTTGAAATTCTACCTATCAATGACAATTGTAGGTTTTCCCGTTTTTTCAGGTCGGATGCTATCTGCTGTTTAAGCTTAATATAATTATTCTCTTTCAATGTAGTACATCTTGACGTCAAATATATCCCCAAATATTTAACTTTGTTCGTAACTTGAATTTTCAATAAATCTGCCAGCTCTTCTCTTTGCCTTAATAACATGTTCTTTGTCAAAATCTTTGTTTTGTCTTTATTTATTTTTAAACCAGCCATCTCACCATATGTCTCTATCTTTTCCAATAGTTTTAAAGCTGTCTCTAAAGGGTCTTCCAAAATAAAGACCAAGTCATCCGCAAAGGCTTGCAATTTGAATTCCTCCTTTTTGACTTTCATTCCTTTTGTTTATATCCTAATATTTTTATTTAAGACTTCCAAGGTCAATACAAATAACAAAGGAGATAATGGGCATCCTTGTCTTGTACCTTTTTTAATATTAATAGAGTCTGTGAATTCTTCATCTATCATTACTTTTGCTGTTTGCTTATAATATACAGTTTCTATTGCTTGGATAAATTTTCTAGCAAAGCCCATCTGTTCCAATAGTAATAACATAAATCTCCAGTTCACATTATCAAATGCCTTTTGGGCATCTAAGAATATCAAAGCCATTTGTTTTTCCGAGTGCGCCTCATAATATTCCAATGTGTCCAGGATTACCCTCATATTGTCTTTAATCTGTCTTTGGTAAAAATCCATTCTGATCAGAGTGAATAAAGTTATTTAGGTATTTTTTAAGCCTTTCTGCCAAGATTGAAGCAAAGATTTTATAGTCTGCATTCAATAAAGAAATAGGTCTATAGTTCTTAATTTGTAATGGGTCGACCCCTTCTTTTGGAATAAGTGTAATATAAGCTTCTGACCATGTTTCAGGTATTTTCTTATTTATCATAACTTCATTCATGACTTCTAACAGTGGAATGCTCAATGATTCTTGTAGTGCTTTTTAAAATTCTGCCGGGAAACCATCTGGTCCGGGTGCTTTTCCATTGTT
The DNA here is from genome assembly GCA_033807585.1 of Hydrophis major. NCBI lineage: Eukaryota > Metazoa > Chordata > Lepidosauria > Squamata > Elapidae > Hydrophis > Hydrophis major. Next base: position 23,463,425 of record CM066343.1, on the reverse strand, counting down.
CTGTCTGTTAAGTGCTTCAGTTAATTCCATCATTGTAATAGCACTTTCTAACATTTTCCGAGTTTCATCAGGTATCTTAGGTAAGTTAGCATTTTGTAAATACTGTTTAATTTTTTCCTCATCAAGATCCTCTTGTTTATATTATTGTCCATAAAAATCTCGAATGATTGCCTTTTTCTCCTTATTACCATAACAAATTTGACCATGATCATCTATTAACTGTGATATTTTCCTTGACTTTCTCTTTTCTCAGCTTATATGCTAACCATCTACCTGGCCTATTTGCATCTTCAAAATAGTTCTGTTTAGCACTTCCAATTTTTTGTGCCAATTCTTCTTTCTCTGCTTGATCCATTTTATGTTTAATTATGTCCATTTTAAGTTTGATATCTTTTTTCTGTGGCATCTTCTGTAATTCTTTTTCCAGTTTTTTATGGTCATCTTCTAGAGCTTTAATCATTTGTCTCTTCCTAATGTTCTTTTTCTTTATATAGTCAATTATTAATCCTCTTGCATATGCCTTCATTGTATCCCAAACATTCTGTATTGAAGTATCTTCTTTTTTGTTTTCATTGAAGAAGAAGGCCAATTTTTTTCCCATCCATTGTGTAAAATCTTTTTCCTTTAGAATAGTATTGTTTAATGTCCATCTAGATCTTCTTTTTTGTCCTTTCCATTTAATTGTCATTGGATTATGGTCTGCCCACATACTTGTTTCAATATTCATTTCTTGAATATTAGATAATAATTCTGTTGATGTCCAAATCATATCTATTCTGGACCACGATAAATGCCTGTTTGAATAAAAAATATATTGTTGAGTTTTAATATTTCTTTCTCTCCATATATCTTTTAAATTTAATTCATCTGTCATTTTAAAAAAGGATTTAGGGAGAGTTTTCCTATTTTGTCGTGTTGTTTTTCCTGTATAGTCAAGTTTATTGTCTACAATTCCATTAAAGTCCCCCATCATAAGTATGTTAACATAGTCCAGTTCAATTATTTTCATATGTAATTTTTTATAAAATTCTTCTTGTTTATCATTTGGGGCATAAATTGCAACCAAGAGTTTTTATATTATTATCCACTATTTCAACTATTAATACTCTTCCGTCTTCATCCGTATAAATCAATTTGGCTGGAGTGGTTTCTTTAACGTACAAAACCACTCCTCTTTTCTTACAATGAGTCAGAGAAGTAAATATTTTCCCTAACTTTGGTCATATCAATAATTGTTCATGTTGTTTTTTAATGTGTACTTCTTGTAAGCAAATTATATCAAATTTTAGCTTCTCTAATTTATAAAAAGTTTTCCTTCTTTTGATAGCTGAGTTCAGTCCATTTATATTCATGGAAATCAGTTTTTTCTCCCCCATAGTTATGCTTTATATTTAGGTCTAACAGCTCTCGTGGATCTTATTTCACATTGTTCTTTGATCTCCATTTGTCCACCTATTGCGCCTTCTTCTTTTTCCATCTCCATTTGGTTCTCTTCAAATTCAGTTAAAATCTTTTCTTTTTCTGTCTCCATTTCTCTTCTTTTGAAAAATTCCTTGTAAAACATTTCTGCTTTCGCAATTGAATCAATTCTGTATCTCTGTTCTTGCCATGTAAACATTAATCCTTCTGGAATCAGCCATCTATAGTTCGCCTCTTTTTTCAATAGCATTTTAGTCAAAAATCGATACTCTCTTCTAATCTCTCTCACTTTTCTAGGTTCTTGTTTTAAGACCAGAATCTCTTTGCCTTTATATTTCAACCCCTTCTCTCTTACCACTTGTAATATTTGGTTTTTAATAGTTTTAGTGAATCTAACATGGACCTCTCTTGGTAATTGGTTCCTCATCGCATATCTTGTGAAGACTCGATATATCTCATCTACTCCATCCATCATCTTTTCCTCTTTTATTTCCAAGACTCCAGCCAAAATTTCAATCATTACTGCTGCCAAGTTTTGTCCTTTTTCTTCCTCGATATTTTGGAATCTAAGATAAAATTCTGACCTGTCCATCTCCCACTTCAACATCCCACCTTTTTCTTGTTCGACCATTGTTAATCTGTTATCAATATTCCCAATTGTATCATCTCTTTGCTTGTCTTTTTCTTCTATTTTTTGGATTCTCTCATCATGTTTCACCATCATTTGTTGAAAATTTTCAATTTTTTCATCCATCTTTCCAATTCTTTGGTCAATACTCTCCATTCTTTGTTCCATACTCATTTTAAGACCTTGTATTCCTTGCATAACCATCATTAAATACACTTGCGCTTTGTCTTGCTTCACCATTGTTGAGAATCGTCCTCCAGATGACGGGGAAACAGGAGCAGAAGTTGAGATGCCCGAAGGTAAAATTTTCTTACTCATTTCGATAACTCAGGGTCTTCCGGGTCTTTTAATCCAATTAGTGAGGTAGCCAATTATAATCCAATTTTTAAAAAAGGAAAACACCACAAAAAACAAAACCAGTAATAAGTAAAAAGCCCAAAATTCAAAAGAAAAAGATTCTTCAGGTTCTTCAATACCTTAATCCAATTGTAGAATCCGCAAATATAATTCAAAAGTAAAAATTAAAAGATGAAGAGAAAAAAAGAAGCAAAATAAAGGCCAATAATATCAAAAAATAATAAGCAAAGAAAAAGGAAAAAAAAGAAAAAAGAAAAAGAGAGTTCTTCAAATTCTTCCCACCTTAATCCAATTGAAAAACCTCAAAAAATGAAAAAAAGCCAAAAAAATAAGTCAAAAATAGAAATCAAAAAGGCAGACATCCCTATAAAAAAGAGAAAAGAAGCAAAAAAAAGGGTATTCTGAGGCTTCCCCTTTAAAAAAATAAATAAAAATGAGATGTAATAAAAGATAAAAAATAAATATATCAATATTACAAAATAGTGTGGGGTTGGAGGGGAGGGATGAAACAATTAATAAGGAGTTAAAAAAAAAGACACACACTGCCTTTTATTTATCCAAGGCTCTTATTTGACTTCTCCACAAATTTCAAAGCCAAACTTCAAATATTCATTTAATAATAGAAGTTCCAAAGAGCACCTGTATAAACATCCTCCAGTACTCTTCCCTCTATCTTATCATTTCCAGTAGCCTTGAGAAAAGTTTTTCAAACAAAAGTTTTTCAACTTCAAACAGAATATTTCCAAGCCTCTAGTTGGCAGTGTTACAAAGTTTCTTCAATCCACTCCCCCTTCTTTCCCCCAGAAAAAAGCCTAAAAAGAGAGAAAAAAGTATGTATGTATATTTATGTATATTTAAAAAAGATATTAAAGGGGGCCTCTATTTTAAAAAATACAAACAGTCAGAAAAGCAAAGAGAAAGCAAGTAAATATAAAAATATAAAAGAAAAAAGCCAGTCTGGTTAACTAGATCGCAATAGAAATTCAGTAAAGAAAAAAAAGTAAAAATAAAAAGCCAAGCCTCACTTTGACGTTACTAAAAAAAAATCGCTGCTAAATCAAATTCTGTCAATAATTTTACAGTTTTCTTCTAATATTAGAGTGTTCTTGAGTCCCAAGCAAAAAAAAAAAAAAAAGATCCTCACCAGCCGATACACTTCTTTCTATCCCGTTCTTCCGGAGCTGTCCCAGCTTCAGCAGCCTAATGGCTGCCTCTCCACCGTTGGCAAAGGGGTTTCTTCTGGATCAACCAGGGACTTGCGATGTCCCCAGAATCTACAGAACGCATCCCTTACTGTCACCGTCACTACGAGATGGTTTAGGTCCGTTGGGACCGACCAGGGGCGAAGATATCAGCTGTGATCTCGGAGCCCCGAGATCGCAGCTGTATCGCGCCGACAAAGCTCCGCCTTCTCCTGCTTAGTACATTCTACATAACATTTTAAAATCTAAAACATAATGATCTTATAATATATTAAAAATAATGTTCCATAACAAATTAATTAATTAAACTCTATTAATTAAATCTTAGGCATTTTACACATTCCCTACTTTGGTGGTCTCCCATGGAAAGAATGAGACACAGGCTGGTGTACTCGGGATGGGAGCCCAGAGCAAATTCTAGTGCTCCCTTTTATTGAGAATTTTGTACTTAGTAAGCATTCATATTGTGGATTAAAATAATTACATACAGTACACAGAATTGTTTACAGTCGTCTGAGCTGCTTAAATGTTTCTGGTGTTTGCTTTTAATTTCCTTGCTTTATCTCAGTGACCCTTAGGCAGACATGTATGTATAAGGTCTTAGACTAATCATTACCCAATACTGAAGTCAAAGTTTATTCCCACACCCTACAATATTCTATTAACACATATTTTAAATACAAATACTACAATACAATCTTGTGTACTTTTGCAGAATCTCTTTTTAGATTATGTTTTACCCTTTATCTCTGAAAAAAAACCCTGTTTATTAGCATCTTGTTTTAAGCCTTTATAACTTCCCTTCACTTTTTCCCTTCCTTGTCAAATCTAGTCTTTTTACCCCCCACTCTCAATCTCCAGCCTTTTAGTCTCCCCTCTCTGTTGTATTCCTCTCTTCTGTCGCTTTCTGACATTATATCGATTTTTCACCTTATTTTTCCCTTTCTTGGTTGTTTTTTTAGAACTTAAATTCTCCATTTTCTTTTCCTTTTTACCCTTTTCTTTCTCATTTAAAATCATATGTCCATTAAGGATGGCTTCTTCTTCATCATCCCAGCCTTTTTCTTGTTGCACAAATTGCATTTCTAGTTCTTCAACAGATACCATTGTAAAGATTTTTTTAAACAGTCCAAATGTTTTCTTAGTCTTTCAAAAGATAGTTCACAAAAGTCCCAAAGTCATCAAGCAATCAAAGTCAGCATAATCAGCACAGTCTGTTTCATTTAGCACTTTCTTCTACTTTCTCTTCCTGGGGTAGCATTCAATTACACAATTCCAAGGTATTTTTTGGAAGTTTTATTACAATTTAATCTCTGATCTTATAAAACTCCAAGCAATCTCCTTCAACAAATGTTAGTATAAATCATTTACCTCTCTTCCTTCCCACTTAAAGCAAAAAGATTTTAATTTTTAAATGTCAGTGTTTAGAAATCTAATGTCCCCTTGGCTTTAATTTTCAAAGTTAGTACCTTCTGCTGCCAAAGCGGGTATTTCTGATTTCCATCTGCTGTCTCCGTGGGGAAGTGAGGGAAAAAAAAACAAAACTTTCCCTTTACTTTCCACCGCAGCTTAACGATCTTCTGGGAAACAATATATCACTTAAAAAGCCAAAGTTCCAGGGTATTCAGAAGTTAATTGTCATCCCGGTTCAGCCAAAAGCCTTCTCTTTCTTCACTTCCTCCTGCACAAAACTTGTCCGGCTGAGAGGTTCTTTGTGACGGCCATTGCTGACCGCTGCTCCACCACCTTTGGAAAAGGGAGTTAAGCCAGCTAGGGAAGGGGGGTGCGATATTCCCCGACCCCTGCCTGGATCTCCCCTCTCTTCAGTTATCCCTACAGGATAACTATAGCCTCCCAATCCAATTGGATCGAAGGCACTCCAGCAGCGAGCACAGCAGGGATCGCGCACAAACGCGAATTCCTGCTGCCTCCGAAGCCTGACAAACCGGAACTCTCCATAGTTGCCTTTTTTGAAGTTATAATTGGGAATTACGTCATTGTGATGATTTTTGTGTGGGCGTATGTTGAGACAAAAGTCAATCATATTGTGGTCACTGTTGGAAAAGGGTTCTTTAGTTTGTATTCCGTAAATTAAATTCAAACTATTGCAGAAGATGAGATCAAGGCAGTTGTTATGTCTAGTATTATTGGTTACTAGTTGTTCCAGTCCCAGATTTGTAACAGCATTGTAGAAGGTTGTATGTATGGGTTCAGTTGTACATTCATTTAGGGTCCAGTTAATATGAGATAAAGTCACCAGAAAGATAAAAGCGTGTGGGCAGTATGTTGCCCATGTTAGTAGTGAATTTATCTTGTTTACATGTTCGATGTCATAACCAGGTGCTCTGTAACATAATAAGAATCGAAATGTAATATTTAAGGATAGTTCACAGATGATGGTCTCAGGAAGAGCAAGCTCCTGGATAACTTGGATGTTTTTTAGATGTAAGGACTTTTTATAGAAGATAGCAACACCACCTCCTCTATGAATTTCATGATCTGATTGGTAAACATGACAGTCTCTTCTGTGGTAATATACATATATTTTATATATATACATATACAAATATATATGGCATTCAGCTTTGTTCGGGTATTTTCCCACATGTTGTTCTTTTAAAGTTGTAGCAACGTTTCGGCAGAATCTCATCTGCCATCATCAGGCTTCTGTATAGTGTTCATCTGTGAGTCAGACTTTTACAGTGGTTTCAGATTGAAATTTGGGACAGCCTATTGCTGTGCCAGAATGGTTTTTTCTTCATCCTGATTGGTTGGAAGACTTGGTCTGTGTTTATTGGTCTTGGGGTTTGCTGTGTTCTGCTTGATTGGTGTTTCTAATATCTTCTGTCTGTTTTTTGGCTCTTTTTGTATCTTGATTGGCTGGCAACATTGTGTTACTTTACTGGAGGCCTTTAGTGCAGCTTAGCTCTGGGTAAATGGACGGCTATCATTAGTTAGGAAGTTGAGTTTCATCTGGGTACCTGGTTGGAGTGTGTTTGAGCTGGAGGTATCGGAGGGATCTGTTTGTGCCCAGGTGTTTGCCTGGCTTGTGGTGTGGATATTTTTTTGTTTGTGAGTGCAGGCTTCCAAATGATTGACAGCCTGGTGGAATCATCTCTTCTATTCATGCTTTCTGGTCTTTTTTCAATCTCTATGGCTTCTCTGATGATTCTGTGGCTGAGGTTTTCTATAGTGGCTAGGGTTTTGGTGCCATTGAAGTTGATGCTATGACCTGTGGGTTCCATGTGTTGGACTAGTAAGGAAGTGTGTTCCAGCTTTTTGACTGCATTTTTGTGTTCATCCAGGCGGGTACTTATTCTTCTATTGGTCTATCCAATGTATGTGGCCGGACATGATGGACAGGGGACTTTGTATATGCCTTGGTTTTCCAGGTCAATTTTATCTTTGGGGTTTCTAAGGATGGCTGCTATTTTTCTGTCTATTTTGAAGGCAGTCTTGATGTGATGTCTGTGTAGTACCTTACTAATTTTGTCTGTGGTACCTCTTATGTGATCACCATGGAAAAGGAAACAAACAAACAACTACCATTCCTAGATGTACTAATCTACAAAAAAACAGATGGCACACTAGGACACACCGTATACCAGAAGAAAACACACACTAACTGCTACCTCAATGCCCAATCCCACCACCACCCAGCACAGATAAACTCCGTGGCTAAAACACTAATTACTAGAACCAAACGCCTGGCAGACAAGACACACATTAAGACTGAACTATGCACCCTAACTAAAGTACTGACAGCCAACGGCTTCCACAAAAACACACTGAGACATAATAAAGACCCAGAAGATGAACAGACCTATGGAACAGCTGTCCTGCCCTACATAAGAGGTACCACAGACAAAATTAGTATACATATATACTATATAGTATTTACTATATATACTATATATACTATATAGCAATAGGCTGCCCCAAATTTAAATCTGAGACCACTGTAAAAGTCTGACTCACAGATGAACATTATACAGAAGCCTGATGATAGCAGATGAGATTCTGCTGAAACGTTGCTACAACTTTAAAAGCACAACTATTATGACGTGGGAAAATACCCGAACTAAGCTGAATGCCGTGTGTGTGTGAGTGTGTGGCTGGCAACATTGTGTTACTTTATTGGTGGTCTTTAGTGCAGCTTAGCTTCGGGTAAATGGACGGCTATCATTAGTTAGGAAGCTGGGTTACATCTGGGTGCCTGGTTGGGGTGTGTTTGAGCTGGAGGTATTAGGGGGGATCTGTTTGTGCCCAGGTGTTTGCCTGGCTTTTGATGCGGAGATTTGTTTGTTTGTGAGTGCAGGCTTCCAAATGATTGACAGCCTGGTGGAATCATCTCTTCTGCTCATGCTTTCTGGTCTTTTTTCAATCTCTATGGCTTCTCTGATGATTCTATGGCTGGGATTTTCTATAGTGGCTAGGGTTTTGGTGCCATTGAAGTTGATGCTATGACCTGTGGGTTCCATGTGTTGGACTAGTGAGGAAGTGTGTTCCAGCTTTTTGACTGCATTTTTGTGTTCATCCAGGTGGGTGCTTATTCTTCTATTGGTCTGTCCAATGTATGTGGCCGGGCATGATGCACAGGGGACTTCGTATATGCCTTGGTTTTCCAGGTCAATTTTGTTTTTGGGGTTTCTGAGGATGGCTGCTATATACTGCCAATCAAGATACAAAAAGAGCCAATAAAACAGACAGAAGATATTAGAAGCAGAACACAGCAAACTCCAAGACCAATAAACACAGACCAAGACTCTCAACCAATCAGGAGGAAGAAAAAACCATTCTGGCACAGCAATAGGCTGCCCCAAATTTAAATCTGAAACCACTGTAAAAGTCTAACTCACAGATGAACACTATACAGAAGCCTGATGATGGCAGATGAGATTCTGCTGAAACGTTGCTACAACTTTAAAAGCACCACTACTATGATGTGGGAAAATACCCGAACAAAGCTGAATGCCATATATATACATATATAAGTAAAATCTCCTCGTCCTCTGTTTCTATTGGGAGAAAAGTAGAGAACGTTTGTGTGTGGGTTTTAATGGGTGAGAGAAGTCTGTGAGAAAGCAGTCGTGAATCAATTCTTTATGTCACTAGGCTAATTTTACAGACAATTGATTTTATTTATCCAGTTGAGTAATATAACACTTTTATACTGCCCAAATTTCTGATGACAGATATGTAATAAGTAAAGTCAAATATACTAACATTTAGAAAATGTTATTTTATCTGTGTAACATAATATAGATAACACTACATCCATCTGATTCAATTAGTTATTAATTCAGTTAAATATATGCCTATATTCGGGTCCTAGAGTATGTCTTCTAACAAATATATATTCTCACATTCAGGTAGGTGTACATTTGAACATATTACATCTATATACATATGGGAGTGTGAATGTGGAAACTCCAAGTATGTTTTCAGCTGGAGTTGGCAATTGATGGGAAGCTGAGCACTGCAATGAATCTTTGTCTATGTTTATCTGGGTTTGCTTTCTCCAAGTTTTTTCTCAGTATAGAGTTGTCTTCCTTTTAGCAATGAATTTAATAAAGATATGGCAAGAAAGAGCTAGATATCTTATCTATCTTTATTTCTTTTTTTTTTGAAAAAGTTTTTATTAATTTTCTACAAACAAACAAGACAAACAAAACATAAAAACATCAACTCTTATATGTACATCCAGTGTGTCAGTTGGTTCATCATTTTTGTGCATTCATTCTGTAGTCTCAATTACAATTATATTACATAACAACTCATATTGTCAATCCAAACTTATATATCCTAATATCACTAAAAAAAGAAGTTTTTGACTATATTTTTAATCATTCATGCTTAATGAGCTAACAATACTTTAAACCAGTTTACTCTATAACAAATCATCTAGTCATATCAAATCAATCCTAAAAAATCCTTTATAAATATAATAGCAAATAGCAAAATAATAGCAAAATAAAGATATTCCTTACTATCTAGCATTCTAAATATTCTATTATCGTATTTTATCATCTAGCCATTTATAAAAAAGATCCCAAATTTCGTAAAATTGTTTATCCTCTTGCTCTCTAATTTCAAATGTCAATCTGCTCATCTCAGCACATTCCAATATTTTCTTAATAATTTCTTCCTGTAATGGTATTTTCTCATTCTTCCAATTTTTAGCAAATACAATCCTGGCCGCTGTTAATACATTTACAATCAGGTATTTCAAATCTTTACTATATATATCAGGTAAAATTCCCAGTAAGAAGATCTCTGGTTTCAAATCTATATGTTTCTTTATCATTTTTTCCAACCACATGCGAATTATAGTCCAATATTTTCTAGCATCCTCACAAGTCCACCACATATGGTAATACGAGCCGGGTATCTGATGACATTTCCAGCATTTTTCAGATTTGTTCTTAAACATTCTTGCTATTCTTGTCGGAGGAAAGTGCCACCTGTAAAACATCTTATACAAGTTTTCTTTATATGCTGTTGACATTGTCATTTTATAATTTTGAGACCACAATTTCTGCCATTTCTCTAAATCAATCCCATATCCAAAATTCTTCCCCCAAACAATCATAGTTTCTTCGACTTGTTCTTCCTCTAATTTCATTCCCAGTAAATAACGATATAGTTTTTTAATCACCTATCTTTATTTCTTACATACATAAGATTTAACTAATAATTTATGGCATCATCTCTTACCTGTCTTCTAATGATACTTATTTCCAGCCTTTATTATTTTTATACATAATTCAAGGTGGCAAACGTACCTAATTCTCCTTCTTACTTTCCCGACAACAACCTCCCCTGCGAGAAGAGTTTGGCTGAGAGGGATTGACTGGCCCAGAAAGCCCATACATCAACTGGTGTATTGCAAAGAAATCTGTTTACTCCTTAGAATGCAATGCATACTACATTCAATTTGGACTATTTTTTGTGAACAAATGAACTCCTTTTGTTGCTTTATATAGTGTATCATTTTGGATCTTACATATGGTAGAGCTGACAGTTGGGAAGTTCCTGCAGAATGTGCCAGTCATACTGGGTTGAGAGGTTATTAAGCATAAACCTTTTGATTTTGTTGAATGTTGAAATTTTACTATATCATCCAAACTGATTATCTCTAAAGCTTCAGGCAGTACTGTGACATTAGCTGAAGGGCTGCTCTCTGTATGTAGTTGCATATGACATCATATGGTTTTAAAAATGTAATTTTAATAATGTATATAACTCAGTGTACTTCAGTGTTTTTTTAATAAAAATGCTTAGCAGTAAAATGTAGGCGAGCTTCAGGAAAATAGTCTGAGTATGCTTTATTAAACACTCTGCCTGCAATCTCTTTTCTCTCAATTTTGAGAAAGAATGAGTACTGCAGAAATAAAAGTGGAGCATCACATTTCTGGAATGTCCTTTTTAAAAATTAAAAGCTTCTGATCTGCCCATTAGGTTGATAAGGGAAATCTTTTATGTCAATACTCCATTTGATTCCCTCTCTAAATCTGAAGGCAATCTTTTCCTTTTTCCAGACTTCACATGCCCTCAAGGCCAACATTCTAATATATGCATCCAGCATGCATCTTAGGATCATAACCCAGGGCAGGAGCACCTCAATTTGTAAATGTAAACATCAAAGCTTACCACATAATATATTCTGATAGGTCCCTAATGATATAGGCTTTCTTTAACCCCAGTACATCTTGAATGAATAAAATACTTTACTTCCAGCCGCTTCATTTGTGTTTTATTGGTAACCCGGTTCAGAAAATCAGACCAAGAATTTTTTTCCTGATAAAAGTTAATGTTTGGAGGTTAGGCTTGAAATGAGCTTGGTTGTTTTTTTTGCAGATGGTTCATTTTCCAAGCCATATAACGTAATCAGTGCTAGAAGGATTTGCTGTCAATTTATATTTTTACAGGGCAAGCCACTAGAATATAAATTGAGGCAAACCCCACTCCTTACTAGCATTGATAATGCTACCTAGTTTGGGTAATGAAACCTCTACAAGAAAACAACCAAACTCAGAGAGTAGCATCGATTCCTCAATTCTTCTAATATCCTCTTTCAGGAAGGTTGGGGTCGAGTGAAGATTTCAAAAGGAATTTTGCAATATAGTGTGATGGGATTGGATATTTAAAAGTGCTCCCATGTTTTTTGCAAAGACAGAAAAATTCACTTCTACATATCAATTCGGATTCCCAAGGAGAGGCGAGAGGGAAAATTCTATAAAATACACCTAATGGCGCAGCAAAGGTAAGTCTTGTCAATAAACCCATTCAGAGCACCAATCTAAATGCAATTATTTAAATAGCTGTTCAAACCTTCACCAACCTAGCCCAAACATTCAGTAAAAGAGCGACCGCACCTCCCGTCGTCACCCGGAAAGTGGAATTACTTGCCGTTCTTATTACGCATGCGTCATATTATCCCGCATTCTCACATTTGTGGAAAGGCGCATGCGTAAACCGAGTTTCTGTCACTCCGCGGCGGACGGAGTGTAAATCTGAAATCACAAGACCCTTGAGGCGCATGCGCCTTAATTTATTTACAACTTCTCTTGCGTTCAGGCGCGCGCGACAGAGACCAGGGCTGTCGAGCACGAGCATATTGTTTTCGCAGCGCCTCCGCATCTCTCCGTGCACGTTTCGTTCCTTTCTGGAGCGCATGCGTCTTTCTGATCTACGAGCGCGGAATTGGCATGCGCAGTTTGCATGTGTTTAGAGAAAATTAGTTGGTGGAACTACCAGAGATGTAATTTGTTATTATATATCTGTAAGTAACTTAGCCAGTTGAAAGAACTGGGTGAACAAAACAGGAAAGTGTGTGTCTCTTCTAGCTGTAATCGTTTGGTTCATCAGCCATTTTCTTTTACTTTCTCCTACCGTATTTTGGCACGAAACGTTAGTATTGCTCCTACGATAAACATGATTAAGATATGTTTAAGATTTCAACACATTGAATCAATTCGGTCGACTACTATAACTGCATACACCAGGATTGCACAGCTGCAACGAATTCACTTTTTGTTATTGTCATCTGGTAATAATCTGGCGGGATATACAGAAGTCATCTTTTCATAGTCATCTTTTTGATAATCTTATTTGCTCAGACCAGATAATACAAAGAAATGCTGATCTTTATTCTAAAACAAAGTTCTTGGAATTTGCTAGAGCAATTTAGAAACTGGCACCAAAAAAATCTGCAACAACTGGAAAAGATATGATCCACAGAAAATAGATATATCAAAAATGGATGGGCATTTGTGGCATTTGCAGCAAAACACTGTGATATCAAAATGATGCATGAAGAGAGAATCACATAAATGCCACCATTATCTCTCATATCCTGTTAGCTGTAAATTACAGTAGGTGGCATTGGCATGGTAACATGGACATATTATTTGTCTCCTGTGCAGATATCCAAGGAAAGTAGAATTACATCAACAGGACATGGTTGTGATTTTATTCAATACAGTGCAACTTTGAGATCAACATACTAAGAAAATAAAATGACTACACACAAAAGTAATTGGCTAATTTGTGATCAAAGATGCTATGTGAAAACAGCTTATCTGGACTATGGTAAAGTAGATTTTGAATACTTTGTTGAATAGGTAGTATTGTATGCAAATCAAAGTAATACAAATATCAGTATTAGAGAAAGATTAGGCTCATATCTTGATCCAGTGATGTTAATTGGCTCGAGAACTACTAAAAGAATTCAAATCAAACCATGATTTAACTGGTTTCAATAACTTTACTCAATAAGGGCACATCATGCAGAGTCATTATATTTGGATCTTCTTGTCCTGATCAATAGTTATATATATATATTCCCAATATGGCAATCCTATTGAATTTCAGCATGCAGGTATCAGTTCAGTGACTTTATATTGTTAGATTTCCTTAGAAGAACGCACACTGTAATATAAGTGAAAATCAGAATTGCATATTTTTTCCAGTATAAAGAAATGTTATTTTATTTTAGGTTATTGTTCAGCAGAAATACATCTTTCAATTTAAAAAAATGAGAACTTCCCAGCAAGTTTTGGCAAATGACAATGAGCTGTTCAGAGTTCTGACTAGCTATAAGTTGTGCAGCTCTCACAGTTCTGCGATAGTGTAACTATTATTATTAATATTAATTTCTACTACATTTTTCTTGAAGAATTTTCCTCCTGTTGAATTGTGTCCGAATCTTGGAACTGCCTAGATTAGCCCCTGCAATTTTCTTGACTAGGTTTTTCAGAAGTGGCTTGCGAATGTCTTTTTCCTATGGTTGAAAGAAAAGGACTGGCCCAAGGTCACCCAGCTGGCTTTGTGCAAAAGATGGCACTAGAGCTCCTGGTTGCCTTTCCTTAACCTCTTCATCAAAGGAGCACCTAACAGTATACAAAAAGGAAAACAAAGCAGTTAAAACCATTGGATCAATCTATTGCTCTTATTGTCTTTCCCCTTGATTTATATCCCATTTTTCTATAGGAGCAGGTAAAATAGTTAAAATAAAAACGTATTTAAAAATGCACTTCCTTGTATTGTGGTCCAACAGTTATCCAGCAGTAAAAAATTTATGTTTTTGGATATACAGCTTGCCTAATGCCATCTTTGCCTACTCAACAGTCTTTTCACCCAAGCATTTATAGGGAAATTATGCTAAAAACAAAAGATAACTTATTAGTTTACTTGAATTGCTTTTTTCCCCCAAAGAATTTTAAACCAATTTATTATTTAAACATTTACTTTTATTTATTCTTTTATATGCTGTGTAAATTACAAGAAAGTAAGGCATTATACTTCCTGAATTGTTTTGGTAGAAGAAAAAAAAATCTCTTCCCTGTGTTACAGCATCTCACGAACGCAAGGTGCATGTATACTTTACATTATAAGGAACTTCACTTGTCCTCTGCAATGGAGTTATTTACTAGTCAATATAATAATTAAAACTTAATAGGTTAATATATGAACTTCGTTAATCCTTTTTGCACTTTTTATCGATTAAATCGATGTAAAGTAGAATATAAATAATATGGGCGGCTAGAGTAAAGATGTAACGACATCAGAAGGTGAAAAGATCAAGGCTGGCGGCCATTTTGTAAAACGGGTCCATGTCACTTAGGTTAAAAAAAAAAATAACGGGGAGGAGGAGAAGACAACCGTTACTCGCGCGCGGCCGCCTTGGCATTGGCCAATCAACTTTAGTCTTTAAAAGAATGAGCCCTACGGTCACAGCGCTCTCCAGACTGCCCAATCAGCAGGCACCACACGTGGGGTCCTTCGTACGGTTCCGCGCATGTCGGGAGCGAGGACTACAGCCCCACCCAATCACTACCTGCCGCCTTCTCCACACCCTTTTCCCCCACCCGCTCAGAAAGGCTGTGGTGCGGGAAGGGGGAGCGCGCGCGCGCGCGCAGAAGGGGCCAATCAGCGTGCGCGCCAAGGAATCCTCGCGCCGCTGCCTCCTCGCTCTATTCCCCCCTCCCACCTCACTCCCCCCGCCCGCGCGACGTTGCTGCTGCTCCCCACTCTCTCCCCCCTCCCTTCCCGACCCCCCCTCTCTCCGAGCTGAACCCCCTCCCCCGCTCGTTACCGCCGCCATGGACCCGAGCAACTGGAGCAGCTTCATCTTCCAGGTAACCCCCCCCTTTTTTTCCCCTCCACCTTCCCCCTCCCTTCTCCGCAAAAAAAGGGGGGGGAAGCGCGAAGAGGGAAGGACAAGAGAGCGCAAGCTGGAGCTCTCGGCTCCCTACTCACATCCTCCCTGCCCCGCCCCTCCCCTCGGGAATCCCAGCGGGCGGGGGCCCTTGTGCGCGCGGGCCAGCAGGGCGCACTCGGCACGCGCCCCCCCCCACCGTCCGCCTCACACTGCCCCAACGGTCACCTCCCTCCGCCCAGCGTTGCCTTGCTCTCCCTCTACCCCTTCGTTCTCTACGCTCGCTGTGCCCAGCCCCTCGCGCTTCTCTCCCCCCCCCGTCAACGGTCACCTCCCTCTCGCGCTTGCTCTGCCCAGCCCCTCGCGTTGCTCCCCACCTTTTTTTCTGCCACTTGCTACCTCGGTGCCTCCTCAACCCCACTCCGAGGGAGCTTCCTTTCCAAAATGCCCCTCAAGATATGCACCCCTCAATCGCCTCGCCCTACTTTTGCCACATACACATAATCCTCTCCTGCTATTTCCAACTCCCACTACCCTCGGCCAATATAATGCCCCTTATCTATGTTGGCTCCCTGCTTGTCAGGCCAGTATCCCAGGGGCTTCCACCCCGTATTAGTTTGAACTTGGCCACCCATGCTCAGAAGGTGCTTCCTTCCTATTTTCCGGTGCCCGGTATTTCCTTTCCCTCAAGCGCATGCACTTACAGTAGGAGGTGGCTATGGACTACCTTCTGGTGCCAACAGGTGTAGTGTGAATTTTTCACCTGTTTTATGTTTTTTTGTGTGAATTCTCAAGGGTAGATGGTTTCTTGCAATAAGATAATGCAGAAAAATCCCCAATTCTTCCATCTGAATAGGCAATTGTAGATATAACTAACTTATAAGAGGCATAATGAGTCCATTTATTTACTTTATAACATTTTGGGGAATTGGTGGCCAAATCCCACCCCATGTGAGTTGCCTGGGACTTGCCTTAACATCCTGTCTTTTGCTCACCCCATTGAGTTACTTGTCTTAATTTGTTCCCCCTTTTAATTATTTAAACCTGCAATCCATTCCCAAACACATGTAAATCCTAGATTCTTCCATTTCACCAACAAAGAGTTAAGATTATATAAATAGGTGTAGATATGCCTTTTAAGAGGCACATCATATTAATTTACTTCTCATATTTTGGGAGAAAATGTATATATGGCTGGCTAGTTAGTTGTATTTGTAAGATGATTGTATTTGCTTCAACATGTCTTTTTCCCCACTCTCTTTAACCATTTGTCTTAATTTGCTACCACTTTTAATTCTTTGAACCTCCGTCTTCAATGTTTATCAAAAGACATCGATAAATGTCTTCCTGCTGTATGCTCCCCTTATTCTTTAGTCTAGTAGTGGTGCTGTAATTCCCCCCATACCTATTCTTTCTGATCAGAAATTCCTAAGGAGAACCTAAGCCTTCTGTTTATAAGATAGGCCACCACTCAGTTTTTAAGCCATTTAGTTTAGTTTATTGCACCTTCTAAATGATTCTCCTTCAAATTAACAGTCTTCTTAAGTTTTAGACACTACACCTTAACTTCATCTGCAGCTTTCTCTTTATCCTCCCCCCTTTATAGCCTTATTCTACCCTTCAGAAATATAAGGCACATTTCATACAGCAACTGCCTGCATCTACTTGTTATCTTTTCTAGTCTCCTTAATAGAAAATTTTCATACAAGCATAATCAACTATCTGTTTTGATATAATACTATTTCATGTGATTTGGATTTGAGTGCTAATTAATGTATTTAAATAATGTTATAAATTATTTTTCTATTTTATTTTTTTATTTTCAGTTCAGTTGCCCAATGTATTCATAATTTGTCCATACTTGCATACAGTACTTAAAATTACTTAGTTCAGATGAAGAAAAGTTTGAGCTTTCTCTCAAACCAAAAATTCAATATGGCTGACATTTAAAAAAATTAATTAAAATTTTGATAAGATAAACACAATAAAAATTTAAAGAGAAATTAAGGTAAAAGAAAAGTAATAAGTAAATAGCAAAGAAAAAATAAAGGAAATAAAAGATTATAAAAATCATTCTGATCTTTACAGCAGTTATAATTGCGTTTATATTTTATCCGGTCTAAGGATTGTACTGCTATCTGGTTTAAGGTATTTTATCTTTTATAATGAGCTCCTCGTCCAGTTTAAATCAGTTTTCCTATGAAATCACTAAATTATTTGTTTATCGATTGGTTTTTTGCAGTTGCCTGTCAGGAGAATCCTTTTTTAAAATTAAAATTCCCTGATCTCCTTTATTTTGTTTTTTTAGCAGAGTCATACTCAGAATCCTCTACAGGTTGGGAGTGAAATCCAGTCAAGATTTTTTGCTGCTCAGGGCTGTAGTCAAAGTCCCTTTCAGGTAAGATATTTAGGCAATAAAACAAAATCAAGTGAGTCTTCCAGGAAACAATTGCTAGAAGTTACTGTGTGCCAATATTGCAGGTTAATTTTTTTGTATATCAACAGTAATTGTACTCTTTGCAAGATTTTATTGAAAGTTGTTGCTGTTGCTATAAATGAGTTTTAGAATAATTTCGCTATTATTTGAAGTCATTTTCATTTTTATACTATCGGCTCTGAAATAATGATTAGGCCAAGACTAATAAAATTTGTGAGAGCCAGTTTAATGTAGTGATTAAAACATCAGGCTAGAAACTAGGAGCTGTTAATTCTGGTCCCTCTTTAGGCACAAAGCCAGCTGAATGCTCCTTGGGCTAGTCATTTCTTTCAGTCCTAGGAAAGAGGTAATGACTATCTTTGACCTAGTAGCTGAGATGCCAATTTTTTTCAGGAATAAGTCAAAATCTACCCACTTTTACTCTTCATTTTGTGGCTTGATTGCTTTGGATTTTTATTTGTACCCCATAAGAACAAGTAGTAGTTTTCACTTGTTTGCAACTGTGAAAGAGTCCCCCCCTCCCACAGTTATAATCTTGAAAGACTTAGATTTTGTTTATCTTACCATTTTGGCAACCTTTTGTCATGGACAGAGAAGCAAGTAAGATTGTCATAATCGAAGTGTTGCTTTTTAAAGTTTGTATCTAAATATATTTTTTTAATAAGCACTAAAGCCTACTTGTTAATATAGATAATAGATCAACTTCTGAAATTGTAGGTCAAAGATTATGTATTGTTTTATGGTCATTTTTTGAAGCCATGTTACTTAGTGACAAATAATAATTCTTTCCATGTTTCTTGACTATGTCTTCCTGAACTCACTGGGATTTATTTCCAATTAAGATTTGTTCAAAGATTACGAACAAATGCCTGATCCGGACACTTACAGTGCATTCAGAAAGTATTCAGACTGCTTCATGTTCATCTATTTTGTTATGCTGCAACCTGATTCTACAGTTGTTGAAATTCATTTTTTCTCATTAATTTATACTCTGTATCCCATAATAAAAGTGAAAACCGAATTTTAAGAATGTTTGTAAATTTTTCACACCTGGATTGGAGAATTTTCCTCCATTCTTCCTTGCAAATTCTCTCAAGCTCAGTCAGGTTGAATCGTGACTGTCGGTAGACAGCCATTTTCAGGTCCCTCCAGAGATGGTCAATGGGGTTCAAGTCAGGGCTCTGTCTGGACCACATTTACAGGGTTGTCCATAAGCCACTCCTGTGTTGTCTTGGCTGTGTTCTTAGGATCGTTGTCGTGTTGGAAATGGACCTTTGGCCCAGTTTGAGGTCCTGAGAAATGTGGAGCAGGTTTTCATTGAGGACATCCCTATACTTTGCTCCATTCAGCTTTCCCTTGACCAGTCTCCCAGTCCCTGCTGCTGAAAAATACCCCCACAGCATGATGGTGCCACCATCATGCTTCACTGTTGGGCAGGTGATGAGCAGTGTCTGGTTTCCTTCAGACATAACATTTAGCATTGAGGCCAAACAGTTCAATCTTTCATCAAACCAGAGAATTTTGTTTCCCACAGTTTGACAGTCCTTCAGGTGCTTGTTTGCAAATTCCAAAATGTTAGCACTGAGGAGAGGCTTCCGTTTAGTCACTCTGCCATAAAGCCCAGGTTGGTGGAGGGCTACAGTGATGGTTATACTTCTGGAACTTTGTCCCAGTTGTTGAAGCCCATTCTCACTCTGATTATCAAGTTCTTGGTCATCTCTTTCAATAAGACCCTTCTCCTCCAATTGCTTAGTTTGACCAGGCGCCAACTCTTGGAAAAGTCCTGGTTGTGCCAAACTTACTTCATTTGAATATTATGGGGGCCACAGTGCTCATAGGAGCCTTCTGTGCAGCAGAAATTTTACTGTAATCTTCCCCAGATCTGTGTCTTGCAGTAATCCTATCTCTGAACTCTGCAGGCAGTTCCTTTGTCCTCATGGCTTTTGGTTTGCTATCGTATGCATTCAGCTGTGAGACCTTTCATAGAGAAATGTGTGCCTTTCCAAATTATGCCCAATCAGTTTAATTTACCATAGGTGGATTCCAATCAAGGTGTAGAAGCATGTCAGCAACAATCAAGATAAATGTGGGGCACTGGAGCTAAATTCCAAGTGTTGTTGCAAAGGACCTGAATACCTGTGCCAGTCTGATAGTTCAGTTTTTTTTCTTTTTAGTACATTTACAAACATTTCTAAAATTCTGTTTTCACTTTGTCATGAGGTACTCAGTGTAGATTAATGAGAAAAAAAAGAATTTTAACAACTGTAGAATCCGGCTGCAACATAATGAAATTGACAAAATTGAAGAGATCTGAATACTTTCTGAATGCACAGTATATTGATTATTATATCACCAAGCAATAATTTGTATATAAATCTATTTAATAAGCAACATTTTCTCTACTTTTTCACAAAAGTATATATTCAATCCCTCCACATATGATTTTGGAGGAGTTAAAATTATATCATAGTTCCTGTTCCATGCTTTCTATTGAGTGGTTGGAGCAATCGCTGTAATGCTGAGAATCTTTCTTTGAAATAGGTATGGCAATATCACTGTTCACTTATACCATACCTTGGATTATCTGGACTCTACTTCTACCCTTCCTTTTAAATTAGCAGTACAGATAATATGCAGAATGTAATCAGTTCTGGTTCATACCATGTGGTGTTAAGATGCACTTCTTTTGTAAGTATGAAAGGCAAAATAAAATGCCTAAATATAACTACAGTTACATTCTTCATGTTTTGTTAGACTTGGTTGATTTTTGAAGCTTAAGACTCATATGCATACTGACTTAATTTCAGCAGTACTATAATCTCAGAGTTCCATGTTCTAGGCAACTAGGGAGAAATTAGGTAAACTTACTGAAATATGCATGGTTCAGTATAACAATGCATTTTGAAATGCAACTATTTTTTTTCTAGATGGGTTCTATAAATCTACCTTGTAATAGCTGATCATCTAATGCTCTGAGGAACTGGGTTGGCCTTCCCTTACTCATTTTGCCTATAAATTGCCTGAAATATTAAGAGCAAGCATGTTTGGACAACAGTGTAGTCATTTTTATGGAATCAGTTTCACGTTTAGTTTTAAAACAATTTTTTAAACTGAGTCAAAAACTTATTTAACAGCAACAGCATAGACTTGAAGATATAATTAGTTTTATACTAAGAAAACTGCTATTATAATTATTCAACATTAATTATAAGCAGATCTATCTTAGAGGTTTGAAAATAAGTTCTCTTTTAATGTGAATGAACGTTTCTGCAGCACTGAGAACATTAAGCTAGAATTAAAAGTGTTTCTCCAGGAAGCTAAAACTAGTAGTAGGCATTATTTAAATAGAAAAATAATTATAAACTGCAGGTTTTTTTCATAATTCAGGATATCTGCATTTTCACTTTGCAGTGCAAGACAGTTAAGGCCTTGTGCCACACATAGATTATTTCTTTAGCTGAACCTTGAGCAGAAACAATAGTGTAGAGATAATTTTCCTACTTATTTTCTGTTTGTGCGCAGATTAAAACTGATTGCCTCAGTTTAGTGTAGAGAAAGACATTCTCCAGAAAACAAATGCAATAGTACTCAACATATTAGAATATCTTTCTGCTGAACTGTGGAATTACTTCCTCTTCTATGCTGTCATAAAAGCCAGCTACTTTTCTTCCACAGTTATTCTAACGGTATTGCACACATGCTGATTTCGTTCCTTATATTTATAAACAATCAATTTTAAATACATATACCGTGTCACTTATCTGTAATGCAATAAGGAAAATATTTTAGTCTCAGTAGTGGGACACTGCAATACATTCTGGGAGCAGAAAAGCAGAAATGCTCTACATAGTTGAACCCTCAAATATTAATATATTAAAAGGCAAGAATTTTCTTTTATTCTGTTTAGCAGCATATGCTGCATCTTGAGTAACTCATCTCTTTTTGCTAGTAAAAACTATGGTTACTTTTGAAATAAGAATTTACTTATCTTTGTATTTAAGTTGTATTTAAGTTGTTAGATTACTGTAGAATTTCAGTCTTGATTGTTCATCGCTATGTTACTCAATTATACAATCTCTCTTTCCTCAGACTGCCACCACAACTGCTCCTCCCCAACAGACAGCTACCCCTGCTGAGTCCCTCCAAGTGGACCTCCTGCCTGTTTTGGCTGCAGCACAAGAAACAGCAGCTGCAGCTGCTGTGGTTGCTGCTGCCACTGCTTCTGCACCAGCTGCTTCCACAGTAGATACCGCTGCCTTGAAACAGCAGCAGCCTTCTGCCTCTGAAGGTGGGAGTGGGCAGGTAGTGCCACCCACTCAGACCACGCAAGCCCCTACCCCACAAGTAGCTCCTGCCAACCCCCAGGCAGCTGAGGCCCAGAAGAAACCAAAGAGTAAAGGGCCCTACATTTGTTCCCTGTGTGCTAAAGAATTCAAGAATGGCTACAACTTGCGGCGTCATGAAGCTATACACACAGGAGCAAAAGCTTCTCGCGCTGGACCCACAACCATGAAGATGCCCACTATGGTTCCCCTCAGCTTGCTTAGTGTTTCTGCCATTGGTGGTACAGCCACAGCAACACCTGCCCCTGCTGAGGGTACTGGAAATACTGCAGGATCAGGTGCAGGCCTAGTGACCACAACAGCATCAGGCAAACGTATCCGGAAAAACCATGCTTGTGAGATGTGTGGTAAAGCCTTCCGGGATGTCTATCATCTCAATCGGCACAAGTTGTCACATTCAGATGAGAAGCCCTACCAATGTCCTGTCTGCCAGCAGCGATTCAAACGGAAGGACCGCATGAGCTATCATGTTCGTTCACATGATGGTGCTGTGCACAAGCCGTACATCTGCAGCCACTGTGGAAAGAGTTTCTCTCGGTATGAGGGAGTTGAGGGTTCAGGGAGGATGTACTTCATATGGGAATTTTTGAAGTGCTTATAAGAGACATTTGAGAAAAACATTTCCTCTTTTTGGTAAAGACTAAGATATACATACAACATGCCAAACTGACTTAGGAAGGCATAATAATATAACACCGCAAGTTCCCAAATCATCTAGGAAAGTTTGTGTGTCAGATCATGCCTTCCTCTATTAACTTCCCTAGATCTCTAATATGTTGACAAAACATTCCGAGATACACTGGTAGACATTTAGTTCTATGGGTTCCCATAATAGTCAACTCCTTAGGAAATCCATGCTTTTCATCATTAACCTTAGCAACAATTTCCTTATTTTACATAAATTCTAGCTGAGAGAAGGCTAGTGAACAAATATGAGAACATATTTCTTCTTGGTGTGGCTATCAAATGACAGTGTGCAACCTTGAAAGCTTCCCAATTATTGCCATAGTTCCAGTGAATTTTAAAATCTGTGAAACTTCTGATTATTATGTGCACCAGGTACCAAAAGTGAATTGAGATGTCTTGGCAGACTAAAAATTAAGTTTGGAACTTCAGAAAACATAAAAAGATCTATTGAATTTAAAAAGAAATGGGAAAAAACCATTTTAAACTCATTCCAAAGCACACTCATTTTGATATTACCTGTGAAATTATCAGATAGATACAATTTAAACAATTTTTCAAAGACATTTTAAAAAAGATGTCTTTTAAGTAGTAAATGACTTTTAGAATTTCTCCATTTAGAGAAGAAGACTATACTGAGACAATACGTGAAGTGTGGGGGACAATTTAAAATTTGTCATTGCTAGAATGCTACATTTGGGGAGAACTTTGTTTTTAGCTCTGAAGTAATTCCATGTTAACATGCCTTACATTTTCCTCAAAATGGCAAGAGTCTGAAAAGATTCCAGGCTGTGATTTTTTACATATTAGAAAATACTCTTGGATCAAGCAGCAAACAATGAGATCAGCTTGTGGGAAAAGGAAATACATTTTCAGAATTAAAATCTTGCAAGGGTATCAAGCAATGACATTGTGGTACTGTTTTGGCAACAAGCATATTAATTTTGTCGATGTACTATGGTTAAAAGTTTTAATTACCACGAAATACTTTGGCACTCCAGGATATTTCAACAAATACCTGCACAGAAGAAATAGAACCATAAAATAGAAAGAGTCTGAAATACCTTGTACTAAAATATTGAAACTGCTTAATTTAGGATATACATTGTAAGAAAAAATAAATTATTTAACACTGGCATGAATAGAAGTGAGAAATAAATCTCAAATAGTAGTTAGACCTGGAGTCAGCCCAATTTCTTCAGTTCAAAATTTGAACTGAAAAAGTGGGGAAGACCCAGGATTCAAAACAGACACAAGCAGGGAAAGGGTAATTTGGATTTTGAACAGGTCTAAGATTTTGCTTCAAAGGTGTTTGTTTAAAATCACTCCAAAATAAACCAAAGAAGTCAGTTTTGATCCTGCGTACTCTGAAGGTCACCAAACAGATGCTGATGAAATGCATATGGTTTATGAACTGCACTTTTTTACATACTTGCCCTAAAGTCGAGTTCCAAAGAATAAGGATTTGTGTTTTGCTTTAGAAATGCAAAAATCTTAACTAGGCTGCTGTTTCAGACATTCCTACAAAGGTTGAATTAAAAAAATACACAGGAAAATTGCTCCACCTGATAAAAGTATTACCAAATACTTAAGTTTCTCTTATTTGCATAATAGGGATATTAAATTTCTCTGGCTGTTTTGGAAAAAAAGACAATTCTGAATAAAAATTGTACCTTGTTATGTGGAAGGCAAGGAGAAAATGGATAAAAGCAATCAAAAAGGTTGATTGTACTCAAGAATCTCCCTTAGTTCTTATTTGCTACTCTCACTCTCCCTCCCCCACTATGGAAGCCATGTCCTTGCTTTTTAAATATACAATATTTTAATGTTTACAATATATTCACATTCTGCAAATGCCAAGCATTTGTAATTTTGCATCCCAAAGAAATTGCCAGGTTGGACAATTACAACATTTTACTTTGAAATCCCTAAGAAAAGCAGCTATAAAAGAAAAGTTCTCTGTAAAAAGAACAATTAACATATCTATAGTTCGTTTTATAAAAGGAATTGATTCTTCTGGAATCAAAAATAAAAGATCTTCACTCTTTTTAAACATCTAATTTATAATAATTAAAAACTTATTAGAAAAAGTCTGATAAGTTTGGTAAGGGAAGGAGTCACTAAGTGAAACTGAAACTTTGCCTATGATTTGAGATTTCCTTTGCTTCACAAACCAATAAAGGCTATAAATGTGAGAATTGGTTGTAAAAATACTTTTTTGTTACTGTGATAATTGCAAATGGTCACTAAATAAGACAATCATGGAATTTAAAATATAAGTATAATCTGAAGCATAAGACATAGAGGATGTACCACTGTCTGCAATGAATCATTTATATTTTTATTTTATAGTAAACACCACTTGAATCTTATTTACAAATTTCCCATTATTATGAATGCTAAAAGCAAAATCTCTTTATAGAAATTAGTTCAAATATAACTGGGTGTAGTTAAACATTCATTTTTAATAGTAAGTGTTCTAAAACATGAAAAATATAATAGCCCTTACTTCCAGGATTATAATTTTCAGATTTAACTTACTCCATATGGGTCCTCCATAAATCCAACAGATTTATTCTGCTCTGTTGTCTCATGAGACTTATTTAATATCTATTTCCTACACATCCATTACAGATCAACCATTTAATTGATTAATTTCTTATGAATTGTTCAACATATAATCATCTAAATTCTCATTAGCTACTGTAATTCTTTTAAGTGTCAAAAATATTTTCCAAAAATATTTTCCCAATATTTTCCAGTATGTATTGTGCATATGAGAATTTCCAGAGTAGAACTAAAGTTCTGAAGACTGTTCCTATTATGTATATGCTGCTTTTGCAGCTGTTAAGTATATGATTCTTCCCAGTTTTAAAATATATAATCCTATGAAAGACATTTACCACTGTTGTTCCAGTTTCCCCCCAAATGTAAAAAACCGGATTCCTCAACACAAGGGTTTTTTGGTGGATAAGTGCAATCATCCCAATCCATTTAGAGTATAAGAAAACTACATTTCATCTTTTTTTCCTTTCCTCCCACAGGCCAGACCATTTGAACAGCCATGTTCGACAAGTTCATTCAACAGAGAGACCCTTCAAATGTGAGGTATTTTTTCCCATTGATAAAGTTGTGCTTATTTATGCTCAGGTGTTCTGGGCAGTCTTCCTGATGCAAGAGGGAACAAAGATGATCTGTACATTAAAGGGAATCTTATGCACACTTTAGTCTTTAACTGTTAAATGCATTGGGCAATGGACCAATGCATATAACATTCACTTATATGATTCTTTTGCTCCTATTTTGCAGACTTGTGAAGCAGCTTTTGCCACTAAGGATCGACTACGTGCTCACACAGTCCGTCATGAGGAAAAAGTGCCATGTCATGTGTGTGGGAAGATGCTGAGTGCTGCCTATATCACAGACCACATGAAAGTACACAGCCAAGGGCCAAATCATGTGTGTGAACTGTGCAACAAAGGTAAGAGAAGAGGGCTCAGATGGGTAACATTTGAACTGCTGTAAATATAACTCTTGTTTTTAAAATATGCTAAGAAGCCCTATATGCAAAAGTGTGCAGGTTTTCTTAGGTTTCATCAGTTTCACTGGAATTTAATTCCAGTAAATTAATTTAGTTTTTCAAATTTTTCCCTTACACTCTTTTCTTCAGGAATCTCAGTCATAAATCTCTTCATTCTTGGCTAACCTGTTTGAAGGTAAAGTTAAGTTCAATGTGGTTTCTAGGTTCTATTCCCAGCATTAGTCCCCACTCCCAATTTTAAGATCTGTTCTAGATATTACTTTCCTTTTTATGATGTGTGGGAAGGGTATCTTTAAGTCAGTTTCAAAATTTGGCAACTGCCTAAACAAGTCATTTCAGTTGGGGATTGCCATTGTCTTCTTCCTAGAGCTGGGGGAGAATGGCCAGTCTAAGTCACCTCATTGACTTCATAACCTAATGCAGTACTAGAATTAGTTTCCCCGTTTCTAACCTAGTTGAATATTACTATTTTTCCATAAAAATTAAAATAAGCTGCATAATTTCCATCAGCTAGAACACAGCTAACTAGCCTTGTATAATGACTGAAGCCTTAAGGAAGGGGTGACTTCTGGCAAATGTTCTGTGGAAAAAAGCTGGATTTAAATACAATTAAAAACTTTTAAATGTGGAACCAAATTTGCTATCCTTTAGCAATTCTGCAAAAATGGAGATGAGGCTTGTTAAGATTATCCATAATATGTCTGGGAATTACAATGTGAATTACTGAAACTGAAGTCTCTTAATAAGCAAATGTTAATCAGGCTGTCAATTTATATTTGTTTACAATAAGCAAACTGCTTTGCAATACAAATAGTTCCCAATATTTATTTCGCCCATTTATATGTCAAAGCATTTCCTTAGTTTCATTTTATAAGACACTGAAGAAATTTATATTATGCATTATAAGTGAAAGATTCTTATTTCTATGAAAGATTCTTATTTCTATGAATGTAGTCCAATGAATTGATGAAGAAATAATTTAAAGAATGGTTGAAAGGCGATTCCCTAATATCTGCAGTGGATATGTTTGTTCCAATCCTATCCATCTGATAGTACAGTATCCCACAAAGCAACAACCTTAATACATTAATTAAAACTATTAGACATTGTGAAAATTAAAAATTATGGTGGAGTTTTAAAATTTTAATAGTGCTTTTAATATATCTCCTGGATTATATTTTTGATAGATGTGTGCTATCCATATATTAAGAACATATATTCATATAACTGGAATCTCAGAAACATAAAATAGAGTTTTTTATTTTTTTGTTCAATTTTGGATCTGAAGTTTGTAGTGAATTAAATAATAGAAATACAACATTATAAATCTCTTGAAAGGGTATTCTACTGACATTCTTGTACCAAAATATTTCTGTTGAAGATTTGGTGATTTTATTTTAAGAGATTTAGGTTATTTGTACTCTATTGATTCTTATAGCAAGATGCAGCTGCCCTTAGGGTGGGATGTGCTGTTTGTACAGTGATAACTTGCTTGGTGGCAGGAAACAGCTGTCTTTGGGCTGAGAAGCTGTCTCTGAAATTAGGGAGGTTTGTTGCAATAGATCCTTCACTAAGTTTCAAGACACAGCCACCTCTAAAATGAAGCACAGCCAAGCATTGCAGGACACCGGGTTAACGCTTTCATTAGGCCGGACACTGACCTGGCTGGTTTTTGTCCTTCTCCCCCTCCCGTAGGGTTCACCACAGCGGCCTACCTCAGGGTCCACGCGGTCAAGGACCATGGACTAGCCGCCCCGCGGCTGGAGCGTTTCCTTTGCAAGCTGTGTGGCGTGCACTGCAAGACCCCAGCTCAGCTCAACGGGCATCTGCAGACGCACGCAGGAGAAGGGGCCGCGGCCACTGAGGGCCAACCGCTGCGGTGAAACACTGGCCGGGCCACCAGGCAAGAGCCGCTTCCTTCTGTCCTGGGAAGGGGGAGGGGAGGCCCATTTTTCCCCTAGGGTTCTTTAGATATCCTTATATTTTCAGTGAGAAAAGGGAGAATCCCAGCTTCCTGGGGCAGCTGCATCCTAATTTAGCATCTTTTTGCCAGTTTAAAGTGCTGCATGTAGCAGTATCTGACTAGTGTGATTTGACTGATCTTCCTGCAGGTTCATCTTCAGGATTTGAGCTGTAATTTTTAAAAAGCCATACACAATCCATTGAGTGTTGTATTTATCTGAATATTTTTCTACGGGATTATGGTGTTTTTTTTTAATGTTAAAACCAGGAGGGTTAGGGATGTCAACAAATACCTTTATGTTATCAACAGATACAAATCCATTGGTAAGTGTTTTAGCTTCTTTTTGCCTTTACAGATGATTGCTTGCATTATGCATCTTGGACAGATCCATTTTATTTTACATTGTACTCTACAGTTTCCTAATCCAGGCATTTAAGTGATAAACAGAGTGTCCGTATTGTCCTCAGGATGAGGATTAACAGCTAGTGCTAGCCTGACCTTATTTAATTAGCATATGCTGACTTAACATACTTAATCTGTTCAGCTTTTTAGAGAGAAATTCTACCAGGCTGGGAATAAATAGGGTATTTTGAAGAAGGAATAGCTGCATCTCTTCTTTACCTTATTAAACCAGATTACTAAACCTGAACTAGTGTAAAGTAATAAGAGAATATAGGAAGCGAGTTGAAAGCTTGAGCTAATAACAGAGTTTGAGGTATGAACATTCTGACTTTCTATTTGTCTTCCTCCACAGGTACGGGTGAGGTCTGCCCCCTCGCTGCAGCCGTCTCAGCTCCACCTCCAGCCGCCGTCACGGTGCTGCCAATGGAGGGAGCTTCGGTTGTGAGCCAAGCCCTCCCCACACAGCCTTGGTGATTTCTGGGAGTGGGGAGACAGAAGCCAATCCTCCCAGTCCCATCCCTCTCCCTCACTGGCAGCTGGAGCCTTCATGCCCAGACGGATATTCAGTGGCCATATATGGGTTTCCAATTAATGGCAGTTTCATTCATTTTCTCCCCCTGCCTGTGCTCATAAAATAGTGGAGCTGGGAAAGCATCTGCTCAGCCAATGAAGCAACTCTTGTTCAGAGGGCCATGAAAGGACTTTGCATTTTGAGAGCACCCTCATTTTGTTGACTCCCTTACTATTAACTTGTGGCCCTCGAAATAGTCCTGGAAATACATTCATTTCTATAGTCCATGGTCTAAGACAAATAATGATTATCTTTTATCACAGTAGATCTTGCTTATTCCAGCAGTGCCCCCTGTTGCCCCCAAATGAACTTCACTAAAAGAATGAGATAATGAGACAGAATGACTTAGTAAGCTAAGCTCACAGACCAAGGGGGATTGAAGACTGGGATAGTTGTGGTACGTAGTGTAAGCAGCGTTGCAGGAGGAGTACAGAGTTAGAAATAATGGGTTGGTTGAAGGGTTGACAAAACTTGGGGAACTTACAGAGAAGTTAGAAGGAGGTACAGGTTGGGATTTTGTGGCATCATTGGGTGCCTGGTGCTCATGGCTGGAGTTGTGGGAGCTGCAGTGAGATGAGATGGAGAAGGGCTGTGTTTCTTTCTCCATGGCTTCAGTGTGGAGTGTTCTCCATTCCCCTCCTTGCCCAGTGCCTCATTCTCCCATGGTGTCTTTTAATGCTCCATTTCTCAGCTTCTCTTGTGATTCGTGTTCCAAGCGCATCAGCCCTTCGCACCAAGCATTGATGCCCCACCTGCTGAATACCTCCCTTGTTGCATGCAACCCCCCACAGTTTGGGGTTAGAGTCTCTCGCTTTTTTGTATTATATATATTAAAAAAAATCCCCTGACATTTAAAATAACCCTCCTTTGTGGTTTTTCTTTTGTTGTTGTTAACACAAATGTAATGAAGCTGTGTCCATCTATATCTATTCTCCCTGTTCCTTCTCTCATAAGCCCTTCCCCGCACCCCTCCTTTCCTCTTCTGTGAGCCCTTTCTGAATCTGTGTCTCAGCAGCAAAAGATTTAGTAAAACAATTGAAGGGAAAAATCCACACTTGTGTCTATTTATTGTCAGATTATTTCGATATCACTTTGTGAAAAAAAAGTATCCCGGTTCCTGGCTCCTCTTGCATCTCCTTTTATCATCATATTATCTTGGGACCTTTCATATCTATTTAAAATGTGTAATGGATCAAACATCAGGTAGCATATTTCCATTCTAAGTGAGTTCCTAAACCACTTCCTTGTTTCTTCCAATTACTCATGGGACTGCTTTCTGGGTCATGGCTTAGTGGGTATAGCTTCTTTATAGAAGAAAGAGCAATTCTGAATGTTTTGGAGCCAAAAATCATGGTGTGATGCAGTTGCTGTGCCTTGGCAAGCCATTAAATGCTGCACTGGAGCTCTGCTGTGGTTAATTTGTGGGCTCTTTTCGTCCTCCCTCCTGCAGCAGCCTGGGCAGCTTATAAATAATTGATGAAAATCTGGAATTGAGAGATTTTATATAATTTTCTCCGGAGAAAGCTGGATTCCCCGAAAACATTTTCTGCATCAAACTCCCCGCATCAGCTTGCTGAGCTCATTTGGATGGGTTTTCTCCCATCTTTCTTAGGCTGGTGTCTCAGTTCTGAACCCTTGATGGGGTTTCAGTTCTTTGTAATTTGGCCAGGTTTTGATTTGCACTGGGCAGTCCCAGAGGAGATGTTAATTGTTCTGGGACTCTTTAGTTCTTTGATACTCTCTGCACTTGTAGCTTGTCAATGTGAAGTTTTTATCATTGGCATGGAAAGACAGATGGGGAAAAAATAGGGGAATATATGGGACTTTCCAGCAACAGCACCATCTCTGCTACTCCCTTGCCCCTGCCAGATCAGCTGATTCTTCATAAAACTCAAACCACAACTACTCCCCCCGCAGCTTGCCTTGAAGAAGCAGGGTCGATGAGACCATTTGATGCGTACCAGTGCAAAGGGAGGGGAAGGGGCGTCCTTGCAGACAAAGCTGCCGAGTGAGCAAGTAAGAGGAGTGGGGGGGGGAAGGGGGGCGGAGGCTGCATTTTTCCCATCTAGCCTCTTGTTCATGGAAGGGGAGAAAGGAGAGTTAGAGCAGCAAGAGGGAGGGGTGTGATGTGTGAATAGGGGGGGCATCCATCCTTCCAGCTCTCTGTCCATCCCACCTCAACACCTGTCAACCGGACATAGCCAGAAGGGCAGGTAGGATAACGGGAGACCCTGCTTGGGTCCAGCCTTCTCTCCCCCCACCCCAAACCTCTCTCTCATAACAGGAGATCGGTTGTTGCTGCGGCAAGCGGGCGGGGGAGACCAAAGAAGGCCGAAGTGAGCTGGGTGTGGGCGAGAGGAGTGCGGCGCTCTGTGGTAGATGGAGGGGTGTCCTGCTCCTGGGGGCATCAGGCTGTTGGAATGTGTCGGGATGCGAAATGAGGGCGGGGGCAGCCAGGAATGCTGGGTGGGCGTGGATCCTGTCCTTGGCTGAGGTTCCCTCTGGAGACCGGGAAGACTGAGCAGCAGGTATAAGGGCGCGTGGGGAAGGAGAGTGCGTGGGAGGAAGGAGCTGAAAGAGGAAAGTGCCGGGTTGATGGAGGCGAAGAGTCAGCGGCGACGAGAGTCGATTCGGTTGCGTGTGTGTGTGTGTGCGCGCGCGCGCGCCGCCAGGCGAAATGGCGGGGTTGGGGGCGGGAGAACAGGGTTAGGTCTGTTTGCCCCAAGATGGGTGTGAACTGGGGATGCGGGAACAGGGTGTGCGAGGAAGTTAGAAACGGAGGGAGGGCTCGGCAATGAAGGCTTTTGACCGAGTTAGGGGTCTTCCAGATAACATACCTTACCTTGAAAAGGGAGAAAGCGGAGGTTGGGACGCGAAGTAAGGCAGGGATCCTATGCACACTTAGTCGCGTGTGCAGAGCAGAGAGAGGCAGGGTGACATCAGGGCTTTTCTGAAGTGGGGAAGATAGCGAATGGCTTGTAGATCGAAGGAGGGAGCGAGGGATCAACTTAGTGGAGAGAGCGAATAGCCACGAGGTAAATCAGAAAGAAGAGGAAGCGGGGCGGAAAGTCAGAGAGGCTCCTAAGGAGCTGTCCATGGTTGAAGTCAGATCTGGGAGAGGGTTGAATGGCGGAGAAGAAAGGCGTGGAAGCAGACAGGGAGTGTGGGGGTGAAGGGAAATAGCCGGTTCAAGAGATTTGGGTGTTTGGATGATGCTGAGCAATCTGAGATATGTAGGATGCCCAGGCAATGGTTATGGGACTGATTGGGAGAAAGATAGAAGTCAGGACAGAAGAAAGAGAAAATCGATGTGGCTATTGGGGAATATATCCATAAAGGGAAGGGAATCAATACAAGCCATTCAATCTTCTTTAGACAAGAATACTACCAGTCACTGGAGGAATAAACAGGCATCTGCTTAGGATGGAAAGCATGTACACAGGTTGGACTCATACCAGCTCCAAAAGAAAGAACAGGAGGGGGGAAATATTGAGAATTACCTTTGTGTCAGGTGTTTCTTCTAATAAGGAGAAACTGTTCTAATGTAGAATTGTGCCTTTTTTGTGCTAAATGAGTCTGGCACCTGTTCTCCATCCCAGATGATAAAAATTAATCTGGTTTTAGAAAACTTGCATAACTTAATACTGAAACATTTTCTATTCCTTGTACAAGAGACACAAGCTGTAATGCCATCCAATTTTAATTCTTTCTATGAAATAATGTGGCTTTATTGTTAGGAAACTCTTTGAAAGCTTGAATTGTTATTGCCTCAGAGAAAAAAACAGATAAATTCAAAACATATAGAACTGCACCTGATTAAAGGAGAGAAGATGATTGAAAACATCAAGATCTGGGCTGGGCATGCCTTTTATGCTGTAATAGTGCTTCTCAACCTTAGCAACTATAACGATATGTGGATTTCAGCTCCCAGAATTCCCCAGTCATCGTCAGACAAAGATGGAGGCATTGACAAGGATTTTTTTTCCCCTTGGGATTACTTTTTTGCCATTCGATGAACAGTCAAAAAGTTTAGAGGAACAAGTCAGGTGTTTCTTTTATATGAATGTGTGTAAGTAATTAAAAGAGACACTTGAACCACCAGGCCATGTGCCACTAATATGCGCCAACTAATTAATACAAAATAAATAATGGGTTAGCAGTTGTTTAGTGTGTGCCGGCAACACTGCTAATAATCAGTAAGTCAGTATGCCTTTTTATGCACAGGGGATTTCCCTATCTGAAGGTTTTCTCTAAGGGAGAATTATGTCCATCAGAGAATCAGTTATGGCATTCATGTGCCAGCATCGGAAGTTGATGATTGTATGTTAATATAGCATGTCAGAAAAAAGCTAGCGTGTGCCACCTGGAGATGTATGCTATATAATTACTTGTAGCAATACTGGTTATTTTTTGGCCTGTTTATAAAAATGTGTGTGTGTGTGTGTGTTTTGTGTATGCACACAGAGATAAAAATACCACAACGTAAGTATAGGAGCACATACTCATTGACAAGATTATTCGTCTCATGTTGAATTCAGAAATAAAGCTGACTGAGATCTGTAGAATAGACAGGTGTGTAAAGAGCCCTTTCCCGATCTTGGCATACTCTAGTTGTGTTCAGGCTGCAGCATTCAGAATTTCGAGGTGGATTTTTTTTGACATCAGGAAGGATTGAACAGGATGTGTTAGAAATTATCTCACACTAGCTTAAACATCACTTGGATTGCATGTTGCTTTAAGCCAATGAATGCTTTATTTTGTGGAATGTGTTTTGTTAATGAGCAATTATTATTTGCAAGGCACTATTTACAACTTAGTGTCTTGTGCAAAGCTGGACAATGTAATAAGCCATGATTAACCAAACCTAGTTCAGTCTATTAAACAAACTAGATTATGAGTTTAAGATTATTTAAGGATGTCATGAATGGCAGTCTGAAACAACTTCACCCTTCTGCCTACTCCAGAATTCATTGTTAACTTTCAGTTCATGTATTTTGCATTGGATCAACATCTGATTTTGTGCTGCCAATCTCTTGCTGAGCTGTGACTCTGTAATATGGTGCTTTCCCTCTCTGTTTTGATTAGATGTAAACTGTCCTTTATAATTCTTGATTTTCTGAGTCAATCTTTGCTACACTGCCTATTATGGATCTTGAAGTTTTGGTGGCAAAAACAGTGGAATCCAATAGTACCTTTTTTAAATTAACAAACATATTAAAAGGCTAAATAAATAAATAATAAGAGTCTATTTGCTCTAGGGGTTAAGGCACCTAGCTAGAAACTGGGAGATAGTGAGTTCTATTCCTGCCTTATGCGCAAAAGCTGACTGGATGACATTGGACCAATCAACAGAGACTGAGAGTTCTAATCCCACTTTAGGCATGAAAGCCGCCTGGGTTATTTTGAGCCAGTCACTCTTTTTCAGCCCTACCCACCTCACAGGGTGGTTGTTGTGGAGAAAGGAGGAGGAGGAAGGAGTATTAGATATGTTCACCACCTTGAGTTATTTATAGAAAGAATAATAAAGGTAAGGTTAAAAAAATATAACTTTTAAATGAAGCGTATAACCCTTGATACATTTTTTAGTCAGAAAAAATATACCAGATTCCAGATGTTTTTGCATTGCTGGTTATTTAATTCTATGTGTTCATCTCTTGAATTAATATGTTCTGCAGTAGATTTACAAGGCAATAATTATACAGTACTCAAACTAAGTAAATTTGGCAAGGATGTCTAAATCCATACATTTTTATTCCTGTTTGCTTCTCATTTTCAATTCTTTATTTGTGTCCCATTCCTACACCACTTTGAAATTGGAAAAAAAAAACCTGAAGAGGCATAGACTTTTTTTTCCTAATGTGCACCTTTTTGAACACAATTTTGCCTTAGGCATACTTTTTAAAGAAATGCTTTTATTGCATAATATATTTTTCTATATCATTTTCATCAGTATCATTTTATGAATTCTTTTCTTTTTTTTATACATTTTGACATAATCTTTAAAACTGTACAATGGCAATTTTTTTACAATTAAGTTTTTCTCCACATTTTGGCTTGAAAGTAAATTTGCACCGAAAGGTAAACTGATGTCTCATTTATCCCTTAGATTGAATATGCTTAGAGACTGGGTGAGTATTATCTTGAATTACTGAATGAAGACACAATTTATGAGCAATTTATATACCATTGAACTTCCACATATGAACCATAGCTCTTAAACTTTATTTACAGTTAACTATTTTATATAAGAAAAGAATCAGTTTTGGTGCTTTAAACTTGATGTCTGGCAGTTCTTGTAAGAAATATCCCAACAATTACATCTTGTCTATATTTCATTATTTAATAATAGCTGCCTAAAAGTGTTTATAAAGCTTTACATGGCTTTACTATTTCAAAAACAAAATGTATATGCCAATAATGAAATAACAGATAGGTATAAAGATAGAAA
This sequence comes from Hydrophis major, assembly GCA_033807585.1. Lineage (NCBI taxonomy): Eukaryota > Metazoa > Chordata > Lepidosauria > Squamata > Elapidae > Hydrophis > Hydrophis major. Next base: position 23,427,768 of record CM066343.1, on the reverse strand, counting down.
ATTGGCAACCATGTGTCAAGAATAGGGTTAACAAAAATAAAGGCACCATAATGAGCATGTTTTGTGCAAAGTCTTAACTCACTTTTGAAAAGATACTTAGGAGAAAAGCTAGTTGCGCCATCTAAGAGCTTCTCATAAATCTGACCTTCCAACGGAAAGCATTTACTTCTACGGGAAGTGAATCAAGCCACTTCGTAGGATCTGAAGTGGCAGACTGGGGTGGGAGGTGAAATTATTTTCTTGCAGAAGGAATTATTTCCATGGACCATTTGAACTCTAGCAATTACGGAGTTAAAAGGGAGGATCCAGTATTGAACTGAGCTGAGAAACTAATCAGCAATTTTTGCAGACTTCTCAAACAGATGACGGGTGAGACTATTAAATTGCTTCCATTAGCCTGCCACGCTCTACCCTGGATGAAGTTCCTGAACTGCCTTTAACAGCAGCACCATAAAAGGTGCATTACTGCCCTTGAATCTGGAAAACATTGATGCAGGAATTACAGCAGTCTGCCTAGCAGATGAGCATCAGCCAAGCTTGCTCACAACAAGCAAGGCGAGTGGGTAATGCAAGGCCAGTTTAAGAAACAAATTTCATCTTTAATGCAGAATGTGAATGTGTGAATGCCTTAGACTTGTTTTTAAATATGTATCAGGAATGGCCACTGAGCAGGGAGATGAAGATGAATCCTTGGCCATCAAACCTGATGGGAACATCTACATCAGCTTCCTCTTTCCAGTTTTGTGTCTATCCAGAAAGGGAGATGCAAAAGTTTTGAAGCAGTAGTTTAGAAGTTTTGAATGCATTAAGAATTTAACACAGTTGGGGCTCTCTCCTCTCCATGAGATACCCTCAATATTTGTGCAAGAGGGTATAAATTTTATGTAAAATAAAAATCAGTTAAGAATCAGTTTTGGTGCTACAAGCCAAACATCTGCTGCTAGAAGCTTATTATTAGGTCTGCATTCCAAGATGAAAATGTAGGTGTGTGTGTATGTGTGTGTATTGTCTGACTATTGATCCTTGGTGAGTGGCAGTACAACCGCAATACTTCCTGTGAACCATAAATAATTACAATAGTTTCTTCCCCAACCTAGTCTTGCCAAAGCTCATGTTGGCTGACAATGGTAGAAGTTATAAGCCCAAATATTAGGATGTCATAGATGACAAGGAATGATGTAAGTTTTTAAAATTGAAATAATATTTTTTTTTAAATCTTAGTATATTATTTCTTAACAGTTTGCCATTACTTTGCATATGCCTAAGCATATTGTAAGGAAAGATGGAGAGCTTTATGTCTGCTTGTATTCAAACATTAATTTTGAATGCATCCAAAGTTTGGCATTTAAATATTTTAAAGTCCTGCCAATCTCCAAAAGTAAACACAACATGGTTAAAAATTAAATGGGGGATCTTTAAAAAAATCCCAGGACTGGAAAGCAAATTGAAAGAAAAGAAGTCCTTGAAGATTTTATTCCACTAAAAATTGATGACTAAAGGTGATGACACTCAGCTCTGTTTCAAGGCTGTGAGCCAACCCTGTCCAAAGACATTTCTGTGGTCATGTGGACAGCATGACATCACAGCACTGTTTCCTCCCTGCCAAAATGGTATTTATTTACTTACATTTACATCTTTCGAACTGCTAGGAGGGCAGGAACTAGGCATAGATGAGCACTCATCTTGTTGCACAGTGCTAGGGTTTCGAACCCAGGCCGTCAGCCTTCTAGCCAACAAACTTAGCATTTTAACCACTTAGCCATTGTACTGCCCCGAAAAGCAGAATAATTGGTTAAAAAAAAAAACTATCTGGGAGAAAAACAGCAGTAATTCACTTCCATAAATGAATATTTTTAGCTACCATGTTTCCCCCAAAATAAGACCCGGTCTTTCTTTTGGGCCCCAAAATAAGCACCCGGTCTTATTTTAGGGGGATGTCTTAACCGCTTATCTTAGGACCCCCGCAGGCAGACCTCACACATTATGACACCTGTCGTACCTCTGCCCAACTTCTTCTGTGGCCACTCACAGCCTCTTGCAGCCAGACAGCACATAGCACATCATGCCAGTACTGCCACTCGTGGCAGGAGGCCACATGACTCATTGTGCTGGTGCTGTCACTCAAGGCAGGATGCTGCGTGGTGGGTGATGTCATTGCAAGTGTGAGCTATGGCACTGACACAATGCATCATGTGGCATCTCATTGCAAGCGGCTGCAAGCTGAAGAAAAAGTTGGGCAGTGGTGCAAGCAGGTTTCTGTGAGTGGGAGGCCTGGCTGCAGTGGTCCTAAAGTTAGTGGGTGCAGGGCACATGGTGAAGCTTCACTCACCACACCCTAGCTTGATTTTTATGCATGTGCTTCGCCCCACTTTGTACAATCAGATGGTGGTATGGAGTGGTTGGAGTCTTAACTAGGGCTTATTTTTTGATTAATGCTTATTTTAGGCACACACATAAAAATCAAACTAGGGCTTATTTTTGGGATAAGAGAACAGAAGTAAAATAATAGAACAATAAAATAATGATAAAGGAACATAATGAGAAGGATAGATGGGTGTAGAAAAGAGAGCAAGGGGGAAGATGGAGTCTGACATCAAACCATCCCCCTCCAATGTGTATCTCCTCCACTGAGTTGTCATGCCAACTGGCAGAGCCAGGTCTTCAGGCCCTTGTAGAAGGATAGGAAGTCGAAACAGATTTCATTGCGGAGGGCAGGATGTTCCAAAGAGCGGGTGCTACAACAGAGAAGAGTCTTTTTCTGGATCCTAATGGTCAGAGTTCTGTGACTGTTGGGATACAAAGTGGGCACCCTCTGCCAGCACTGTTAGGACTGGCTTATTCTCGTGGGGTGTCATTGGGTAGCCTGGTAAAATTTCCTGAAACTTGTGGACTTCAATTCTCAGAATTTCTGAGCCAGCCCTGCTAGCTCGGGAATTATGGGAGTTGAAGTCCACAAGTCATAAAAGGGTCATAGTTCCCTATCTCTGACCTAGACCAATAACAGAGATGTTCGTGAAGTCACCAGGTGTCAACATGAGAATGCTTTTTTAAATGATTAAATCTTGTCTCCCAAACATGAAATCTTATTTTTTTCCCTTCCTCTCACTTATTGTTTAACTCTGCATTGAATTAATGTTGGCATCCAAATAGAAACAAAATTCATTGTGTTCTTTTCTTTAACCAAAGCAGTTGATTTAGCCACCTCTACTACACCAACTTTTGCAGCCATTCGTCCATTGTGGGAGGTCTGAAAACATTTCTCAGCTAATGACCATTTCCATGTCCAACTTCTTATCTCCAAAAGTGTCACTTTAGGAGTCCTAAAGGTCTCCTTGAAGATCTCAGAGCCTGGGGTTGAAAGGCATGGGAAGAGCATCTCTATTATTTCTTCTTTTCCTCGTGGCAATTCAGAGGTAGAGAGCAGGCTCTGAGGCTGATGCAATCCAAGCACCACCTTGTTCAATGTTACTGAATTCAAGCCTCCTCTAATTCTCCTAAACCCAGATCCTTGCCTGTCATGTCAGACGATGTGGAGAAGAAACAGGCTCCTCCAGAGCCAGAGGCAAAGCAAGATGAAGGAGAGAAGCAAGAGCCAGACCCAAAAGCTGAGCCAGACCCAAAGCAGGAGCAGAAACCACAGCCGGAATCCCCTCCTCGTAGCCCCCAGGCTCCAGAGGCCCCTCCGCAATCCATGCTGGTGACTGTCACCATCGAAGAGGAGACTTTGGAGGGACCACAACTGAATGGGGATCCCTTGGGGATGAGGGCCGGCTCAGCTGAGGAATTAGGAACCACCCCAGCCCCTCCTGGCAGCCCTCCGGCACGGTCCAAATCGGCATCGCTGAATGACCTGAAGCCCCAGAACAGCGTCAATGGAGGCCCCCGGGCAGGTGTGAGGGGCAGTTTGTCTGGCTCTCAGGTGCATCTTGCAGGCACAGCAACATCTCCGCGGGCCAGTCTGAGTCGGCAGGCCTCAGCCACTGGATCAGCAGTTGGGGAGGCTGGGGCGAAACCCAGAGACTACATATTCATGGCTGCTCTGTCCTGTTTTTGCCCCATCTGGCCGATCAACATTGTGGCCTTCGTGTACTCGGTCATGGTAAGAGTCAAGGTGGGACTGAGCAATTAAAAGAGCCGCCGACTATGGGGATCCTGTAAAATGCTTTCCCTGGTATGGTGAAATGGTGCTTTCCATTTACCCTTTCCACCAGTGGTGGGATTCAAATTCCTTTACCACTGGTTCTGTGGGCGTGGCTTGGTGGGTACACTTTGCATTCACATGCACTTTGCACACATGCACTTGATGCTTCACACACAGGCATGCCAAATCCGTGCTTTGTGCACACGCAGAGAGTTTGCTACTGACCTCCTGCACTCCTGCTTTGTGTCAAAAAGCTGACATGCAGGAATCCGCTGTGCTGCGCAAAGCAGATGAGCTTCAAAACCAGGAAATAAAGGCCAGAACAGACCTGGGGCAGGCAGGCGGGCACTGATCATCGGGGAGAATCAGTTCACTTACAGATGATCCTTGGAGCTACTGGCTCGGCCAAACGAGGCCAAGCTGGTAGAATACCAGGGGTGGGATTCTACCAGTTCGCCCCTATTCACTAGAACTGGTTGTTAACATTCTAAGCAGTTCGGAGAACCGGTTGTTAAAAGAAATTACTGGCCTAATCCTGTAAGGAAGGCAGGAAGGAAACATTCTGGTGTTGCTTACAAAAACTGCCTCTCCATTAACCCTTATTACATTCTTGGCAGGACTAGACTTCCTGTCTCAGGAACATCTCTGGAGTTTTTTGTCCCTCCTTTGCTGGTACTTTACTTGTGTGGAGTGACCATTCAAAGTTACAATGGCACTGAAAAAAGTGACTTATAACCATTTTTCAACTTACGACTGTTGCAGCATCCCCACAGTCTTGAGAGGCCAGGCGAGGAGATGTGTGCCTTGATGTGAATGATATTGAGTTGGCCATGCCCAGCCAGTCACATGACCACCAAGCCACACCCACCACCTAAGCCACGCCCACAGAACCACTTGTTAAAAAATTTGAATCCCACCCCTGTAGAATCCCACCCCTGCTTTCCATCCCGCCTACCTATTGCTGCACCCACACTTCAATTGGAGTCCTCATTTTACTGACCTCGGAAGGATGGAACACTGAGTTCAACTTTGAGCCTGGTGCGATTCGAATTGCCAAATTGCAGGCAACTGGCAGTCAGCAGAAGTAGCCTGCAGTACTGCATTCTAACCACTGTGCCACCACACTCTAATCAAATGGAACAAGAACAAAGTATGCCACCCTTCCACTGCCCTCCGATGTAGGTAAGCTTACAACCATTCATTTAGTTACCATTCATACAAAGGCATTGAAAAAAGTGACCTACTGTATGACCGTTTTCACATTTATGACTCTTGTGGCATCCCCATGGTGACATGATTAAAATTTGGATGCTTGGCAACTGGCATGTATTTATGATGGTTGCTTAGGGTCATGCAATCAGTTTCTGTGACCTTCTGTGACCCAAGCAAAGTGGGTGGGGAAGCCAGATTTACTTAGCAACCATGTCACTAATTTAACAGCTGCAGTGATTCACTTAACAACCACAGCAAGAAAGTTCATAAAATGGAGCAAAATGCATTGAGCAACTCTCTTGCTCAGCAATGGACATTTTGGGCTCAATTATGCTTGCAAGTCAAGACTACAAGCTCTTCATTAGGAAGCAAGATCACCAGAGCAGATTTATCTCAGGGAAATATTTTGCCTGAACTTGAAACATTCTAAGAACATTCTAAATCAAATCTTGTTGCTGGCTTGGTCAATTTTCCTCTGACAGAAGAGATTCAGCCAGGATGGCTAATGTTGTGTTCTGCCCACTAACCACTACAATGTCAGTGATGTGTATGTTTTGATTTAAGCAGTGGAAATGACCAAGATGAGGTTGCTCAGGTGCGCTCTTAAGAATTTAGAATAATTTTTGCATTTGTGGTGGCGCAGTGGTTAGAATGCAGTATTGCAGGCTACTTCTGCTGATTGCTGTTGCCTGCAATTTGGCAATTTGAATCTCACCAGGCTCAAGGTTGACTCAGCATTCCATCCTTCCAAGGTGAGTAAAATAAGGACCTGGATTGTTGGGGGTGATATGCTGACTTTATAAACCACTTAGAGAGGGCTGTAAAACTAGAATAGATAGAATTCTTTATTGGCCAGATGTGATTGGACACCCAAGAAATTTGTCTTTGGTGCATATGCTCTCGGTGTACATAAAGGAAAAAAAATACATTCATCGAGAATCATAAGATACAACACTTAGTGAAAGTCATAGGTTACTAAAAAGCAGTCAAATCATACTAGGAAATTAATAAAACAATATAAATTGTAAAGATGCAAGCAACATGGTTATAGTTATAAGTGGCAAGAGACAGGTACTAGGAAGTGTTATTATAATCCAGCAGTAGAGGAATAATAGTAATACATTAAAAGCACTGTGAAACACTATATAAGTCCTATTGCTATTGCTATTTTTAACACCATTTTTCTTTTTGCTCCCTCTTCAGTCCCGTAACAGCTTCCAGCAGGGAGACATCGATGGGGCTCGGCGCTTGGGGCGGGTAGCAAAGCTTCTGAGTATTGTGGCCCTGGTTGGGGGCTTGTTCATCATCGTGGCCTCTTGTGCCATCAATTTTGGAGGTGAGTAGCCCGGAAAGCACCGCCTGATGGGAGGATTTCTCTAGAGAGTCATGATGTTTAGATTCTAGACTAGTGATTCCCATTCACAGCCATCTTAAGATGTGTGGACTTCAACTCCCAGAATTCCCTAGGTGGCATGCTAGCTTGGCAATCTTGGGAGTTGAAGTCCACCCTTCTTGGCTGAGGAACACTGTTTTGGACTACTTCAGAAGATGATTTCAGAATAAAGATTTCCCTTCCTAAACATGGAGTTGATTGTCTTGGAGTAGACCCCACTGGGGAGGACAAAGGCAGATGAGGTACTGTATTGATTGTGCTGCAACCATTAATGGCTACTAATGTTGCCCCAAGAGAAGTAAGCAGTTATAATCATCATCATCTTCATCATCATCTTAATACATTAAAGAGTTTTGTTGTGGCAAGAAGTTACATAATTATGCCCTGGAAGATCTACAAAGTCCAGCTCATGGAAATCAGCATTCTTATTAAAACCTGCAGCTGCCCAAAACAGCTTCTTCAGAGTCTGTCTTCTTTGTGGGGAGGCCTAGGAGCCAACCAGAGCACTGTGAGACTTTGAAGTAACCAGATAAGATATAATTTTCAATATTAATTATAATAGATAAAGGCCCAGCCTTAGAGCATCAAAGCCACATCCGGTCTATTTATTTATTTCCTGCCTTTATTACTTTTACACATAACTCAAGATAGTATATATACACATAATATTCCTTCTTCCTCCTAATTTCCCCACAACAACAATCTGATGAGGTGGTCTGGGCTAAGAGAGAGTGATTGGCCCCACGTCACCCATCCGACTTTCATGGCTAAGGGAGGAGTAGAACTCACCATCCCTTGGTTGCAAGTCTGGTGCCTTAACCACTAGACCAAATCTTTCTACGTATCATCAGTGCCATGTATGTAAAGAAAGAGTGGGGCTTGGATCACATGGCCACAACTGCCATTTTGCCTTTTTTCTTCACCTTTGCATACCCCTGAATCTCATATCTTCCCTTGGGTCATGAATCTTCCCTTTGCTTCTCCTAACCATCTGGTCCTGCATGTTTCAGGTATCAATGAATGCCAGAGATAGAGAGGCTGAATTGAGCACATCTGAGATATGAATCCCTTGTGTTTCTTAACAAATAGTAAATAAAAGTCCCTTGTTTTGTTCTCTTTTCCTGTGTTCATCTTCCCTTTCTCAATTCCTTTGCCCTTGTTCCCTTGTCCTCAAACCTCTCTCCTCCCCAGTGTTTCAGTGAAGGTGGCTATTGGCTGCCACTGCACCCCTAGCCTCAAAATTTCTACCTTTGGAGCAGGGGACCAGTATGACTACAAAGCACCCATCCCTTCTCATCTCAACTGCCCCACTGCATCCCAGAACCATACAAAGCAAGAGCACAAGGATGGAAACAATAGAAAGAAAGAGAGAGGGTAGGAGAAAGAGGAGACAAACGAACACACATGAAAGAAAACAGAAGAAACGGGTTGTGCTGTGGTTAAATATCTCCGCTCTCACTGTAAGGAGTTCGATTCCCCCAAGAAACTGGGACCAGCCTCCCCTTTCCATCCGATGGAGAAAGAAGGAAAAAGGAGGAACAGGATTCCCATGTTCTCTTCCACAGTCTCTCTCTTTCTCTCTCATTTTCTTTTCATCTATCCATCCATCTTTTCAACTAGTGACCTGTCTGCCCATCTTCCATCTACTGCCAAATTTCAACAGCAAATAAAACTCTTTCAATGTTCCATGTTTACAAGAACCTGCTGGAGAAAAGCTCTTCTACCACCAACAACCAACCCTTCGAAGGGGGAGCAGGTTTACACATTTTTGCTGGAAACAAAGGAAAAGAATCAGCCTGGGAAATCTGATCTCTCCTCTGTGATGTTTACAAAAGGCAATAGGCAGAGGTGAGAAGGAGCGAGCTGAGAGCCATGAATTGGTTTAGAAACTGGCAATGATGGAACTTAGAGCAACTAACCATGACTTCAAAGGTGTGGTATCCAGGTAGAGGTGCAAGCATAACTCAAATAGGTGTGGTTGCACACCCATAAGACATCTAGAAAGGCTTGTATAACCAAATATACCATCTGCCAATCAACCAGAAAATGACAATGGAATGGGTGAAATTAGCCGAAGGAATAAATTAAATCAACAGAGAGTCAACAGCTTGCATCGCAAGAAGGTAAGAAATGTATGGTGGAAATGGGTGTGAAAGTGAAGATTTTTTAAAAAAGGGTGGGGGCACAGAGGCTTCATGCAAAAGAAGAAGGCAGAATGAGCTCCACAGAGGAAAATATTACAGGTCCAACCAACCAGAATGAAATGACAGCGAAAGAAGTTGGAAGAATGGCAACAGAGCTACTGGAGAACACAAAATGCCTATTTTGGGGGATCCTAAAGAAGAAAGTGAGATTGCAATGCTTAAAATAATGTTGGAATGAATGAATGAAAGGTTGTAGTAGTAAGTAAGTAAGTTGGTGTTAGCTGGCATCCCATTCTGAAGTTAAAAGCATGAAACAAAGACTGACATCTTTCCCCTTTTTAAATGACCAGCTGCAGCCAGAAAAACAGGATTGAAAAGCATGAATGTTTGCAACGTCTTTTAATTAGTGGATTGATATATCAGCTGTGGGTTGTGGGAACTGATGAATCTTGGCCAAACACTATTTAGAAAAACCCAAAATATTTAGCAAACATGAGAGGCAGCTGGGGCATGAATATGGCGGGAATTCAGGGTGGCCGTAGGGTGAGTTGGGGAATGTGCCAAGCAATTGTGGGAAAAGACAGTTCCAAAATATTATGCTATCTGAAACAAAAGACAATATATCTTTATGTGTGCAAAGACAGATTTAAGTATCCCATTGTATTTGAGGAAGGAAAAGTAACTTAAAGAGGACAAGGCAGGCTGCACAGCATTCATGATTTGGTTTTCCAGCATATTATAATACACCGTGATTCCTACTCCCTTAAACCCTTGTGAAGTGTCTGCTATCAAAGGCAGTTGTACTATAAAGATTAAGTCTTCATTGTGAGGCAGTGGGTTGTATTCTACCAGTTCGGCCCAGTTTGGTGGGTGGGAGGGCCCAGCAGCTGATCATTGGAGTGAACCAACTCGCTCACAGATGATCCTCAGAACTACCGTAGCTCTGAGGATCATCTGTGAGCGAATCGGTTTGCCCCGATGATCAGCTGCTGGGCCCTCCCAACCAGTCAGGCTCTATACTGAACTTTTATTTCCTGCTTTTCAACCTCAGCTGCTTTGTGTGGCACAGCCATGCATCCGTTGTTTTACACACAGGGCTTGCAGCAGAAGGTGAGTTGCAAAGCACACCAAACCAGTAGGAAAAAATTTTTTTGAAACCCACCACTGCTGTGAGGGTCGCCAACAGGATACCTTTCACATATCTAAGTTCAGATTCACCACAATTCTCACCCAGAGGCCATGTCCATACTGGTTGGGAATTATGGTAGTTGTGGTCAAAAATATCTGGAGGAGTGCAGTTGAGGAAACCGAAGTTGATCATCTCTTCCTGTTCAATCCTTTCCTTTGGATCAGATAAGAGATTGTGAATTTCTTTGCTCAGTTGCTTTGAAAGGCAGAGAGAATATGCACACACACACACACACACTCTCACAACAGAGCAGTAACTGTCCCGAATACTTCCACCCTCACTACAAAGAGAGAAAAACCCTCAATATTTTATTTTTTATGAAGAAAGTCATATTTTTAACGAAAAGACAAAATACCTTGCTGTGCTCAACTGGAATTAGGCTGATGCGGAGCAGTTGGGAGGGGAGTTTTTTTAAAAAATAGTGTTTTGATGTCAGAACAAGTTGGGAGAAGATGAGGAATTGGATGAAAATCAGATGAAAAATAAAATTGTGAGGATCAGCACTGAAACAGGAAGGTGTGTGAGAACCATGCAGTGAAGCACAAGTGTGTTTATACAAGTATCTGCAGGAGTGACAATGCAATATAGAGGAATATAGGTTTCTACCCTGCATAGATAATATTATTACTTCTCTGATGGACAAAGGAAACATATAATTCTAATCTAGTCAGAACTGTGCTGTTAAAAACAAAGCAGGCCGCCCCTGTAATTGGAAGTGTACAGATCCTAGTCAACATTACCTATCGTGCTAGAGTCAAGGAATAGGAGAATACCATCTAGTTACTTACAAGCAAAGAAACAAGACCTTCTCTAAGGAGGAGGGAGGGGAGAAACCCAGGATAGATTGAGATTCAGTTTTAAAAATCATGAGAGGGTGGGGAACACCACCATCCTTGTAGAAGGAAGCTCAGATGATACAGTCCCCTCCTTGGACGGCGAGGAGATTACACTAAGCCAGAGGGGGAAGCTGGCTCACCAGATGTGATGCCACAGCACAGGGAGAGAAGGGTTGGACGACTAGGAGGCTTCACCGAGAAATGTATTCTGGAGCAGCCCTATGCTCCGTGCAAGCCAGAAAGAAAAACCTCTTGAAAAAAGCTGAGATGGACAACCATGTATGTGATTGGACAGCATTTACTTGGGGATGGGTGCGGGTGGCAAGGGGGAGAACAGGGAGAGGGAAGGTCACCAGCAAAGAAGTTGTGTGTAGCAGACACTACATTTACACCCAGCACATGTGAGTTTTCTCTTTTATTTCTTTTTCTTTGTTGGCTTTGCTTTTCCTGCAGACTGTTACACAAAGCGGGTGGGGACACTGGCAGCCTCATGGCAGCCTTCTTTATAATTCCTACTTGGGAGAGAGCATGGGGCATTATTTAAGGAGGGGGATCTGCACGATGTACAAGCCTCTGGCTCTCTGCCAACCATCCTGCCCAATTAAACCAAGGAAAACCAAAATGGCTTATTCCGTGGTGGATGCATGATGCAGCCGGAAGGGCAGTTTTGGTAAAAAGGGGTCTTCTTCTCGGACCTTGGGCTGGTTAATCTCTAGGAGGCAGAAGGGGATGGTTGGCAGGGTGGGGCCCAGGGTTGTTGTATTTTGATGTTGAAATGCAAGTATTCTGTCTGCATGTTTTTATATGCTTATATTTGGGGCAAGGAGGGAAATCAGGATCTTGGAAGAGGAGAGAGAGAGAGAGAGAAATGTTAGGGCAGTGAATTTCTCAACCTTGCCAACTTTAAGACATGTGGACTTCAACTCCCAGAATTCCGAAGTCCACATGTCTTAAAGTTGGGGAAATGTGGGAGTTGAAGTCCACATGTCTTAAAGTTGGGGAAATGTGGGAGTTGAAGTCCACATATTTTAAAATTGCCAGGCTGGAAAAACACTGTGTTAGGGAGTGAGATTTAAGACAAGACCACAGCATTCAAACATGGATCGATTTGAGGAAGTGATTGGAGCTGGTAAGCGATTCGGAGTCACTCAGAATGGAAACAGGTTTATCTGATGGAGATGGGGCACAGGGAAAGGATCGGATGTGTTCAAGAAATTTAGATTTCACAGAGACATGAATCTGAATTTCATAGGTACAGGACAGTTTTGAGTTCAGAATAGACTCAATGGAAGAATCTGAGAACCAACAACTGTCAATAAACTGGACTTTTCTGAGCCAAATCCTGTCAACTAAAGGGAAATTGTTTCAACTTCTGGTTGCCAAGAAGGGGAATGGAATAACCAATTCCTCATCTGGAGCAGAAAGTCAGTCCTCAAATCCTAGATCTCTCACTCAAGGTGACTTGCTAATTGACTTAAATGTAATCTTAAATCTGAAGCTATGAGGCCACAATATAATTTAGAAGGGTGACTTTGACTGCTAATCACGTCTTCCCATCTGTCTGCTAAAAGCAAAGTGGTCTTTGATTGTATCTATTTAACCAGCTACAAGGACAGCCTTGGCAGAGAGAAAATGTGGATTACTGAAGTGTGTTACAAGCAGAATTTGGGGTAAGAGATAAAGAAAGAGATGCTTAGAGTATCATGGGAAGAAATGGAAGAAAAGCAGGACCTAGACTGAAGGAAAGGCTGGTTTGTCAGGGGTTTTGTTTACACATATAAGTTATTGAATGAAAATCACATAACCTGTATCTTTGACATGCTGCTTGATAGATGTTTTCATATTGGGGTGGGCAACATTTTGGATGCAAACTGATAAAAATTTGCTTTCATATACTATTTGGGGAGGAAAAGTAGGGTTTTTTTTATGGGGAAAGAACAGGAGAGATTTTATTTTTTATTCCTTCCTCCCCCTCCCCCAACCAAAGTTTAAGATGTAAATTAATTTCCTGCTTTGTGAAGTATCCACTGCTTCTGATGGTGCAAAGTTGAGGGGCCAAAGCAGAATACCTTATCCATTTCGTCCTCTCTCTTCCTGGGCATATGTGGAAAAGGAGTTTGCTGTCCATGAGAATCAAATGGGCCGTTATTCTAAAACACAGCACGGTTTGTTATTTAAATCCACTCTTCCCAAACTGGTATCTCCATAGAGGTGCTCAACTATAAGTCTCATCAACGCAAGACGAGACATGAGAACTGAATGCCGAACATATTTGGATGTCATCAAGTTAGAGAAAGCTGAGTTCTAAACTGTTCATCAAATATAGTTATGAGCTAAAACCTGACCACTTTTGTAAAAGATGTTGCTGTTTATATCTTTACATATCCCATTTGGCTCTTTTTGACATGATTTGTTCTCGTCAATTAAAAGGATTCCAATCAAAACAGGGAAGGGATAGATTGGTCTTGAATCTGGGGGCCAATCAACTCTCTTGGTGAGATTTAGAATTCTGTTCCTTTTGTGGGTTGGGTGGGCTCACAAAATATTATAAATCTTAGTACCACTTTGTTTAAAGGTAGTGGGTGGGTGGGTGGGTGGGAGAGTGGACATGCTCAAATTATAAACTGCTAGACTTTTTTGTATCAACGCATGAATCGAGTAAATAAACTCTGATGCATGAAGTGGTGTCAAGTGTTTCTTCTGAGAAAATTGGGGGACGTCCAAGACAGGTGAGGTCACCAGCCTGTGTAAATTCACAGCCTTTTAAATACACAATCAATTTTTTCTTAAATAAACACTCTTGTTAAAGCAGATGTGTTTATTTCTCACATTGTTTCTCTGAGTCATAGCCAGAAATTACATAGCCTCGGGCACTGACAATTTTGGCTTCTACATCACCCAGACATTTTCAGATGGATGGATGGGATTACTGGAGCAGAAACTTTAAATAAGCCCCCAGGAGAAGCGAGCAGCCTTCAGCAATTCTAATGCAACTAACAGATGCAGGCAGGATTTGGAAAACATTGTTCTCATGAGCCAATCTCTCAATGAAAATAAACATAGAGCATAAAAGCAACATATGGAACAAAAAATGAAATCTGCTCCAGAATTTTGGAAATTGGATACAGTGCCAGCCACATTAAAAAATGATGGACACAATAGTCACCAACCAATAATTCAGCAAAGGACAAATTAAGCAAATTGGTAGATTTCAATGGTGGAACAGAAAATAAATATATTAACTTGGTCTTTTGCAGTATCCAGTTGTTTAAAAACAACTTAAATAGCTTCCAATTTCTTTTTTTAAAAAAGTCTTCTAAAAAGTTGAGCAAGGCAAGGAGCTGGTGGATCTTAAGGATGCTATCTGGAAGTTCTGTTGCCCAATTATCACATTGCCCAGCTCTACTTAGCATTAGGCGTGACTTCATTGTTTGTACACACATCTTAGATCAAGGGTGCTTAGATCTGGCCCATGGGGCTGCCCTTGAAACAGCAAATGACTGGCCCATGGTGCCTCTGCCCACAAAAACAGAGCTCAGGAGCCCATTTTCACTGGCAGAGGGTTGCAGGAAGTCGTCGCAGGCAAAAACGGAGCTTGGGGGCCCGTTTTCACTGGCAGAGGGTTGCAGGAAGCCATCGCAGGAAAAAACAGAGCTTGGGAGCCCGTTTTCACTGGCAGAGGATTGCAGGAAGCCGTCATAGGAAAAAACAGAGCTTGGGAGCCCGTTTTCACTGGCAGAGGGTTGCAGGAAGCCGTCACAGGAAAAAACAGAGCTTGGGAGCCCATTTTCACTGGCAAAGGATTGCAGGAAGCCGTCACAGGAAAAAACAGAGCTTGGGAGCCCATTTTCACTGGCAAAGGATTGCAGGAAGCCGTCGCAGAAAAAAACAGAGCTTGGGAGCCCGTTTTCACTGGCAGCGGATTGCAGGAAGCCGTCGCAGGAAAAAACAGAGCTTAGGAGCCCGTTTTCACTGGCAGCGGATTGCAGGAAGCTGTCGCAGGAAAAAACAGAGTTCGGGAGGCATCGCAGGCAAAAACGGAGCTCAGGAGCCCGTTTTTGCTGGCAGAGCACTTGGACTACAGGCACCCAGGACTTGAGTGATGTCGAGCTGGCCACGCCCTCCAGCCCTCCCGAGTTCAAACACCCCTGATGCGGCCCTCAAATCAAGTTTGACACACCTGTCTTAGATTATTGGGTGTCCATCTCAGTAAGTGCAGTGCCTACACAGAACATTGTCCTGTAAGAGAGGAATTAATCTTTAATGCAAGGTTGTCTGTATATTGGCGTGAGCTTTAATGTTCAGAGATCCTCAAATTATTACTGGGTTAAAAAATTAAGATGATCCATATTTCAAGAGATTTTTAGTCATTTCTTTTATATTTTGGGGCATCTATGACACTAGCATTACAAGAAAAACAATTGCTGATCGATGGTGCAAAGTGTTCTAAATATTCTACAAAAGTTAGCAGCTGAATTAGCAAGGCCTTTATTTCCTCAAACGCGGTTCTTTTAGGCTCTTTCACAATAGGAAAACAAAATGGCATGTAACCATTTGACTTTAATTTCTGCACGCTCTTGGGAATAGAAGAGGTGTCTTGGCAAGATTTGGGTCTTGGCAGGGTAACAGACTACCTCTTTTATCTTCATTCTACTTCCTCCCTTAGGTCTTGTTGACAAAGAGGCTTAATCTGCAGACATTAGCCTATTTTATGGCTTCTCTGATTCACGAATGTTGGCTTCTCTTATATTGAACACGTTTATTCTTCCCCCTTGACCAGGTGGTCGATCTTCTCAGTCTCTAAAAGATCGTTAAATACCGAGCTAGGAATATTAGCCATATTTATCTTGGCTATTCATCCAGATTCTTTTGTAAATAATCAGAGACTATCAAATCAAGACACTGAAGGTATACAGATTTTATTACCGTAACCTCTCTTCTATTGAGTGATAAAGAGGTTTTTGTTTATTGGACAAAAGTTTAACACTTTAAAAATCTATATACAATATATAGACACTCAGGTTTGAAACGTTCAGCAACATCACTGTGGAGCTTAGGAGAGTTTGTCAAGATCGGCTCCTCCTTGGAGGAGACATAGTGAGAATGTTATAAGGAATGTCTATGGAGATTCTCAGTCGTCCAGATCATGGTTGTCCCAAAGGAGCTTTTTCAAGAGGCAACTGGACTTTCTGGTTTTCATTTGAAGGGGTTTCGCTTCTTATCCAAGAAGCTTCTTCTGAAGCAAAACGTCTTTAAAGAAAAACCAGAAAGTCCAGTTTTCTCTTGAAAAAGCTCTTTTGGGACATTACAAGGAAGGACCAAAAACAACCATTTCAATTTCAGAGGCCACCTTGCAATTTAAGCAAAAGAAATTACATGGTAATGGCATTCTAATTTGGCTCAGCCAAGTGTTCTGCATGATAGTCTTCATGTTTGGTTCCTTCAATACAGCCACCATGATTAAACTATGCCTAAAGCTTAAGTTAACTCTCTTCTATTATGGCCAAAAACATGGATTGGTTATGTTGTGGATTTCTAATTCTCTAAGCCACCCAGAGTCACTGTGTATGAGTCGGACAGCCATATAAATTTGTTTAATAAATTAAAAACCCTACTCCATCATATCCATTCCTTTATTTCTCTTGACTTCTGGGTCCTAATACAAGCATGAAAAGCCAACTTTGGTGGGAAAAGGAGAAGAGGAACTTTAATAGGTAGGTAGCTATCATGCTAATGTAAACATCTTGCTGAAAGCCACACTAGGAAAGTTTGCTAATGTGCTAATACAGAAACCAGTGAGGAAAGAAAGACAAATGATTGTCTATGTAAACAAGTTCCTAATACCTCAGTAAAGGATGTTCGCAAACCTGGAGAAAATAAGTAAATACATCTCAGCCACAGGTAAATGTCAGAATCATGGTGGTGAAGAAAGACTGAGCAAAACTTAAGAAGAGCAAAACTGATGCTGAAAGTTTTCCTTAGTTAATTCACTTCAATATTGCACAGCATAATGACATAATTGAAGAAAAGTAAAATATGGGCTTCAGCTACAGTCAATTTGAATTGCTTGAGAAATGAAGCAATTTTCCACCTCTGGTCTAGGTATTTCTAATAAAATATTTACAAGAGAAAAGAGCAAGAGATAATCTGGGTCGTGAGCTAAAGTACAAAAGTTAAACTGAACATTCAGAGATAATTCCAAGGAAATAATACAAGTTATGACCCTAAAACCTCCAGGATCAATAGTAGCCTGCCAATACTGTATCCCTTTTAAAGCTGTGCATTAATGTTGTCCAAAATAAATGACTTCCAAATGGTTACTAGATATATTTGTAGAATACAGGGGATTAATACATTCTATTCCTCAGAGATCTGTTCCTATATAGTTTGAGAACACAAAAAAAATCTAGTCCAGATTTCAAAAGGTGTTTAAATGTGATTTTCTTGATTTTTAGGCAACATCCTAGTTTGCTTTATTATATCAAGACAAGTGCAATCCTATATTTCATTCTCCCCAAAGATACCCCAAAAGTTTGAGGTAAAAAGCTTTCAATTCTAACATGACAAGCTTTTCAGCTGCCCCTCAAAATGGTGGATCAGAATCTTCCTCAACAGACAATTTTTAACTCAACTCAACATATTATTATGGGAGTAAAACAGGAAGAAGCCAGGAGCAGCATCCCACACAGATATCACAAAAGGATCATGGAAAGGTGAAGCGATCTCATCAAAGAAAAACTGCACAACTGGAGTGACTGATCTGAGGCAAAGACCTTGTCCATTCATCATGAGGGTTGGGAACTGAACATTCTAGAAGACTTAGGGGAGTTCCTTCCCACAACCTTGAAATCCTACATCTTCTTTGCCCGTTCAGCAGCATCTAAGGCCGCCATATTGCACGAGGCTGAGACCAAGTGAATTAAGCTGATGAAACTCTTGGTGATAGCAATAGGGGTACAAACCCATAGAATCAAGCGATAGAGTCCGGCGTATCCTGACAGGACTGGAAAGCAGAAGAACAAAAATGAGTGGGGTGGAAAAATGTCCAACATGTTCTTCAGTCCTAAAGCCTCCCCTCCCCTCAATCCCCTCAGCTTTCTGTACTCACTTTCTGGCCCTTCACCGAAACACAACAAGTACAACATGCAGTAGAAGAGTTCATTACCAGCACACATAATGAACAGAACAGGCTGAAAGGAGAGAAAGAAGAAACCACATCAGATCAAACCAGGCAAAAAATGGCAGCCAACAGAAGCCAGTTTAAGTCAGATGGTGTTTATGAGACCATCAGCTGGGGTTGCATGACAAATCATGATGACTTTATGGAAACATTTTTCTATATAAAATATCTATATTAAAAAATAACCTATTGCACAATCTATGATAAAAAATAATTTTTCAGAATGCACAAAATTAATAAAAAAGCAGTCAGATAACCTTTTCAAGAAAGAGATGACTTGGATTGATCAACATGGAAGAAGAGAAGCAAATTGTAGCAACATAAGAGAATACTTGTGTCCCAGGGTTGAACTGTTGGGTCCATAGTCCTCTCTGACCTTGGTTGTTTTCTTACAGACATTTCATTATCCAACTAGATAAGATCATCAGTACTAGGTAGTGCTAGACATCAGTGTTAAATAGTGCTTCTAGCACTGATGATGTTACCTAGCTGGGTAATGAAACATTTGCAAGAAAACAAGCAAGCTCAGGTAGTACCAAGGATGCCACAGAAGCAAATTGATTAGTAAGGGATCCTATAACACTGGAGCCATCCCAAACAAGAGTCTGGCCTCACTTCAAATGGGAAGGAGGACTCACTCAACCCATCTTACAGATAGGTTTACATAGGTTTGAAAGTCAAGGTCAACATCTTAAATTAGCCTCACTGGAAGTCTACTACTGTAAATTGCCACTTTTCCTCCAATTTGAAGGAAATGATTCATGAAAATAAACATGCCAGAACAGTGACTGACATGGCTGGAAATGCCTCTTTCTACAGCAAGCCTTGGTCACTGGGGGAGTGGGATGGGCCCAATGATAAAAGACGCATCACTGCAAACTCTCCCCATACTGTAATTCGATCATGTCATTGGCAATTAAATGACAGATGGAACTTGCCTTGCGGTGGCATTTTAGCAAAAATTCAGCTTACTGTGGAGGCCAATGGGAGTGGGAAAATTTACTGAACACAATTGCATTATTGGTTAAAAATGAGAACTCACCCCAATGGGGCCTTCTTTCCAAAACATTTGGAATTTAAAAAAAAAACAAAAACCAAGAGAGAATTTCATAACAAATTGGTGAGAAAAGACCTGAAATGAGGTTTTTGGTTTTGAGAAAATAGAAGGAGAGGAAGGTTGGGATGGTATTAGCAATGTGACAACTCCAAAGAGACAATTTTTGTGACACTCACCCGTGAATTGTAATAGACTCTCAAGATCCGGTTTCCTGTTAAGGCAATGCTCTTATGGCTTTCTCCACCTTTCACCACAGTGCTAAAGAGGCAGGGGCAGAAAATTAAAAGTGTACAGTTCTACCTCAGCCCCCCTCTCCTTGTTCCTTCTCTCATACTCCTGTATATCTCTTCCATATGAAATCCTTCCAGAAAGATTTTATCTGCTGCACTGGAAGCATATTCTAACATTCACATCACATTTCTCTGGGTTGTGTATGCTTTAAAAAAAACCCAGCCTCAAAACTGCAATGTTATTTCCTTTACTCTCGCTTTCTTAAGCCTGTCCTTTGTGTGTGTCAGATCTCTTCCAACTCTTTAAACAATATTAATTGTATTAATTTTAAAATTTTATATGCTGTCATTTGCTACCAAGCTTTCTCACGGTACCTTAGAAGAAATTAAAGAAATGCATTAGTTTATTATTTCCATAAAAGAGAAACAGTTTGGTTTAGTGGTTAAGGCACCAGAAAACTATGAATTCAATTCAAGTCCTGCCATTGCCATGAAAACTGCCTGAATGACAATCACTCTCTCAGCCCAACCCACCTTACAAGGTTGTTGTTGTGGAGAAAAAAGGACGACGACGCACTGCACGCAGCCTTATTTGTGCGAGTGGTGGGTGGATGTACCTGCTGTTCACGCAAATGGTGCTTCACGTGCAAGCAAAGCGCCTGGCACTTGTGCAAGTGGAGCTACCCACGTGTGTTTGCCCACCACTTGCACAACCCAGTTCCGAATGGGTCACAGCCCAATAGTGGGCAGCCTGGAAGTTGGGGATCCCTGCTTTACAAGGTGAAAGGATTTAAAAAAATGTGGAGCTAATATAACATTTTGTGCTTGCAATAAAAAAAATGAAACTTTGATTTTGTTTTTGCTAATTAAGATATTTTTATTGTTATAGAAATGGCTCCTATACACTGTTGTGTAAAAGCAAAATGTTGAGGTTATAATGTTATCTTGTACTGTGCTAAAGAGAGTTGGAGAGTTGGTGCTTTTTTTTCCTTTTCCCTTTTTACACCATTTTTTCCCCTTTCCCTCCCACTCCTCCTAGTTTTCCATTTCTTTTTTTTAAATTTCTCTTTGTATTTTATATTTTGATAAACTAATAAAAATGTGAAACAAGAAAGAATATGGAGGCAATACAACAATATGCTTCTCCAATCTAAAGATGAAAGTGATGATAAATCTGAAGAGAACTGTCTACGTCCCTTTTCAAGGCAAAACCGATTACAGTTTGAAAGAGGAAGAGAAGAATCTAAGTAGAGGAGAGCCATTCTACCCATCGCTATTTAGTTTTCCAAACTTGGCCACTTTAAGAAGGATGGACTTCAACTCCCAGAATTCCCCAGCCAGTATTACATCAGAATCTAAATTTGATAGACAAATAAACAAACCACATTCAACTCTGCTATTTCCCCAGCCGATACCTGTGGAGATGTAGCCAGTGGGAGGCCACATCAAGGCTCATGCTCAGCTGAAACCAGAGGGAAGACTCTGGATAGAGCATAGCCAGGTTCACCAGCAGACACATGGTAGTACAGCGGTCAGTCAGCATGTCCAGCATGGCCCCAAACCGGGTGCCTAAGAGGAAGGCCATAGGTTAGGAGAGGAATAGGGCTTGGGGGTTATTGTTCCTGGGGTTGTTCATTTGTGCCTTTTAATATAATTTTATTAAGTAAAAAGCAACAGGAAACAAAAACATGGAAATGTATATGTAATCACATAGCAACATAAGCTCCAACTTTTTGATCCTTTTTTTAAAAAAATAATATTAATGCTGTTGCATAAGCTCCACATTGAAGTGAGGACTGAAACAAGAGTTTCAAAAGACACTGCGTGTCCAATGCAGGTAGTCCTCGAGTTACGACAGTCCACTTAGCAATAGTTCAAACTTACGACATCCTCATCCCCACAAGTATTTACAACGCAGTCTCAAAGTTATGAATCTTGCAGCACCATGGCAGCCGTTCACCCTTATAACCATCAGAGACACTGTAACCTTCCCTTCTGCCTATTCCACATACCCCCCCACACACACGTGCAGGGGCTTAAGAGGCACTGGCCCTGCTATGCTAGCCCACCGGATCCTCCCCACTCCATTGCCGATCACCAACTTACCTTTCAAAGGTCTGCAGTTTCAGAACAGGCTGGTCGCGCCTTCTTTCTCCTATTCAGCCTCTCTGCTGCAGGGTTTCTGGAGCCAGTACAGTTTCTTTGCCAGTTCCAAAAGTGGACTGGTGAGAGCAGAGCCAGAGCGGGACGAGCGCAGGACACACGATCCGCTTTTGGAGCACTGGGCACTCTCAGTGAGTCTGAAGGAGGTCAAGATCGTGCCTCCTTTCGAAAGCCTCCGTCCCTTAGTAAAAGCTTTTGATAAAGAGGACAGAGGCCTGAAGGAGCGCGAGACCGAACCTTCTAAGTTTTCTGTCCTCTGTGCCAAAAGCTTATTAAAAAGGGACGGGAGGCTTCAAGGGCACGATCTCGCACTCTCCTTCAGGCCTCCATCCCTTTGTAAAAGCTTTTAGCGCAGAGAACGGGAAGCCTTTCTGGGGAGGGAGGGGCGTGATCTTGCACTCATTCTGGCCCCTGTGCTCCACGCCAAAAACTTCTGCAAAGGGACAGAGGCCTTCGGAAGCAGGATCTCATGCTCCTTCAGATTCACAGAGGCTGCCCAGTGCTCCAAAAGATCAGGTGTCCTGCACAGACAGCCCCAGTGAGTCAGAGAAGCTGAGTAGAGCACACTCGTCCTGTTCTGTCTCTGTTCTCACCGCTCTGCTTTTGAAGCACTGGGAGCAGAGCAGAGCAGAGAGGCTGGAAGGGAGACAACTCACCTGATCATCAAGATCTTCAACAGGTAAGCAAGTCTTCATAGGCCCAATGCCTGAGGAGACCTGGTGGGGCAGGTTGGGGGGGGGGAAGCATATCTCAGTGGATTGGGGGAGGCCTTGGGTGGCCAGAAGCACTAGCCCTCCTCTTCTCCCCCCTTCCCCTGGCAATGGTCTTCCTCACCAAGATACCTCATGGGCACTTAACGACCTGTGCATTCTATTAGTGAATGCATTTTGGTAAAGCAGAGAGGGAATCACATTAATTTGATGTGATCTAATTAACAAACCCATGGGTTATAATATAATTGGCAGGCTCTATTACAATCATAACTTGAGGATTACCTTATCATTAAGAAAAATGGCCGTGCTCAGCTTGGCACTGTAGTCTCCGAGGTCTTGGGCCAAAACTCTCAGAATTCTCTAGCTAGCTTAGTCTCTCTTCAAATAGTTGTTGAATAGCTTTTGACTTGGTAGATCAACATGTCTTTTGTTCCAGGTAGCTCAGTAAAAAAAATAGCCAGAGTTGCTGGGATGAGTTATATCTTGATAAGTAATGTAAATATGATTTGGTTTCTAGAAAGCTGTTAATTTGCTTTTTTTTCCCTGAATCAAGAAATTCAAGAGGGGAGTTGAAAATTTTTGGATGACAAATCCAAAGGTACAAATGGAAGTATAACTTAAATAAGCTTAATTATTTAGTTAATCCATTTAATTAGAGATAAGATAAAGATAAGCCATAGAAAGGAACCCAGTCAAAGCACTTTACAATCTTCCTTTCAGATATTACAGATTTTTACAGAGACTTTGTCTTTCATGTTCACATCTACCATTTATTTTATATATTCTGTTTTATTGGAGTTTTTAGGCTGTGAGAGTTCTTAATTTATATGCTATGATTTTTTCATAAATGCAAATTGCTAGATGTTATAGCAAATTCTTGTTTAAATCAAACAATTCTTCAAACTATGATCTACAGAAATATAACCTGAGTAGAAAAAAGCTGGCAAAATCTAGCATTCATATGTTGATATAGGGGCCGAATCCTGATCACACACACTTGAGGTAAAGTTTGCACTGTCTTGATTTACGTGTGCATGAATTAAATATTTCTAAATATGAAATACTCAACTATGGAGAATTCCCAGACAACCCCTTCTAAAGCAATCAAACAACACTATGTTGTAGTTCAGGATCTTCCACCCTAAATAACAGATTTGGGAAGAGCGCAGGGGAGAATATGAACAACAATCTAGTCAACTAAAAATGTATTCAGATTGCTTCACTGTTGTAACCAACCACAATGATATGCCAGTTCTTTTTTGGGAAAGAGTAATAGTGGATTGTATATTTTAAAGATGAAAGTCCCAAGATCAACTTCAGCTAAAAAGGATCAGATCCCCCAGTCGAGAGCTGGCAATGTTCTCTGAAGTAAAACAAGAAACATGGAGTTTGACAGCCAAGACCTGCACCTATGATTCCTTCCTTCCTTCCTATTCCCTTCTCTCCCTCCTTCTTCCCTTCCTCCCCTCCCTTGCCCTTCCTCTCTTCTTCCCTCCTTCCTTCTCCTGCTCTTCCTCTCTTCTTCCCTCGCTCTTTCCCCTCCTCTTTTCTTCCCTTCACCTCCCTTTTACCCTTCCTCTCTCTTTCCCTTCTTCCCCCTCTTTCCCTTCCACTCTTCTCCCCCTCTTCCTTTTTTTCCCTTTCTTCCACCCTGCTATTACCCTGGCATAGCGCAGGCCTACCTTGGTTAAGAGCCCGGGCAGCATGGCCATCAAAGGCATCGAGGAAGCCACTAAGTAGATAGAAGAATGATGCCAGTGAGGGGGAGGTTGGCATATAATAAAAAGCAATACAAGCGAAGATTATACGAGCATAACCTGCAAAAGGGAAGGCAAACAATGTTAAGTCACTGTTCTTCAATCCTGCACCCCACACAGAGAGCAGTCTCCAGCTCCCCAAATTTCAGCTAAATCACCCACAATCCCCTTCACCACTTTCTTGCCACAATTCTCCACATTTCTCAAATCCTTGGCTTCATCACATAGACATGGAAGATATTTTAGAGACTTTTCTGGGGCCGGGGGCCGGGGGGGGGGAGAGTACAATCTGTTCAACCATCAGATAAGCGGTTGGCCTGTTTGGTGGTGCTTTCCTCAAAGTTGTGGCTTCCCTTAGGGGACCAGGGTTATCACTGCAAGAGCAATGAAATGGAAGTGGCTTAAAGCTGTTTTTTCTCGACCTTGGGTGGCTTTAAACTGCTTGGAATTTCCGAATTCCCCATGGCTGGCTGGGGAATTCTGGGAGTGAAAGTCCAGGCGTTTTAAAGGCACCCAAGATTGAAGAAATACTCAGTTAAAATACAAGTCAAGCAAAGGGAGAAGAGATAAGAGCTAGAAGGCAAAAATATCAGCAAGTCCACCACGCCCAGCATTTTGGGACCGACTGCCGGCCCGCATCCCATCACTTACCAATGAGGTTGGGAACGAAGAGGAAAATATTCTCTTGCTTCATCTCGCTGCCGGCGGGGGCTCTGCGCAGATTGGAAATGCCCTGCAAAACCAGCCTAGACCCAAGTCCAAGGCGAGGATGAGCTCAGGCGACACCCATTGCGGCCTTTCCTGCCGCCACAAGCGCACCTGCCCACCCTTTGCCCCTCCTTTCCCGCAGTAGGAGAGCGAAAAAGCCCCCCTCCTTTACAGATGTTCAGGCGATTCACCACCACTTCCGGATCTGGACAGTTTCTGAAGCAAGAAACGCCATTTGTAAATCGGGAGAGCGGAGCCGTTTCATTATAATGAATCATTGCGCGCGTGGGGGGGGGAATTAAACCCGGGGGGTTTAATTATTAAATTTGTTCAATAAGGCGCCTGTCTCATTCTTCAGTTCCAGGATTACTACTTTGGGCTTCCTTTGTTTCCTTTCGGTCCCTCACTTAGAGAATTTCCTGCAGTAAATGTACTTGAGATTCCCCCAGCATTTCGGATTGGTTTAGTCCGACTTTCGAAAAGGCTAAGAGGTGAGGGAATCTTCCTTTTTTTTTTTTTTTTAGCTTCGTTGGCCTGCAAGACGGCTGGGGGGCTTGAAAACCCGGATTTTTTTTTGTAAATTGGAAGAAATTGAAAGATGCTTTTAAAAGAAGAATGACACTTTTCATAAGTTACTCTAGATTTTTAATGCTTCCCTTAGTGCAGTGTTTCCCAATCTTAGCCATTTGGAAGATGCGTGTACTTCAACTCCCAGAATGCCCCATTGCTGGCTGGAGTGTTCTGGGCATTGAAGTTTCAAATGGTTAAAGGCTTAGTAGATCCTGTTTGCCAGATCAACTGAATCCATAAAAGCAAAATGAAGAGCATCAAATGCAGGGTCTATGAACGTTCCTGTAATGTCTGAGGAACATTCAGGGCATCAACCCACTTCATATTCTCATAAATTTTTCAGATTATTTTTGAGGGTAGAAGAACAGGACAACAGAGAATGAGGTAGCTGGATGGAGTCACTGAAGCAGTAGCCCTGAGCTTAAATTGACTTCAGAAGATGGTAGAGGACAGGAAGGCCTGGAGGAACATTGTCCATGGGGTCGCGATGGGTCGGACACAATTTTGCAAATAATAACAAAAAATTAAAAGCAATGCTACTGCTTTGTTAAAATAAAATAAAAAATTATACATGTAACATCAGATTTGAAAATTTAACTATCTGAATACTTTTTTTAAAAAAAATCTGAATTGCTGACTTACAAAATGGACATGTAACTTGAAAAAATGCTGAAAATGGACAAAACAGTTGTAAAAAATTTTCAAGAGACTGATAAGGGAAATTTCTTTGCTGTAGTTTCAGGCCTCTGTTACAATTACCTACTGAACAGTTGACATTGTAGAAGAAGAACTGAATTAGTCTATGCTATCCAAAATCCACATAGAGTTTGAGAGCACTTTTCAAATTAACAAATATTATTAAATATATATGCCTTCATGCTCCCAGACTTATTTTTTATTAAAGTTTATTAGAGTATAAAATACAATGGAAATAAAGATTAATCACTTCCAAATGTTATACTTCAAATAGAAGGAAAAAATGAAACATAGACCTTAGTGTGAACATTGAATAATTGTGTAGTTATAGAAATGGCTGATTGTGATGACATATAATGCAAAAAGTTGAGGCTGTAATTGTAGTTAATATTTTATTTCATCTTCAACTTACAACAGTTTGCTTACTGCTTAAAATTACAACAGAATTTTAAAAAGTGACTTGACTGTTTTTCATAAGTATGATCTTTGGCAACTGATTCATATATATGACGGTTGCCATATCCTAAGCTTAGGGTCACATGATCACCTTTTGTAACCTTCTGACAAGCTAAGTCAATGGGGAAGTCAGATTCACTTAACTGTATTACTACTGCAGTGATTCACTTAACAACAGTGGTAAAGGTCATAAAATGAGGAAAAACTCACAACTAATCTCTCACTTAGCAACATAAATGTTGCGCTCAACTGTGGTTGTAAGTTGAGTATTACCTGTACTGGAAAGAGTCAAAAGTCAATGCTTTTTTTTTTGTTTTCTTCCTTTTATCCTGCACCTCATTTTTACTCTTTCCTAATCTTTATTTTCTTGTTTTTCATACTAAAATAAGCTCCCAGATGATCACCAAAATAGTTGCAAATAAATATTTTGGCTATATATAAAACAGCAATGGCTAGAATTTGTCTCATTCATGTTTTATTTAAATTTATTTGGTGGGGGAAGAGGTGACAACGTTAGATATTCTTCATATCTTCATATGTTAGATTGGGCCAACATTGACCTGGCTCTTGGGTAGAACATGCAAATAATTTATAGCAATTATGTCCAACTCAACCTTTGTTGCAATAATGCTGGACCACTAATAATCAAAAATGGCATCCCTTGGTTTGCTTTCAGGTCTTGTAGGGAGGAAGGAAGTGGACTTTTTGGATTGTACCTAGAACATTCAACTGGGCACAGTCAGCTTATCCAGTATCCTTAGCTGTGGTGTCTGGCTGGTTGTTGGTGATGTCACTGTCCAAATTCTCCTACTGGAGGGCAGCATTGCAAAGAATCCCTTTGCTCAGAAACTTGGTGCACTCAACCTGGTGGGAGACAACAGACTGGGAGCTGCAGTGTAGGAAGTGTAGGAAGTGAAAAGCAATATAGAATCTTAAGTGTCATCTCCCCCCTGGTTTTATTTCCTCCTTGGCAAACAGTTTCACTACCCTGATTATAAGCAGCGGGGAAACCAGAGATCTAGTGTGGATCAGATTGAGTAGAAATATAGTTTCCACCTCTCCAAAGGGCCCTGGGACTTGGTGAAGGAAACATCCCCTACTTTTTGACGTAGCAACATAGAAAACTGGTAGTAGAAAATGACCCAGTGATCCACTAGGTTAGAATTTTTTATTTGTTTTGTTTTGTTTTTCTTTTTTAATTAATTCATTTATACAAAAAATAATTATGAAGGAAATTGTAAGATATACTCAGGTTATATAGAGAAATGGTTAGAGACTCCTCTAAATAACAGGATAAAAATGGATGAAATACAAGAAGTATGATCCTGCTACTAGAGATACATTTAATATATTTGGGAAAGAACATTCTAGTTTTCGCAAGTTTGCATTATAAGAAATCTTTAGGCTTTAGCATGCTGTTCTTATTCCACAGGCAGCCTCCAAAATGCCATTTAGACAAAAGTTAAGAAAAGAAACTTTCAGGCTAGTGTTTTTGCATTTTGTAATTTAGGAAACTAAATGAAAATGGAGTCCTACTTTTTTATGGTGTGAGGGATATCCATCTCGAATCTCCTCTGGTTGATTCTCCTCTTCATTTGTCCCATTGTCATTCTGAGAAAAAAGGAAATGTTGGGATGAGGATCACCTACAGAATATGATCTCTCTTGACTTCCAATTTGAACTTCTTCGGCGATGGACTGAAATCCGTGATCGTGCATTGTTTCGATCTGTGCTCACCAGAGTGCCCCGAGCCGACTGGATTCAGGGTTAAGCCATCCCATAGAGGTGGTGAAGAGTGGGGAGACCGCCAGCAGAGTTGAGGAGAGCTGCATCTCTCCTCAGCTGGCCATTACTTCCTTTCCTGAAGGTTGCAGCGGTGGTCAGAAATGGCCACCTCAAAGGAGAACTCAACCAGAATAGAATGCAGGAGGAAGATAAGAAGAGAAAGTTTTGGTTGGCTGAGTTAAACTGAAAAAACAACAAAGTAAGGTACCCTGGAATTTGAACTATAAAAAATAACATTGTTCCCAAAGAAGACTTTGAAGCAGGGAAGGAGAGAGGGAAGGGAAAGAATTTGGCTTTTTTTTTTCTTCCCTTCCTTATACTAACAGCTAAGAGATTTAAGTAAGAAATTGATAAAAATCGACTTTGACATCAATAGGCATATAAGCTGAAAATAAAATGTCAAAGGGATAATAAAGACTTTTGGATATTCAAAAACTTTTAAAAGCAGAAAAGGAGAGAAAAGGAAAGAATAAAAGGGCGGGATCTGGAAAAATGGAGGAGACTGCCTGGAACTAAAAGGAACTTACAGTGAAATCTTAACAAGATTCCTAAAAGATACATTCTAACTAAAACTTTGTAACAAAATAATAGTACCCCAGGAAGAGAAAGTGGAAAAAAAGAAGCAAGCAGCAGCAGCTTTGGATTATTTGGTGATTTTTGGCTATTGGATTTAAATGACTAAAATAAATCGGGTGGTTGTTTAAAAGTGTTTAAAATGACATCACTTTCAGAAGAACTGAAAATGGAACTTAAAAAATAGAAAGAAGATGCATAGGAAGGAAGGGGTTCTTTTGGCTTCGTATTTCAATTTTTAGAAATGGAGATCTGGAACTATGAGAAACAATAAAAAACACTTGTAGAACAAGAAGGCCAGGACAAGAAGCCATCTTTAATGATCAAGTAATTTTATGTGGGGGGAAAAAGGAAAGCGGGGAAAGAGAGTGAAAAGTTTAAGATTTGAAAAAACAACAACAAAAAAAAGAATAGTTTGAAAAATAATTACAATATTAGAAACAACAGAAGAGAGGATCACAGAAGAGAGAATTAGAAGTAGAGAGACAAGGGGGCAAAATGGGGAGGGAGAAGAGGGGGAAGAAGGAAAGGAAAAGAAGTTATAAAAGACAGAAACAAGATATAGAGAAACAGGGAAAATGTACAGTTTAAGGATTGAAAATATAAGTCTATTTAGAGATAAAGGGTGAAAATTTAATTGAAAAAGGGATTCTGCAAAGGTACATAATATTGTTATATTAGAAATAGAAATAATTTTAGAAAATATGAAACAATGTATGATTAAAATGATGGATAAAATACTTATTGTAATGCAGTGGAATGTTTGTTAATAAATAAATGAAATAAAGTGAATGAGAGGATGAAATTAGGAAAAGATGGGAACATTTTAATCATTATTAATGATTTATAAAAATATAGGTGAAGAGAAATATGGGGGGGGGAAGAATTAATTATGAAAAATTTATAAGTGTTCACAAGGAAGTATGATATTCAATTGAAAACAAATGTTAAAGATTTTAAGATTCTAACTAAAATTAATGATAAAATTGAATTGGAATGGAATGAGTGTTTTATTTACTATTGTGTTTTTTATATATATATATGTGTGTGTGTGTGTGTGTGTGTGTGTGTGTATGTATGGCATTCAGCTTTGTTTGGGTAATAATAATAATAATAATAATAAAAAACTAATATATATATTTTTTCTTAAGTTTTCGTGGGTACTTACATGTATGGTATTCAGCTTTGTTCGGGTATTTTCCCATGTCATTGTAGTTGTGCTTTTAAAGTTGTAGCAACGTTTCGGCAGAATCTCATCTGTCATCATCAGGCTTCTGTATTGTGTTCGTCTGTGAGTCAGATTTTCACAGCTGTTTCAGTTTTTGAAACAACTGAAATGGTCAATTATTTGGAAGCCTGCACTCACAAACAAAAAAATCTCCACACCACTAGCCAGGCAAATTGACTGGTGTTTCTAATATCTTCTGTCTGTTTTGTGGCTTTTTTTAAAAAAAAAGAATTTTATTGATTTTCTACAGACAAACAAGACAAACAAAACATTAACACATCAACTCTCATATGTACATCCAGCGTGTCGGTTGGTTCATCAGTTTTGTGCATTCATTTTGTAGTCTCAATTACAATTATGTTACATAACAACTCATATTGTCAATCCAAACTTATATATCCTAATATCGCTATTAAAAAAAAAAACTTTTGACTATACTTTTAATCATTCATGCTTTATGAGATAACAATACTTTAAATAATTTATTCTGTAACAAATCATATAATCATACCAAATCAATCCTAAAAACACTTTATAAATATAGTATACTGTCTAACATTCTAAATATTCTATTATCGTATTTTATCATCTAGCCATTGATAAAAAAGATCCCAAATTTCATAAAATTGTTTATCCTCTTGCTCTCTAATTTCAAATGTCAATCTACTCATCTCAGCACATTCCAATATTTTCTTAATAATTTCTTCCTGTAATGGTATTTTCTCATTCTTCCAGTTTTTAGTAAATACAATCCTAGCCACTGTTAATACATTTACAATCAGGTATTTCAAATCTTTACTATATGTGTCAGGTAAGATTCCCAATAAAAAGATCTCTGGTTTCAAGTCTATGTGTTTCTTTGTCATTTTTTCCAACCACATGCGAATTTTAGTCCAATATTTTCTAGCATCTTCACAAGTCCACCACATATGGTAATATGAGCCAGGTATCTGATGACATTTCCAGCATTTTTCAGATTTGTTCTTAAACATTCTTGCTATTCTTTTCGGGGGAAAGTGCCACCTGTAAAACATCTTATACAAGTTTTCTTTATATGCTGTTGACATTGCCATTTTATAATTTTGAGACCACAAGAAATTTTGTAACACTGCCAACTAGAGGCTTGAAAATATTCTATTTGAATTGGAGAGAACTGTAAGAAGACTCCTTCTCAAGGACATTTTAATGTGATAAGATAGAGGGAGAGCATAGCAAAATATTATTACAGGTGTTCTCCTGGACTCTTATCAATATTTCAACACTTGAGGCTTGGCTTTGAAGCTGGTGGATATATATATATAAGTAATATATATATATTACTTGTGATACCCCTACTCACCAGCCGCTTTGTAAATTCCAATTCTAGTAATATTCTTATTTTTGCTTTTTATTTCAAAGGGAAAGCCTCAGAGCTTGTTCTTTATTTTTCTTTTTTTTCTCCTTATTTTTACTGGGATCCTTTTGCTTTTTCTATTCATGTTTTTGGACCACTCTGTTTTTTCTTTTTGATTATTGACACTTCTCAATATTTTTGTTCTTTTTTTTCTTAATCAATATTATTATTTTTGGGGTTTTTTTTCTTTCTATTTTTCATTTTTTATGGTGGACTACTTTGTAATTGGATTAGGGTCTAGAAGAACCTGAAGATTTTCCTCTTCTTTTTCTCTTTTTTCTTCTTTGGTTTTGGGCCTTTTACTATTGGATTTTTCCATCTTGGATTATAATTGGCTACTCTATCAGTTGGATTAAAAGTCAAAAAGAATTTGAAGCTTTGGAAGCATTAAAATGAGCAGGAAACCAATATCAGTTGGCGTTTCTACCTCTACCTCTGCCTCCCCACCAGTTGGAGGACAACGTTTAATTCAGACAATGTTGAAGCAAGATAAAGAACAAGAAAAAGTAACTTTACAGATGATTATGCAAGGAATCCAAGATCTCAAGACAAAATCAGACACCATTGAACAAAGAATAGAAAACATTGAACAAAGAACAGAGAAGACTGATGAAAAAGTGGAAAATATTAAACAAATGATGGTGAAGTATGAGGAGAGTGGGATGTTGAGGTGGGAGTTGGAAAGGTCAGAATTTTATCTCAGATTTCAAAATATAGAAGAAGAAAAAGGACAAAACTTGGCTGCGATAATGATAGAAATTTTGGCGGATGCTTTGGAAATTACAGAGGAAAAGATGATGGATGGAGTAGATGAGGTATATCGAGTTTATACAAGATATGCGATGAGAAATAAATTACCAAAGGAAGTCCATATTAGATTTACTAAAAAATTCATTAAAACACAAATACTACAAGTGGTAAGAGAGAAGACATTGAAATACAAAGGCAAAGAGATTGTGGTTTTAAAACAAATACCCAGAAGAGTGAGAGAGATGAGAAGAGAATATCGATTTCTGACCAAAATGCTACTGGAATTATAGATGGCTGATTCCAGAAGGATTAATGTTTACATGGCAAGAGCAGAGACATAGAATTGACTCAATTGAGAAAGCAGAACTTTTCCACGCAGAATTTTTTGGAAGGAGAGAAGAGGAGGCAGAGAAAGAGGTCCCATTAATTGAGTTTCAAGAGGAACAATTGGAGACAGAAAAAGAGAAAGGTGCAGTAGGTGGACAGGTGGATAGTAAAGAACAGCGTGAAGTGAGATCCACGAGAGCTGTTAGACCTAAATATAAAGCAAAATCATGGAAGAAAAAAAACTGATTACAATGAATATAAATGGACTCAATTCAGCTGTTAAAAGAAGGAAAACCTTTCATAAATTAGAGAAATTAAAATTTGATATAATTTGTCTACAAGAAGTTCATATTAAAAAACAACATGAACAATTGTTAGTACAGCCAAAACTAGGCAAAATATTTACTTCTTTGACTCAATGTAAGAAAAGAGGAGTGGTTCTGTACATTAAAGAGGCTATCCCAGCAAAACTGATCGACACGGATGAAGACGGAAAAGTACTAATAGTGGAAATAATGGAAAATAATATAAAAATACTCTTGATTGCAATTTATGCTCTGAATGATAAACAAGAAGAGTTCTATAAAAAACTACACATGAAAATAATTGGACTGGACTATGTTAATATAATTATGATGGGAGACTTTAATGGAATTGGGGACAATAAACTGGACTATATAGCAACAACAAAAAAGCAAAATAGAAGGACTCTCCCTCAATCCTTTTTTAAAATGACAGACGAATTAATTTTAAAAGATATTTGGAGAGA
This sequence comes from Hydrophis major, assembly GCA_033807585.1. Taxonomy (NCBI): domain Eukaryota; kingdom Metazoa; phylum Chordata; class Lepidosauria; order Squamata; family Elapidae; genus Hydrophis; species Hydrophis major. Next base: position 23,394,498 of record CM066343.1, on the reverse strand, counting down.
AAGAAATGTTAAAGCTAAACAATATACTTTTTATTCAAATAGACATTTATCATGGTCCAGATTAGATATGATCTGGATCTCAACAGAATTAATATCTAATATTCAAGAAACAAATATCGTAACAAGTACTTGGGCAGATCATGGCCCAATGACAATTAAATGGAAGGGACAAAAAAAAAGATCGAGATGGACATTAAATAATACTATCTTAAAGGAAAAAGATTTTATACAATGGATGGAGAAGGAACTGGCTTTTTTCTTCAGAGAAAATAAAAAAGAAGATACTTCAATGCAGAATGTTTGGGATACAATGAAGGCATATGCTAGAGGTTTGATAATAGATTATGTCGTGTCCGTCATGGCAAGGAGACCCGGAGTCAGTGACTTAGTTCAGCTCTTTTATTGGTCCCCGGAACCAGTCTGGCTCCGAGGGAACAACAGCGGCTTTTTATTCTCGAGCCGCGGTGGCTGCAGCCAATGGCATCACTTTGAATCTCCCGCAATTTGTTTCCACCAATCACGGGAGATTCTCAGTGGGCCAATCAGCGCGGTTCGCTAGACCAATCGGATTACCCCGCGCTTTGGCCAATCAAAACGCGGGGTTTCAAGAATGTAAATGAATGTACAGAACACCCCTCCCCTCTTGGTTTGGTCCTATGTGACGTAGTCCCATAAGTAGGTGGGGCTCTGTACTTGCCTACTGGACCTGCGCAGGTCAGTTGTTGGTTGGCTCCCGGCCGGTTCGGTCGGGTTCTCTGTTTCTCTTGATCTCATCATTGGAACCGTCTGGAAGGCCCTGCCGGGCCGCTTGTCACAGCTCCCTCCCGGTCTACCTGGGCTGGTTGAGCTGCGGTTTTTGCCGCTCCCGCCTGGTCTTTCCGGGCTGGTCGAGCTCGCCTGGCTGCTTCTCCCTGGTGAAGTTTCGGGCTGGCTGCTTGCTGGTGAGTATGGCTGGTTTCTTTCTCTTGAGTTTTGGTTCTCGGGGTATTCCCTCCCCTCTTGGCTTGTGTTAAGGGGTTCGTCTGTGTCTGGTTGCATGTCGGTTGTGTTTCTTATGGCCTTCTCGATCTTATTTGGTCGATGTGGCGTTTCCATGCTCGTCCATCGGTTGTTTGCAGCCGGTACGAGCGGGGACCTGTCAGTTGGGTCATGGTTGCTGGTACCCACAGTGGGTTTCCGGTTCGGTTCTTTGCATGGACGGCGTCGCCTGGCGCAAAGGACCGGTGCTTGCTGGAGGAGTTTGGGGGGTTTTCCAGGTTGTATGTGGGGTGCAGTCTGTCGAGTGGGGACCTTAATTTTCTCCCCATTAGTAGCTCTGCCAGGCTTTTGTTTGTTGTCGTGTTTGGGGTTATATGTTGTATAAAAACCATTTTATTTATTTTTTCTTGGATTTCCCCATGTTCGATTTTCTGGATGGTTTTTTTCGTGAATTGAACCATCCGTTCCGCCCTTCCGTTCGCCGCTGGATGTGCCGGAGCTGTCAGTGTGTGTCGTATGCCCCGTTCCACTAGGAATTTTTCAAATTCTAGCGAGGTGAATTGGGGCCCGTTGTCCGACACGATGACATCCAGGAGGCCACGGGTTGTGAATAGTTTACTAAGTTCCTTGGTCACGGCTTCTGTGGTGGTGGTTTTCATGTTGCTTACCTCCAACTAGTTGGAGTAAGCATCTACGGTTATTAGGAATGTGTGTCCCTTGGTGGGCCCGTAAGCATCTACGGTTATTAGGAATGTGTGTCCCTTGGTGGGCCCGGCAAAATCTATGTGGATCCTAGACCAAGGTCCCCTGGGGGTTTCCATTCCAGGATCGGTGCCGCAGGAGGGCTCGGTCTGGTTTCTTGGCAGCGTTGACACCTTGCCACCCAGGCCTCGATTTGCTTGTCCATCCCTGGCCACCAAGCGTAACTTCTGGCCAGGGCTTTCGTTCTAACTATGCCCGGGTGCCCCTCGTGTAACAAACCCAATACCTTCCCTTGTAGTTTTTCTGGAATAACAACCCTATCCCCCCACAGTACACACCCTTTTTGTAGCGAGAGTTCTGTTTGCCGGTTCCGGAATGTTTTGAATGCTTCGTCGTTGTCCTTTTCCGGCCACCCTTTTTCTACCCAATGTAACACCCACGCCAGACGTTTGTCTTTATTAATTTCTCGGGCAATGTCTGACACGGTTATGGGTAGATCGGGCAGAGTCTCTATGCTGAGGGTGCTCGTCGTGGGTGCTGGGTCAGTGTCTAGGTTGGGTAATGGCGAGTGGCTCAAAGCGTCTGCGTGGGTGATAGTCTTACCGGGTCGGTGTGTGAGCCGGTAACTGTAGGCGGCAAGGAATTCGGACCACCTAGTCATTCTTGGAGATAAGATGTTCGGGATGGCCCGGTTCCCTGCCAGGATGCCCAGCAACGGCTTGTGGTCTGTGATGATGGTGAACGTGCAGCCGTAGAGGTACTCGTGGAACCTCTTCACTGCTGCGATGATGGCTAGGGCCTCCTTGTCCAGCTGGCTATAGTTCCTCTCTGGTTTGGTGAGTGTCCTCGAGAAGAAAGCGATGGGTGCTTCTCTTCCATCCAGGAGTGTGTGGCTGAGGACGGCGCTGATGCCGAAGGATGAGGCGTCGCATGTGACGGCGAGTGGTAGGGTCTCATTGTATTGGATGAGGACGGCATCTGAGGTGAGCAGGTCCTTGGTTTTCCTGAAGGCGGCTTCCTCACGTTTCTCCCAAGTCCAGGTGGCCTCCTTGTCCAAGAGCCTATGCAAAGGCTCTGCCGCGGTCGCCTTTTGGGGCAGGAAAACATTGTAAAAATTAAGCAGTCCCAGAAATGCCTGCAGTTCCATTTTATTCCTGGGTGTGGGGGCCTCCTTAATGGCTCTGATTTTGTTTGCGGTTGGGTGGATGCTGTGCCGTGGATGCCATGCTGGAGGTACTCCAGGAACTCGACCCGCTCTATGTAAAGCTGGCATTTTTCTCTCTTCACTTTTAGCCCAGTTTCCTTGAATTTCGTTAGTATCTCCCTTAGCCGACCCTCTAGTTCTAGCTGGTTGGTTGCCGACACCAGCACGTCGTCGAAGTAGGGCACCACCCCCTTAATTCCTTGCAAAAACCTCTCCATGAGGCTCTGGAAAATTCCAGGCACCACGCTGACTCCAAACTGGAGTCGGTTACATCGGAACACTCCCCAGTGGGTGACTATGGTTTGCGCCTCCACGATTTCTGCGTCGACTGGCAGCTGTTGGTATGCTTGGGCCAGGTCGAGTTTCGCAAAAACCTTGCCTCCCCCCAGTGAGTGTAGAAGGTGCTGCACTACTGGGACGGGGTAGGCACTTTGTTCTAAGGCACAATTTAGGGTGGCCTTATAGTCCCCGCAGATTCTTACCGACCCATCGGGCTTAACTGGGGTGATCATTGGGGTCTCCCACCGGGCGTGATCAATTGTTTGTAGGACCCCTTGCTTGACGAGCTTGTCAATTTGCTTGTCTATTTTTGACCTGAGTGCAAAGGGTACCCAACTTGGTTTTAGGCGTCTTGGGGGAATGTTGGGGTCTAGGCTGAAGGAGATGGGGAGCCCTCGGTACTTGCCAAGGGTGCTGTCGAACACTTCCTGAAAGTCCCGTGCCAGTTGCTGTTCCCAATCGGTCTCGGCGATGTGGTTAATGCCCGTGACTTTGATGCTGAGTGGTGTGAACCATTGCAGCCCCAAGAGGCTGGGTCGGTCTAGGTCCACAATCGTCAGGGGAAGCTTTGCAGTGCGGCCCTTGAATGTCACTTTGAATTATCCGGTTCTGACTACCGGGATGCGGTTTCCCTGGTAGTCTTTGATGATTAGTCTCTGGTTCTCCAGTCCCTTCTTGTGGATGGTAGGCACCAAGCGTTTGATCTCTTGCCAGGCGACCATGGAGAGATAGGACCCGGAGTCCACCTCCATTTTGCATGGCTCGCCTTCGATGCCTACCTCCACGTAGACTTTTCAGGCATCGGTGGTTGATGCGTGGCTGATGATGACCGTCTAGTGGGTTTCCTCCTTCCGCCGGGTTTCGCCACCTCGTCGGTTCCACCTGCTCCGGTCCCATCGGCTGTCGGCTTGGCGATCTCTGGCTCTGGGGGGTGTGCTGTCCCGTCTCCGCTTGCTGTGGTCCCTCTGTCTGGGGCTGTAAGCCTTCCTCAATCGGCAGACTCGGGCGATATGACCCTTTTTGTCGCAGTGCCGGCAGACTGCATCGAAGAAACGGCACTCGGCTCGAGGGTGGTCACCTCCGCATCCGGCATATGCGGTCCCCGACTTACGACCCCGTCGATTTCACTGGTCACGTCCCGTCTGGAGCCGGTGGATCTTCTCCTCCTCGTCCGTCGTGTTGGAGGCGGAGTGGAATTCGCCATGGTGGGTGGTGGTCTCGCTGTGACTTGCTTCCGGTTGGGCCTCGGTCACCTGTCCTGGGTCGGCAGTCACGGTGCGGTCTCCGGCGTCCGGTCTCCACATGTGGTTCGCCAATTTCCGGGTTGCCTCAGCTGCGGTGGCTTCAGCGATGGTGTTGGCAAGGGCGATGTTGCCTTTGGCCATCAGCCGACTCTGTAGTACTAGGTCCCTAAGTCCGAGCATGACGCAGTCCCATAGGGCCTCGTCCATGTCGGAGAACCCGCACATGCCCCCTAGGTTCCGCAGCTCCGCCACAAAATTGCTGATGCTTTCGCCCGGTCTCTGGTCCCTCCGGTAGAAATCGTGCCGCCTGATGAGGGTGGGCACGGCGGGGGCATAGTGGTTGCGGAGCAATGGTTTGAGGTCAGCTCAGTCCATCTCCTTGACATCAGCAGGTTTCGCTAGGGCTTTTGCCATCTTGAACACTAAGGGCCCGCAGTGTGTCAGGAAGACGGCTCGTTTCTTTGGCCCAGTGGCGTCCTTTATGTTGCTGCATTCGAGGAACATGAGGAATCTGTCCGTGTATGATTCCCAGTCCTAGCTAGCGGGATTAAAGGGCGCGGGCGGAGCGATGCTGGCCATCTCGTCGGTCTTGCTTCCTTCGGACACGTGCTCGATGGGGTTAGCTTCGGTATCCCACCTTCGTCGCCAGTGTCGTGTCCATCGCAGCAAGAAGACCCGGAGTCAGTGACTTAGTTCAGCTCTTTTATTGGTCCCCGGAACCGGTCTGGCTCCGAGGGAACAACAGCGGCTTTTTATTCTCGAGCCGTGGCGGCCGCAGCCAATGGCACCACTTTGAATCTCCCGCAATTCGTTTCCACCAATCACGGGAGATTCTCAGCGGGCCAATCAGCGCGGCTCGCTAGACCAATCAGATTACCCCGTGCTTTGGCCAATCAAAAGGCGGGGTTTCAAGAATGTAAATGAACGTACAGAACAGATTATACAAGAAAAGAGAATATTAGGAAAAGGCAAGCTTCTAAGGCCTTGGAAGATGAGTATAAAAGACTTGAAAAAGAATTAGAAAAAATGCCACAGAAAAAAGATATTAAATTGAAGCTGGATGTAATTAAACATAAAATGGAATTAATAGAGAAAGAAGAACTGGCACAGAAAATTATAAATTCTAAACAGAATTACTTTGAAGATGCGAATAAACCAGGTAGATGGCTAGCATATAAATTGAGAAAGGAGAAGGAATCAAGAAAAATATTGACGCTAATAGATGATCAAGGCCAAGTTTGTTATGGTAATAAGGAGAAAAAGGAAATTATTCGAGATTTTTATGGGCAACTATATAAACAAGAGAATATAGATGAGGAAAAAGTCAAACAGTACCTATAGAATGCTAACTTACCGAAGATACCTAATGAGACTGAAGAAATGCTAGAAAGCAATATAACAACGATGGAATTAAATGAAGCACTTAAGAAACAAAATAATGGGAAAGCACCAGGTCCAGATGGGCTTCCGGCAGAATTTTATAAAACATTTCAAGAATTATTGAGCATCCCATTGTTAGAAGTTATGAATGAAGTTATGTCAAAGAAGATGATACCCAAAACATGGTCAGAGGCTTATATCACACTTATTCCAAAAGAAGAGGCTGACCCATTGCAAATTAAGAACTATAGACTTATTTCATTATTGAATGCAGACTATAAAATTTTTGCTTCAATTTTAGCAGAAAGACTTTAAAAAATATTTAAATAATTTTATCCATCCAGATCAAAATGGATTTCTGCCAAAGAGACAAATAAGGGACAATATGAGAGTAATTTTGGATACTTTGGAATACAATGAGGCTCATCCTCAAAAGCAAATGGCTTTGATATTCCTAGATGCTCAAAAAGCATTTGACAACGTGAACTGGAGATTTATGTTATTATTATTGGAGCAGATGGGTTTCGCTAAAAAATTTATTCAAGCAATAGAAGCTATATATAATAAACAGACAGCAAGGGTAATGATGGAGGGGGAACTTACAGATTTTATTAATATAAGGAAAGGCACAAGACAAGGATGCCCCCTATCTCCTTTGCTATTTGTGTTGACCTTGGAAGTGTTGAATAGAAATATTAGGGATGATAAAAGCATAAAAGGAATGAAAATTAAGAAGGAAGAATTTAAGCTACAAGCTTTTGCTGATGACTTAGCTTTTATTTTGGAAGATCCGCTAGAAACAGCTCCAAAGTTACTGGAAAGGATAGAGGCATATGGAGAGGTGGCTGGTTTGAAAATAAATAAAGACAAAACAAAGATTTTGACAAAGAATATGCTATTGAGACAGAGAGAAGAATTGGCAGATCTTTTGAAAATTCAAGTTACAAATAAGGTTAAGTATCTGGGGACATATTTGACAACAAGATGTAGCACATTAAAGGAGAATAATTATATTAAACTTAAACAACAGATAACTACAGATTTGAAGAAGTGGGAAAACTTGCAATTGTCATTAATAGGGAGAATTTCAACAATTAAGATGAATATCTTACCTAGAATTTTATTTTTGTTTCAAACAATACTGATTAGGCTTGGAAAAGACTATTTTGAAGATTTAAATAAAATTATGTTGAAGTTTATATGGCAAGGTAAAAAAGCGAGAATAAAGCTAAAGCTTTTGCAAGATGCTAGAATTAGAGGAGGTTTTGGTCTGCCTAATTGGGAATTGTATTATCAAGCTGCAAGTTTGATGTGGGTCAAAGAATGGATAACATTAAGGAAACATAGGTTGTTGACATTAGAAGGGCATGACTTGCTGTTGGGTTGGCATGCTTTTTTATGGTATAAGGGAACTAAAACACAGGGTTATTTTAGAAGACATTATGTACGGGAGTCTTTGTGGTTAAATTGGGAGAAGATAAAAAGACAATGTTATTTGAAAATTCCAGTTTGGTTATCGACCATTGAAGCATTTTCCTATCCTATAATCTACAAGAAGGAACAAACAGTTAGATATGGGGAACTTTTGGATGAAAAGGGTGAACTTAAATCGATCCAAAACTTAGAGGAACAAGGTATAAGGATGAATTGGTTCTCATATGCACAAATACACTCAAGGTATGATGAAGATTCTAAAACGGAGGGATTTTATGATAAACAGACTGATTTAGATAAGATCTTGATGGGTACTGATGAGAAGGTGATTAAAAAACTATATGGTTATTTACTGGGAATGAAATTAGAGGAAGAACAAGTCAAAGAAACTATGATTGTTTGGGGGAAGAATTTTGGATATGGGATTGATTTAGAGAAATGGCAGAAATTGTGGTCTCAAAATTATAAAATGACAATGTCAACAGCATATAAAGAAAACTTGTATAAGATGTTTTACAGGTGGCACTTTCCTCCGACAAGAATAGCAAGAATGTTTAAGAACAAATCTGGAAAATGCTGGAAATGTCATCAGATACCCGGTTCGTATTACCATATGTGGTGGACTTGTGAGGATGCTAGAAAATATTGGACTATAATTCGTATGTGGTTGGAAAAAATGACAAAGAAATATATAGATTTGAAACCAGAGATCTTCTTATTGGGAATTTTACCTGATATATATAGTAAAGATTTGAAATACCTGATTGTAAATGTATTAACGGCGGCCAGGATTGTATTTGCTAAAAATTGGAAGAATGAGAAAATACCATTACAGGAAGAAATTATTAAGAAAATATTGGAATGTGCTGAGATGAGCAGATTGACATTTGAAATTAGAGAGCAAGAGGATAAACAATTTTACGAAATTTGGGATCTTTTTTATAAATGGCTAGATGATAAAATACGATAATAGAATATTTAGAATGCTAGATAGTAAGGAATATTTTTATTTTGCTATTATTTTGTTATTTGATATTATATTTATAAAGGATTTTTTAGGATTGATTTGATATGACCAGATGATTTGTTATAGAGTAAACTGGTTTAAAGTATTGTTAGCTCATTAAGCATGAATGATTAAAAATATAGTCAAAAACTTCTTTTTTTAGTGATATTAGGACATATAAGTTTGGATTGACAATATGAGTTGTTATGTAACATAATTGTAATTGAGACTACAGAATGAATGCACAAAAATGATGAACCAACTGACACACTGGATGTATATATAAGAGTTGATGTTTTTATGTTTTGTTTGTCTTGTTTGTTTGTAGAAAATTAATAAAAACTTTTTCAAAAAAAAAAAAGCAAATGGCTTTGATATTCCTAGATGCTGAAAAGGCATTTGATAACGTGAACTGGAGATTTATGTCATTACTATTGGAACAGATGGGTTTTGCCAGAAAATTTATTCAAGCAATAGAAGCCATGTACAATAAACAGACAGCAAAAGCAATGATGGAGGGAGAACTCACAGTCTTTATTAATATGAGAAAAGGCACAAGACAAGGATGTCCCCTATCTCTTTTGCTATTTGTGTTGACTTTGGAAATGTTGAATAGAAATATTAGGGATGATAAAAGCATAAAAGGAATGAAAATTAAAAAGGAAGAATTCAAACTACAAGATTTAGCATTTATTTTGGAAGATCCGCTAGAAACAGCTCCAAAGTTATTGGAAAAGATAGAGACATATGGTGAGATGGCTGGTTTGTAACTAAATAAAGATAAAACAAAGATTTTGACAAAGAACATGTTACTGAGACAAAGAGAAGAACTGGCAGACCTCTTGAAAATCCAAGTTACGAATAAGGTTAAGTATCTGGGGATATTTTTGACAGCAAGATGTAGCACATTAAAAGAGAATAATTATATTAAACTTAAACAACAGATAGCTACAGACTTGAAGAAATGGGAAAACTTGCAATTGTCATTAATAGGGAGAATTTCAACAATTAAGATGAATATTTTACCCAGAATTCTATTTCTGTTTCAGACAATACCAATTAGGCTTGGAAAAGACTATTTTGAAGATTTAAATAAAATCATGTTGAAGTTTATATGGCAAGGTAAAAAAGCGAGAATAAAGCTAAAGGTTTTGCAAGACGCTAGAATTAGAGGAGGTTTTGGCCTGCCTAATTGGGAATTGTATTATCAAGCTGCAAGTTTGATGTGGGTCAAAGAATGGATAACATTAAGAAAAGCTAGATTGTTGACACTAGAAGGGCATGATTTGCTGTTGGGCTGGCATGCTTTTTTATGGTATAAGGGAACTAAAACACAGGGTTATTTTAGAAGACATTATATACGGGAGTCTTTGTGGTTAAACTGGAGAAGATAAAAAGACAATGTTATTTGAAAATTCCAGTTTAGTTATCGACTATTGAAGCATTTTCCTATCCTATAATTTATAAGAAGGAATAAACAGTTAGATATGGGGAACTAGTGGATGAAAAGGGTGAACTTAAATCGATTCAAAACTTAGAGAAACAAGGTATAAGGATGAATTGGTTTTCATATGCGCAAATACATTCAAGGTATGATGAAGATTCTAAAACAGAGGGATTCTATGATAATCAGACTGATTTAGATAAGATCTTGATGGGTACTGATGAGAAGGTGATTAAAAAGTTATATGGTTATTTACTGGGAATTAAATTAGAGGAAGAACAAGTTAAAGAAACTATGATTGTTTGGGGGAAGAATTTCGAATATGGGATTGATTTAGAGAAATGGCAAAAATTGTTTTGTGGCTTTTTTGTGTGTGCGTGTCTTGATTGGCTGGCAACATTGTGTTCCTGTATTGGAGGCTTTTAGTACAGCTTGGCTCCAAGTGAATGGACAGCTATCATTTGTTAGGAAGCTAGGTTTCATCTGGGTGCCTGGTTGGGGTGTGTTTGAGCTGGAGGTATCAGGGGGGATACGTTTGTGCCCAGGTGTTTGCCTGCCTTGTGGTGTGGAGATTTTTTTGTTTGTGAGTGCAGGCTTCTAAATAATTGACAGTCTGGTGGAATCATCTCTTCTATTCATGCTTTCAGATCTTTTTTCAATCTCTATGGCTTCTCTGATAATTCTGTGGCTGGGATTTTCTATAGTGGCTAGGGTTTTGGTGCCATTGAAGTTGATGCTATGACCTGTGGCTTTCATGTGTTAGACTAGTGAGGAAGTGTGTTCCAGCTTTTTGACTGCATTTTTGTGTTCATCCAGGCGGGTACTTATTCTTCTATTGGTCTGTCCAATGTATGTGGCCGGGCATGATGCACAGAGGACTTCATATATGCCTTGGTTTTCCAGGTCAATTTTATCTTTAGGGTTTCTAAGGATGGCTGCTATTTTTCTGTCTGTTTTGAAGGCAGTCTTGATGTGATGTCTGTGTAGTATCTTATTACTAATTTATATAAAGAAAATATATATTATATTATAAAGAAAAATGCATAATAGAAATATAAAAAAACAAATGTGATGAGAATAGTTGTAAAATGGGGCAAAACTTACTGAACAGATTTCTCACAGCCACATACATTTTGGCCTCAGTTGGGGGCATAAGTCGAGGACTACCTGTACAAAAGAGAATCTCACTTGCACAGACTTCCTCTTTAAGGTTGGGCTGAAAAAGTGAACCTGAAGTACCTGGGCAGATTTCTGGGCTTCCACAGAGACCTGGACCCTTTGGGCAGTGCCAGCCACGGTGTTGATGAGCAGCTCAGCCATGGTTTCAGAGATTCTAGGGGCAAAACCTCCCAGAAGACTTTTATCAGATTGAAGGGAGCTGTTCACCTCCAAATCGAAGCTCTTTTCCATTTTGGATCTTAAGAAAATAGATTGAAGTAGGATGTGGAGAGAGAAAGAGATGGAACTTGAAGGCAGGATGAAAGCTTAATGGAGGCTGAAAGGGAGAACTTTTCTTCTCCAGGGCTGTCAAAGGAGAACTTTTGAGAAGAAAACTAGGCCTCTTTCTCAGCAGAATGAATGAACCAGCCATGCCCATTATAGCAATAGCACTTAAGACTTATATACTCCTTCACAGCCCTCTCTAAGCCGTTTTCAGAGTCAGCATATTATTCCCCAACAATCTAGCCCATTTTACCCACCTCAAAAGGTTGGAAGACTAAGCCAACCTTGAGCCAGTGAGGATCGAATTGCTGGCAGTCAGCAGAATTAGCCTGCAATACTGCATGCTAACTACTGCACCACCAGGGCTCTTATGACACTCCATTTTTGAGGCATTTGAAAAAGCCACTCTCCCTCCCTCAATTAGCCTGGAGTCCAAAGACACTGAACCTGTGTTTAACTATAGTTACAGTTCTCCCCAATGGCACTGCTGCAAAGAATCAACGTTGAGCTTTCTGTGCATCAAACATATCCTGCATTAAGGAGCAGCTGTTTGGCCATAGAAATTGGCCATAGAAATCATCCAACAAAACACCAGTAGGAATCATTTGACTTTGCTCCTTTGGACTCGAATGGAGCCAATAGGGCTACTGAGCATAAGCCAAGAGCCTCTGACCTGAGAGATGCTTCCAAAAGTAGGTTTCTACCTCATCTTTTAGTAGCAAAGGGATTGAGTCTTTGGCAAATGTTTCTATTTCTTGCTGATAATTTTGTTTACTTTTTGTCCCTCGGACCCCAATATTTTAAAATATTGTCAGCTATGTTTCAAGCGACAAGAAAAATAATTTTTCTCAAATGACAAGAAAAAATAAAAGGAAAATGCAATCCTACAGAATACTTACAAATTGGGGCCAGAAATCTCAAGGTAGTTTACTAAAAATTAATTAAAATCTATCACTTGCGCCCGCATATTTCAATTTCATTGTACACATGTTGTGCATTGACATTAAATGTTCGATTTGATTTGATATTAGTTCAATGGAAGAAGAAAATACTTATTTGCAGGTTGTATAATATTGACTGCCTGCTTCTGTGGTGCTTTTAGATGGAAACTGGGTGAATGAGGGTAACTAGGGAGAATGAAAAGCCTTCCTAGGGGCTTCTGTAAAACATACATGGCAGCATAATAGCATGGCCCAAACTCCCATCTATTTTTTTTAAAATGTGCCTTGCACACTTTGATCACACCCCACAGACACCCCTGGCTGCTACACCAAGATCTTTGAATCACTGCTACAGAAGAACAAAAGCTGGATTTAGTCCATGCTTTGTTTACCTTTTGGAAATCTTGCAGCTTGGATCCCGATTTGAGGATTAAATGGAGAGCTGTGATTTTCTGCTGTCCAGGAGGGTAAGATAGCTACTAAATTCTCCCCTTTATCCTGAAGTATCTGGCAGAACACAACCATGCACACACAAGGCCTGAAATTCAGATTCCCAAGATTGATTACAGGCACCAGTCAAACCTGTTGTTCTGCAATATGATGATGTAAGATACAGCAGTTTCAAACATCTGGTGTATTTCTCAAGGGCCCAACAGAACAGAAAGTCAGGACTTTGCCCATGCTCAGATGCTTGGCTGCAAAGGGGCGAGAATCTGCCTTCAGGAAATGTGTGAAGTCACCAATCTTGGAGGTAGACACAAGCCCTCTTTCCCATTCAAACACAAATCCCTTTCCTTCTCAGGTGCCCCAGTGTGGGAGGTGAAATGAAACTAAGCTGTGTCTCCTGTTGCTTGCCAAACTGCAGTGATGCTGTTACCATGGGAATGCTTCCAGAACCCAGTTGCTAGGTGACGGAAAATTCCTTACAAAGTAGGATGACCAAACTTTTACGAAATGCCACAGGACAGATCTGCAGTTCCAGGGTGCTGGCTGTGAGTCAGAAAATGTACTTTAGAAAGGAAACAAACAAGTTCATGTTTTCAAGATATAAACCTTTTAGGGTTGAGAGCTGTGCAAGAAAGGACAGTTGAAATGTGCTGCTGTTAAGATTTCTGAGAAGTTGTAGTTCAGGGTTGAACTGTGGGTTCCTAGGAGCTGTCCAAGTTTGGGTTTTTTCCTTGCAGATGTTTCATCACCCAGCTAGGTAACATCATCAGTGCTAGAAGGATTTGAGAGCAAACCCCAATCCCTTCTAGCATTCATGATGTTATCTAGTTGGATACTGAAGGTTCTGCAAGAAAACAGCCAAGCTCAGAGAGCACCAAGCAACCCACAGATGTGTGAATTTTAGCATCTTATCATAAAATTGCTCTGACCATGGAGTTCTTCATCCCTCCCCAAGAAAACAACAACAAGACACTCTTCTTTTTTTAAATATTCAACATTTTTATTAAAAGATTTCTCACCCCGCCCAAAGCCTCTCCCATTGGTAGCCTTCTAGATAGCAACCAATTCCACTTTTGCATTTTCCTTTCACGTTTGCTCTCCCGTGTAAGATTCAAGCTCCCCCCCCCGGTTTTTTTTTTAAAGTGTTTTATTTTCTAATACATTCCATAGGACACATATGTCTAAGTTTCCCCGCAACATTTTTCTTCATATATAAAAAAAGACATACATACACACACTCACATTAGTTTTTAATCACCCACACAGAGGGAGACAGGAAAAGAAAGGGGGATGGGCAGGGCAGCACAAACAAACAAACAAACAAACCAAAAAAAAAAAAAAAAAACCCCAGGAAGAGGAAAACTGTACATGGGGAAAGTTATGGCACAAAAACAGAAAAAAGATAATTTTTTTTTTAGAAACGTAAGGATTATTATAATACATCAAGCCCCTCCAGCCGTATCCCTCCCTGTAACCCCATTTCTCAGTCCCAGGCAGGCAGGAGAAAGAAATCACTAAATGAGCATCTTGAAGTCATAAAAGACTCTCTCTGCCTCCTTTTCCCTCCCACCCTCCCCTCTTAAACAAAAGGGGTCTGATTCAAGTAGAAAATTGGACTTGCCAAATCTGGGAGAGGGTTCTGGGAAAAATCCACCAGACTGAGTTGACAGTGGAGGCAAACTTTGGGCCTAAGGATTGTGTTGGGGGAAGGAGCACTGTGGAGATTTGAAAAAGAAAAAAAAAAAAAGGGGGGGGGGAATTTGAGAATTAAGTTGTTACATTTGGTTAGAGGGAGAGAGGGGAGATGTGCTTTGGCTGCCTTGCACTGGGGGCAAAATTTCAGGTTCTTGTGCAAGAACAAAAAATCCTCATGAGTATGAATGTTTTTAAGAGGAGGAAGAGTTTGGCCCAAGAATCTTCTATTCTGCCCTCACAGATTTGGGGTCTCCTTGTTTTGCACATGGGATGCTTTGCAATAAATACCCTCCAGCTGCTCTGAATGGTTTTTAGAAGCCCACATGTGAATGAGACAAACATCCTCCCTATTTATTAGGACAAATGCCTCTTTCTTGGGTGCCAGTATTATTTCTCTTCCACTCCCATTTCAAAAAGTTAAGAAACTTTTTTTTCTGGGGGGGTGGGGGAGAAGTGCTTCTTGTTGAAGTGGAGAGTTTTTCTCCTCCTGCACCTTAGCTAACCTGAGCCTTATTTACATAAAGAGCAGACAGGAGCTGGTGAAATCCTCCCTTCTGCTCACTTTAATAACTGGTCAGTCAACCTAGTTAGATGCACCCCCCTCCCCAAACAGGGAAAATGTCTATAACACACATACGAAACTAGTGTCACAGAAGTTCTATCTCAGAGGTCATCTGACATCTAGTTTTCCAACGGGCATTTTAATTTCCTCAGAATTCTCCCACTTGCAATTTAAAACAGGAGAGTTCATCATCATGAGCTTTCACATCTGCGGTCACTGAATAGGACCTGGCATTCTTCTCTGATGCTGCTAGAAGGAAAGGACACCCTCCTGAGGCAGCCACCATAATCACCTACCGTACACTATTGTTTAAAATTCGAAAAACTTCAGCATTGTGAATGAACATGACCGCACACTTCATTTTGCAAGGATTGCAAAAATCTTCTCCCTACAACAGTCTTGCTGATCCTGATGCCTGCTAGAGAGGCTGAATTAGAATTCTCTTCAGCCATCCTGGCTGGGGATGATGGAAGTTGCAGTCCAAATTATCTGGGGAACATCAGGTTGGTGAAGACTGTTATGGTTTCTAGATTTTATTGGGGAAGGGGGCAGGAAGAGAGAATTAATCCCAAGTGACCCTCACTGCCAAATTAACTCTCATGAAAGAAATTGGGGTTTAGTTCTCCAATTCCTGTCAAACGCACACCCTTTCGTGATATTGATTTCAGACTTTCTTTTGGATGGAACACCAAGGAAGTTCAGACAAATCCACAAAATAAGAAAGACACGATTTTGAAAACTGTTCAGTTGGCTGATGGGACTCATCACTTCAGTCTCATCCTGATTGTTTTTAGGTTAATTAATCTGCCTGCCTTTTAGCGGAAAAGGAGAGTCTGTTTTTCAGCCCGGAGTAGAGATAGCTGGCCTTCAACATCATTTATTAGGTCAAGTGGTCCCTGATCTCAAACCCTGGATAGACAGCCTTGAGGTTTGATCATACTGGGTTGTCTGTAATTTACAAAGTGGATGTATGGCTTGAGAAGGAGAATGTGTAGGAACACAGGAAAAAATGAGATGACAATGGCACTGTGTGCAATCTGAGCCAACCAAGTAAAGTACTTGACACAGCTGGCTCCCTAAACTCTGCAACCAAATCTCCTATGTGCAAATATGAATCCAGGTTTGCAGAGCTGCAGACTAGAAGAGGCGAACATGAGCAAGGGAAGGTGCCAAGGCTGTGATAGGTGACAAATATGGAGAAGACAAAAAGGCTTGAAAATTATAAGGTGGGCAAACTGCATCTAAAACAACCCAGAGGAGGTAATTTCATATAAAGGTTAGTTGCATAAGCACTAAGCTAAATCTCTTCCAGAGATCTAGATTGTGATCAGGAAACTAAAGGTGCTATATGTGCGTGTATGGGGAGAGCTCCAGTCCAAAGCCCCTTGTAACAAGAATTTTTGGATGCTTTTTCTATAAGAGAGAGGAGAATGAGGAAAGAAAGATAATGTTTATAAGCTTAAGGATTGACTGTTGACAGATGATCCCCAGACTAAGGTGGACTTTAAAACAGACATTGGGGTTGTGGATGGAGGGCACTGATTAATATCTACATTCGGATCATGATCGGGATAAAGAGTTGAAAACCATTTATTCTCCCCATCATGTGGGACCAGCATGATGCCAAGACAGTCTCTAGAGCTGGATCAGGCTCCTGATCCAGAAAGAGAAGGCAATGCAGATTAAGAGCCCAGAGTAGCCTGTCCTATATACTTCCCTCTCCTATCCTTGGGCTAGAGTAAGTTAAGGAAGGTACACAAAAAACAGATTAAATTCTGTCATCTCCTCCTATCTTGTGAATTTGGGCAGGAACAAAAGCCACTGTCTACCTCCAGGATACAAAGTTCTTCACTGTCACTCTGAAAATTTCTACACATGCAGGTTAGCCCCACCCTCAATGCAAATCCAGGATTCTCTCCAGTTCAAAGGCCTATTCCTTCCTCTCACCAGCCAAGCTGACTTCAAGGAACCCCTGGCTTTGGAGAGGGTTTCTAGCTTCAGCAGCTCCAATTACACCCACAAACAAGCCACAGTGCACAATTAAAAATTCTGGATTTGTTGTATTGTGGGAGTGTTTTTCTTTTTTCTCCCCCTGCCGCCCCCCCCTCAAGAGAAGAGATTATTCAGCCACACCCTGAAGAGATAACCTTTATCTCCATTGCTGGAATATTATTATTGGTCTGTCTTCATCTACAGATTGTGGCCACGCTGGGGGAGCAACCAACAGTCGTCAGGGACACAAGAATAGACTGCCAACATCATGTTCGCAGCTTTGATGTCTCTATCCATTTGGCAAGGGATAGGAAGCCACGATGTGAGGAGGCACCAGCTATGCTCCAGAGGACGAGAATTCAACCTTCTATCTCACAGTCAAACCTTCTCCTGGTGATTGACAACTCA
Source organism: Hydrophis major (assembly GCA_033807585.1). Classification (NCBI taxonomy): domain Eukaryota; kingdom Metazoa; phylum Chordata; class Lepidosauria; order Squamata; family Elapidae; genus Hydrophis; species Hydrophis major. The sequence goes on along the minus strand of CM066343.1, from coordinate 23,377,339 downwards.
AAGGCTACTGATGATGACTGAGAGCTTCCACTGTGGTCCAGTTTCACAGCATCTCCCATTTTTGTTTTTTGTTTTTAACTTATCGACCCCCGGATAACATGCCCCGCCTCCCTCCCTTTTTCACCAGCCAATTCCCCCATTTGCCTCCAGCCAAGTCTCCCTGTTCTCTACCAATCGCTTCACGAGTAGGAAAAATGTGACCCGTTGAGGATGTGAGAAGTGACGCTGGCTGAACGGCTGATGCCCTGGTCCGACTGGCCGCCAGAAGCTGTGCGCCGCAGTGGTTGGGGGCTGTTTCTCAGCATGACCACATTGGAGCGGCCGCTAGGAGCCGAGGAGGAGGAGGAAGAGGAGGAGGGAGATGAGGAAGGGGGATGAAGCCAAGCTGAAGGGGGTGGGGCAAGCATGGGAGGCTGCCTCCATGCGTGAGGAGCACCAGCTGTATTCTGAACCCCGTGGCTCCAATGGGAGCCGCTGCGGGGAACCGGGCGGGAGGGCCAGGGCTGAGGAGGGGCTGTGTAGCCTTGGTTGAAGGCTTCAGCTGGAATGCCTGTGAGCGCCATATTGCTGAATCCCAGACGCATACTTTCAGAGTCGAAGGCTTCGATCTCCCGGGCCTGGCGCTCCAAGAGGCTGCGGATGCGATCGGAGCGTTCATTCTGCAAGGCCAACATCTCCTCTTCGATCTGGAGAAAGAAAGGAGGGGTGGGGGGAAGCACCAATGACTTCAAGTGCAAGAATCCACAAACATACTTGCTTGGATCCAGAGCAGCAGTGAGAAGCAGCCATTTTGTCTCACTTGGTAGCCAACAAGGATGCGCTACAGATCATCTTCAATTTACAAACATTTGTTTAGTGACCATTACAGCGGATCTGAAAAAAAGTGATCTATGAGTGGTTTTCACTTAACAACTGTTGCAGCATCCCCATGGTCATGTGATCAAAATTCAGGCACTTGGCAACTGGCTTGTATTTATGACAGTTGCACTGTCCTGGGGTCATATAACCACCATTTGTAATCTTCCCAGCCGGCTTCTGACAAAGTCATTAGGAGAAGCCGAGTTAACTTAATGACTGCATGGTTCACTTAACAACTGCAATGACTTAACAACTGTGAGAAAAAAGATTGCAAAATGGGGCAAAACTCACTTAAATCTGCATTGATTAGCAACAAAAATTTGGGGCTCAGTTGTTGTTAAGTTGAGAACTACCTGTGCCAAAATGATTAAGAATTGGATTCAGTAACAATTCTCTTTAAGACATACATGAAGTTGGCTGAATTGCTTAAATGAGAAACCGAGATCTTAGCACTCAACACAGCTCTCCTAAATTAGAGATAACGGAGATTCCTTGTCCCCAAAAGAGGCACATGGGATAGGGGCATATTTCATCATCTTTACTCAGATCCTCGCTGTTTCAATAAGATGCCTGTAACTTCATAGCTGAACCTGAAGAACCATGAAATATAAAGGCGATAGGACATTTAGCTCAGATTAATTAAAAAAAAAACCCTTAATATAAAAAACCCACTTTAGAACAAAGCAACCCCATTTGTAATACATTTTGCAAGTTTCTTAGGAATGCAAATTCTGCAGGAATGGTGGAATTAAAAGTGAAATAATTGCTTTTGTCATGCTAGAGTCTCAGGTGCATCACAGTCTGATCCCATGGGGGTACTTTTAGAAAGACAGGAGGAGCGTGTAATTAGAGTGCCCTGAATAATGCTTATTCCCAGCTATTTTTCTATGTTAAAAAAAAAAGAGTTCAATGCTTTATGAAAGTACAGTTTGGTATTATTTTGCTGCCACAGCTGAAATCAACTTGCCTAGTAGGGAACAGAAGGTAAACATCTCCTGTTATTCAGAACACCATACAAAAAATTAACCATGCAAGCCTCAGATTCATTTAAGGGGAAGAGAAGTTCTAAATCCAGAACAGAAAAATTGAAAATGGTTGGGAGCAGAAGGAGAGGAGTAAATCATCTAAATAGCTGTAGAAGTACAAAGTTACAGCTGAACTGAAGAACAGAAAATAAAAGAAGAAAACTGTAAAATTCCGGAGTTTCTCTTACTCAAAAGCAGTGCTACAGGTACAGCTCGACTTGCAACTATTTGTTTGGAGATTATTATTATTTACATGGTCTTGAAAAAAGTCACTTCTGACCAGTTACAACAGTTCATTTAGTGACCATTCAAAGTTACGACAGTGCTGAAAAAAAGTGACTTATGACCATTTTTCACACTTATGTCCACTGCAGCATGCTGATGGCCATGTGATCAAAATTCAGACGCTTGGCAATTGACTCCTATTTATGACCATTGCAATATCCTGGCATCATAGGATTCCCTTCTGCGACCTTCTAATACGTAAAGTCAATGGAGAAGCCAGGTTCAGGTAACAACTGTGCTACTATCTTAACACCTGCAGTGATTCACTTAACAACTGTGGCAAGAAAAATAGTAAAACGGGACAAAATTCTCTTAACAAATGTTTTAACAATATAAACGTTGGGCTTAATAGTGGTCCGAAGTTGAGGACTATTTTGCATTCCGTTGTTATTCCCTCTCTACTTTCCATGGAGAGCAAAGAGTAAGAAGGACTAGTGTTGTCGAGTGGCTTCACAAGCAAGAAGGGACGCTTTATAGCTCAAAGCACAAGAGAAGATCTGCTGAGTCAGATTAAAAGTTCAGAAGAATCCAGTAGCCTTTCTCAACCAATCAGATCCCTCCAGGAAGCCAATGAAACAAATATTATTGATATGATGCCTTCCGAATGCTGTTAAGACTTCTCCTTTGTGAATTCCCATTGAAGAAACCTGCCTCATAATCCCCAACAGAAGAAGCAAAGTTCATAAAACACCTTGTTTCTATTAGACTTCAACAGCCTGACAGTTGGCCACTGCTAGGAACCTGGAGCTAACCATCCTATGCAGAACTGAGGTGGCACTATTGTCTTTCTCCTGAATAAACAGAATATTTTCTACTTCTTTTATTAAATTTGGAGGCTGCTGAACTCCAAATGACTCTGAATAACTGACACTTTAAAAAGCAAAGAATAAAGAGTGGAAAACTTCCAGAAAAAAAGTGGATTTTTTTTCTTGATTTCTGCACAAGCTCACACTTCCCAACTTTTCAAAAAGAATGATCTGTACACTACAATCAATATGAACACCACTCAATCACTGTGATTTTTCTGTTCTAGAGTGTAGTTCAAGGAGAACATCATCCACAAAGCCCAAAACAGCTCACCCCAAACTATAGCTTGGAAAGTGAAATTATGTTCACTAGAGTAATTAAGAGTTGCTGATTCACACAGGGCTTCTGAAGTGATTATGGATTAGCAATGGATAACTTCTTGCCAGAGACAAAGTCTGATGTCAGACCTCAAGGAAGAAGATTCTGTTTTCAGCTGCCAGGTAGGAATGACATCAAAAGGCAAAACTAGAAACCAGGAATGTCAGTGTGAGAGGTCAAAAGGGGATGTCAGAAACTCCTTTGAGGTTCGGGCTTTGCCCAAAACCCCCTGAAGCCCCACTCATTTTTTGATACAGGGTCTCCAATAGATTCTTCTAGGGACTCCAGCACTCAATGGAAAAAGCTTGTTCATCTTTAGTACTGAGAATAAATAGCTCAGATTTGCATGGAGAACAATTCACATTTGGGGCCTCTAAGTGGGATTGAAGATGGAGCCACAGATCTTGGTGGGGGCTGCAATATCTTTGGACCCCCCCACAAGCTCCATAGATTGCCCTGGAGAGGCAGGGAGAGTGGGAAGTACTTACTCTTTGCTCTAAGAGGGCCCTGCGGATAGACACCCGCTGCTCCAGCTCCTTGATCTCACGTTCATGCTGGGCCTCGGTGTGGATCTTGATTTTGCTCTGATAAGCGTTCAGCAGCTCGAGCTCCTGCTGCAGCTGCATCCTTAGGACTTGGTATTCTGCCTCTTGAGTTTCATCCAAACGCAGCTAGGAAGAGAGGAGGAGGAAGAAGATGACGACATAAGGTCCTACAAAACTCACTTAGGATAGCCTGGCTCTTAAAGTGACAGACTGGCCTCAAACCAAAGGCAGAAATCTGTTAAATTGACTCCATTTAGTCTATCTGCTTTGCAAAACTGAGGGCTCTCTCCCTCAAAGGGATTATATAGCGAAAATTCCTGTTTGTGGTATGGCTCCCTGGTTGACAATGGCTAGAAATTCAACTCGCTGAGCATTTTCCATCTCAGCGAAGGACAATGGGTACCTCTGGGATTTCTGTCTATTCTGTGTAGAAAGCACCTCATACCTGCCCCAATAAAGGGCAGAGGTGGGTGGAAGAGTCTGTTTTAAGAACAGACATACTGTCAGGTTCATGTTGCTTATGGCGTCAGGAGGTCAAAGTTTATATTCATTAAGCAGTTATGGTAAAAGGAACTTTAAAACTAGTCACCCACCTCTTTGGAGTTTATTTGGGAGTGAAGAAGATGCTACAGAGAAAAGCATGCTTTGGAGCTCTGTGAACAAGGGCCCCATTGCACACAATGGACATTGTGGCTTGGCAGGCAGCCTCTTTCCAAGGAAGCCTTGGGGACTACAGTTTTGAGAGCAAGCAATTATGGCTCTCTAAAACGTGTTACTTACTCTCAGCATCTTCTCTTCCATTTTTCTTTTGGGAAAAAGCAAGACAATTAAACTGGCATTAAAATCAAAGGCATGTTTAAGGATAAATCAATCTCTTGGGCTTTATTCAAGGTAGATAAATTCCACCTCAAGTGGTCAGCCCATATCCCATGGGGATTGGTCATTCTATCTCAAACTTTTGCTGGCCAGATCTGGAGGAAGAAGTTTGAGGATGGAAAGGAAAACTGAAAAAAGAATTGGTTAGGGCCTAGTATTCAAAGCATGGTTGGTGAATGCTCTTCTCCGGGGATAGAGGAAGGCTGATTTCTCCCTCTCTCCCACCCAAGGGGAAGGCAGCGCAGGGTACCTACGGCCTGGGTGGAGAGCATTTCATTGATGCTGTGGTCGTACTGCTCGGCTAAGATGGCCAGCTTGCGGGTCTGTTCATCCTTCAGGCGCTTGAGGATTCCCTTGTGTTCGCTCTTTGGGGTGGTCTCCAAGAGATGGTTGCGGAGGGCCTTGTATTGCCGTGTCTGGATCTTACAGGTGTCCTGAAACTGCTTTTTAATTTGCAGTTCTTTGGACTAGGGGAGGAAGAGGAGGAAGAGGAGAAAAAGGGGGGCGGGGGAACAAGAAAACAAAAACAGAACAATGCCAGTGACCAGAGGAGGAAGAGGAAGAATGGCAAATAAAGAACAAATGTGAAAGGAAGAGGAGAGCGAGAGAGAGAGAGAGGAAGAGAGAGAGAGAGAGAGAGAGAGGAAGAGAGAGACAGGAGCATGTATTAGACAAACAACTCCCACCAGTGGGGGTTTTGGTGGGAATAAACCAAATCTAGTTTTACTCAGTAGTTTTACCATTCTAATGTTCCCACTTAAATCAAAGTATGAAATAGCTACAAGCCCAACCAAATAGCATTAATGGAGTGAAAATATACTTCCTGTTGTAGGTTGATGAAACATGACAACGTAACAATTGATAGGAACCTTGGACATCTTCTAGTCCAACCCCTCCCCCCCAAGTAGGAAACCCTACACCCTTTCAGACAAATGGTTGTCCAATCTCTTCTTTAAAACCCCAGGTTGGAGCACCCAACACCTGGTGGCAAGTTATTCCACTGATTAATTATTCTAACTTTCAGGAAATTTCTTAGTTCTAGGTTGTTCCTCTCCTTGATTAATTTCCATCCATTGCTTCTTCTCCTGCCTTCAGATGCTTTGGAGAATAGGTTGACTCCCATTTCTTTGGGGAAGCCTCTTTGAAATGCTGCTATCATATTAGCCCTAGTTTTTCTTTTCACCAGACTAGACCTACCCAATTAAACTAGAAATAACCAAAAATGGGATTTGCTCTGAAAGAAGGAACAATCCAATATGCATTTGCTGACACCATCTATGAGGTAGCTTCAAGAAACAGGACTAAGAGGGTCTTCTTTCTGCCTAAGACCCCAGGAAGGATAAATGGCACAAGTTTGCATGGAAAAAAATAATTGAACCAGTCGACGAAGAAGCTTCATATATTCCTTTATGAGAGGATGGCTGTCTGTGGAATAATTAGGACAATGGGAATGGGGAGACCTGCTAGAAATTTCCTATAGGCCCTACAGGTAATCCTCTACTTACAACCATTTGTTTAATGACCATTCGAAGTTACAACGGCTTTGAAAAAAGTGACTTACAAGCAACCCTCACACTTACGACCCTCACAGCATTCCCACAATCAAAATTCAAGTGCTTGGAAAACCAGCATTTATGTATAATAGTGGCAACATCCTGGGATAATGTGACTGCCATTTGTGACCTTCTCTGCGGGCTTCCAACAAGCAAAGTCCATAGGGGAAGCCGGATTCACTTAACAACCATACGATCCACTTAACAATTGCAGTGAAATGTTTTACAACCGTGGCTAAAAAAAACAGGTTGCAAAACCGGGTATGGCTTACTTATCAACTGCCTTGCTTAGCAGTGAAAATTCTGGCCCCGATTGTGGTTATAAGTCAAGGACTACCAGTATTATGAACTGAGAAGCAGCTGAAGGGTTCTAGCTAGTTCTTCCCGTTGATTATAGTTCCTAGTTATCTGTGTTTGGCTGATGACCAGGCGACGGGCAAAGAAGCTTCGGCAGAGAAATTTACAAGGGGTCTGTTTGTTCAAGAGGCTGAAATCTTGAACAAACATTCAGTAAATATTTGCTTGTTTGTTTCTTCCCGAGTTATCAGTGATCATTCCTGAATATAAAAGGCACAAATGAATGATATGCCAGATTCTGAACTATATCAGAAACTTTACATGCACACCTTGGAGTGTGTTAAACAGCTGTATGTTGGACATCTGTGGAGATTCTGTCATCCGGATCACAGCTGACTCTAAAGTGCTTTTTCAAAAGGCAATTAGACTGTTTTTTTCCCTTGAGAAAGAATTATAACACGTTTCGTTTCTTGTCCAAGAAACTTCATCAATTCTGATGGTGGGGTGGGTGGGTGGGTATGGAAGGATAGTTTCTGACCAGATGGTAGGGGTGGAAAGACTGCATTTCTTTGCAGTCATCTGGTCGTTAATACTCTCCCAGAGAGCTCTTGGCCATTTGCGGGTTTGTCTTTGCCCTCAAGATCACCTGAATCAGAATGCAATTGGTTGTGCATCCCCTACTTCCAGCCTACAGTGCAGTTCTTGCAGCAGTTCCAAGAAGATTCCACAGTTGCACCCTGATTCAGGTGACCTTGAGGGTAAAGATAAACCTCCAAGTGGCCTCAACAGCTCTCAGAGAGAGCACTAACAACCAGAGGACTGCAAAGAAATACAATCCTTCCACATGCACCCCAACACGCACACCACACAGTCAGAACCTTTCCTTCCGGGTCATGTTTGTATTGAAATGTAAAAACCTGGCACCATAGTGCTCGCCAAAAGAGATGTTTCTTTTTAAAAAATATATAAAAACAAAAGAAAAAATTGAATAATGAAATTATTATGTATGTTTAAATAATATGGTGATTGGCATAAGAAGAAGGTATTGGAATGCTGAATAATTAAACAATGAAGGATCATAAACTATTATAAATATGTGTTATCAATATTAGAATTATATATATAAATGTAATGAATGTAAGGGATGTGATTAATGTTGTTATTTCTGCATCAAAATGTATGATGATTAGGTGTCACACTGTTTATGTATTGATGACTATAAGTAAAATAAATTTTAAAAACTTGATTAAAAAAGAACCTTTCCTTCCATCCTGCCAACATTCAGTCTCAACTGCCAGTACCTGTCCTTCCAACCCTCTCTCTCTCACACACACATACAAACAAACCATCACCATCACAACATATGAAGTTTCTTGGGTGAGAATTGAAACATTTTGTTTTTCTTCCTCAAGGAAAAAACAGTCTGTCTGCTGTTGGAAAAAGGACCTTTGAGACAATTTTTCTAAAAAATGCTAAAGTGGAAAAAAATCAATGCACATTACCATAATCTGTATAAAAAAATGACATCACTGCAGCTCCACATCATGGCCTAAATATAGATGGTAGGTGATATTCTCAACACCCATTCCCCAATAAGCTGGTGATGGCTCTTCATCCTCTATCCTGTTCTGCAATAAAAAATATTCTTCATTCTCATGTTCAGGACTGGAAAGTTTCCACAGGATACCTTTTGAGGACTTATCTCTGTTGGGGATAACTTCCAATCCATCTGCACTCACTTTAAAAGGACCTTTAGGCCTTTTCTTCTAATCTAAGCACTATTTAATTTCATTTCAAAATACATGTTGGAGAAATGGAAGGAAGGATGAGAGTAGGTTTCAGCATTAAGATGTCAAATGGAAACTGACATCCCATTTTGCCTAGCAAAACCCAAAATATTATTTTTCAGGCATTGATAGAACAAACTCAGCTGATTTTGAGAGACAAGAGTCTGCAAGAGTGATGAATATCTGTTGTTCGTCACTGTATAAAATGTTATACGGATGCAAACTTCATACATTTGTCAAAAATGGACCTGCAGTTACCAAGGACAAACATCATAAATTATTTTTAAATCTTGGAAAAGTTCATTTCTTTGGCAAGGCTAAAATCACTAAAAAGTGATTTATTGTTCTATCAGCCAGGCTAAAAAACAGTCACAGTACAGAATTTGAATACCCTACTAGTTTAAAATAATTCAATGAAGAATGCTGACCCCAGTTTTCCCAATTTGGTGCATTCCAGTTATGTGGACTAGAGTCCCATGATCCATGCTAAATTGGCCACATGGAAAACACAAAGGGAGAGAAGGCATTCTGAGCAAAAAATGATGCATCAGGGAGGAATGCATCTGACTATCACAAAACATGATGCAAGGGATAGGGTTAATCCAAATTATATGCCCTCCTCCCCCTTTACAAGTTATGTTTCCAATTATGAGTTTTGGATATGCAAAAGTGAACTTCTGAGCTGCCAAGGAAATGCTATTATCTTTTTATTTAAATTGAGTCTATTCACCCCAAAGCTCATATTGATGAGCAAAATGTTTATTTCCTTGCATCCCTGATGACATCCCTCATATCAAAACCCACTCAATTTTTTGTAATTTATGCTACACCTCTGTAATTTATGCTACAACTTTTCATGGCTACAATCTTTCATCATTCTTTGGACATCTAAAATGACCCCAAACCCCAAAGGGGGTGAAAAATTATCTATACATTTTCCACTTGTGTATGTTATTTTAATTTATTTCATTAGCACCTCATACACTTGCGAGGTCATAAAGAGAAAAATGAGGTATTAGGAATTAAGGTAACAGCGGAATGTGGAAGAACAAACCTCCACTTACAGCCTCCCAATAATTTTACTTATGGAAACCTAAAAGTACATTAATTGATGTTTTTGGCACAAAGTGCATGAAAATAGACATATAGCCCCATATTTAAGCTTAAGTGCCCTATTTTCTTAAAAATCAAATCACATCAAACTCAAAATTCACAATACAGAGGTGGTAAATTGTGGTGCAGAATTTTTATTTTTTTTCCTTCAAAATTTCACATGCATCCACAATAGGGAAGGGAGAAATAAATAAATCACAAAAGAATGCCCCCCCTCCCCCCACATGAAATGGGAGAAATAAATTAAAAATTATTTAACATAGTTTTTTTTAAAATATGAAGATAGAAGAAAAAACATAGTTCAAACACACAAAAAATGGGAATACAAAATACATTATTAAAATGGACAAGATAGAATCTAGATTAATAAAAACAAGCTTGGCCAAAAAAAAAAAAAAAAAGGTAAAGAGGAATGCTAAAAAAAATACACAAATCCATGGATGTTGCAAAACTGAAATAAATTAAAAAAATCACAGGTGAACCAAAAAAGGGAGAAATACAAGGTATGTGCTTTATGCAAACATGGGATCAAAAGCCAGAATCAATGAGCATGGAATTATTTCTAATTTAGGATAATCTGAAATTTATTGATGGTAAATTGGGGGAGGGAACTGGGCTAACTACAACAAGAATAGATAACAAGAAACTGAAAAAAAAAATACATAGAAATGCAGAGACTGTTTTAAAAATATGCTACCAAAATAAACAGGAATGAAGACTCTTTCAAATTGATTTAAGTCTATAAAACATGGCATTGCCTACAGTTGATGAAGAACTCAGAAAGACAAAAATCTTAGCCACTGCAAAGCTGATTTTTTTAAAATTAACTGCTACTGAAACAAACAGGATTTATTCTCAAAGTTGGTGAATTCAGGACCACTCTGTTGTCAGTCACGTAAACATCCTGAGTGGATTAAAAATATTGATTCTGTGATGATATATGTTTATACAGAATCAATTGGACTTTTGGTTTTATTCCCTACCAAATAAATAAAAACTTTAAAAGCTAGTTAATCAACAAATTAGTTAATTAGTTAAAAGCTAGTTAATCAAGAAATTAATGCAAACTGATTTGGAATTTTATACAGCAGCTTCTCCTTATTCTTTGGCAAAGTCATCCCAATGCAGTGGATTTCAATATGTCACAATTAAAATGGATCAAGATACTGGAGTTAAAAAGTGGGGCAGGCTGTAATAGAGTTTAGTGCTTACCAGCTCAAAGTTTAAAAAGGAAAAACGGAGTCATACAGGGAAACAGCATAAGCATTTGGGTTTTCCAGAATTCTCTAACCTGGCTATTGATTAGATGAAAAGAATAGGCCTCTCCTCTCAGTGTGGCAGGCTCATTTAAGGAGCAAGCTACAGGTAACTGGGGATAAGCATAACATTCTAGCCAGTGAGACATGTGTTAACACCTTTACCCTAAAGCTTAGGAAATGGTTCCTAGAAATGATGTGGCAGGAGAGTTTAAAAGAAGTGAAGGGGTGGGGGTAGAGGGCCTTTGTGTTGTTATGAGGCAGTTCCCATAAATGTGGCATGCCATTCCTTGGCGGATAAGGCATAGCTGGTCCTTGGGAAAGATAAGAGAAATGGAGCACCACAGTTCTGAAATCCATCCTTGTGCTTTAAGAGATGGGGTTGGGTTTCCAGTTGTGTAAAAGAAATGAAAAGGCTGCTCTCCTACCTATAAGGCCTCAAACCACACCAGGGGAAGCATTAAAAGGCAAAGCAACGTTTGGTTTTTAAAGAGGTTGTCTATGCCCTGGCTGCAGGAGACATTCATACAGAAACATAAAATTTCATATTTGGTAGTTTTTCTTTTCTTTGACCAAAATGCAACTGCCTACACTAAAGCCAACCACCTCAATGCCAAGACATTCATTTCAAATGCCAGCATGTGGTTTTTCATTTAAAAGAAGAAAAAGCTACTGGGTGGCCCATTATTGTTTTAAGTGGAAAAAATCTACAACAATAAGCTGTCATTTTATGAATTTCTCCCATTTTCAGTCAAATTGTATTGTCTAAAAATTCTATTAGAACCCCTTTCCTCCCTCCACAAAAAATTATATAAAACTCACCAACCTACCCACAAACAAATACAAATATGTACATTCAAGTTCAAACTTTTAAAAAGGGGGATTGTTACAAATATGGTAAAAATGATAAATATATGTATGTGTGTGTAAACATGCACACACACACATACCAATGGTGGAAGTATATACGAACGGCGAAAGAATCACTTAAACTAAGCAAACACTCAGGAGCTGAAGGACTTGGTTTTTCAAAATGTATTTAATTTCTCAAGTCTTCATATCATTATAAAGGGGGTTCGTTCTCTGTGGCAGACGAAGAACTAGTGTATTTTAGCAGGAACTCAAAGCTTTTCAGAAGGTAAAAATGGCTTGACATGAAGACACATTAAAATCTCCTCACTGCACAAAAGATGCTGAAGATGGAAAAAGCAGTCATTACTGCATCTTTTAAATAGAGGTTACCAGAAAGAATGTGTAAAGAATGGAACAATATTTATTTTATTGGCAAACCTGGAGCTTTCTTATCTCGGATGATGGAAATAGGAAATATTTGGCCCTCCCAAATAGCAGACACAAAAGGGTCTCAGGTGATTCTTTCCTCGTTGACACAATGAACACAAGACAAAATCTCCCCTCCACACCCAATATGTAAATAATCAGAGCTCACACAAACATTTGGTTCTCCACTCTGATCATATTAAAGCTTCTTTTACCAAACACATCCTGCCCAGAACCTCCTGGTAAGAAAACAGCAAAACATCAACAAACCTTGGAGGGAGGAAAAAAATGACTTTGAGAGTAAATACTGGAAAAGTACTTCGGTCTGATTCCCCAGAATTCCAGAAACTGGCCCACTGCACAGAATATTGCCATGTGAGAGACAGGCAGTTCAACTGGGAATGGCTTGTTTCACAATGATAGGCAAGGAATAGAAACCCAAGATACTGGAGGGCTGTTATCTCCAGGGCTTCCTGACAGGTGGGGACACACGCAGGCGACCACTGCTTCTATTCAACTGTCTCAATGGCCCACTGGAATGGTTTCTGGGCCTTGCCACACGTGCCACCAAGCAGGGGATACGGCTGGGCCTTTCCTCCCTCAGAACATATAAGCCTTTGAGACAATGGAGCACAGAAGGGGGCAGCTGAGCGCAGATCACCTTGGTGAGGATCCTGTTGAGGGTACGGATTGGTTTGGCAAGGAGAGTGAGGATTCGGTGGTGCCAGGGGAGGGGCGGCTGCCGATGGTGGGATAATACCGGGATACGACTCCGGAAGCTGCCTTTGTTTGTTTTGGGGAAGAGGCGGAAGAGCCCCTGTTCGCTAACCAGCCCCAGGCGCTGCAAGATCCGGAAAACTGGGCGTGGGAAATGCAGAAGAGCCAAGAGCAGAAACCGACGGGCATGGCGGGGAAATCCCTTTAGGCTGTGCCTTGCCAGGGCCCCCAGGAGATAAAGGGGCAGGAAAACCCAGGGAGAAGCTAAGAGGTAGGAGGCCAAAAGAATGACTGGGACATACAGGCACCCCCTGTTGGCACTCAACCCCACCACCCCTACTGTCCCCCCCATCTTGATAAGAAGAAGAAAGGAGGAGCCGGAGAGAAGAAAAACAGAGTGCAACAGGGTGTACGTAACCGCCAGGCCCACTAGGAATCCTTCAAGGGCCAGGAGGACATCTTGAAAACTCCCTCCCTGGGCCCAGAGAGCAGCGAGCAAAAGCAGGAGAGTGGGGGCACAAGGGTACGCAGAGACCAACAAGGCCAAAGCCACACAGAGAACATGAGGCAAAACGGTTGCCACTGGAGAGGTGGCCGGCTGGGATTTGCCAGCCCCCTGTTGACTGTAGGGATCGTCGCTGGCCGGGCAGCCATCGCCTGAACCTCTCAAGGACCCCTCCTCTAGAACAGTGGGGAGAGTGTACAAATCCTCTTGGCCTAGAAATGGTTCTAGCTCTTCGTCGGCTTCTTGGCCATCAGGCTCCGGGACGCCTGGTCGCCCCCAGATTGGCAGCAGAGCCTCAGAGGCATCTCTGCAGAGATCCAGCTCTCCAATAAACTTCTGGTTCAGGCCCACATCGGTAACTCCCTTGCCATACAGTTCTTGCTGTTTTAGGCTAGCCATAGAATAGTCTAAAATCCACCTTTTGCTGCTTGAACCTAAGACATCGTGACCCTCCCCATCGAGCCCCAGACACTCCTGTCTTTCCTCCAAATTTTCTGCTTCCTGCCCATCTGGAATGATATCTGCCATGCAGGCCCAATCTGGCTTCACCTCCCCACAATCTCTCATTTTTGACATCAAAGACTCCAAGCCCTGATCCCTCAAGCCTAGAATGCCCTTTTGTGACCACTCTTGGACAGGAAGCCCCATATGCACTGCATCCGGCCTTGGAGTTTCCTCCTCTTGATTGCATTCCTGGACCATCTGTTCATGACTGCCTACCTCAGACTTTGAAATGTCCTTTGTATGTGTGTACATCTCTAAAAGGTCTGGGTATTTTATCTCCACATTCCCTATCTCAGCTTCAACCTGAGTTGACTCCAAAACCTCTCCAACATATGTGCCATCACCTCTATCATCACAAACACAATCTGACTCCAGGACATCCAACTGACACCCTTTTGGATCTAGATACTCAGTGTGCGCGTCTGCCAGAGGCTCCTGATCCCCCACCACACTGTCCCAAGGACCATACCCACCCAAAAGATCCTGTCCAGAGTCTAGACTTCCAGCCTTGTATCTGTCCATTTCTGTCACCCCTGAGTGCCCCTGCCCTGACTCCAGAACTCCCACAACCTGCCCTTCCGGGCACAACTGGCAGCAAGGTGGTGTGTAGGTAGCACCTACTTTGAGGCTTTTAGGCTGCTGCCGGACCTCCATGGCATGCTTCTGGCGCAGTTCCTGTTCACGGCGCTTATTGTATTCCAGCTGATTTGACAGCTCAGTTTGGTGTTGCAGACGGGTAAGCTCTGTACGGGTACGCTGGACAGTATGAAGGTGGCGAAATTCCAACTCCTGGGTAGACTCATGCTGGCGCAGCAACATGGCGCACTCCAGATCCTTTTGTGTTTGTTTCTTGTTCAGTTCCTGGGGGTCAGGGGTGGGGAAGAGAGCAGAGTTAGAATGTCTGGATCCATAGAGTGTTATCTATCGTTCCAATATATATGAAATATTCAGCACTTTTCTTTCTTTTGTCCAATGAGAACCCTCTTCTCTAATGGCCAGACAACAGCAACTATTTTTAGCAATAGCAACAGCACTTACACTTATATACCGCTTCATAGTGCTTTACAACCCTCTCTAAGCGGTTTACAGAGTCAGCCTATTGCCCCCAACTATCTGGGTCCTCATTTTACCCACCTCAGAAGGTTGGAAGGCTGAGTCAACCTTGAGCCTGGTGGGATCTGATCTGACAAATTGCAGACAGTCAGCAGAAGTAGCCTGCAGTACTACACTTTAACCACTCCACCACTGCAGTTCATATTAGGGACCCCTTTTCATTGCCCTTTGACTTAGTATCCTATTTGTGTAAGTAAACAATATGAGAGTTGATACTATATCAACCACAATACCCTTCTGGACAATCTAGGGTTTGGGAGTGGTTTTCCTTTCTCTGTAGTTGGGTTTAGTTGGTAGGTACTGAGATCAGGCCTGAGACTTTTGCACACAGGGTGGATTAGATTTCAATGCACCTCAATGTGCCCCACACGTATTTCTATGTGGTGTCTAAACAGGACTGCATCAATTTTGGGTCAGATATCATGATTATGATCTCCAACTGCATGCCTTGATTTTGGGCTGATCAGGTGATTATCACAAAGTCTTGTTCCAGTCCTTGAGGTTGTGTGGATCTGGATGGATAGAAACACCCAACCCTGAGAAGACCGAGTGGTTTTTAGTATGGGAACTATCCAGATCTGGAGATGTTCCATCTTTAGTCTTGAAAGGATTAATACTTCCCCTTTCAGGACTGTGGCCCAATCTGAGGATCTTCATGGGCTCACAACTCCTGCTCAAACAACGGGTGGCATTTGTGGCCAGGAATATTTTTGCTTAGAAAGAAGCCAACAGGCTTCCAGGTGCAATTCAAGGAGTTGCTCATCTCTCTTTCTAAAACTCTCATTTCTATAACCTTTAACTGGGCAAAATGGTGCTTTAGGAAACGATTTTTGAACCAAGGTTCCTCAAATGGATTAATTTACCTAACGTGTCTAAAATCTGGGACCCATAACTCCCATGGAATTGAAATTTGGCAAATTGTATAAAACATTTTATGACATCAAAATCATAAAGTGGTTTATGACATAATACATAATGTCATAAAGTATTTCCTCTGCTGATATCTAATTGTGCTATACAGTTCAACATGGGCAATTTTTCCAATGAAGACACTGCATGAGACCTTCTGTCACTCAGGAATCTGGTAAGGAAACATCTTTGAAAGGATGACCCATCGGTTGTCTAGTTACCTATAATGCCATCCATGGCATGGTAGATTGTCTGCTCATCCCATGACTGGCAGAGTCAACATGTTCTGGTTCCCACTTATTTAGACAATAGCAATAGCACTTAGACTTATATACCACTTTATAGTGCTTTACAGCCTTCTCCAAGCTTACAGAGTCAGCATATTGCCCCCAACAATCTGGGTCCTCATGTTATCTGATGGGACCAAATAACAAAAATGTGGACTTTCCTTGCCGTGGAGCCTCCATCTTCTAAAGTAATTCCCCCAGGATTCATATGGCCTCCAACCTGGCATAATTTAAACGTTTTAAAAATTTGGCTTTTCTCCAGGCTTTGGACTAAAGTCGATGGTTGACTCCTCCTAAGTAGTTTGCTAGAGGCTGTGCTATTTTTCCTCTGAGCAGTTTATATATTGGTTTTGTATTTTAATATTTTAAATGGTTTAATATTATACCCTGTCGAATGTTGCTAGGGAATTGGATGGCCTAACTTCATTTAATTAGTGGACATTTAATTAATTAATAAGTCACAAAAAGCTTGCAAAGGCAGGCATTCAAGTAACCATTCATTATGGCAACTCTTTCCAAAGAGATACGAGTGGAAAAAAGGGGCACACAATTTAGCCTGCCCAACACACCCACCCCTCAGAATACATCTCCTGCTGTTTTGCTTTTCAAGCACAGATTCCCCCCTTCCTCCTCCCATCAGGCACCAATTACTGCTCCCCACCTCCCGCAGTAAGTCTTGGTCCAAGTTATGGCGTGCCAGCAGCATCTTGCGTTTGTACTGGCGGCATT
Organism: Hydrophis major; assembly: GCA_033807585.1. Taxonomy (NCBI): domain Eukaryota; kingdom Metazoa; phylum Chordata; class Lepidosauria; order Squamata; family Elapidae; genus Hydrophis; species Hydrophis major. The sequence goes on along the minus strand of CM066343.1, from coordinate 23,360,577 downwards.
GCAGCTCAAAGTACTGCCGCTGGCGCCGCAAAAGGTTGGCCTCTTCCTCGGCCTGATAATGTTGCATGTTTTCTTTTTGTCTCAGCAACCATTCCTGCTTTTCCCGCTTGGGTGTGCTCTGATTCTCCTGCAGCTCCTGCAAAAGGAATAACACAAAAAAGTGAACACTCCTTTGTTGATACATTGGCCTAAGCTTTGGCTGTTGATAGGCAGCATGCTGACAAACTGCAATGACAGAGTTCATCTGACACGCTAACCTGCAATTCAGTATACCACTGAATTATGGTTAACGTGATGTGCAAATTTAGATGTGGGGAAGTACAGCCATTGCCCCTCCAACATTTGTGTACAAGAGTGGAAAAGATTGTGGATAGATTCCTCCAAATGTGGTCAGCCCATGGGTTTTGGAATACAGATTTCATGATCTCTAGCTCGCCTACCAAGACATATATTATGGAAACCTATCTTGGCAACAGTTCACAGCTGGAGATTAACAGGTGCAGAATTCCAAAAGAATACATATAAATTATACCTGCAGGCAAATATTCATTTCCTTTTTAATATACCTTTTCATTTTTATCCCGGAACAACAACAAACACAGGGGACATAAAACCCTGACTTCCAACAATGTCTCTCCATGTTTGCCACAGTATATGATATTTCTATCTTTCTCTTCAAAGATACAGGCTGTGTATCATTATAGGAACTGTCAGCATGACAGCATAAATCTCACTTGGTTATTTCTGGCCTTTTAGGACATACTATTTTCCACATATTCCTAAAAACCAGTTAAATATTTTATCTTCCCCTAAAGAAGGCATTTGCAGCATTTTACATGAAATAAAACAAATCAAAATAAGAGGACAAATTGTGGCAGGAATTGCTAAAAGTTGGGTGACATGTAAATTTAACTCATTATTTTCATCCTCATCATCACCATTGCTCTGAAAGGCTTCCTAGTCACAAGCAGAGGTAGGGTGGCAAAAGGAACTTTGAAAAGTCAATTGCCAAACCAGTGTGGGATAATGAACTTTTGCTTTCCTGCTGCTACGTTTCACTACCCTTCAAATCAGGATACCTCTTTCAGCTGCTCCTTCCGTAACTTATACTGGCGCTTCTGTGATTCAAGTAAGTTGCCCAATTCCTTCTTCTGTTGACCCAAGATATGTTGCTGAAATTTCTTCTCTTCGGCCAGGGCAGCTTTTGCCTGCAGTCAGGGTCACCAATGATGGGAGTGGAACAGAAAGATAGCTTAGCCATGCCTCGGCTTGCATACGTGCTGGCAATTTTGTACATAGTCAGAACATCATCCAAGAGGGTGGGGAAACTAGACATTACTGCAGATGTGATGTGACTAATAATTTTAAACCATCCTTTACAGCAGAGGTCTCCAAACCCCAGCCTTTTAGGAAGCGGGCCACTGAAGTGGGGAGGAGGGGTGCGAGTGTGCAAAGCTTCATTTGTGCTTGTGCAGGATTTAGGTTGCACGTGCAAAACCATTTTCCCTCCCACCCCCGAAACTGCCAAAGCCTTTGCCACCAGTTCGTGGAACCAAAAAGGTTAGGGACCCCTGCTTTAGAGAGAAATGGGATTCCTGGTATGGGAAAGTATACCATTTGCTCTCTGGGAAGAAATGGCAAACCACCGTGGAATGAAGAGCCAGTCTGGACAAGGAGGAAACTTGAGATTGCCCACACGTATACCAACAGTTTGCTCCTCAGGAGGAGGCCGCAACCTCTGGTAGATTTAGAGCTCTGTGAGATGAGTTATCTTGCTCAATCCACAGTTGGGGCTTTTAAGAACAGTTGGCTTGCATATTTCTTTTTCTAATCACTTTTGGAAACTGCTTGTTGACTGCTGCTCAGATATTAAGAACCTTTGGATTGAGACGTTTTACAGCACTGGATGAATTTCCTTCCATCTTTGGTGAAAAAAGTTTTTAAATACAAGTTTAAGTACTTAAAAAATTCTTTTAGAATAAATAGCAAAAGGTGATTAAAACGTTGACTTTGGAAAGTTGCAAGTCAATGAGGGGCCAAGACAGATTTTTTTTTTTAAAAAAAAGGGCATTAATTGAAAGAATCCTTCCCCTGAGAAAATTATTTTGTTTTGAACTCTCCAAAAGAAATCACGAAGGCTCAACATTAGAGAGAATCAAAAGGAGCCAAAGATTACAATTAAAGACGATCACTTAAATTTGAATTATTAATATAGGATGAAGCAAAATATTTTAACATGGGATACATTGAAAGACTACCTTGAACAATGTCAATTTTACAAGTGTCTGTCTCTAACTACACTGTTTCAAGAATATTAGGAAAGAGGAACAAGTTTTACTTGATAAGACTGAGTGAGCTGAAAGCGGATTTAAAAATGGCAGCTAAAAGAATGTTATGGAAAAAAGATATACTGGATATACAAAAGAAACTGGCTGATATCTTAATAATTAAAAAGGATAATATATTAAGATAAAATTTTTCCTATACTCAATTTACAGAAGAAAGCTTTGAAGAATTTTACAGAGGGGACAAAGAAAATATGAAAAGAAGCTCTAGGTCCTAGGACATTATTTGAATGGATCAAGATTGTTAAGAGCAAAGGGAAGGAATATCAAGTTGGTTTATTTGTCCAAGGTTAAAATAGATGCGCTGTTATCTCCAGAAACCTTACAGTGAACTTTTGCTGATTAGGTTGAAACGACAAGAGATGGGAGGAAGCAGGAAGAAGAATTCATGTGCTGTATTTTAAGAGAAGGTAATAAGTTGTTAAAATTGCTTATACGTTTGATGAAGAAGTCATTTCTTTATAGCTCTTTTTTTCTTTATTCTTATTTTTGTATCTTTTCTATTTTTATTTTTTCCCCTTTTCTGCACATTCTATTTTTTCTTTGTATTCTTTTATTTTTTAATTGTATTGGTTTTTAATCTCTGTAATTGTTAATAAAAATATTATACAATAATTGTACAATTTGTACAAGGCATAACATTTCTTGACAAGTGAAATAACTGATTTTAAACAACCTTGCCTAAATTATTCAATTCTTTGGGGGAGGATGTTTTAATTTTAAAGAATAGATCAGATCCAGGAACATAGGGGCCTGTTATGACCAAACCTATTTCTGTTTAGGATAATTGATCTCCTTGCTTGCGTGGCCAGAAGGATTGGGAACAATCAGAACAGTGTGAGTTAATCAGAGAGGCTCTTCCCAAGCAAACCTGCAATACTTTATTTAATCTCACAAGAGTTGTGTATGAATGTGTATGAGAGGGAATAATCAAAAGGAAATAGGGGAAATAATTACTTCGATTTGGAGATGGTTTTTCACCAAGGATTAAAAAACATGCCACCTACAACAGTTCACAGTACTTTGGTGACATGCCTGAAGGTGGTGATCAGCTCATTTAAGAATGGGTGATAAAAATACTGGTCTCATGAAATTACCGTTAATTTGCATGATTTCAATCTTCTCTCATGAGACTTTGCAATTTTTTCAGGCAAGAATGCTGAAATGTCTCAAAAATTTGGGATCAGTATTAGCAATTTGGACAATTTTTCCTTCCTTCCTTCTTCCTTCCCTTCCCTCCTTCTGTTTGAAATAAGCTGTTTTAGTCCCTGTTATACTAAAGGGATTTAATTTTTGTCTTTCACTGTAATAAATCCCACTGCAACTTGTGCTGGAGGCTAAAGTTTCCCACCTTCCTAATCTCATAGGAATTCATTTGTAGTTTCTACCCCTTTGGCCAAGTGATCTTCCATCTTCCTATCCAAGTCACCTGTTCTCACCTCTTTCTCAAAAATAGCCTGATGCTTCTTAGCCAGTTTTTCAGCCTCAGCTGAGAAGTTGTTGCGGTGGGCCTCAAGCTCTTTGTCGAGACGTAGCTGGTGCTCGTCCAGTTCAGCCCGCAGTTTGTTCTCCAGAGCCAGCAGCTGTTTCTGATGTTGACGCCGCATCCGTTTGTAGCCACTCATCTGATCCCGTAGTGCCGAGTCTTGCTCATGCTCCTGGATTTGGCGAGTCACCTGAAAGGAAGGAACGGAAGAGAGGAAGAAGAGAGAAACAGGAAAAAATTAATCCAAATTTAATTTAATCCAAAAGTATGATGGGTAGACAATACTATTCATGGGTTTATTACTCAACTAATCCTGCCGTGGGGTAACAGGAACAATATACTGAAGTGTTGTGCACATTCAGACCTGAAGCAGGCAAGGATCTGCTATGAGCATCTTCTCACTCTCTCTTGGCTGATCCTCGTACCGGATCATATCTTTTCCTGGATTTGCACGGGGCTTGAAGAGGCTCAGGAAAAATTACCTTCCAGTCAAGGAGAGGTGAAGGTGATGGGAGACAGGGCAGCAGTGGGCAGTTTCCTACTACCACTTGCACTATGCCAGCCAAAGAAAAGCCACAGCCTCCAAAGAGGGCTCATGCTGGATCCTATGTATGTACTCTCGTGCACTTTGGATCCAACTATAGCACGCCTCTAGTACACAGAACCTCCCTTGATGGTAAAGAAACTTTTCTAAATTAAATAACTGAAATAATCAAGTATTTAATAATTCAATTTTTTTAATTGTATGAGATTTAATGAAGCAGCTGTCTTAAGAAACAGAAGCATTCACATTTTAAATAAATATTGCTAACCTCTCTCAGAAAATTGTTGAAAAAAATGTTCTCAATAGGCATATAGGTTTCTGCCACTTATCCATAGTTCTGGACTTACCAAAGGAAACTTTCAACTGTTTTGCTTGATCAACTCCTAAATAATGTTAAAAATAATAATACATCCAAAGCCTTCTTGTTCACCATGAATACATCTTTTTTAAAAAATAGGCAGAACACAACTGCATTTCAGTTAATTCAGATTTCTTTCTGTCTTAATTTTGTCTGCTTCTTGCTTAACAACTGCACTGCAGCAAATTCCTACAAAGGGCTCCAGATGTCACAAACATTGAAACTTCACTGACTAATACATTAAGAGAAAGGAAGAAGAGTAGACAGTACCACCAGCAATATGAAACCATTGGCAAAGGAAGGAGGTTAGCAAAACAAAATGAAAGAACTGTATCCAACTGAAATCAAGTTTGGCGTAAGGATGAAGGTGCTGGACCAGAAACCAGGAAACTGAGTTCTAATCCTCCTTTAGGCATGAAAAGCAGCTAGTGACTTTGGCCATACACTTGATCAGCCAACCCATCTCACAGGGTGGTTGTTGAGGAAAAAATAGAAGGCGATACCATTCTATGCATTGCTTTGAGTTGTACAAAATATGAAGGCAGGATTATCAATCTTCTAATAATGCAATAAAGTATAAGCAACTTTCTCCCCTCACCAAAGAAGCCGTACGAATGGTGGCAAAGTGATCTCGATTACGGCAGTAGGCACGACGTCGGGCAGCTGACGATGAGCTCTGGGGCTCCATTTCTGGCTGGTAGGGATCATCATACAGATTGTCATGGCCCTGAAAAGCATTAACATGCACATAAGAAGCGATGCCTCAGCTTCTAACATTGCAACTTTTCCTTTAAAAGGCACAAACAGAGTGTAGAGTCGGCAGATCAAACAGCACTTCTATGAATAATTTAGGACTAGCCAGTTTTAGGAAGTGGAAGTGTGGAGATATAGTGGAGCAGGACCACAAGCTGTTATAGAGAGTACCATAGAAGGAATTCCAAGATTTTCAGAAGTTTAAAGCAATATAGTCCCTAAGGCCACCTTCCAAACTTGACGCCATCCATATGTGTTGTGTCAGTAATTCCTAGAATTCTAAGCAACTGGAAAGTGTATCAGATGAACATCTGTGCCATGTTGAGAAAACCTAGATTGAGGCTTCAACTTCAGTCATGTTTCCGTTCTTAAGCACAAAGCAAGATCACATGAACAGACCACATTAAACATGAACAGACTAGGCATTTGTAAACTAGTTGGGTTTCCTCCAACTACTGTTTCCAAAGCATGTAGAAACTTGGCTGCAACCCCAAGAAACGTAGAAAGCTAGGGAAAACCAGTGTAGAAAAGAACTGATCCTCCCCCCCCTACAAAACAAAGAGGGGTGGGTGGGAAAGTGTACCCACCCATGTCTAAGGAAGTAGGATGTAATGTTCCACAGAAATCCAGTTCTGTGATCATCAACATGCTTCTCTCTCTCCTTTCTCATCCCCTCTCTGGACTTCCATTTTCTCTACCAACTCTGGGTTTTTTTTTTGTTTCATTATAAAGAAGTAAAGGATACTCCACATTCAAAACTGAGCTTTCCCTTTATTATCTGAAGATTCCCATATCCTTATGGCCGATCTGCAGGAAGGCTTACGTTTTCTATCACATGCTAGAAAATATTCCACAATGTTTCCCAACCTTCGCTTTATTCTGAATTGACATTTGACTGCTCTTGCAGAAGCACACTGAGTTCTATACCGGCAGACGGTGGATGACAGAGCTATTGGAGGTGACGGTGTGCTCGCCTTCCTGCATCATGGCCATCTCAGCCCCATCATCATCATCTGAGGCATCAGCCAGGCTGTTAACGCTGCTGCTCTGACTGCTGGCACTAATGGACATACTGGGTACCGAGTGGCTGCTCTCCATGCTATTGATGGTTCCTGTCCGGTGAAGAAACTGCTCTACTTCCTGAAACAGCAAAGAAGGATTAAATGAGAAAGGTGTTACTACACTGTTACTCTCATGGTGGTGAGAGAATTATGTGAGCTGAGGTCCAAGAAAGCCAGGGAGAACTGTATCAGAGAAAGTAGGAGAACAACCACAAACCTCTTCCTCTTCTGGTGCTTCTGCATTTGGACCATTCTGAGCCTCCTGGAAGAGGATTTTCTTCATCTTGCGGTACTGCAGATTGTCAAGCTCCCTCACTGCATCCTTGGTCCTCTGAATCAGGTCCATGATAACCGTCTGGGGTCGCTCCCGCAACAGAAAGCGATGCTGTGGAGTCACAGGAAAAACTAGCATGAAACCAAGGAAGTAGGTCTGCAAAAGGTCTCCAAAGTTACCCACTGATCTCTTAGAATTTGCGATCTGACCAATCCTTTTTCACTATTAAGTACATTCACAGAGTTGGATAACAACCACTGAGATTTCTTAGGATCTAATAACTATATTCCTTTAACAACGCATAATTATTCTTAATTTAACTGGAGTAAAACTAGATTAAACATGTAATGGTTACTCCAGTCCACTTAGGAACAGAAAGTGAGAGAAACTCAAATACATTGGAAGAAAAAATAATTCATTGCTTAATAAGGAAAAACATCAACCAAAATCAATGCTAGTTATATACTTTCAACACCCAATTCTACAATTCTATGAATCCAATGTGAGGATTCAGTATTTTTCATAGATATGTGTGGAATAAATGATGAAGAGTGGTATTTATTAGGATGTAAGAAACATCTGTACCAACATTTTTCATGTATTACCAGTTCCTGATGCTAGCTTTTCCCTTAATACGTTCTTCTGATTTAAATATTTAGTGTTCTTATCTTTGCTTTAACTTCTTTTCATCCCAGATGGGATTAAATGAATACAACTTTCACAGCTACAGGCATGGTGCACTGGGGATGGGGAAAAAAAGAAGAATCGGGAGTGAAAACGGGTGGAAGATACCTTAAGCAGCACATCAGAGGTTGGACGGTCCTGGGGGATCTTCTGCAGGCATGAATCCACAAAATTTCGGAAATATTCAGACCTGAAGAAAACAGGGAAGAGAGGCAGGGATTCATTTGAATCTCTCTCTCTCTCTCTTTGCAAGCTTACAGCCATTTCTGGAGTTTTCCTTACCAGTGACTAGATTGCAGCAGTGGTGAATCATTCTGGGCGATGTGGTATAAGGCACTCATAGCATTCATGTTAAAGAGGGGTGGTTTGCGTTCCGCTGAAGATACAAGGACAGTAATGTTAGCACCAGTATTTGTGTTTTTGCACATCATTCAATTAACTTCAACCTTATAAGGCAAGTAGCTCATTCCATACCAAGTTCAATGCAAGTGATGCCAAGTGACCAGACATCCACCTTGCCATCATACTGCCCCTCATCCATGGCTAGAATCACCTCAGGAGCCATCCTAAAAAGAGAGTGCAAGATTAAGCAATCATACTTTGTAGCTTAGCAATGGCTCATATTGTTACATAGAGACTGACCCTGGACATAGACCACAAAATACAGCCAAACTGTCAATGTTGCTAGTAATCAAAGGTGGGAAATCATTAAACACATGAATGTGTATTATTAATATATATTTATTTCATTTTCTTAGGCCCATTACTTCTTGAAATGAGGCTACAAAGCATGCCCCTCAAAATTCACATATGGTGCCCCCCCAAAACTGGAACATTCCTGAATTACACCCTCTAATCTTTGACTTATAAAAGGAGACTTCATAATTTTTTCTTAGAATCAACTGTTGTTAAAATTATACTGAGACTCTTTGCAAACCCAGGAAACCCACATTTCTAACGATCAAATTTCTTCTTGTTCAAAGAACTAGGGAGTCTCAAATGCATATATACTCCCTCACTGTCTCTCCAGCCAACCTTCACTCTTCCTAATTGCACAAAAATCTCATTGTGCTAGCTTACCAGTACGGAGTGCCAACAAAGGAGTTAGCAGGAGCAATGATAGAAGCTGAGCCAAAGTCCCCCAGCTTCACTTGCCCTGGTTCAGTCAGAAGGATATTTCCAGCTTTCACGTCCCTGAAAAGATAGGCATAGTAATTAAACATTGAACAGAGAAATGGAGAACACAGTGGACAAATATGGGCAGCCAAGATGAAAAAGAGTATGAGTGGCAGGAGAAAACAGGAGGACAAAGATTAGAGCAACATGTAAAAGAATCAGGACAAGGAAGACCAGGAGAAAGAGAAAGGGATGCACCAGCAAGCTTCTAATTTTGGTAATGGCCTCTGACTCTCAATAGTTTGATAGCAACAAGTGAAAGATTTCTACTCTACTTAAATTAGGCTGCTGAAATGAGGTATTTTTTTTAGTAGAAGAGTGTCTTGAGTTGAAAACATGTAGGTAGTCCTTTTTTTAGCAGTCATCAAGCAAAGTGGTTACTAAGTGAAACTGTGACTGCATTTATTATCAGCCTTCATCTGTTGTTTGCTTTACTGACTTGTGAAAGTTGTAAATTTGAGGATTGGTAGTAGAGTTATTTTTTCATCAATGTGGTAACTTCAAACAGTTGCTAAAACAGGCAGTCACTAAGTGTGGACTACCTATATTAACTGCAACATTTGATAAAAAGCAACATGTTTTAAATATATATCTTTTCCTTAAGTTGTTTGGGATATCAAGGATTTATTATATAAAAAAACAGATTTAAGAAATTTGAAGACTGCCCAGTTCTGATAATTGAGCTAGACTGCATGAAGTGCAACATTTGACTGAAGCACGAATTTAACAAGTAATGTTGCCATTCTACCTGCAAATCATATAAAGAGAACAAACAGTAAAATGTAGCAAAAACAGGGTTGTGTCAGAGAGACGCATGGAGCTGATTGAAAAACAGAGTAATAGATTCTGGTACAGATTTTGCAATGCAGCAAACATTAGATCATACTGTCCTACACAAAATGGATGTTATAAGCCAAGGGTCTTCAAACTTGGCTATTTAAGACTTGTGGACTTCAACTCTCAGAATTCCTGAGCTAACATGACTAAAGGAGATATTCTGGGAGTTGAAGTCCACAAGTCTTAAATAGCCAAGTTTGAAGAGCCCTGTTAAGCAGCAACATTTCTAAGAGAGTGCTCACCTGTGGATCATATTGTGCGAATGCACAATAAAGAGCTCACCTGTGGATCATATTGTGCGAATGCAGGTAGGCAAGTCCCTGCAGAGCACCATGTGTTATGGCTGCAATCTCTACTTCCTGCAGTGGTTTCTTGTGCACTAGGAAAGAAGGAGAGGGGGAAAGAACATTATTTAAAGGTCTCAGAAAAGTTTTGGAAGACTGGTCTCTTCAATTAGTCTTGGACTCACCTTCCAGCAAATCTGAGGCTGAGCCAAGGCAGTATTCCATCACCAGCTAGTGAATTAAGAGGAAATTTTAGCATAGGGCAAATAAATCATTTAAACTTCAAACATCCTGTTCCAATCAGGGCTTCGGGAACCCAGTATGCCAATTTCATCTTGTACCTGGCATTTCCAATTCACTAAGAATATAAGAACCCCCACTAAATCAGACCAAAAGTCTACCATTCTTGCATCAATGCCATCCAGACATCCCCCCCCCCAAAAAAACCCCAAAATATCACCAAAAACAATTTTCTCCGTGATTTTCAAGAAAGGAACCAGCATTCTATTGCACTGCAATTCCCTCCCTTAAATTGCACTAAGGTTTCAGGCAGAAAAGCAAGAAATTCAGTCATCATTCAGGCCCTTTTCAAGACTTCCCCAAAGCCCAGTTCATCTGCATTTTCACTGCACATCTTCAATTCTTGAAAAGGCTTCAATGGCTTAAGAATTATCTGTTTCGCTCTCATCTTACCCATGCTGTATGTTCGCGTAAGTAGCAGCCCTTGTATTCAATTGTGTTTGGGTGTCGTAGCTTTTGCAAAAATTTCACCTCCTTGATAATGTCCTGCCATTTCTGGAAAATACAAAGAGAGCCTGAGCTCCCATATACTTCTACATTTCGAATAAAGGAGAGAATATTACAAGAAGCCTAGAAAATTTGAAAAGCAGGAGAACTGGATTACCTAGGCCAGGGACAGGCTGGAAGTTAATGGTCAACACAACTGTGTTATAGTTTAAAAAAGACCAACCTCATTAGACTGCTTCCCACTGTAGGACATCTTCTTAATAGCCACCACTTCATTGTTGCGTATGTCTCTAGCCTGAGGAAGATAATGAGAGTAAACCAAAGAAGCATGATGAAAATAACTATCAGCATCCACAGTCACGTTCAGAGAGGAACTTTATTCCTATGCCTGGAAAAAATACAGTTCAAAAGGAGTAAATTTCACATCGCGTGGTGAATCACCCATTCTTAGAGCAGAGATGCCCATGAGGCCAGAGATACATGGGATTGGTGAGTACCCTATAATCCATTTAAAGTTACAACATCTCTGCTAAATCAGACCAGTTCATTTCCCCCTTCTGATCATGGCCAATCAGATTCTATCAGCAAGATGTGGAGAAAGTTCCTCCCGCTATTGCTCTTCAACATCTAATATTCAGTGGCAGTGGTCTTCCGATGGGACGGGACCCCGAAGCAAAACTGATTCTACTGGAAGCAAAGCCAATGGGAAACAGTTGTGTTAAATGATCTTGGCAAAGCTTGAGCATGAGCATTAACACTCCTTTGGCACTCACAAAGTAGACAGCTCCAAAACTGCCATGACCAATCTCCCGCAGGTCAACAAAGAGCTTCTCAGGGTCATCCTTGAAGAACAGCTCAGCCACTTCAGGGTCCTTCAAACTGCCAGCCCGGGCATTAGACGGCATGGCTGCCGTGGATGAGGCTGGACTTCACTGTTGCTGTTCTCCTAAAGTGGGAAACAAATATTAGCAAACTGAACCAGATGGGTATAAATAAGGTAATTTATTCTTATTTATAAGAATGTAATTCAACGATATCTGATGCCGCCATTTGCTGAAGCAAAGCAAATCCTGAGAACTTTTCTAAAAGGGTACAAATATACGAAAATTATACTCCTATTTGAAGAAGTAGGTTCAAGGACGCATGCAATCCTGACAAAGCTCAGAAAGCCTTTTCAAAAGGAATCTGTAAGCACCTACTCCTATTCACAGAAATAAGAGATCTGAAACAAGACAATCCGTGAGAGATGTTTATAGCGGTAAGGCCATCAATGCCAAACGGAGATGGATCTTTGCTGTGATACAGAAGGTAGAATAGTCTTTGCTTGTTCAAATTGGGCTTCTGCTATTTATGTGACAGCATTCAACTAGTAATTGTTAGGATACTGAAGTACCAATATCAGCTCTACTTATCTCTACATATCCCACTTTTCCAGCTCTAGCTCAAAATATGCTTGTGCTTTATTCTTTCTATGAAAATCCAGCAGTTTTCGATAAAGTTATACCTACTTTCCATAGACACAGAAATCAGATTTGCCCCTAATTTTTGGCCACTAAAATAATAATGACAGGAGCGCATTTTCTCTTTCTCGTAAAGCAACTCATGTTTCAGTCTTGTACTTGCGCGTCCCACTTTTATATTGCAATGTGCACTGATTTCCGCTCAAGTAATAATATTCTCATCTGAGTTTACCAGATTGGTTATTTGCATTCATTTCTGCGCTATCTTTATTGAAAGGAGAGATAAAGAAAATGATATCTCTATTTTTAAAAAAGGACAAGCCTTTGGAGGGCTTGCTAAATACTGTCAGTTTTATTTTTAACTGAATATTATGTTAACTGAGTCCAACTCAATACTGCCATGTTTTTTGTCCATTAAAACTACTCTGTTACTCTAAAACAACTCCTCCTTGTATAAAATGAAGAAATTGGCTATAAGAGATTAAAAAGAATTAGAGGAACATAGATCAAGGGATTTCTAGATCCTTGAAAATTTTACTTGGTATTTATTAACTGGGAAACAGACAATTCAGTCCTTTACAAAGAATGTAGTGAGTATGCAAGTTAGTTATTTATGTTTAGCCCAAGTTGAACCACAATGGTGCAATAGTTAGAGTGCAGTACTGCAGGCTACTTCTGCTGACTGCCAGCTGACTGCAATTTGGCAGTTCAATTTTCACCAGGCTCAAGGTTGACTCAGCCTTCCATCCTTCTGAGGTGGGTAAAATGAGGACCCAGATTGTTAGGTCAATAGGCTAACTCTGTAAACCGCTTAGAGAGGGCTGTGAAGCACTGTAAAGCGGTATAATTGTTATTGGTATTGTGGTACATCAATCTCTTCATTATTGTGCAATGTCATCCAAGTGTTAACTTTTATGAACATCACATGCATGCACAAGAACTATTGCCTACTTTATTAAGCAGATACCAAGAATGTAATGAGAGAGAAAAAAAGTATGTAACTCACAAATGCAAGCAAATATACATGTCCCTGGATAATGTTGCAGGATCCATTCTGGATTGGTCACGGGACCAAAGTTTTAATCTTCCGAGCTTTTGGACTCATGCTGGAGACCATCCTCAGGGAACTTCTCTCTAAAGGAATGTCAAACAAGTTCTCTGAGGATGGTTTTCAGCATGAGTCCAAAAGCTCAGAAGACTAAACCTCTGGCCCCGATGACCGACCCAGACTGGATCCTGCAAGAGTGTAACTGTTTCTGAAATATGTGAGAACAGCTGTATCAGATGACACTGCCCCATACAAAAAAATTGCTCCTTCGCTGTAAATATTCTTTTGGAAATGGTAATTTTTCTACACTCTTTTCCCATCTTCCAGTCTGCTATGTCTACAGCAAATTTCTCCAACTTGGTTCCCTTCAAATGCACTAGACTACAATTTCCATCCAATATCGTCAAAAACTTCTTGGGAAATTTTTAAATTTATAATCTAAAAATCTAGATGAATCCCTTTTGGTAGGCATATTCTAGTTAAAAGCTACTTACACAACATTTCTAAAGTGATCCCTTTAAAAGCTAAAGATATACATTTAAAAATTCATACTTTTAGCCTAGGAAACAAGAAGGAATAAATGTTAAATGTGCAAGAATATTTAGTCTAATCACAAAATAACCATATGGGTAAAAAATGAGCCACACTCCAAAAAGCAAGAGGAAAATGTGTGTCCCACCAAACAGATTATTCTTTTTGTTCTCAATCCAATGGCGAAGAACTTCAGATTCCCAAAATGTCCAACAGAAGAAGCCTGGCAGATTCATGAGCAAGAAAACTTACTTGCCAGCAGCTGACATGAATAACAAGGATTGTAGTTGCAGTCTTGAATCTCTTGATTTCTCTCATGTCTAGTTCATTCAAAAATCTTCATGACTATCTTTGACTGCATTTCTCCCCACATTAAGGATGGTCCAATCACAATTCAGAATCTAATAACTTAATCTTAATCCAAGAATAAATTCTGGAAAATATCAGCCCCTCTCTAGTTAACTACACTTCAGAAGTTCAGCATTTTCCTTATTTGCTCCTTATAAAAATCCATAGTAGTTAATCAGCAGCACAAGTTATCAGGATCCAAAGTTTCCCAGAAACCATCTTGTTGCACCCTTCGCTGTACAGTGCAGCATCAAACAGGAATACCTAGTAAACTTTACAGGTAACAAAGGTCTCTTTCCATTACCAAAATAAACTGTCTACAAGCTGCCTATCCTCCACACTGCTGCTATAACTGTCAAGGGCATAAAGCACCAGGGTTTCAATGCAGATAAAGAGCTTGACAGACCAGGTCTGCAGACCTAGTCTTATCCCTAGGAAGCACAGCCACCTAGATAGGTTTCTCACACCAAGTCTTCCCCCTTGACTGGGTTGCAACTGAGGAGACCCACAGCCTTGCTGCAACTTTAAACTTTGTTAACAACTACAGAGTCCCCCCCTGTTCACTCTTCTGGGATGGGCAGTGATTGCTGGACTGACTCCAGTGGGTTGAAATGAAAAATAAGGAAATCAACAGTTTGCAGGCAGGTTATGCCGGTCAGAGGAAATCCTTGCATTGTTCAGTTGCTTCCCTGGGAACAATCTAAAGAAGAAGAAAAAAAAAAAGGCAACGTGTAAGGCTAGCCTTGGCAGTGATACTACTGGCAAGAAAGCATCTGGAAGGATTCCTGTTGTGGTGGTTGCTGCCTGGCCTGCACCAAATTGGCCAAAAGTTAAGGCAGACCCTGGAGATTAAGTTTTCAAAACGGGGCTATAAGGGTAGGGAGGCCTGTAATAAGGAATTATTTGGAGTTCAGCAACTTCACAAACAGTTATGCGGCCTACCAAAAGAGCATACAAACTGCTTAATCTCTTAAATGTGAACTTGCTCTTTGGCAGGCAACAAGAGCAGAGAATTATTTCACCCATTTACTTTAAATGGAGACTCATGAAGTAGTTTGTATTTAAGTCATGAATCCTAAAAAAATGTTCTTGTTTTAAAAAAAAAAACACAAAACCCCCCCATTCCGAACTGAATTGAATCATTTTATCAGCTGTGTTGAAATACTACATTTCCAAGAATTAACAGCAATAGAATAATTGAATATACTTAACTTGAAAACAATTTACAACATTTAAAAGCATAATACCCACGATATCTAACCTAAAAACACAAGAATGGGAAAAAAAAACAACCCTCCCCTCAGGAGAGTCTAATTTATTTTTATTTCACATAATACTGCAGAGTGCAACTAAAAGCCACATCGACAAGAGGAAGAACCTTCTCTTTAGACCAAGTTACTGACAAAGCCACGCATGCCGTTTTTAAAGCATATTATTTTGGCTCATGTGTTTCATCTATTTATAGTGTAACAGTAAAGGCAAAACTTTCAGTGGACTAAGCACCCATAATCAGAAAGATATGGGTTCTTCAACATCTGCAGAAACTGCTGCAGGAGCTCATCTAATGATTCAGGGTCAGATATCAACAATATTTTGATGATACCCAACTATATGTTGTGACCCTGGGCAGTCTTGTTCTAATGTCTTGGAGGTTTTGTTGTTCTAGATGGGGCAGAACAGGCTTAAATTGAACTCCAGCAATACAGAGCTACTGTTTGTATGTTGGGATTTATTTATTTATTTTTATTAAATAGATATTTATATGCTGCCCACCTCACTATCCGCATCCCTCTATGCCCCTTGTTTTATCTCTGGATTAGGTTTGACCTTCCTCTGAAGGAACAGGTTTGTGACTTGGGGGCCCTCCTGGACTCGTGACTCTTGCTGAATCAGCAGTCAGAAGTTGTGCTTGTGAGGGCCTTTCCCCGGTTTTGGCTTCCATGCCAACTGCAGCCTTACTTGGGACAGGAGGACCTGACTAGAGTGGCTCATACTGTCATACTAACCACCATCTGGTTAGATTACTGCAATGTATGCCACATTCCAGGTACAATCTAAAGTGCTGGTTTTAATCTATAAATCCCTCCATGTCTTTCTGCCAGGTTATTTACAGGTTCATCCCTCTCCATCAGGTCACTTTGTGCCAGGAGAAGCATTTGGTTGTCGTCCCCCCCCATTAAAAAAAAACCCCAAAGCACAATTTTTCTATGATAAGGCTGGCCTTCTGGAATGGCATTTGGTTGGCGATGTACCTATCTCCAACATTATTTGCTCTCTGGAAAAAGCTGAAAACAGAGCTTTTCTGGAGGGCTTTTGAGGCCAGATATTGTATTGTTTGAAGATTTACACAGTTTTATTTAGATTATCGTGTTTGTTATTGTAAGCCACTTATAAAGTCTTTTTAGGATTGCAGCACAATAGAAATCAGATGAATAAATAAATGGTTGGATAAGATTCTCACAGAGTAGACTGGTTTTTAGAATTAGTTTTTAGGTAAGGAAATGAACCGTCAAAGCTTTCCAACACCAGAAATTTAAAGAATGGCAAACTGTAGGAACTGAAAGTCCTTAAGTACCTGGGTAGTAAAGAGCAGTGGTTTTCAACCTGGCTAGGGGATTCTGGGATCTGAAGTTCAAATTTAAGTCCCAATGGTGCTTTTTCAAGACGCAACTGGACTTTCTGGTTTTTCTTTGAAGTCGTTTTATCTCATCCAAGAAGCTTCTTCACCTCTCAAGAGAAATGTCTTCAAAGAAAAATGAGAAAGTCCAGTTGCCTCTTGAAAAACCACCTTTGGGACAACCATGACATGGATGACTAAGAACTTCCACAGACATTTAGCTGTGCACTTGGGGATCAAAGCTGAAGTAGCTTCCTGGATGAGAAGTGAAACATCTTAAAAAAAAACAACAACCAGAAAGTCCAGCTGCCTCTTAAAAAAGTACCTTTTGGACAACCATGACCTAGATGACTGAGAATTTCCATAGAGGCATATCGTAAGGTTGAGAAACATTGGTAAAGAGGATCTCAACATTTGTGGCTGGAAATTGTGACATGCATGATGAGTAGGATAAAAAAGTCCATTTGTGCAAGTGTACTGTATATTAATCTACATTTGTAATGGCTCCGTATCTTTCCCACTCCACAACAAGAGTTTGTTTCTTGACAATACAATTTGTGAAAGATGGGAAATATCAGTAGTCTCTCAGTAGTTACAATATGCATAAAGACCTCTGAATTGTTCTAGGTTTATCCTTCTCACTTTGAAAATGTTAATCTTTGGCCACTAAAGCAGGATAAAATGGAAGAATTGATGGAAATCCTAGGAGAAATTGAGTGGAAAATAAGTGACAATGTTCTGTTGTGCAAAAGCTAGAAGTGACAATGTCAGAGATGGAGAAGTGAAAGAAGAGCCACCTCAGTCAAGGAAGGATGAAGGAGACACACTAACATCCGTTGCTAGACTCTGGTTGCTGTAATGGAACTACATTATAGTAGCAGTATATTTGTATTCTTTAAAGACAAAACCAGGAAAACTAATAAGAATTCTAAAAAGAAATCATTAACAGTAGTTTTTGCTGCTGTCTTCAAAAATTATCAACAAGCAGTCCTAAATTTATGACAACTGGGACTGGAACTTCTGTCGCTAAGCAGTGTGCTATCATATCTGATTTTATGATATTTTTTTTGCTGCAGTTGTAAGCAAATCTGGCTTCTCCCACTGACTTTGTCAAAAACCAGCTGGGAAGGTGGCAAATGGTGATCCAGTGATCGCAGGATGCTGCAATGGATGTAAATGTGAGCTGGTTGCCAAGTGCCCAGGTTGGAGTTACATGACTACAAGGATACTGCAATGATCATTAGTGTGAGGACCAGTTGAAAGTCATTTTTTTCAATGCTAGCATAAACTTCAAATAACCACTAAACGAATTGTCACAAGTCGAAGACCACCTGTATTGTTATTTGTATACTGGCCATCAATATGATTGTTTTAAAAAGCCAATTAAAAACCTGGGTTGTAATGATCTTAGACTGATCCAATGTAGCTAGTGGTATGGACAGATCTTTCTTATTATGACACCCTGACTTAGTCGGTTGAATCAATTAAGAGAAATACTGGCATATTTATACAGAGCCCTTCATTCCCTTTCAAATTTAAATAAATTTTAAATATTTAAATATTCATTATGTGAGATATCTTGATAATGCAGGATAGCAGTTAACTTCAATAGGGCTGTCCATTCAGTGCTTTCATTCTTTGGTACCCTGCTTATTTTGGTACTTTCTTGCAATGCTTTCTGCATGAGTGAAAAAGAGGGCTGTGAAAATATTTACAGATCCCTCACATCTGTTTCAACTTATATCCTCAAAACTATACTATAGAGAAGGGGTCCCCAACCACCGGGCCCTGAACCGGTACCGGTCCGTGGATCATTTTGTACCGGGCCGCAAAGAATGAAAGTAGGGCCTACTTTGCTTGGGCGCCGCCATCTTGTTTTGACGGCGCTTGAGAAAGTGCTTCCAAGTGAGCTTGTCAGTCGTCGGTTGGAAAGTGGCATTTGAGTGCTGAAGGAATCCTCACGCCTTAGTTTCGTCGAAGGGGGGGGGGCAGATTCGAACGAAGAGCCGTCCCGATGGCAGTGGAGTCTTGCGTTACTCAGGAGATTAAGAAAGAGCGTGAAAAGTCCATCCATCGACCGCAAGAAGGTACAAAGGAGGAGTTGAAGGTGGCAGGGAGAAGTGGGGGGACAGCTGGCTGACCAGTCACTCGGCTTGCCTTGCCTTGGTTGTGCATGCTGATGCTGGTAGTGGTCCATGGATCATTTTGTACCGGGCCGCAATGAATGAATAATCGTGAAACTGGTCCCTGGTACAAAAAAGGTTGGGGACCACTGCTATAGAGCACTGCACATCAGAACAATTAGACAAAGAACAGTTTTTTCTGAATGCCATCACTCTGCTAAATAAATAATTCCCTCAACACTGTCCAACTATTTACAAAGTCTGCATTACTATTACTATTAATCTTCTCATCACTCCTATCACTCATCCCCTCCCACTTGTATCCTTACGATTTATATTGACTGTCTCCTTGTATGATTTGATAGCTTATTTGTACCCTTATGATTCTTGATGAATGTATCTTTTTTTTAGATACACTGAGAGCATATGCACCGACAAATTCCTTGTGTGTCTAATCACACTTGGCCAATAAAGGATTCATTCATTCATCCATTCATTCAAGCTTTCCACTGGAATTATGAAAGTTAAAAAGCTCTTGCCATCAAACTCATTTTAAAAAAAGGCATTTTTATTTATAACTCTCAGATACAAACTCTAACTTTCTGCTATTATGAAACTCAAGGTAGTAGATCTAGCATTCTTAGGCAAGGGGCTACCAGGGACTTCTGAGATTCAGATCTGTTTTAGAACCTGGATGGCTGCTGCATCAAATGCTTGAGCTTGTGTCTTGGGACAGAAAAATTCAACCAGGCATGTTAAGATATTACTACTGTTTCTGTCTTCTGCTCCCCCTACATTATTCTCTACATAATTATTCAAATGTGATTCCCAAGAGGTTCAGTAGCAGACACAAGATTGTATCTTAGGTATCCCCTTCCCCCAATTATCCTGCACTGTGGTTTTTTCCCCTGTCAAAGGTTCAAAGAGTTTTTATGCCAAAGATGGTTCCCCCCCCCAACTTATATTAAGACCTTCTGAATTGGAAGAAGAAAGTGCTTACTGAGATACCTGTGGGTAACTCAGGAGCAACCCCTAGGGGTTATATTCTACTACAACAGCATGTGATAAAAAATAATGCTTTGGGAACACACTGCAGTCATTTTCAGAGATTTTGCTGCAGTAGTAAGAAAATTATATTAAGAAAGGATAGGTGAGATCCTTCTAATTCTAATAAATGCCCTAAGTAATGTTTTATTTCACTAGCAAGGAAGCTAGTTATTTTGCATAAACTGCTCCATTTCTTAAATGTATCACTGTGAGAAACTGGAATGGGAAAATGTGCTGCAGTCATGGAAAGGATATAATATAGAGCTTCACCAAAACAGGAATTAAAGGGTAAAAAATAAAGAGAAGCTTTGGATATTCTGGAAAGCACTTCCACTTTTCACTTATATCTGAAAAGGAACTTATAATAAAGGAGGAAAGATCTAAAAGTTCTATCAAAGAGAGAAGTTTCCATAGTTGTTGTTTTTTTTTTTTTTTTTTTTACAAAGCATGCAATTTATTTATCCAGGTGTCAAATATGATTCTAAAATTTGCAATGTCCAAATAAAGAAATCCAGCTTATTAAAGATGTTTTGTATTTGTCAGCTTACAGCGCACCATGGAAGCTGTGCAAACTGAGGTGAACCCAATCACCACCTACCAAGTAATTCTTTTCTTTGAAATTTCAATTTCAACTGCTACCCTGAAGAGTACATGAGCTTTCTTCTCAGGCACAAGACTATCATTTGGCTCAAAATAAGAATTTTCTACATTTCTTTTTCTTAATGTGAAAATCTAGAGGAAATTATTTGTCATCAGGCATCGTCTTTACAAAAAAAATTAGACTTTACAATCTAAATATTTTTTATGAAATAGTATCTCATTTATAGAGAAATTAGAATTATGAGCTAGTTTACCAGAATTCTGATAGTATAAGTTGTCCATCTCTGCATGGATCCGCCTACCAGGGGGTGGAGATAAACCAGGAAACCATATTAGTAGTTAGTTTACTATTAAAATCCCTGGTTTGAAACTCTTTCAACAAGTAAGACTCTTAAGACAATAAATCACTTAAAATTTTAGCTTGTTAAGAGATCAATATCTAGAAATTCTGATTGAGACAAAACACTAATTAAAACATGGTCATTTCCTGTTATTTAGTGATTCCTATTAGCATGGTGAACTAATCATTTGCAGTTGGGTATAAATGTACCAACATACTTATTTGATCCCAATATGCAAAATTCTGTCCAAGGGAATATATGATAAGAAATATCTCCAGGGAAACAATGATTGTGGGCTGCTGATAAAATAAACATTACTACATTAAAAAAACAAAGTCAGTAACTTTGAGAAATTTATTTTCAAAGATGCACAAAATGCATAACAACAAAATAGCTAACCATAGATTAGTGTGTAGTGGACAAGAAATCTGAACAGACTGCAGCAGCCAGCAGATTTATAAATTGTATGTTTCTTTCTAGACAATAAAACAATGCTGTCATTAAAATAGATGTAAGCAATAATGGCACAAGCCTTACATAGCTTGCCAAAAGTTACTTATTTTGAGAAGAATATGATACACAAAATCATCCCTAAAATAAGACATTTAAAATGAAACTTTACTGGGTGTATCTCAGGAGACAAAACTGTTCTACCTAGCTTTCTTTCCAATCTTTAATGTGAGAACCATGTCCCAACACTATGCAACCCTGGAGTAAAAAACACTCTATATCTCTCCAGGGTCAAGGAATATAATCCATAAAGAAGGAAGCCCTAAAACCTAATGCTTTTCACCAATGATAAAATAGTGGCTAGTCATCTTAGAATTTGTGCACAATTATACACAAAGCCTAGACAACTGAAGAAGTCCTATTTTAATTAGTATAAGATAACAGCACTCATCTTACTAACACAGTGGCAAAGAGACCATCCATTTCCATTTTGGGAAAAGTAACTGCTTTTTCATATTCTGTTACAAATACTATCTTTAAACAGCATTTTTATTGCTCTAATGCTTCATACATGGAAATCAGAATTAAACATTAAACAGTTTTTAAATATTAAAATGAAAACCAATGAAAGCTAAGTATTTAAATGATGACTATATGGATGAATGTGAAGTTGGATTTCTTTACTCATGGACCTGGCTTTCTTTGAAAAATATTATACCATTATTAATTCACTTCTTATCTGCTAAATAATTTGGGACTGGGAATGGTAAATTTATATATTAAGCCCAACTTTTCTTCATAATTAAGCTAGCTTCTTTAAATAGCAGAATATGATGATCATTCAGAAAAAAACAAACAAAATTTAATGGTTTAAGGAACTCAATAGGATCCTCCCCATTCTTATATACCTCATGCTAACTTCCCAAATTCTGTCATTATAGGAATATCTAAGGGCATATAATAGCTCTGGTACATTAAAACCAGTACAGGAGTCAAGGCCTCTGACTAGTCCAAGGAGAAAAAAGTCTAAGAGACTATAGACAGATGATTTCCCAGGTTCCCTGACCCTGAGGTTCCAAAGGAGAGAAAACCTAAGTGGGTGAGGAATCCTAGTGGAATTTTAAGGGAGGGCTGATTATACATGGAAGGTCTGGGATGAAAAACTTGATCCTTTTTCCCTCCTGCAGGAAGATGTTAGGCCCAGGGCCCGAGCCCTGGAAAACGGAACTCTTCTTTCGTCTCTTGCCTTGCAAAGCCTTCAAAGAGGGGGGGAAAACATTAAGAGGAAACAGAATATGTTTCCCAACAGAGACAATATGATTTCTGACTTATTTGGAAGGACAATTATAGGAGAAAGAAGGTAAGAGCAGACAGACAGAAAAGCAGATTGTTTTCCTAAACTGGTGCAATACAATCTCTTTTGTTCTCTAATCATTTCCTTCTCTCTTCACTGCCCGGCCTTCCCATCCCACAAAAATACCCTTCCCTCCCCCCTCCACACTCTCCCCTTATCTGCGTGCTTGGGTCTCACCTGTAAGTCTCCGCAGCTGCCTAGATATTCTTCCCCTTGCGGCTCCAGCTCCAAGATATTGGGGGTGGGGAGAGTACCCCCAACTACCTCCTCTTTCCCTATTCCCTCCAATCAAGGAAGAGGGTTTAGAGGGAATTGTCAGTGGTTCCCCTGGAAAAGGAAGGCCTCTGGATGGGAAGCACAGGGTATCTACAACAGCTGCCCTCTGAGCCTCTCCTTCCCTCCCTCTTGTTTGGGTTGGAAAAAATTGTTCTGCTGAAGTGAAGACATGCAAGTGGCAACCGGGGATGCGATGGAGATAGCCCTGTAAAAGGATGCAGCAAAAGTCTAGGGCCCTTCTGCAATGGTTCTAATTCAGGAGAAGGGAGAGGGAGGGGGAAAAAGCCCACCCCAAATTGGAAGGCGGGGGGTGGGGGGGTGGAGGAAGAAGACAATCGGTGTCAGCCCAGTAGCTCGCTTTGCAAGAGGGATGGGCTGCAAGGGAAAGGCGTCGTGGGCTTCATCGGATGCTGCTGCAGTCCCTTCCAGCTGTTGGCGGCTGCCTACAGATGTTTACAGATGAGGTATAAGGGACCTACAGATAACGGGCGAGGAGGAGAATTGCAAGACCCTGCAAAGGAGATTGATAGAGGTCTTTAAGGGAAACCTGCGGGGCGGGGGAAGGGGAACAAAAAGGAATGAGAGGTCAGGTGGGCGGGGGTGGAGTGGTCCCTATAAAAGGCAAAGAGATCCTTTCAGAGCCAGGGAATTGGGGGGGGTGTGGAAGAATGGGAAAAGGGAGGAAGTCTCTACAGGGGAGGGTGCTGTGGGGGTGGGGGGCCTGACTCTATCCGGCCCCCCCTCCCCTCTCTTGCCTCTTCGGGTTCCTCCGTCTGCTCCCTCCCTCTCACTCACTCCAGTTGTCCCCAAATCCAAGATGGCGCCCAAGGCAGGAGCAAGACCGGAACCAAGGCAGAGAAAACGTCAAGCGCATGCGTAGAATGAAGGGGGGGCGCCGAAGAAGAGCGCACAGGCGCGATGCATCAGGGGCGGGAACCCGTGAAAACTCGCATGCGCCACAGTCGGAAATAAGCGGCGAACTTCGGGCCGAACCTGAACCAGCTTGTGAGTAAAACGTTTTGGTGGGGCACTGTGCGCATGCGTCCCGCTCGGGTCATTCTTGAGAAAAAGGTGAGTAGCACGAACGGAGGGGCGAGGAACGTGCTGTGAGCAATTGAAGGACGGCATTACTGAATGGAACGCAACGCACGCGCAGTAGAAGAGGGAAGGAACAAATCCCGGCTTGATTGGATTGTCTTAGCGTTAATGGGCGGGGACACGTTTACACTGACAATATGTAAAGCGAGGGGAGGGATCTTGCAATTTGCCTTTTTAGGATTGGACGAGGAACATCGGGAAGGGCAAGTGCAAGTAAGATCGACATCTTGGTGGTGGGGGAGGAAATAACGGTCCTTCAGTGAAAGAAGTCAGATTTGGGACGCCCGCGTACCCTCAGGTGTGCTTTGATTGGGACAATATGGAAGGGCGTGGGATTTGATTGGTAGATCGAGGTAGTTTAAGGGCGGAGCTTCCTTCGCTCAGCTTGTTACTGGGGCAAGATTTAGAAAGATGTTGGTCGGTGCGCGCACGCGCTCAGAGAAGTGCCTGGGACGGCGGGGGGGAGGGGCTCAATGACAGCTGTTCAAAGAGGGGAAATAAAGGGCGCGCTGGGCGACAGTTAAACCGTCACTGCAAGAGGGCTTGGGTGCATGCGCGCCCTAGAGCTCGAGCCTCCCCGGTCCGGGAATCGCAATTTTTTCTAGTCTTCTCAGCGTGCTTATTCCCCTCACCTCATGTGCAGTTTTAATGCCTTTCACACCGGCGTGATTCAGGCCCGTGCCGGTCGGGCCTCTTCCTTTCTTGTCAACACAAGGGAAGTGAAGTTAAGCCACTCGCTCTTCTTGAGGCGTAACTATCAAAGCAGCTGGTAAAAAGGCGGCAGAGAACGCTAACAACCGTACATTGGGTAAGATGACGGAAGTCACCAGTTTTGAAAGAAGCGCGTCACCCGTCCTCCCCCCTCCTGCCCCCCATCGCATGAATTGGCCTAGCTGGGTCCGCCGAGACCAGACTGCAGCGACCAACCTGGGATTGTTTATCCTGATGACGTATTTGACCCGGATTGGCTGGGCTACTGCGAGGGTTTCGCGTCCAGCCCGCCTTCCGTGTGGAATAGGGAGTTCTTTGGTTAGGTTGAACTTGGGGATGTCGGTGAAATGCACGAGATTTTACACGTGGCCTTTGGAGGGAAAGAGGCGAAGGAACAAGGGAGTCCACAATGTCGGTCAAAAATGGCTGCAAGTTCTAATATGAAATGGAAAAAAAAAAAAAAACAGCGGGGAGAGCAAATTATAGAGCTTTAGTTAAAATAATTACAACAGATTGCCTAAAATGATGAGAAAAATATGCTTGCTACAACTTCAAGTACTAGGTAGAGTAATTGAGAAAGTCAGCAAGGGACAAATGAGCTTTCAAGAAAACACTGGATTGCTGTCTATCAAAAATGGTGTAGAGGCTCCTGCTTGTGTGAGGGGCTGGACTAGATGACCTACAAGATCCCTTCCAACACTTATTTGGTTAAAACTGGAGCCTGGGAAGCACTGCTGTGGAAAGTATGGCTGGGTACCAAAATGGAAACACTGCAGCAGAATGAAAAATTAAGGTACAATGTTAATACTGTAGGTTAATACTATAGGTTAGATAGGTGTATTTTTTACCTTTTGCAATTTTTGCTGTTACTCCACAGGGCATCAGTAAGCATATACAGTTGTAGCCAGCTGGCATATTAATTTGAGTACAGGTAGTCCTCAACTTACAACCACAATTGAAATTTGTTAAATGAGATTTTGCCCCATTTTATAATTTTTCTTGCCACATTTGTTAAATGAATCACTGTAGTTGTTAATAACATGGTTGTTAAGTGAATCTGACTTTCCCATTGACTTTGTCGGAAGGTTGTAAAAGGTGATCATAGACATTGCAATTGTTATAAATATGAACCAGTTATGCCAAACACCTGAATGTAAATAACATGACCTTGGAGATCCTGCAATGATGCAGTTGTAACTTCAAATGAACTTCAACTAAATGAACTGTTGTAAAGGACTACCTGTAGTCAAGTTTGGTTTTTTTTTGCTGCAAGTTCTTAATTCTGCCAAACACATCACTGGATTATACACTGCTCAAAAATAAAATAAAATAAAGGGAACACTTAAACAACACAATAACTCCAAGTCAATCACACTTCTGTGAAATCAAACTGTCCACTTAGGTAGCAACACTGACAATCAATTTCACCTGCTGTTGTGCAAATGGAATAGACAACAGGTGGAAAGCAGAGGCAGTTAGCAAGACATCCCAAAATAAGGAGTGGTTCTGCAGTTCCTATGCTTTCTGGCTGATGGTTTGGTCACTTTTGAATGCTGTCAGTGCTTTCACTCTAGTGGTAGCATGAGACAGAGTCTACAACCCACACAAGGGGCTCAGGTTCATCCAGGATGGCACATCAATGCGAGCTGTGGCAAGAAGGTTTGCTGTGTCTGTCAGCATAGTGTCCAGAGCATGGAGGCGCTACCAGGTGACAGACCAGTACATCAGGAGATGTGGAGGAGGCCGTAGGAGGGCAACAACCCAGCATCAGGACCGCTACCTCTGCCTTTGTGCAAGGAGGGACAGGAGGAGCACTGCCAGAGTTAAACTACCATATAGTTACTGAAAACAAGCAAAGGAATTATGAGGATTTCTTGTTTGCACATTGCTTGATGCTATTTATATTTAATCATGAAATCCAATATTATATAATTATTCCTAATAGAAGTGTTAGTGACAAAGATCATTAATTTAGGCTAACTACACTATTGAGTGTATATAGTTCAAGTTCTGTAATATATATTAGCAATTTGCATTGGTGGAATATCCACTTAAAATACAAATTACAATTTTTGTATTTAATAAGTTTATCATATCTTTTGTGAACCAAAATAGCAGCATACCAACCAAAATAATGAATTTTACATAGTATAGCTGTTTACAGAAAGGAGGACACCTGAGTATTCTGGAATGTAGCATGAATAGCACTTGCTTGATCCATTTAGATTTGGCCCCATTTGTCTTTGGGGAGGCGATAATATAGGCCAGCTGCACAACATAGCATGGCACAGAGGCAGAGAAGAAAAGCACTGGTCATGAGGAGGCGCTGGCTGCAAAGGGTACGATCCGCCTGAGAGTAGAAGAAATGATAGTGAATCATCTTCCCTAGATATATTGTGGAGCAAACCAGTTTTAGCATTCAGATATTGCCCATAACACCACTGCCCATATCTATCTACCTACCTGATCTAGCATGCTGGATAGGGCAGGGTTAGTTTGATAACGTGATTGATAGCAAATCCCTGGCATTTCCAAAGTCATGCTTTGTTTCCTTATTACACATTTTGGTGGCTTTCTGGGAACAAAATGGAATATTACATTAATGAATAAAGAAACATTGCTTGTAACAACGCCCCTTCCTGTTAGCTCACCTGGTCTTAGGGAGAAGGGATGAAGGTGCAATGATCCTAAGGCAATTCTCGCGGGATAATGAATTTGTAATAACAGCTAAGAGGTGAATTGATTTCTGGGCATCTGGACCTGTGGATGGAGTTAATGGAAGGAAATGTCAAGAGAAGGTGAGCGATGAATTGGAATGCTTGAGAAAATACTGAAATAGATTTGGTGGTCACTCACCTCTGAAACCCAATTTTGTCCCACTGATGGTCAGACCTAAATGTGTATCATTGGGAAGATCTGTGCCATTGGGAAGATCAAAGGTCAAGCCAACCATGATAGATACAGTTATAGGAGGTTCAGCAGTTGAAGGAAGTGATATGACATTTCCCTGAGTTTTATTTGTGATACAGAACATTAAATGTGCAAGAGATTTCAGCAGAGAGTCCCAATCCTTAGAAATAAAGGAAAAAGGAGTGAGCATTGCTTCTATTCTCATTGTTTTGCTTTTTTTCCTTAAAATATCTATCCAAGTCCATATGACCTCACTTTTAAAATCCTTTGTTAATTATTCAGAATAGAGGTCACAATACAATGAGGGATGTCTGGATTTATGAATTGTAGATAGCAATAGCTAAACTTGAATTTAAAATTTTGCATTTTTGATTTTTTTTACTGCAAATGGTAGAACAAAATATCTGAATTTTAAAGCTCCCTTTTGGAGAAAAAAATATATTTTAATTTTTTAAATTGTAATTTATATGTAATTTATCTTCTATGGAAGACAATGATAGAGAAATAGAACTGTAGCCAATCTGTCTGAAAGTACAACTTTCAACTATCCCTTCCCTAGAGAGAATCAACTTGTACTTAGAAAACAGCAAAGGAAAATAGTGTTTCCATTACTGTTTTTCCTTTATTCTTCCTAAGTTTTTTTCTGCTGTCTTCTCTTAATAATTGAAATCTAATTTTATCCCATGTTCTGGCCTAAGTTTTTACTTAAATTTCTAATCTCTAGCTCACCTCTTTGACATCAGGATTATGAATATCGTGTGACTGGATGTAGACAGCAAAACCAACAAAGGCAAGAGCCAGTGAAAGGAGGCAGAAGAAGAAGGAGACCAGAGGTGGATGTCGTTCCAGGCAGATACGCAGGGAGGCCAGTAGGGAGCAGATGACCATGGTAAGCCCTAGAGGTGAGGGTAAGAAGGATGTAGTATCATCCTAGCTCTAGAAAATCTAAAACATTTCTAGGAGAAACTACTAGAACAGCCAGAAAAAATGGAAAAGATATTGATAACATGTATCTTTTGTTTTTGTATGGTACTGTATTTCAGATTTTCTAATTTCAAAAGTCAAAATGTGAATGTAAATAAATATTACTTTAATTTCATTATTGCTTAGATAATTTGATGAAAATCTTTCATGGGACTATACACTCAAAAAGTACAAAGGAAGGCTGCTTGTTTAAGATTACACTTCAATTGTGATAGTCATGAAATGGGAAGCTGATTTTTTAATCTGTGCATTCAGATATAGGAATATTTAAAGAAAGATTCTTAATCTGCATTCTGCAGTTACATCATCAAAGAAAAAGGTTGTATATTTCTGCCCACTGAGTTTCAAAATGTCTATTCTCTTTATTTGAAGGTATGTCTACTGAAGTTAAAAATAGCTAGTTTCTTCACCATGCCAACTGGATGAATCTGCCTGTAAGAGAATTTGTAATTTAACTTAACATAATTTTGTGATACTTTCATATTCAAGTCAGCATCTGATTATCTTATATTTGAAGTTAGCAAACTATAATAATATGAAATTAAAAAAAAAACCAACAGCTGTAATTATGGAGGTAAAGAACTGGATATTCTAGCTGATATTACAATTTCATCAAAATCACATCCTGTCTGAGAACATGAAGATTCAAAACTTCATACCTGAAAATTCATTACAAAAAGATATTCTATCAAACTGGTAGTAGCAGAAGTATAGGAAATTAAACAATCTTCTCAGCCATCTATCATATGATTCACAAACAGACAGGAAAATAGAATACTTAAGATTTTTTTCTACCTAGAAAGCAAAATACTTAAGATTTTGTTGTCCCAATTTGGAGAAACGGTTGACAGATTTTGCTGAAATTGATAAATTAATGATTAGAGAAAAGACATTACATTGATTGCTGACTAGAAGCTCTTATGGACCTTTTGCACAAAATGAACTTGTGACATACTTTTGATGATTAGACAGGATAGATTATAGAAGAAAGAGTAATACATAATTTTAGAACAAGGGGAAGAATATTAAAAGCTACTTCTTTATTTTTTCATTTTTTTCTTTTAATGGTTTTATTAAAATTATTTAATATACACTGCTCAAAAAAATAAAGGGAACACTTAAACAATACAATGTAACTCCAAGTCAATCACACTTCTGTGAAATCAAACTGTCCACTTATGTAGCAACACTGATTGACAATCAATTTCATATGCTGTTGTGCAAATGGAATAGACAACAGGTGGAAAGCAGAGGCAGTTAGCAAGACATCCCAAAATAAGGAGTGGTTCTGCAGTTCCAATGCTTTCTGGCTGATGGTTTGGTCACTTTTGAATGCTGGCACTGCTTTCACTCTGGTGATAGCATGAGACGGAGTCTACAACCCACACGAATGGCCCAGGTAGTGCATCTCATCCAGGATGGCACATCAATGCGAGCTGTGGCAAGAAGGTTTGCTGTGTCTGTCAGCGTAGTATCCAGAGCATGGAGGCGCTACCAGGAGACAGACCAGTACATCAGGAGACGTGGAGGAGGCTGTAGTAGGGCAACAACCCAGGATCAGGACCGCTACCTCCGCCTTTGTGCAAGGAGGGACAGGAGGAACCCTGCAAAATGACCTCCAGCGGGCCACAAATGTGCATGTGGCTGCTCAAACGATCAGAAACAGACTCCATGAGGGTGGTATGAGGGCCAGATGTCCACAGGTGGGGGTGCAGTTGTGCTTACAGCCCAACACTGCGCAGGACGTTTGGCATTTGCCAGAGAACACCAAGATTGTCATATTTGCCACTGGCACCCTGTGCTCTTCACAGATGAAAGCAGGTTCATACTGAGCACATGTAACAGACGTGACAGGGTCTGGAGATGCTGTGGAGAACGTTTTGCTGCCTGCAACATCCTCCAGCATGACCAGTTTGGCAGTGGGTCAGTAATGGTGTGAGGTGGCATTTCTTTAGGGGGCCGCACAGCCCTCCATGTGCTCGCCAGAGGTAGCCTGACTACCATTAGTACCGAGATGAGATCCTCAGACCCTTTGTGAGACCATATGCTGGTGCGGTTGGCCCTGGGTTCCTCCTAATGCACGACAATGCTAGACCTCATGTGGCTGGAGTGTGTCAGCAGTTCCTGCAAGACGAAGGCATTGATGCTATGGACTGGCCTGCCCATTCCCCAGACCTGAATCCAATTGAGCACATCTGGGACATCATGTCTTGCTCCATCCACCAACGCCACATTGCACCACAGACTGCCCAGGAGTTGGGGGATGCTTTAGTCCAGATGTGGGAGGAGATCCCTCAGGAGACCATCCTCCACCTCATCAGGAGCATGGCCAGGCATTGCAGGGAGGCCATACAAGCACATGGAGGCCACACACATTACTGAGTCTCATTTTGACTTGTTTTAAAGACATTACATCAAAGTTGGATCAGCCTGTAGTGTTTTTTTCCACTTCAATTTTGAATGTAACTCCAAATCCAGACCTCCATGGGTAGCTAAATTTGATTTCCACTAATAATTTTTGTGTGATTTTGTTGTCAGCACATTCAACTATGTAATGAACAAAGTATTTCATAATATTTTATTCATTCAGATCTAGGATGCGTTATTTTTGTGTTCCCTTTATTTTTTTGAGCAGTGTACATACGAGAAACTTTTTGTCCCAAGGAGAAAACTCCTTTCAGTCTTTAGCTCTGCCTATTACTGGTAGAAGCAGCAGTGTTCTCTCTCTTGGTTTCATCTTATGGGCTGACAACAAGCAAGTAAAATGATCAGTGCATAGAAAACAGGCTATAATGGAGAGACTATTTGATAACCCAGAATTGGAGATCATCAGCCTTCTCAAATAGAAATGGGAATAATAGCTTCCAGAAGATTGGATCAGAGAAAAGGAGTCAAGTGGCAGGGCTTGCACTGAGCCTTTTATAATGAAGCCAAAGCTTTTCTTGGTGCCCCTCTGGCAGCCTCTCTGTCCTGGTGGACTTGGCTCCAAGTTATGTCAGCTGCAATTGCCTTCCAATGGCCTGAACAAACACCAGGTGACACCAATAGCAGTGCCTCTCCAGAAGCCAGACCAGGACTAGACAATACTAACAACGACAATTTTCCAAAGACCAGTACTGTTACAGAAGCTAAAAAAGTCTTGGAGATTCCTCTTCTCTCTATTAAAATGTTAATAAAACTGGGAGCACTACTTTAGACTGTGGTGAAATTCTTTGAGCATGGAAATAAAAATGGATACTTTCAAAATATAGAAGAACAAAAACAAAGGAACATTGTATAATATAAAATATGCAATTTGCATCCTCTTCATTAAACCAAGTCTTAGAAAAAAAAATGATGCCAATAGGAAGGCTCCACTGTGAAATACTCAATAATAAATAAGAATCAAGTAATACACATCTACTTTCTTAGATGCTGTAACTTAATTTCCTTTTCTTTATAATAAAGCTGTATACTTTAATTTTGTGAGAATCTCATTTTGTTGTTGTTTATGTACTACTGTAAGGGGCTTAAGCTGTATATATTGAGGGATGCTATGAGCTAGCCTAGGCAGGCTTGGAATCCTGAGAAAAAATAAGCTCCTGCTGGCTCATCCACCCATATAGAACATGGAAGCTCAAGCCCTGCTGAACCTTAATTGGAAGTCCCCGGAGCTAAAATATAGGAAATACAGGATCAGCTCAGGGGAAAAGAGGAAGAAACTCATCTAGGAAATCCTACTCTCCGACTTTTGCTTACTCAAAATTGTTTTTGTGCCTGTGTAAAAAATAAAGAAACAAATAAGTCATGGACAAAAGAGATGCAGAAGGAAAATGAACACAGGTTATATGTCAGAGACAGACAAACTGAAATGTGAGAGCACTTTACCTTTGGGCTTTTCAGTGTTCAGCAATATTACTTTCTTTTTTACTATGTTTATTGCACATAAAATAAATAGTATTAGCAATCATTATCTCCTGCAAAGAAGTATGTAAGATGTCTGGGGTTTGTTCTTCATTAACTTCATTGAGTCAGGTGAACAGATGATGATTTGAGGTAATCCATTTTCACATTAGAGGTTGAGTAATACTAACTTATTTTCAAGGAAACTTAAATAGGTCAGCTAAGATGTTCAGTCTGGAGGTAGACTCAGCAGTCCTACTATCAGTGGCTCTAAGGCAAGGGTGTCAAACTGGATTTCTTTGAGGGCCGGATCAGCATTGAGATTGTCCATGAGTTGGCGTGGGGGAGAGAGAGAGATGGGCCAGATGCCTCCTGCAGCACCTTGCCAGCCAAAACAGGGCAACTCATGCTCCGTTTTGGCTGCCAAAGGCACCACAGGCTGGTCCTTCACTATTTCCAGGCTGGCCCAAAGGGCCAAATCTGGCCCATGGGTCTTGAATTTGACACACCTACTCTAAGGGATCACAAGATCCTGATAAGGTTACAGTGAGGTCCCCACTCAGATTTTAGAATGCCATTTCTTATGAACAGCCAAGCCTGTTCCACCTTCCACACTGCAAGGGGGTTGTACCTCCCTGGTATATTTTGGAGTAGATAATTACATTTTGTATTAATGAGCCAGTAGTGCTGATCCAGCAGATTGTAGAACAGACAATATTGCAATGAGTATAGAAAATAGCTATACTGGAAATTGAGGCTGTCTGTTCCATCGTCACCTGATTTTGATGATATGGGCACATTGACTTCCTCCCAATGAGTGCTAAGAGGAGTCATAATCTCTAGGATAAGGCATGAACAAATTACCCAAGACAGCAAAACTTATAAAAGGAGTTTGCAGCCTGATCCATGATTTATGGAATGCTGGCACAGAAGTACTTGTTCAAAAACTGAGAAATGGACTATCCATTAAAAGCCTAACTTGCAGTTAAAGGATTTGGGGGAAACATGTTGACTCAATCTTTGTAGAAAACAAGGATAAAATGAAACTCCTATGTTACTTCCAGAGAAGGGGGTAAGAAGGTACAGAAGAAAATAATATCCATTTGGCCTATAGACCACTACAGGTAATTCTCGACTTATGACTACAATTGAGCCCAAAATTTCTGATGTTAATAGAATAGAAGAGAATAGAATAGAACAGAACAGAATACTTTTATTGGCCAAGTGTGATTGGACACACAAGGAATTTGTCTTTGTGAAAATGCTCTCAGTATACATAAAAGAAAAGATACCTTAATCAAGAGTCAAGAATCATAAGATTCAACACTTAATAATAGTCATAAGATACAATAAACAATCAAATCATACTAGGAAACAGTCAATATAAACTGTAAGGATACAAGCAAAGTTATAGTCATACAGTCACAAGTGGGAGGGAATGGGTGATAAGGAGTGATGACAAGATTTAACAATTATAGTAGTGCAGACTTTGTAATAGTTGAACAGGATTGAGGGAATTATTTGTTTAGCAGAGTGATGGCTTTCGGGAAAAAACTGTTCTTGTGTCTAATTCTGGTGTGCAATGCTCTATAACGTTTTGAGGGAAGGAGTTGAAAGTTTATGTCCAGGATGTGAGGGGTCTGTAAATATTTTCACAGCCCTCTTTTTGACTCGTGCAGCATACAGGTCCTTGATTGAAGGCAGGTTGGTAGTAATTGTTTTTTCTGCAATCCTAATTACTCTCTGAAGTCTGTGTCTGTCCTGTTGGGTTGCAGAACCAAACCAGAGAGTTATAGAGGTGCAGATGATAGACTCAATGATTCCTCTAGAACTGGATCAGCAGCTCCTTGGGCAGTTTCCAGATACTTCTGAGGATCATCAATCCATTTTTTATATTGCTTGCTATAAATACACTGAGACATGTCTTGGGAATCCAGTTATAGTTCTGGCTATGGTCTTGCCAACAGGAACATATGTGGTCCTCGACTTACAACAGTTCATTTAATGACCATTACACATGGCACAGAAAAAAGTGACATGTCAATTTTTCACACTTATGACCATTGCTGAATCCCCAGAGTCATGTTATTAACATTTGGATGCTTGACAACTGACTCACATTTATGACACTTGCAATGTCCTAGAATCATGTGGTCCCCTTTTGTGACCTTCTGACATGCAAACTCAATTGGGAAGCCAGATTCACTTAACAATGGTGCTACTAATTTAACTACTAAAGTTATAAAATGAGGCAAAAGTCACTGAACAAATTTTCACTTAGCAACATAAATTCTGGACTCAGTTGTGATTGTAAGTCGAGGGCTACCTGTATATACTATGAGGTTTCAAACTATACTGTTGTCATGCCCCTGTTGGAGTCTGATTCTGAGGGAGAGGTGGAACAGCTGACAGGGAGTGGGAGTGTGGCTCCAGTGGTTGTGGAGGAAACTGGGGAAGGGCACAGGCCGGATGGGCATTCAGAGGAAGATCCAGGCCCATCCCTTCTTCATCCTAGGGCATGCAAGGAAGAGCAGATAAGGGAGAAACGTGAGTGGCATGGTCTATGGGGGCAGAAGGGGCCCTGATCATGGGCTGCAGCTGGGAGGACTGGTTAAAAGGACAAACTACACATGGCAAAATTGCTGGAAGCAAAGCATGCATTCTTGTCGGAGTTTATCTGTGTTTTGGCTTCCTCCCAACTGTGTTGCTGCTTATCTGGTAGAAGTCTGCAATTAATCATCCTTGCCTGCCCTAGTAATTCCTTCAGTGTGGTGTGGTGTGTTTTTTATTTCGAATTAACTTTACTTTGGGTGTGGACTGCGTTTACTCCCTCTGTAAAGTTTTTCTTTAAGAGTCTGATATCCAGCCAGGATAATTGGACATTAGGACCAAATTGGAGGCATTAAAGGGACTTTCTTCTATTTTTGTGACTTGGTTATTTTTCTGTCACGCCCCGGGTCATCACAATTGTATGGAAGCTTAACAATTGCAGTGATTTACTTAACAAATATGGCGGGAAAAGTCATAAAATGGCACAAAAATCACTTAACAAATTTCTCACTTAACAGCATGGATTTGGGACTCAGTTGTGATCATAAGTTGAGAATTACCTGTAAATTGACCAGATAGAATACATCCAATATTCCCCTGTATTTTCAAATCAAGGAGGGGCTTCTCCAGTTTCATATATTATACTCAAGTTTCTGAAATATCTCAAAGGTGCTCAATTTGTATGCACAATCAAGGACTTGGTGATTACTTATTCCACTTCTAATTGTTAGGACATTCTGTAGAAAAAAAGACTGCATTCTCAGGCCATATGCAACTCTGCTCCCTTTTCTTAATTCTTGCTTTAGTGATAGATGTAAGAAAGCACCCACTTATATGAATATGACTCTGGGACATATAGAGCAATACTTATATCAAAGTTAACCTTGGAGAAGAGAGAGTTCAAATGCTATTAGGATTAGGAATAAGTTGTACCACTTGGGGCAGAGAAAATGTTCGTATCACCAGAAACACATATGTGGATATAATTAAGTGAGTTTTGCCCCATTTTATGACCTTTCTTGCCGCAGTTAAGTGAATTACTGGAGCTGATAAGTTAGTAACCTGGTTAAGTGAATCTGGCTTCCCATTGACTTTGCTTGTCAGAAGATCACAAAAGGGAATCACGCGACTTTGGGACACAGCAATGATCATAAATATGAACCCACTGTAAAGCATCTGAATTTTGATCACATGAGTATGAGGATGCTATAGTAGTTGTAATTGAAAAATTGTAAGTCATATTTTTAGTGCCACTGTAACTTTGAATTGTCACTAAGTGAACTAATAAGTCAAGGAGTATCTGTACAATTTTGTGAGGCAGGAAGCAGATTGGAAAATAAATATTAAGAGTTCTCAGGCCTGTCAACAGAGACAATTAGCAAGCAAAGCAGAGGTAAGAACCTAGGAAAATGCCCCTCAAATTAATAACACTGTCTTATTGGGAGGGGGGAGGGGAGTGTGACAGAAAAACTATTGCAAACTTGGAAACCACATGCATGAACAGATGGGTTTTACAAACTACTGTATTCAGTTGGGTTATGTGCTAGAAAAAGAAAATATCCTATCATCCTTCATCTCCAGAAAGAGAGAGAAGCAGCTCAGAATGAAGAAAATAACCTTCTTACTGGACATTTGTTCCACAGAGCATGTCCCTGCACATGAGAGTTTTTCCAGCATGTCTCTCATGTACAATGACAAAAACCGAGAAAGCCAT
Source organism: Hydrophis major (assembly GCA_033807585.1). Lineage (NCBI taxonomy): Eukaryota > Metazoa > Chordata > Lepidosauria > Squamata > Elapidae > Hydrophis > Hydrophis major. Next base: position 23,323,984 of record CM066343.1, on the reverse strand, counting down.
CTAGAATCTTGGGAACTGAACATGCCTCAATCTTTTAGAATCGAGACATTGGTTGAAATCAATTAGATGATTTTTTTTAGCCTCAATGGATTTGTCAGTTTAAAATTGTTAAACATCTTAATATAGTTCTTCCTAATGGAGGTCCTTTATATTTTTGAATGAAGAACCAGTTCTGGTTTAAAATGTTCCCATTTGGACCTTTCAGTCCCAGAGTACAGTACTATATTTATGAAAACTCTTTGTGCAACACCTCAGAATTCATATTGTTTACATGTATTCATTTGGGTGATCTCATCAGACTTCCTTATATGGAAAGAACAGTGAATATTGTCACTTTGATGCTTATAGGAATTGAGTTTTATAATTAATTTCACCAGGAGCACACTCGTACCCTTGAAATATATTCTGCTATAGGGCACTATCATCAACATGAGAGAAACTATTCTTCTCATGTACATCTGCTGATGAATGCCTTAATATCCAGGAGGCCAATCCCAATGTCACTGGCAAGATAAGAGCTTGGTTCGATTTCAGGTCATTCCACAGAGCAGCCTACCTCACAAGATGTCAAGTAAAGAAGGTCAATTGTTGCATTAATGGCTAATCCCAACCAATCTGGCCAGTCAAACATGATGCAGGAATTATAATCCCATCAACTGTCACTGTTTATGAACAGCTAAAGTTGAGGATAATATTACTGGCTGTGAATACCCCTTTATATCTGGTTAGGTTGTGGCAAATATTGGTGCAAATAGTTAATATAATTAACAGTGTTTGTTTAAACTATCTGGTGGAACCAGATCAAGGGATCTTTACACTAAGCCAAAGAACTGATGACAATTGAACGTATGTTTATTCATATCAGCAGGGTACATAAAGGGCTCACCGAATACCACAATAAATAGCAAAATGTTTCAGGACAAATGTGTCCAGTTATAGACTTCAGAAGACTGAAAAAGGGTGGGAGTTTCCCTTTGATCAACCTATCTGTAAGAGCAGGTAACCACCAACCCAGGTGATTCTTTTCAAGACCACGGAATGAAGTCAAATGATGCCCTGGTGGGACCATAGCTGGCTCTATATATTTCCTTTGATGCCACTGCTATCCAGACAGTAACAAAGATATTCAAGCTGTGGATGATTTTAATAATTCATTCTGCCTTTAGGACCCTATTGCTCTTTGCCTGATAAACCTGGTGAAGATCCCCTGTGGTATGTACTGGAGTCAGATAAGATTACAAGAACTACTTGAAAAATAATTTTTTGATTCTGATTCTCTTCAGTTACAACTTTGAGACTAGGAAACTGAATGAGAATATCTGTGCCTAGCAGCGAAAACCTTGGCCTTTTGGAGACCAAATATTTATCATATGATTTGGTGTGTTTTTGAATATGAGAAAAAAAGATTGTGGCACCAGCATCAAAGGATCTGCAACTTTTGGGATTCTTTTCGGTGTGCCTGGATAGAATTCTAGCAATGTAATAGATTTCTTCTAGGTAGATGAGGGACATCTTTATCTGATCATTCTCAGGTGTGCTTCTTCCTCAAAGTCACAGGCTCATCTCACCCCAGTCCATGTGACTTGGCACTGAATCTTCAAGCTGTAATGCCTGATCACTTTGAATCCCATTAGGCCAGTGGTCGACAACCTTTTTGGTTCTGCAGACTATGGCTTTGGGCCCAGACCTCTGCATTAAGAAATTCCTTCTTAACATATTGTACCTCTTTGATAGGACTAGCTTGCCTAGAAGGATCATGAACAAAAAGTCTTTTTTATTTTAAACCTTTGTATATTTCATTATGACATAATGATGCTAAGATCATACCTGCTTTGTGCCCAGGATCATACCAAATTCTACCAAGCACAAAATCATTCTACCACAATCTGGCCTCATGCTGTGCAGAACTTTGATGCTACATTCTATAACAGTTGAAGCTTCCCAGTGTTGTTCAAGGGATGCTCCTTATAGAGCATGTTGTATTCAACTGGGAAGTGACAGAGAAGCAGATATCTTATATAATAACGCAATAGATTATTCATACTCATTTTTTTTTATTTTTATGTAAAAATTCAATTACATCAGTGTAATGATATTGTATCATATAATCAGGCCACTCACACATTGAAATTACTTATCTGTTCTAGAGAGGGTTCTTTTCAAAATAGGAACAATACGCAGCCCTGATCTGGCAAGCTCTCTTAGTAAGTCCAGCTTCTGACAGTGGCACCCTTGGCCTGGCTGAAGCACTCTGGGTATCAGCAGCTGTAGGACTCTCTAATGGTTCTAGGAGCTCATCCCCTTTGATCTCACAAATATTGTGTAAGATGCAGCATGTAGCTATGACCACAGGAATGAGCTTCTCTCTTACATCCAGTCTCATTTGCAAACATCGCCAGCGAGCTTTCAAGACCCCAAAAGCTCTCTCCACACACGTTCGGCATTTGGCAAGTCTATCGTTGAACTTTTCTTGGGCCTCAGTTTTTGGTGCTGGATATGGTTTCATTAGCCAGGGGCGAAGTGGATAGGCATGATCTCCAATGACAACAGGAGTCATTGAAACCCCTTCTAGTGCTGTTGGAGTTTGTGGGCCAAATGTGCCTTCATCCATGCTGTTGAAAAAAGGAGAGTTATGCAAGATGCGTGAATCATGGGATCTCTCTGGAAACCCAACATAAATATCAGTGAAACGAGATTTACTATCTACTAGAGCCTGCAACACCATCGAATAGAAGCCTTTGCAATTAATGTAGGAGTCAGCAGAGAAGGGCGGGCACAGGATGGAGATATGGATTGCATCAATTGCACCAAGGCAGTTGGGAAAACCCATATCCTTGAAGCCTTCCATAATATCTTGTGAATTGCCCAACAAAATTGTTTGGGCCAGGAGCCTACTATTTATTTCCTCGCAGACTTCTTCAAAGATTGAGCAAGCTGATGAAATTCCCACTCCAAAGAGCTCTGAGACAGTCTTGTAACTGTCATGATGTGCAAGTTTCCAAATGGTCATAGCCACCCTTTTCTCCACAGGAATGTGTGACCTCATACCAGTGTCTCGACGCTGTAAAGCAGGACGCAACTCCTCAGCAATATACATCAGTGTGGAGCGGGACATTCTGAATAAAGAAATCCAACACTTGTCATCCTGTTCTGAAGAAATCATTCGCTCCCACCACTCACTACATCTGGGGAGCATCCAGTGTGATCGCTCAGACAGGGCCATCAGCTCGTGCTCATAATGCAGTGCTGGTGAAGATGAGTAAACCATAGTAACCACAGAGACTATAGCATTGCGATGAAGCCGTAGCAAGGCTCTCTTACGACGGACACTAGCTGAGAGGATGCGCCTCAGCACTGTAGCTGACTGGCGAAAGTGCCTCCGCTGAAGAATCCTTGCTATGGCAAATACCACAGTACGCCTGTTCAGCATCCATTGTTGCACTAGCAATTGAGAAGTCTGAACACAAGCAGCAAGAAGAGCCAAGCACTCTTGCTCCATTTATCTAGCCAGTTTTAACAGTAACAGCAGGTCCAGGAGATGATGCTGTGACAGAAAACCTTTCCCCCCTGGTCAAGGCAGAGATGACATCACCAATCAGGGATCATTCATAAGCAGTCCAATGCACTTCATTTGGATAGGCACTGTTGAATTTAAGGGTAACACATTGTAATTGGCTCTAGTTCACTACAAGTCATATTTATAATCCAATTGTGAAGATCTCTTTAAAAAATACAAAGTAGAAAAAACAGTTTCACAAAATTCAACCATTACACATTCTCCATTTAAAAACATTTTAAACTTTCAGGGAGTCACATGTTTTTTCCATCAATATTTCTCTTTTTTTTTTTTTACAAATATTTCAGCTGGCCAACTCTCAGTCAAACATTCTCCACACTAAGCCATGACTAAGCTAGCATGACTGAATCCATGACATCTAACAAACAACTGGAATAATATATCCTCTCTACCAGTTCTAGGCCTGCCAAACCCAATAATAAAGGGAAGACACTTTATACAGGCGCAGACACTCATTATGTATATTATCACTACATGACTTGATAGTGCATCCTATTTGAATTGAGCAATATAAATACTATATTCTAGAATGGAAGGATAGAAATCATGGGGACAGATCAAGCAGTTTAAATCAAGAATACTGTACAGGTAGTCCTTGACTTACAACTACAATTAGGACTAGAATTTCCACTGTTAAGCAAAACACTTGTTAAGTGACTCATGCCTGATTTTATGATCTTTTTTGCCAATGTTAAGCAAATTATTGATGTTAGATGAATCAGGTGGTTGTAAACGAATCTGGCTTTCCCCATTGACTTTGCTTGCTGGAAGCTGGCTGGGAAGGTTGCAAAAGGTGACCCCCAGATTCTATAACTGTTATAAACATGCCAAACATTAACCACCTGAATTTTGATAATGGGAATGGAGGGGTGCTGTAATAGTCAAGTGCAAATGGTTGTAAGTCACTTTTTTCAGTACTTTTGAATTGTCAGTAACAAATGGCTCTAAGTTGAGGACCACCTGTAAGTAATTTATCATTGTAAGACTGCATGCAATATAATCTTCAAAGATCTAAAACCAGGGTGTCAAACTGGCAGCCTGTGGGCCGGATGTGTAACGCGCAGACCATACCCACCCCAGCCCTATGAAGGGAAAAAACACCATGATATGTCATGTGACGGTGTGATGTGTGAAGTTTGATATCCGTGTCCCTAAACATAATTATTTCCAGTCTACCAGGCAGAGTAGAAATGACAGCCCTTATAGAAATGCAGTAAATTGGACAAATGCAGCTTTGAATAGAAAAGGTAGTCTTGATTTAAACGCTAAGGGCATAATAGATATTGTTCAATATCTTATTATTCTAATTGTATTTCTCTATGACAGTTCATTTTCTAATCAATCTGAGTCCCTCTCAGTACAATCAGTATAGACTCCCTCTTTTTTAGCTTTTCAAATGCCTAATTTAGTTATGTGACTTGTTAGCACATTCCTACCTTTGCTTCGTATAAATGCCCATCATGGACATTATAACATCCAAGTTGCATGAACTGAGCAGCACATACCTTCTTGTATAGTTGTTTCAGGCAAACAGCTTTATTATTATAGGAATCTTTATGCTTGTGATCTAATTTGTAAACATATTGAGGCTGAGAATAAGTGGGTGGCTTGCAAAAAAAATCTAGTAAATCAATCATATAGATAGTCTGTGACTTACAACAGCTCATTTAGTGACTGTTCAAAGTAACAATGGCACTGAAAAATGGTCATAAGTGTGGAAAAGACCATTTTTCACACTTATGACCATTGCAGCATCCCCATGGTCACGTGATCAAAATCAGCCGCTTGGCAACTGGTTTATATTTATGACAACTGGAGTGTCCCAGAGTCACGTGATCACTTTTTGTGACCTGACAAGTAAGGCAATGGGGAAGCCAGATTCACAATCATGTTACTAACTTAACTGGAGTGATTTACTTAATAACAGTGGTGAGAAAGGTCATAACATGGGCAAAACTCACTTAACTAATGTTTCACTTAGCAACAGAAATTTGGGGTTCAATTGTGGTTGTTAAGTTAAGGAGTACCTGCAGGCAAAATCAAACCAAGAATCTGCTGTATAGTTTCATCTCTTAAGAAGTCCCCTGCATTAATTGTCTTGTTATATAACTGTTAAAAAAATAACTAGGAAAGCTTTTAAATTAGGCTATTAGCTATTTGTTGAGAAAATTAATATTAGCATGTAGCTTGAAGGTTTTATCAACTGTACCATTTATTTGAGGGGTATTTTTATTCAATATTTTTTTTAAAATAAAAAGCTAACGTTCTACAAACTAATATAAAGTAAAAAGAAGAAGAAAGGAAATAAAGGAGAAAGTTAAAAGGGCAAGGGAAAAAAGTGAAAGATAAAAAAGAAACAAGTAGCTTCGGATCTTCTTTACATCAGTTATAAACAGAAATTTACCTCTCGTTCCAGAGTTGCAACATGACTCTCTTTTTGTAATCTATTTTGTATAATCATCAAAATCATAAATCTTAAGTTCATTTTTCTATTTCACGCAAAAAAACTATAAAGGGTTTTTAGTCAGCAATAAACACAGATATTGTCTTTTTTCTCATCAAAGGAATCAATTTAGCCATCTCAGAAGTTCCATCATCTTCCCCTCCATTGGGGTTAGTATCAACCATGGCGCTTCGTTGCAGGTTAAATGAGCTTTTCCAACATTACCTTATAATTGGTGCAGGGGCTTGAAACCTGCTGAGTTTTTCCTCCCTTCAGCCTATTATTACTCAAAAATAAAAGACATTAGAGCCTATCCCTCCTTGCTCTCTTGTCGCGTGCAACCCATAATAGCTCAGTAATTTAATGGGCTGTCAGAGCCCAAATCCTATCACAGCAGGCTGTTGCTCTTCATTGTCATTCTCCTGCTGCTGTTTTGTGTGCGTTCACTATGCTGGCACATGATGACCATACAGGCTTACAGAGGGAACATTGCAATGATGCTGTAATTTGTCTATGCTGGTTAGCACCAAGGAAGTACACAGAAACTGCACTGAGATGTAAAAGAGTAAACAGATTGGAGATTGTAGTCATGGCGATAAAATATTTTTGATGCAACCTACTTTGTTTTTATCAACCATTTTTATTGTTACATTATAACTGGATTAATAATGATTTTAAACATTCAATACTTGTAGCACTTTTGCATGTGTATGAATTTAGCCTTTAGGATATTTTATATAATATGGCTGCATTCATTTGAGACCCCTATTCTGTTGCTTTCTAATTAGAAAGAAAAAGAAACAATTCATTGGGTTTACAGAAATCTTGTTATAATTGTGTTAATACAGATAGTTCTCAATATCTTTAATTAATACAGATAGTTCTCAATATCTTTAATTAATACAGATAGTTCTCAATATAGTTAATAATATCTGTATTGTGTTAATACAGATAGTTCTCAATTTATAACCATTTATTTAGTGCCTGTTCAAAGTTACAGTTGCACTGAAAAAAGTGATTTACAATCATTTTTCACACAGCATTCTCATGGACGCATGATCAAAATTTGGGTGCTTGGCAACTAGTTCATAATTATAATAGTTGCACTGTCCCAGGGTCATGTGATCAACTTTTGTGACCTTCTGACAAGCAAAGTCAGATTCATTAACCGTGCTATAGCAATGATTTGCCTAACAACTGTGTTTAAGAACGTTGTAAAATGAGGCAAAACTCACCTAAGAGTCTTGCTTAGCAACAGAAATTTTGGGCTTTCGTAAGTCAAGGACTATCTAGTCTTTTTAAGCATTTTTAATAGTATTTTTCCTACATTTTAAACCGTCAAGCCATATTTTTTGTAACCAAGACACAGATCACAACAGTTGTAAAAGCTATTGGGAGCATTATTTATTTTTATCCCACCTTTCTTACTAGTTTGATTAAAAGAAGATGTTTATATAAAGTTGTTATATAAAGCATGTAAGAAAGTTAAAAAATATTTTGATAGTAAAGAGATGAAGTCATCTGCGTTCTGTTTAAATTATCTCTAGAGGCAATATATGTTTTAATACAAAAACCAAATGTAACATTAAGAGGAAGATAGTTCATAGATATATTTGCTTATAGTCCTGAGCTACAGTTAACTTATTTTTCTCCAATATTAATAGAGCAACAGTCTGTGTCACGTAGCTGTATCTTGATGAAGTATACTTCCACCACCCCCACCTCCACTTCTGGACTCAATCTCAGCCTGAAAATTTGAAGATTGTTCCCCTTCCCATCAATTTTTTTAGTCCAAATAAAATGTTACTGATCTTTTAAGGATTATTTATGGCCAAGTAATTTTTTTAATCTACCAATCTTGCATAACTTTCTCCAGTTCAGAAAGGCTATTAAAACTGAAGTCAGGTCTTCCTCTGGAACAAAGGGTGTGAGCTTGAATAAACTAATACATGTGTAGGAGAGTGTGTCTGTGTAACTGAGATCTACATTCTCTGTGCCTGGAATGTCATGAATAGCTGGTATGAGGAAAACTGCTTTATAATAATCAGGCATGTTGATTCTGAGATGGAAAGCTAGAGTTGGCAGTGAGATATGGCTTATATTCAGCGAAAAATGCAGACATCCTGCTGTTTATTTCTCCTGCTGAACAAGAGAAATGGTGCATATGAGAGAAAAGGGAGGAAAGTCATTATTTTGCCCTGACTCCAAAACCCTATTTGTATCAAACTTCTGTCCATTAGAATGTTTTACTTAACTGTGGGTGTGTAGTGATGGAAGAAACAAAAAAGAGCATCAATAAAGGAGAATCGAAACGAAGGGCCCTAGCATTTGATGTTACCCAGCTTGGGTAATGAAACATCTGTAAGGAAACAAGCAAGCTTAGAGAAGGACTAAGGATCCCTTTAAAAAAGAGCTTGTCTAAAAATTAGGGGGAAATGAAATAAAGTTTTTTTTTTTCTCATGACTCATGAAACTGCTTAGCAAGCAACCATAATATGGAAACGGAAAAAGCTTAGGTTTCAAGCATGTATTGTTATTTGGTTCTTATATGCGAAACTGGCTACACATGTGATCATTTTTTTTTCTTATTGTGCGTAAGTTTTCCTTATTGGAGCCCAGTGAAGGACATGTGATTCTCGTTATTTTCCCCGTCTAATCCTCCGAGGAAGACCTGCTGAGAAATAAATGCCCGATCTAAAGCTTTCCAGTAAATCCATGGGGAATCAGCCTTCCCAGCCCTCTTACCCGAACCGTATGGCGAGATTGAGGCACGAGTGGGGAAGCCCTGCCGTTGGAGCCCGTTCTGTCTTTCAAAGCCTGTCTCGATGCTGCCCCGCTCCTATGCCCCTGCCCGTCAAAGCACGCAAGCCCTTGAGCAGAGTCCACTCAACCCAACAATGGAACTGTCTCGGTCTAGGGCAGCTAAACGGAAATCCTAAAGAACTTGTAGTTGTCAGTGTTAAGCAGCCGACAGCTCTGACCGAAAGTCTTGCTTTCGAGGGGAAAAAAAACCGCTGGCGGGAGAAAAGAGCAGGAAGGGCCTCGTCTTACCTCCCGTCCCCTTTTCTTTCTCTTCAACGCAGCTTCACAAAGGCCGTCGGCGGACGCTACTACCTCTTTAAGAGGAAGCTGCTCCCGCCGATTCCTCTTCCTTTTGGCGTGTCGACCCTATTCAACACTTTCGAGCATGGGCGAAGATGACCACCTTTCCACGCGCCACCATAGTAATCATTGCCCGCGTGAGGTCGCTTTGAAGTGACGTAGACGCAGGCGCGTTCCGCGCTTACGATTCTCCTTGGAAACGCTGCCCCCTTTCCCAGATACGTGGACGCTGACGCCCCACTCCGGAACAGGTTGTTGGGAGCTCGTATTTTCCGAGAAGCGGAGCTCTTCTCCTCCTCACCCGCCCCCGCCGCCTCAGTGGAGCGCTGTATCTTCCGAGAGCCATTTTGACTGAGAGTTACCGCGCGCGTTTGAGGGAGTTTTAAAAAAAATAGTTTGAGGTAACCATTAGAAGTCGTTCATTTTACCCGTCCATCCTCCGCTGTGTTATTTTTCTCGAACAAGCAGCCTTTTCCTTAGACTGGGAAATCGATGAGTTACTTTTTATTCAATGACTTCTCTTGGTTACTTGGGAGAGTCAACATATTCTCATTTTTAAGCCGAGAGCAAGAATTCTTATAAGCAGTAACACTTTTAAAAAAAAAGACTCCAATTTACATTTAAGAGGTTCCACATCACATAGCTAATTAGATTAAATTGTATTACCTCATACAATAGAGTCAAATGGTTGACTTTCAGGAAAGTCTAAAAAGGCATCAACCTGCTCTGCTGCACTTGAAGGCTACTTTATAGTTCAAATAAATGAAGGAAAGCAGCAGCAAAGGATTGCTTTCATACATCGCTGAGATGCAATCTTATATCTTCCCCTCTTAGTACTACTAGACATTTTGGGCTCAGTAAGCATTACAGCTTACTAAACATGGTAGAATCCTAAGGGAAAAGGACTAGAAGGGACTTGCTTAAATTTCATGACTGTTAAATGGTATTTATACTGTACCAGTTTGAACGACAGCAAAGACAAATTAAGAAATTACACTCGCATTATTTCTTAGCTTGTCTACAGAAAAGTCCCAAGATACTCTGTGAAGTTGCAAGAATTCATGGGAAAATTTCATCTCTTTCAAAATATCCCCTCTGTCCCCTTTAGCACAGCCAGCCTCACTGCCATTTCCTTGTCCTGGTAGCAGGATACAAAAGTTCTGTGTTAAGTAAGACACCAATCACTATGGCAAAGAGAAATGAATTTAAATAAATTCTTTTTTTTTGCCTTTATTTTCAGGGGAATCCAGAAAAAAAAGTGAAGAAATTAGAACCCAGAGCATTGAATCAGAGAGATGGTGGGAATGGGTGAGGCATATGAGCCCCACCCAGAACAATTTGGGCTAAAACAGTAAGGGAAGGGAGGTAGGCAGGTGGCATAGCTTCCCTTTCAAGATGCCTGGACTCTTCAATCTTCAAGAGGGTTGGGAGGGTTGCCTTGCCACTCCCCATTCACCCCCACATCTTAGCAGTGCTTCCCCTGGATATTTGTGGAATTAACCCTTCCCATCCAAGGTTTCAGAATAGACCATCACTCTGCTAGGAGCTAGAAGAAAAAATAAAAATGGAAAGTGGTGAAAAGTGTATCTTTAAAGAGAAATGCTACATGGATGTTGTTACAAAGGCTGTTTAAAGGATGCCCTCTACATATCTTCTGCAATCTATACAATTATCCCATAAAATAGAATCTTGAATGCAAAATTACTTGTATAAATTTATCTACCATTGGGCAGAAACTTTTTGGACTCCCAGGATCCCCAGCCAGCATGGCCATAGTCATCCCAGCATATGAAAGGGGGAAGGCTGTTTTTGATAAAAATGATATTCCCACAAACCATGGCGCAGCACATCTTTTTCCTCTGATTCCTCCACCCTCCTCCAATTTACTTTCCACTTGCAAACTTTTACTTCATGTAATTGTGCCCTCCTGCAAATCTCAAGCCACCAGAGGGACTAGTAGTAGTTTCACTAAATACAATTCTTAACTTCAACCAACTTTAAGAGTATGAAAACACAGCAGAGGTCCCATATAATCCACATTCAAGCTAAAAATAGCTGCCTATGCAATTAGGTAGGGTATGCATTACTAGCTTAGCTGCACCACCATCTCATAATGTAAATTCATCTAAGAATTGTAAAATGTTTTTAGATTTAATTTGGTATTTAATTTAGTTGTACAAGATGCAATGACAATAAAGTAAACTAAACTAAAAGAAAGTTCTTCCATTGCTTACCTTGACTATGTAGCTCCCATATATGGCTCCATTCTGTATCAGAAGAGAAGAAAAAACATTAGAAGCCAAGCATTACTGTATTTATTTCTAAAGAATACCTACTGTAAGTCTCTTTGATTGTCTTTATTTCCAATAGGACAAGTTTCAGGAAGTTTCAGGAAGACTGTTAAAATTAAATGGTAAAACTTATAGTAATAATCAAATAATTGGAAGTAAAATGTAAAGAGTCCTTAATGCAACACAAAAGCTTCTTGTTGACTCCATTGAAATTTAATGAAGATACTTTTTCCTTAGCCTTTTAAAGAGTTACAGAGAATGACAGACCACTTTTGAAACTGTTAATTCAAAACTGATTCCAAGAGTCAATGTACCCTTACCAGAGAAATATGAAAGATGAAGTTAGGGGAATACTCTTATTACACTTCTGTTTTTTTTATGGGCAAACAATATTATTTATGCCCTCTTTCGCTAATTGCAACAGCTGGGTTCTATGCACCTGAAATATGACTTAAAATTGAAAGTTGCTCAATATATTCTGCTACCAATAGATTAACAGCCTCAAAACATGCAGACATCCCCTTCCCTGTGCAGTCTGTATTTTTAAGGCTATCTTACCTTTGAAGTGATAATTTCTTGCAGCCTGCCAGTCATTGGTTTCCATGTTTTCCCAATACACTTCAGCATCTGCATTTTCTGTCTCCTTGACTGGTGCTGTTCCACCACCCCCTCCATGCCCAGCTCCTGGCTCATTGATAAAGGAGAGGCCCCACTCATTTTGGAAGATGGCTCCCAGGTGCTGCCGCCGACTGCTATTGGTTGGTGGGGGACTGCTCAGGGGTGGCGCCAAGACACAGTTGGGGAGGCTATTAGTGGTGCGGACAGCTGAGGCTGGAACATGGCAGGCTTTGCCTGGTTGATCCAAGTTCTCTTTCAGCTTGCTGGCATAAGAGATCTTGGGAATGATCCTGGCACTGCTGCTATCAACTGGGAAAGCAGGAAGGGGCCGAAAGAGTGACCATGTTTCCTTCTCGGATTCCTCAGTGGTTACACTGGAGGCATTAAATGTAACAGTGGGCTTCTCACTGGCTTTGATAGTGCTGACTTGTTCCAATTCGGGAGAAGACAATGGGGAGGGTGAGTCAGAATAGCCACGGCGTCGATGCTGCCATCGCCCATTGGAAAGACCCTCTGGAGGACAGTGGTGGCCATTAGTGCTAGGTCCCCATTCCTTGCGATCTGAGGGGTTGCCTCGATAAGTTTTGCGGTAGGCAGGACGAAAAGGCCGGCCATGATGGAAATTAGGAGGATAACGGCGGGTATGCTGGGGAGGGTCTCGTTCAGACAGCTGGAGATTGCGGATGTTAAGGCTGTTGGAAGGACTCAGGGGAACACTGGGTTCATCAACTATCTCAGAACTTGCAGTATATCCATTTGACTCCCATGATCCTGAAGAAGGAAAGCAAATTTGAGATCTCTTGTCACTAACTGCAAATACACATACATTTTCCCCCTTTAAAATATTTCACTGAAAGTCTTTTGGGAAAAAAACCCTTTCTACTTTCCCTCTGTAGCCACCTTTCCTACAGACTGCTGCATTAGCATGAGAAAGTTCAGTAATAGGTGCTAAGTCATTTCAGGCTAGCATCCATATATCTGTATAGGGCATTTTGTTCCAAGACCGTGCAACACCTCTTCAGCTTAATGAAGAAACAGGATGCTGAAATTTAACTTCTTATTGCCATTATAGTTTCTTCTCAAGGTGGAATGGGAGAATACCCAATGGCTAGAGCTCTCATTCATTAAAAAGCCATCCTTGAAGCTACTGAATCTCCCAAGTAATATTACAACTTTTAAGAAAATAATGGTGTTGCCATTGCAAAATAAAGAGAATTGAAAGAATTTCTGTGCTATGATTTGGGATTCAACAAATGTTTAAATCTAAAACAGGTTTTACTCAGCACCTTTTTATTTTCCTTGTTATTTAGCTCTGCATGATAAGTTTCTAACCTAGACAACTTTTTTGGATTAATAGAATGAATGATTAGTAATATCAGTTCATTCACTTAATGCTTTTCCTAATCAGTAATGGTAACTGATCAAGTTGCTTAGCACAAGGCTTTCATGTCAAAGCTCATGACATAAACTCAAACCTTTCAGTCCCCTTCATGAGACAACAATGTCTTCACACCTTTCAACAGTTTTAATGCTCAAATCAAGACCTGAGTGCCTAGGCACCCGAATTTTTGCAAGATTCAAACAACTTAGAACATAAAATATTGGCCAGTGGCTAATTTACCTGTTCGTATACGGTTGTTGAGATTATGGCATTTCTCCTTCTTTCCTCCCAGAAGACACAGTTCTTCCTCTGGGTTGTGATTCTCATCCATGCCCAGTTCTTCTTTCTGCATGGCCTCAACCTGGGCTTGGAGTAGGTCAAGAAGGCGAACGGTATTGAACACCAGGGACCCAACTGAAGTCCAGCTCCAACCCCTGCCCCTTTCTCAAGAAAATATAACCTTCCTGATGATGACTCTACACTGTTAAACAGTTCTCAAACTAACAAGATTGGAAACTATGCCACTTGTTGGGAACTATGAAAAGCTTCTCCAATGAAACCCCCAAATTTCTTGTCCTGTTCCAAATTTGCAATGCTTCCAGAGAGCAGAGCATTAAACGGGTTATTTAGTATCAGTACCCACCCTCGTTATTTTTCACCGTGCTTTTTGTTTCAATACCCTAAACTCTCCCTCCTAGTAAATGACCTTATACAAACTCTTGTACAATGCTTACAAAACACACATATGGAGCGGATTCCCTAGTCTCAACCTCAGCAGCCTCAAAAAACTCAATTCTCCCTTCCCGCGTTACTCAGCACCAAGCCCGCGATCCCCCCTCTCAGCAACTGCAACAAAAGCTGCGGGGCCGTCTGAAAAACGCCTCTTCCCTCTCAGAGGATTTTCCTCGCGCCCCACGCCCAATGCGACTTCCACCCTTCCTTTGCCCGGAGCTCTGCTGCCCTCTAGAGCGGCTCCCAAAAGCCCAACCCAAGCTTCCTCCCTGCTTTTTTGGAGGGCCGGAGGATTTCCGTTAAGGTCTGCCAACTCCTTCGGGTGTCTGCTGCCCCAATTTGTCCGCGGGAGGCCCAGCTAAACTCCCCCACCTCCAATAAAAGGCCGACCTCCAGCTCACCTGAAAAAGGCTGCCAGGAACCTCGACCTAAAAACTGAAAAAGCTCCCCTCGAAGAGAGCCCCAAAGCGAAGCAGCACCTTAGCTTTGCTCCAAGGCTCCTGCAGCCCCACCCCGACCTTCAGAACCAGGCCCTGCCGCGCTCTAGGCTCCCTGTTCCCGCCTGCCGCTTTCTTCAGGCCCAGGCAATTCCCCCCCCCAAGCCCGCTCGGCACAGAGAGCCAGCCAGCCCTCGCCACGTGACCGGTTTCCCCCTTTGGCCTCCTCGGATCATGTGACCTCCAGCGCAGGGTGGCTTCCGGGGTGGGCTCTCCAAGCACGTGGGCCGGCCTCGTCCTGTAACTTTCCTGGTATCACGTGGCTGCCGGGCTTGCTGGTGAGCTTTCTGTCAGTTTGAGGTAGAATTCCTGCCCGAGCCTTTTACAAGAGCTTTGTCTATAGTTGCCCACCTCTGTGTAGTAGAATGGGCTGGCCCAAAGTCTTCGACCTGCTGGCAGACTCCGATTCTGCAACCTGGAACGCCTAATCAGAGGCTTGCGGTGGGGGGGAGGGGGATTGTGGAACTGGGCTCTTCCCGGTGAGTAGAAAATTTCTTTTAGGGGGGAGGAGGGGAGTGTTGCCTTGTGTGTGCGTGAATGAAATGCAGGAAATTCCTGCTAGAGGTTTGCCTGTGACCTGAGAGTGGAGATCCAATCTCCATTTCTGATTATTCATGAGAAGATCAGCCGGAGCAGATCGCTTTGAAAAGAGTGTGACTGGTGGAATAAAATAAAAGTTTGAGATATTGGGGGGAGGTCTGACCCAAACTCCGAGCCTGAGGGGAGAGTCCAAGAAATTCCTTAGAGAAAGAGGAAGAATTGGTCAGAGCAAATGGAAAGCCTGAGAAATTCCCCCACTGAACCCCTTTTTACCCTTCATGTCTTTTGATTTGTATGTGTGTGTTATTGTTTTTTTATGGTGTTTAAATCTTGCCTCTTGAGATTGGGTTCTTCCATCCTGGGATCTGGGCAGAATGCAAGTAAGTAATAGTTTAATAGTTCAATCTCTGTTTTTCCTGGCCCCTTGCAGTTGCTTGTTCCCTATAATTAATCAAATTTTGTTTTGTTGCAATACTCTGAGTTTTCTGTTTATGCCTTAGTTTTGCTATCATGTTTTCTTTTTCTTCCTGCCTGTCTGGTTTCTCCATGTTTTCTACTATGTTTTGGTGAGTATCTCCTTTTCTCATGTGTCTAAGGTTCTTGGTTTCCTTTTGGTGTTTGCTTTTGCTGTTTTTCACAAGTTTTACAGTTTGCCATCTATTTGATTTCTAGGGGAAAGAGGTCTTAGCTATTTTGTAGGCCTTTTTTCTCTGTATCCCATTCCTGTTTGGATGTTGCTGTAATTTTATCCTTCCTTTGTTGTGGAGAATAGTTTGGCTTCACCTTTTAATGGCCCTATTGACAAGGGTGGGGGCTGAATCCCTGCCTGAGCCTCCACTTCTCCTTTCTCTTAGGGGAATTTTCCTGCTCCTTTTTAAATATTTTAAAATTTCTTTTCTTTTCCTAGGAGTGGGGTGAATCACAATTTCCAACACTAGAAAATAGTCTTGCATTAATTTTTCCCAGTTGCTTCTTTTCTTTTGTGTGTGCTTGTCTCCTTTCTCTCCTCCATACCATCCTTCAAATGTAGATTAAGGGTAAGCTGCTAAATGTTTTTTGGGAGAAAATACATCACTACTTTGGAATGTCTGTGTTTCTTATATCAAATCTTGCTTTTCCTTCACATTGACTCTGCTCATCACAAGCAATAGCAACAGTGAGATTTTTTTGGTGGCAGTGTAAAGGCTAACCTTTTCTCGTTTGATGCTTTGTGTCTTTATCTCCCAACTTCCAAAACAAAGAGGTGTTCAGGGCTTTTAAGATTTCACCTGATTTTTACCTGAATGTAAAAGGAATACCTTTTACCTGTAGGAATGCTTTGCACTAATTTCCTTTGCTGAAGCCTCCATTTCAGATGTCTTTTCAGTCACAGCAACACAGTGCAGAAATACTAAACTTCCAACCTTTTTCATTTTTGCTGCTTCTTTCAATGGGCAGCACAGCACATTGTATGAAGTTAGCACCCACCCCTCTCCTAGAAAAATGAAATATTCTAGGAAATATTAAAAAGGCACAATATTTCCCCTAAAAAGAGTAGAAACTCAGAAGCAGAAACTCAACCTTTGCTAATGGGCCATTAAGGCCTAGAACAGGGTATTCTACATAACAATGGCCTCTACCCATCTCACCACCTTGGAAGATTGTATCAACCAACACTGAAGCCATGTGGTCCAGATAAAGCCTACAAAGTTAGTTAAGACCCCCACCCCTGGGAGTCTGACAGCCAATGGGATCCATTTCTTGCACAGGAACAGGAAACACTTATGGTGGGGCCCAACAGAGGGTATGTAAAGGTCTCAGCATCTTGGCCTCCCCCTTTTCTTTTCACCTTGAAGCATGTGATAATCCTTTTTACTTTGGAGCTCCAAGCTATGTGGTCCTGTCCATCATTAAACCATCTTTCCAAACAGCTTCCATGTTTCCAGTGTCTTTTTCCCCACTTTGAACTCAACCCAGAAGGATAATTCTTCCAACAACATAAACCCAAAGCTTGGATAAAAACTGATTCCCTCTTTATTTGTAAATTAGCCATCTTATTGAATTCTCCTTTCCTTCCTTCCAATGAGGGTTATTATGTTTTTATGATGTATGTATTTCCATACATCATTACAATGTGTGTCTCCTTTCTTTTAACATCGGGCAAGGAAATGTACACCAAAGGTCCACTGATCTAAGTTCTAAGAGAGGAAATGCTGCTTCTGCGGTAACTCCATTTTCCTTGTAAGATTTAGAATCAGTGCATTCTGCCCCTCTCTTTTTGAAGTATATTCTTTCAGCATTGACTTCTGCCACCTCTGTGTACAAGCCCAGAAGGCAGATCTTGAAGTAAGCAGAGTGGATCTACTTAGTAAGGTAACCACAAACATTTTTATCTGATTTATAACACACCATCATGGTTATTCTTAATGGGGATTACAAAAGTTACACACTGATTGCGAACTAAGAAAATACTGCAGTGTTTGACTTCTGGTTTGAAAGGCTTCGGCAGTGGCAGGAATCTGCGATTGTGCGCAGTTCCTGCTGCGCTCACCGCTGGCGTGCCCCCGATCCAGCTGGATTTTGGGGTTAATAGTTACCCCGTAGATGTGACTGAAGATAGAAGAGGTCCAGCAGGGGTTCGGGGGGATTGCAACCCCCCCCTTCAGCTGGCTGAACTCCTTTTTCCAAAAGTGGCGGAGTGGCGGTCAGCAATGGCCATGACAAAGAAACTTTCACCCGGACAAGACTGTGCAGGAAGAAGCAGGAGGAAGTGAAAGTGTTTGGCTGCACCGGGATAATAAGTAACACCTAAACACCCTGGAAATTCAATTCTTTTAAGATACATTGTTCCCTAAGAAGATTGCAAAAAGTGGCGGAAGAAAGTTTAAAGGGAAAGTTTTTTTTTTTTAAATTCTCCTTCCCTATGGAAATAGCAGAAGGAAATCGGAAAAACCCGTCTTGGCAACAGAAGGTAATTAAATTTGGAAAATAAAACCAAGGGGGTATTAAAGATTTCTGAATACTGGAATTAAAGATAAAAATTCTTTTTTTGCTGTAAGTGGGAAGGGAGAGGTAAAGAACCTATATTAAGACTTTGCTGGAGGAGATTGCTTGGAGCTTTTAAGACTAGAGATAAACTGTAATAAGACTTAAAAAAAAAATCAATTTTGGAACTTTGCAATTGATTCTACCCCAAGAAGAGAGTACAAAAAGAAGAAAATGCTAAACGAAACAGTTTGTGTTGATTAGGATTGCTTGGTGACTTTGGGACTTTTGGAATCTATTTTTTGAAAGACTAATAACTTTTGGGTTGTTTTTAAAAAAATTCACAATGGCATTATCAGTGGAAGAATTGAAAATGGAATTTCAAAAGGTAAGAGAAGAGGAACAAGAAGGGAAGGGCTCTTCTGGATCTATTTTCCACTTTTTGGAAATGGTGATTTCTACTTACCAGGAATTACAACAACAACAAAGCTGAGATGAAGAAGAAGAGGCCATCTTTAATGAACAAATAACTTTAGTTGAGGAAGAGAAGGGAAAGAGAATGGAGAATTTAAGATTTAAAAAAACAACCAAAAAAAGGGAAAATAAGGTGAAAAATCGATACAATATCAGAAAGCAACAGAAAAAAGGAATACAACAGAGAGGGGAGATTAAGAGGATGGAGACTAAGAGATGGGGGGGGGTAAAAAGGCTAGATTGGATAAGAAAGGAAAGGAAAAAGGGAAGAGAAGTCATAAAGGCTTGAAACAAGATGTAAAAAAACAGATCTTTTTCAGAGATAAAGGGTAAAATATAAATTAAAAAGATTCTGCAAGAGCACATAAGATTGTATTGTAGCATTGCACTTGAAAGAGAGTTAGAAAATTGGAACATTATATGATTTAATAAAATATTAAAGGGAATATGTAAAATGTTTAAGATTTAATGATAGTTTAATTTGCTTTGGATTATTGTTTTAACTATATTATAAACGTATTATTTTTTTATCTTAAAATGTATGTAGAATGTACTAAGCAGAATCAGAATGGAAATTATACACTATTTTAACTGTTAAATCCAGGGGAAAGATAGAATAGTTTGTGTTTATAGAAGAGAGTAGATACCAAGAGAGTGGAGATTAAGAGATATGGGGGGGGGGGTTAAAAAGACTAGGATCACAAAAGAAATTCTGCAAAAGTACATAAGATTGTATTTTTGTATCTTTAATTGAAATAATGTCAGAAAATTGGATCTTTATATGATTTAACAAAATACTAAAATGCATAAATGATAAAGTTTAATATACTATGGATTGTTTTAACTATATTATAAATTTATTATTATTTTTATCTAAAAATGTAGTAGGTAGTTTTAGAATGTGCTAAGCAGAATCAGAATGAGAATTATATATTTTAAGTGTTAAATTTAAGGGAAAAATATAAAAGCGTCATACTTCAATTAGTGATTACAGGAGAAATATTGTGTTAATAAGAAAAGAAAAATAGATGATTACAGAACGGACAAAAGATATCAGTATAATGATTTAAATTGAGATGAAATAAATAAAATAGAATTAAGAGAGTGAAAAGAGGGGAGAAGTCATATAGAAAATATAGAATGGTAAATAAGATATTAAATGATATATAAAGTGAGCATGAATTTGATTTATGTCTGTACCAAAAGATGTAACCCGGGATTAGGCCGCTTTCCAAAAAGAAGTTTTATGTTTTGTGTTTTGTTTGTGTATGTTTGTTTACTGAAAATTAATAAAATTCTTTTTTAAAAAAGAAAGAAAATACTGCAGTGTTATAGAGATCTTGAGAAATTACTATTCTCAAAAGAGCCAGAAAACTCTGAAAGAAGAATAAAGAAAGAAAGAAAGAAAAAGGTTTATTGTTCTTCCCACCCGGGTTTTACCAGGTAATAATAATTTTAAAAAAGGAGTGAAGCCTTTCTAAATAGGAAGACTCAGATAATTTGATTTGATCAATTTGATGTGCTTTGTTAAAATTCTTGGATATGCATCCATAATAATAACATATAGAATTGGATTGATTGTGATGAGCTTCTCAGCTTGGGCCTGGGGCTGTGGAAGACAGGCAGTGGACAATTGAAGCTGCTCAGTTTCCCACTGTTTCAAGAATGAGCCCATGGAAAGAAAAAGTGGAAATTTAAAGAGACAAAACCTCCATAGGTCTGGAAATGATGGAACTTCCAGTTTGCAGGGCTTCAGCGGCAGTAGGAATCCGCGATCATGCGCGGTTTTTGTCTGCGCTCGCCACTGGAATGCCCCGAGCCAGCCGGCTTCGGAGCTAAGTCACCCTGTAGAGGTGACTGAAGATAGGGGAGACCCGGCAGGGTTCGAGGGGAGCCGCACCTCCCCTCCTCAGCTGGCTTAACTCCCTTTTCCAAAGGCGGTAAAGAGCGGTGGTCAGAAATGGCCGCCTCAAAGAAGCACTCATCCGGAAAAGAAAGTGCAGGAGGAAGCTAAGAAGGGAAAGTTTTGACTGACCGGGATAAGAAGCAACAACCAAGGTATCCTGGAATTTAAATAAAAAAAAAAAAGATGCATCGCTCCCAAAGAAGATCCGGAAGCAGCGAATGAAAGTAAAAAGGGAAAGTTTGTTTTTTCTCACTCTCCTTCCTTACAGTGACAGCAGATGAATGAGAAATCGGAAAAACCCGCTTTGGCATCAGCAGGTAATTAAACTGGAAAACCAAAACCAAGGGGACAATAAGGATTTCTGAACACTGAAAAATCTTTTTTTTGCTGAAAGTGGGAAGGAAGAGGAAAAGAATAAGAGTAAGATTTGGCTGGAGGAGGCTGCTTGGAACTTAAAAGAATCTAAAGTTAAATTGTAACAAGACTTCTAAAAGATACATTTTAATTGGAACTTTGTAACTGAATTCTAAACCCAGGAAGAGAAAGTGAAAAAAGAAGAAAGTGTTAAATGAAACACCTTGTGTGTATTTGGATTGCTTGGTGACTTTGGGATTTTTGGAAATTATAATTGAAGATTAAAATCACTTGGGTGGTTGTTTAAAAATTTTCTACAATGGCATCACTTATGGATGAACTGAAAATGGAATTTAAAAAATATAAAGAAGAGGATCAAGAAGGGAAGGGCTCTTTTGGCTCCGTTTTTCATTTTTTAGAAATGGCGATCTGTACCTATGAGAAACTCCAAGAAACTGTGCAACAAGACAAAGAAGAAGCCATCTTTAATGAACAAGTAACTTCATCTGGGGAAGAAAGGGGAAAGGGAGGAAAGAGAACGGAGAATTAAGACCTAAAAAAACAACCAAAAAAGGGAAAAATAAGGTGAAAAGTGGATATAATATCAGAAAGCAACAGAAAAGGGGAATACAGAAGAGGAAAATGGAGATGGAGAGACAAGGGGGTAAAAAGGGCAGAGAGAAAAAGCAAGGGAGGAAGGAAGGGAAGAGAAGCTTCAAAGGTGTGGAACAAAATGTAAAGAAACAGGACTTACTTAGAGATAATGGGTAAAAATATAACAAAAAGATTCTGCAAAGGTACATAAGACTGTATTGTATTTGTATTAGAAATGTTAGAAAATTGGAACAACATATGATTATAAAATGGGATAAAATATTCAATGTAAATCAGTGAAACTTTTTTTTTTTTGGAACAAAATAAATGAAATATGAAAGAATTGAATTAAGAAGGAATGGGAACATTTTAATTACATAATGTTTTAAAATATAAGTGAAATGGGGGGGAAGTAACTACGTAAAATTTATAAGTGTTCCCATAGAAGCATGATATCTATTTGAAAAGGAATGTGTAAAATGTTTTAAGATTAAAATGAATATTAATTTTAACGATAGTTTAATTGGTATGGATTGTTGTTTTAATGATATATTTATAATTTTTTCTTTTCTTAAAATATAGTGCGTAGCTCTAGAATGTACTAAGCAGAATCCGAATGAAAGTTATGTATTATATTAAGTGTTAAATTTAGGGGAAAGATATAAAGGCGTCATACTCCAATCAGTGATTACAGGAGAAATTTTGTGTTAATGAGAAAAGGTAATAGACAGCTGGAACAGGACAGACAAAGGATATAAGTATAATGATTTAAACTGAGATGAAATAAAATAGAATTAAGAGAGTAAAAAGAGGGGAGAAGCTATATAGAAAATGTAGAATGGTAATAAGACATGGAATGGTATATAAAAGTGAGCATGAACTTGTATGTATGTCTATACGAAAAGATGTAACCTGGGATCAAGCTGCTTTCAAAAAAGATATTTATGTTTTCATGTTTTGTGTTTTGTTTGTATGTTTTTTAAAAAAATAATAAAAAAATTTGGAGAAAAAAAAGGGTCTGGATGTTTAAGGGTACGTGTATGTGTCTGCCTCCCCCCGCCCCCCCCCCCGAGAAATTCCCTTTTACAGTTGCAAGATTTTGCAAGAAAGAGAAGTGAGAAAAATCCCATGAAGGATTTGAGAGAGAAATGTTTGTGTGTGTGTGGGGGGGGGGAATGTGTGTGATTAGTTGGAGAAAGAGAGAGAGAGAGAAAAGATGAGTGGAGAAGGGAGGTGAGAATTCTGTGTAATTTTAACACCACCCCCCTCATTCTTTTGCACAGGAGTTTTTTTCTTTTTACTTTTTTACCTTCCAAAGATGGGAGAGGGCAGCCTGAGAGAGCAGCAGGGGAGGGGGAACTACCCCTCTTCTCATTTTAACTATTCCCCCTTCTCTCTCTCTTTCTCCGCAGAGCCAGCCTGAGAAAGGCAGAGAAAAGGGTTTTTAGAAGTTTTAGAATAACAGAGTTGGAAGGGATGTTAGAGGACTTCTAGTCAACCCCTGTTGAGGCAGGAAACCTATGTTAAAATGCTCTCTATGGTGCAGCGGTAGAAGGTCACCAGCAGTTTTTCATTCAGTTGTTTTCTGAGAAGTCTCAGGTAGTACAATCTCTGCTGGGCCCTTTTGACCAGTGCTGCAATGTGGGCACCCCAGGTCAGGTCCTCTTTTAGGGTAACACCCAGAAACTTAAAATTGGCCACTTGCTCCACTTGGTCTCCATTGATAAGCAAGGGCTGGATGTCTGATCTGTTTCTTCTATAGTCCACTATAAGCTCCTTGGTCTTATTGGTGTTGAGGATCAAGTTATTGTCTCCACACCACGAAAGCAACTGGTCCACCTCATTTCGGTAGGCAGACCCATCCCCACTGGAGATAAGTCCCGCCACTGTTGTATCATCTGCAATTTAGCAATAGTATTACTAGCGTGAGTGAGAATGCAGTCATGCACATAAAGAGTATAGAGTAAGGGACTCAGCATGCAACCCTGTGGTGTACCAGGGTTAAGAATAAGGGCTGAAGAGGTATGATGACCTAATCTGACCCTCTGTGAAGCGGCCAGACAGGAAATCCATAATCCAAAGGCAGATTGAATTGGAAAGCCCAAGGTCCAGAAGTTTAAACATTAGTCTATGTGGAAGAATTGTGTTAAATGCAGAACGAAAACCACAAAAAGCATCCTCACATACCCCCCCCCCCCCCGTTCTAGATGAGTCAGAGCAGTGTGAAGAGTGATGGCTATAGAGTCCTCTGTAGATCTATTTTTTCTGTATGCAAACTGGTGTTTATCAAATGTATGCGGAAGACCAGAAATGATGTGCTGGCTGGCCAATTTCTCAAAGCACTTCATGATGATAGGAGTGAATGCCAGTGGTCTGTAATTGTTGAGGTTATTGATAGGGAACTTCTTTGGCAGCAGAACAATGGTGGAAGCCTTCAAACAGGATGGAATAGTGGACTGGATTAAAGACAGATTGAAGATCCTGATAGACTCCAGCCAAGTGATCAGCAGTGTCTTTAAGCACTTGACCAGAGATACCGTCAGGACCAGCAGCCTTTCTAGGGTCCACGGCCCTCAGAATGCTCCACACCTCCTGTTCCTCCACAATGAGGTGGGGGCTACAATTGGCTGGTAGTTGTATTTTATCTGTCTCTGATGTCTCCACTTCAAAGCGAGCAAAGAAATGATTCAGTTCCTCTGCCAATAAAGCATCCCCCTCAGCAGGGATGACAACTGGTCGGTTGATGGTTTGTAATTTGCTGAATCCCTTGCCACACCCGCCTCATATTATTGCTATAAAAATTATCCTCAATCTTCCTCTTATAATCAGTCTTGGCCTTCTGAATACTGGAGGCTGTGAATGGATAAGTATGCTATTTTTGAAAGAAGACTTGTATGCTAAACTACTAGAAGAAGAGCCTAATGTTACACAGATTAGGGAACGGCTTTTGAGGGTTTTGAGAAGTGGACAACCGGTGGCATTTTTCTCTAAAATACTAGACCCTATCTGTCAAGGATAGAAGATTTATAGGGAGGGTTGGATTTTGAACATTATTGTGTTGGGGTACTTATAGCCTAGGGTTAGACTCTATTTCTTTATCTCACTTCAGAAGCAAAGGACTTCTCGCTCAAACCCTACCTCTCGAATTTGCTGTCCATTAGTTCCAGCCTGGTGATTGGGTCCTGAGAAAAGCTGGAAAAGGTCCTACCAAATCTTGCTGACCACTGAAACAGCGGCCCAAACAAAAGACAAAGAGTGGACCCCAGTTGATGAATTTAAAAGAGTGGAAAGTGTTTCATGGAGAAGACCGGCTAAGAATAAAAATTACCAAAAACTGATGTGGTCATGGTGATATGAATGGGCTTTGTTTGTGATTTTTCTCATTGCAGGAGTATCAACTTTTTGATTTTTCCTTCCTGAGTGTTGGCTTAAGTTATTTCAGCTGAAGATCCTGAGTGAAGCTGATGGACCAGTAAAAGGCTCTTTTTCAATTCCCAAAAGACAGCTGGAAAGATTATGGGAGCAGGGTGGAAATTCATTGTAATGTTTTCTTTGTTGTCTCATTTATATTGTAACCAGTTTAATGTACTCATGTAAGGATTGTGTATTTGAGAGTGGTTGCCACAGCAACTTTTAACACATTTCGACTTCTGTTTGGTGGGAGGGAAATTTGTTCAACATGTTTGTATTGTCAGTATTGTATAAGAAGCTACATACACACATATAGAAACTCCATTCAGAATTAGACAGAGGTTACCTCCACACAAAGCTGCTCCTAGGTTGATTTTTGCTCTGTGCCATTAAGGCACAAGCAGTCATGTCCCCCTTCATGTCTCCCTGCTAATTCCATGGGGGAAGAGAGGGACATCCCCCTCAGGCAATTCCCTCACTTGAAGAGACAACAGAAAAGATCTCCAAATCCAAAGCCCTGACTATAACTCACAAATGATGCTGCCCAGTTGCCCAGATGTTGCACTGGTGGCCTCATGAGTAAAAGTCCAAGGACTCATTGTGTGTAATTTGAAAAAATACTAAATAGCCTGGATTGCACAATGACTAAGAGTTAGGACAGGTGTAGTATTCATCCCTTGAAAATGGGCAGCCTGTGATTTAAAGAAAAACCATGGCTGGGAAGAATTTTTGGGGCTTGTGGTTGCTTAAAACCTGTCTGGAAACACACAGACAGTGATACAAACATCTGAAAATAATTGTCATGGAAAATTGGATACTGTAAATTTCTTTCCAGAACTTTTTCTCCTGATTGCTAGACCTTCGTGGTTGAAAACTTTTGGAGCCATTGAAGGAATCTTTTTCTGTTGCCTCTTATCAATGCCCTTATCTTTCCCCATTTACCCCATAGAAAGAATTCTATAGGGTTTTTTAAAGGGAGGAATGAAGGGAATAGTAATAATAAATGTAGTAAAATATAGCATTAAGTAGAGAGTTTATAGGCATTTGTTATCTTGCTTGAAGGCATTTGTTTTCTTGTATATGTAGAAATATTTCTATTAAGCATTTATCACTCTATAGGCATTTCTTATGTTGCTGTTGTAAAAAAAAGATTCCCTTAACCTTTCTCTTTACATTTACATTTTATTTGATTTGTCAGTCGCTTACAAGATACAGGTATAAGAATAAATATAGTTTTGAATACATGAGATAGATACTTATAAGAAAAATAAAAAACAATAGGACAGGGATGGTAGGCACGATTGATGCGGTTATGCCCACTTGTTGTAAAACAATTATAAACACATGCCTGCAATCAGTTATATCCCTCTTCTGTTAAGACACATGATTCTCCCATCTAAATCAATCTGAATCCATCTGATACATTTCACCCCGGCATCACCCCCTGGGAAAGTAATGTACCTTTCTGGGAATTTTCTGTCTCTTGCACAGAGGTGGATTTGTAGCTGTGCAGATGCAGATATATACATTCCACAAAACATCCATAACAAAATACATTTATTGGTAAGTCAGGTATCTTCATAACTCACATTTGTGATGAAGTTCTTCTTTAATGACCAATCCTTTGTATATCAGCCTTGCAGGTGAAAGATGGTTATCTCCTAACCCATCTTGTAGCGAAAGAAGGAAGCTACTATTAGTTCATAAGTCCAGGCAAGAATGGAGGGATACCTCCCCTAGCCCCTCGAGGGTCAATCTAATGACCAATCAAGATTACAGATGTGCTCACGTGACATGAACTACATTTCCCAGGATACCTTTAACTACATGATGCATTCCCTTAAGGGAACAGCTCATAATTCCTAAGTAACTATCCAATTCCCATAGACTGGTTGGGACAGCACATTCTTCGCCTTGTAAATTCCCCTATTAAGAGAATAAAAAAATTAACTATAAACTAAGATAAGCAGTAAACAGTAATACTAACTGAACGGGATATAACTATATAACTAAGATAAACAGTAAGCTATATAACTAAGAGAAAAACAGTAAACGTTAATAAAGCATCAAAGCAAAACATGCAAAGCTTGAGGTTCAATCTTCAAGTTCGGCCTCTGGTGGCCTTTTAGGGTGTACAGGTACTCTTGGTGGCAAAGGTAAAGTCTGGTGGTCGCTTCTGGTGGCCTTTTAGGGTTGACAGGTAGTCTTGGAGGCAAATGTGAAAGTCTGGTGGTCACTTCTGGCAGCCTTTTAGGATTGGAATGGTACTCTTGCTTCCACAATGTCAAAGGGCATCGAGAAGCTGTTGGAAAGGGTGTTGTGGAGGCGTATGCTTGGGTAGAGTGTCTTAGTGGATGGCTGGTGGTTGCTGGTGGCTGTTTAAGGATGTCCTAGTGAAAGTGTACTGATCAGCGGCCTTTTAGGCTGGAATGTTGTTCTTGTTTTTGATGGCGCTAAGGGGCGTCGGAAGGTGGTTGGAATGGATGGTGCTGAGGTATTTGCCTGGATTGAAGCCTGCATCTGGGCATCACTGACAATACCTACTATCCCATATCCAAGTGGAGATTTGATAGCCACTGGGCCGTCTACAGGGTTGCTGACTGACTCGGAGAAGAGAAAGACAGTGGGGCACTATTTCCCAGCAGGAGTAGGATATCAGCCTCCGGAACTAGAGCGGGAAAGTGATGAACAAGGTGCTGTAGGTGAGGCATGCTACTTATGACCTCAGGTGTTGCAATCTGACTGCAGTCATTCGGTATCCCATCGCATTCAAATACGGGCGGTAGTGGGAATCAGATACTTCCATCCAATGACTCTATGCAGAGTCCAGTAGCTCTCCTCCCTGCTGTGCTTCTTGGTCCATGGCACATTGATATAGTGAAGGAAAGTTTGGCCTGTTGCATCTCAAAGAGGTCGAAGAATGAGGGTCTGGCCAGGGTGCAGGTACTTTGAGTGTCTATCCGCACGTACATTTTCACGGCATCTTCAGGGCATCCTTCAGGGTACACTTTGGCTAAGCAAATGGGAAGACATGAGCGAGGGTGTGGTGAGTTGGCGCACAATGCTGTGCAGTTGACACTCATGCTTCTGTGTTATGTTGCGGCTCCTTATCCGAAGGAGGATTACGAAGTAGGTGCCATTGTGGCTCGGCATCTGGATGCAGCGCAGATGTGACATTGCACTTTGGTTGTGCAGTATTTGGGCGAATGTTTGGATTCGCAACACTTGTAGCAGTATTGGTACTCTCTTAGCAATTCTTTTTGTTGGGACATTGATTTCACTGCAAACCCAGTGCAGCTATTCAGTGAATGACGAGTGTTGTGCATAGGACAAAACTGTATTCTCCTTGTGTTCGTAGATCTAAATGGATTATATCAGATGAGTTCTCTCCCCAACTGTGTGTGGATGAGGAGTCGATCTCGGTGTTATGTGTTGACATTTGGTGATTGTTAAGCCTGTGTTCCCCAACCAGGGTTAAGGAGACAAGCTAAACAGAATGTGCAGCGTTAGTCAAATAGGCACACAGATAAATGAGTGAGCTAAGCTTGTATGTTTGTTAACATACAGTAAAAATAACAGATACGCTTGTGCTATCAAAAATATAGTTTATTCCATTTATAACATAGTCAAAATAACAGTCCATTAGTCATGTATCATTTAGTCAGTCCATTCAAGGATATTCAGTTAGCAAAGTCCGTGTAGAATATCCTATGTCAGTTCACTTACAAATCAGTCCTTTGTCTCTCTCCCGTTCGAGTAACACAGTCTTGAGTCCATGCAGTAATTAGGGATCATCAAAGCCAGAGAGAGCAAGCTGACGTTCCTTGCTTCTTTTAAAGTGCTTTCACAACCACTCCCTAAATTACATTCCTATATTTAAAGTTGCAGACACTTTAACTTATAAACCATGATAACATATTTATTATTTTACCTAAACCAGTTAGGGTAAACAATGTTATCCCTAACATACTCCCCTTTTAGGTTAAATAATAATATAACTATTTACACTTTTAAATTATAGTAGTGACAACTTTCTTTAAACTTAATTACTCCTTGAGCTTTTGTAAACTGGTCTGCAATGTTTTCTTCTGTCATGCAGTATTCCAATTTAATTAGCCCATTCTTTACAGATTCTCTAACATTTAAGTATCTTAAATCAGTATGCTTTGATCTAGTTTTTACAGCTATATTGGTAGCTAACTGTATAGCTGCCTGGTTGTCCTCGTACATAATAATGGAATCTTTAACAGTTACATCCATGTCTAATAATAACTGTTCGTACAGAATTAAGTCAGTGCATAGTAATGACAGACATGAAAATTCCACTTCCATCGTGGACAAGCTGATATGCTGTTGTCTAATTGACCTCCACCCTATTAGTGTATTACCAAATAATATAGCCATCCCAGATGTTGATTTTCTAGTGTTTATATCAGTTGCAAAACTTGCATCTGCATAGGCACTAAGACTCAAATCACCCTTTGGTTCTATATACAATGCATGGTTCATTGTTCCTTTAAGATATCTTAAAATTCTCTTTAATGATTGCCAATGACATTGATGTGGATCCGAATTAAAACGTGCCAGCTGATTAACACTATAAGCTATATCTGGCCTTGACCAATTGCTTATATAGGATAAGCTACCAATCAAAGATTGATATATAGACTTATCAAATTTGGGACTTTGATCATCAGTTTGGCAAACTTCCTGACTCATTGGAGTCTTTGCCAGTTTACAAAGTTCCATTTTATACGTTTTAATTAATTGGCAAATTTTATCTTCTTGAGATATCTTAAATCCATTTTTTGTTTTGTTAATTGTCAATCCTAGATACTTTTTAATTTCACCTAAATGCTTTAATTTTATCTTTTTAGCTAATAATGATATAATCTCATTAGCTTCATTATTAGTCTTAGTTATCAAAGCAATATCATCTGTAAATAATAACAATAATGACACCGTTCCATTATTTTCTCTTTTAAATACACATGGATCTGCTATACCAGATTTAAAACTTATATTGTTTAATTCTTTCACAATATATTGGTTCCACTCAAAACCAGATTGTTTCAACCTGTAAAGACTCTTTTTGAGTTTCCAACAATCATTACTATTTAATTTATTGTCTTTTATAACAATTGGCTTTTTCAAATATATAGTGTGCTGCAATGGTGCATGCAGATAAGCAGTTTCTACATCTAAATGGTTAATGACATAGTTTTTCTTAGCTGCCCATACTAATGCTGCTCTCAAAGTTGTTGCTTTAAGACTTGGTGCGAAAACTTCATCGTAATCAGATGCAGTTTGATTAAATCCTTGAGCTACCAACCTAGCTTTATGGGTAACAGTCCCATCATTTCCAGTTTTTACTTTAAATATCCATTTGCACCCAATGGATTTTTCTCCTGGAGGTACTTTAGCATCTTCATATACTTTCATTACCTTTAATGAATTTAGTTCTTTTTCCATTGCCTTTTGCCAATTCTCCTGATCCTTAGCAGGATACATCTTAAGTTCATCTACACTAGTTGGAACTTTATTTACTTGGCAAACTATACTTGCTTGATGCCTATCAGGTGGTCTAGTTATACGTGTAGTACGTCTAGGTATTACAGGACTTACAGCTTCCGGTTTCGCGTGGCTTCGGGGCAGCAGGAATTCGCGACAGCTCGCGATTCTTGCTGTGCTAGCCGCCGAGGTACCCCCGATCCAGATGGGTCAGGGGGATATGGCTGCCCTGTAGGGACAGCTGAAGAGAGAGGGGAGTCGGACAGGGGGTTGGGGGTGTCGCAGACCCCCTCCTCCTCCGGAAAAACCCCTTTTTCCCAAGGAGGTGGAGCGGCGGTCAGCAATGGCCGCCACGAAGAAGCCAGCAACCGGGTAAGATTGCGCTGGAGGAAATAAGAAAAGTGAAAGTGCTGTCTGAGCCGGGTCAAGTAACATCTTTAAAATTGGTTGGAACTGAGCTGTTTGAATTTCTGGAGGATACATTGTATCCCTAAGAAGATCGAAAGCGGCGGAGAAGCTGTTAAAGGGAACTTTTTTTTTTCTTCACTCTCCCACCCCATGGAAACAGCAGATATGTTTGGACATATTGGACATTGAAAGTGAATTGTTTTGAGAGTTGAAGCTAAGGGACAAAAGAGTTTTTGGACATTGAAAAACTTAAGAAATTGGAAAACCCTTGTTGGAGGTATGGATTTCTGATTATTTAAAATTGATATTGCAAGTGGGAAGGGAGAAGAAAAAAAATTGGAGCAGAAGCTGAAAAAGGAGGAGATTGCCTAGAATCCCAAAGAAAGGTATGTGGTAATTGGACCTCTTTGATTAAACATTAACCCCAGAAAGAGAAAGAGAAGAAGGAAGAAAAGTATTAATTTTTGGAATTTTTTTTTTTGAATTATTTTTGATTAAAAATATTTGTGGTTGTTTTGGGAAAAGTTTCTTTTTTCATAATGGCATCGCTTGTGGATGAACTAAAGACTGAATATCAAAAATATAAAAAAGAAGATACTTTGGGCACTTTGTTTCAATTCTTAGAAATGGCGTTATGTACTTATGAAAAGTTGACTACGCAGCAGAAGGACTGGGACAAAGAAGAAGAGGAAGAAGAAGCCATCTTTGATGAACAATGGGTTCTTTCCGGGGAGGAGGAGAAAAAGGATAAGAAAAAGGGGATTTTAAGAATTATAAAAACAACCAAAGAAGAGAAAAATGAGCGGAAAGGTGGAGGCAAGGTTAGAAAGCAAAGGAAAGGGAGTAAGAAAAGGGAGGAGGAAAGACAAAGGGGTAAAAAGGGCAAGGAGAAGAATAAGCAAGAGAGAAAGGGGGGGAGGAGAAGCCTCAATGGGGGGAAGCAAGATCTAAAGAAAAAAAGTTTATTCAGAGACAATGGGTGAATTTAATTTAGGATAAAAGAGGGATTCTGGAGGGTACATAAGATTGTGTTTTTTATATATGTATTTAGAGTATAAAATTCATTGTGTAATTTTAGAATCTTTTAAACAGAATCCCAAGAAAAATTGTTATATGAAGTACTTTTAAGTTAGGGTAATGAGGTATAGACGTTACTCCAATTGGTGTATAGGAGAAGTATAATAAAAGAAAAAAGATGAATGGATAGTTGGAAATAGAACAGACAAAGAATATTATTGAAAATGGTAATAAGATATGAAAGGATATATAAAGGTTTTGTTATGTTTTTTTTTTCTTTTTTGGATGTATATTGAAAAAAGGCAAAAAAAAATTTAATTAATAAAAAAAAAAGGACTTACAGGTGGACTTTCATTTATTAACTCTTCTTGATTAACTTTTTCCTCTTGTTCTGGTCCTATTTGCTCTTCATGGACTTCTTCTTTAATTGGACTCTTATAACTAGTCTGTTCTTTCTGCCTTTTTTAGGGTTCAATAATTACTTCATTATTTAAATCTTGTTCTAATCTATTCCATCCAACTTGTTCTAGGAATTTTGCACTAGCACTGGTGTAAACTCTAGATGTACCTGGTTCCCAGAATCTATAAGATCTATGATTAGATTTATATCCTACAAAAAATAATCTTTTAGCTCTATGCTGTCCTGAGTTGTGAAGGGATATGCACCCATGCTGGTGCTCCAAATGTGTGCATGTAACTTAAATCAGGTTTTGTACCATGCCACAGTGTGAATGGTAATTCACCTGTTGTTGAATTAACAACATTATTTAATATATAATTACCACACATTATTGCTTCTCCCCATAAATTGTCAGGTAATCCTGAATCAGATATCATAGTACGTGTCATTGACTGTAGTGTTTGGCCTCGTCTCTCTATAAAGGCATTATGATATGGCCTATATGGTGCAGACTTTTTATGTTGAATACCTAACATTCTAAGTCTATTCTGGAATTTATTATTTGTAAATTCCGTACTGTTATAAGAGTTACTAATTTCTTTTTAGTTTTTCTTTCAGCAAATTTTATCCAATTAAAGAAATTTTGATACGTTTCAGTTTTGCTCTTCATTAAATAGCAAAACCCATATCTAGAATAGTGGTCCATTATACTTAGTATGTAACGAGCTCCTCCTACACTTGGTTTTTTCGGACCTATTAAATCAGCAAATACTACTTCTAAAGGCTCTTTGGTAGTAAATCCATCAACTCGGCTTGACCTTGGCTTTGCTTTGATTGCAAATAGAACATTGCAAATACTTATTACAAGGTTTCAAACTTATTCCCTTAGATAATTCAACAGTTTTCTTAAGCATTTTAAAATTTAAATGCCCTAGCCGTCGGTGTAACAAGTGAATACATTCATCATGAGGTTTCTTATTATCATAAACCATGTTAGCCATCTCTAAACCATGATCATTTAACACATATAATTCACCTCTTAAAGATGCAGTAATTTTCTTATCTTCTTTTTCAATTATGCAGTTATCTCCTTTAAAGGTAATTACATATCTTAGTTTAACCAAAATTCTAACTGAAATTAAATTAAACTTAAGTTGTGGTACATATAACATTTTTACATTCTCTTTTATGAAAGAACAATATGCTATACCTTGACCTTTAGCTTTCAGTTTCCAGCCATTGGCTAACGATATCTGCTGTGTACTCTTGGACATTTTAATAAAATTTTTGTTATCATTTGTTATACAGTGGGATGCTCAACTGTCAACCACCCATAAATTATTTTTTACAGCTCCGTTAGTATACATGGCTAACTCTAAATTTTTATTTATCTTTTGATTACTTTTAGTATTCTGGCCAGCATTCTGGTGCTTTGCTTTTTTACAAAATCTTGCCAAATGTCCTCTTCCTCCACAATTAAAACACTTTTTAATTGCGTATGCAGTAGGAGATTCATTATCTTCTTTTTGAGGTTGCTCCCTCCTTAACTGGTGTCTTTCAAGTCTTCTTCTGGCCTCTTCAATCAATCTGCCAGTTATATCAGTTAAAGTTAAACTTTCCTTAGGCAAAATTTCAAGGGAAGTTACGTAGTTGTCATAACTTTCATCTAGTGAAGATAGAATTATATGGACTTGGTGTAGTTCAGAGAAAATAAGCTCTTTCTCGTGCAGTTCTTGAAAAATGCTTTGCATAGTTTCCAAATGACTCAGCATATCACCATTCATCTGGAGATGCATCCTGAAAAGCTTTCGTGTAAGATTTATGTGAGCACCAACGTTATCTCTAACATAAATCCTCTTCAGCTTCTGCCAACACCCAACAGCCATTTGCTCTCCACGGATATGAACAAGTTGCTGGTCAGACAGTGTTAGTCCTATTATGCAAATAGCTTGTTCATTTTTATGCATAAATTCTTCTATCTTTAGTCTATCTTCCTCAATCTCTGGATCCCATTCCTCTACGTTTGGTGGGTTTTCAATTATGTTCCACAGACCTTCTCTTCGTAGAAGCAGACTACATTTCATAGACCATGATACATAGTTTGTTCCATCCAACTTGGATATAAGGGACAAACTTTGTAGATTGACTTGTGCCATGTTTTCTTATATGGATATAAAACTATAATTAATAAAACACAGCTGTCTGTTTACCATAACGTACAACACACAAACTCTCACTTTTTACATAAATCTGTTTTATCCTAGTTAAACTGACTTTGCAGCCTCTGGGCCCATAACCAGTGTTAAGCCTGTGTTCCCCAACCAGGGTTAAGGAGACAAGCTAAACAGAATGTGCAACGTTAGTCAGATAGGCACACAGATAAATGAGTGAGCTAAGCTTGTATGTTTGTTAACATACAGTAAAAATAACAGATACGCTTGTGCTATCAAAAATATAGTTTATTCCATTTATAATATAGTCAAAATAACAGTCCATTAGTCATGCATCATTTAGTCAGTCCATTCAAGGATATTCAGTTAGCAAAGTCCATATAGAATATCCTATGTCAGTTCACTTACAAATCAGTCCTTTGTCTCTCTCCCGTTCGAGTAATGCAGTCTTGAGTCCATGCAGTAATTAGGGATCATCAAAGCCAGAGAGAGCAAACTGACGTTCCTTGCTTCTTTTAAAGTGCTTTCACAACCACTCCCCTAATTACATTCCTATATTTAAAGTTGCAGACACTTTAATTTATAAACCATGATAACATATTTATTATTTTACCTAAACCAGTTAGGGTAAACAATGTTATCCCTAACAGTGATGTTCTGTAAAGATGTACAGTAGATGCTGGAGAGGTCCAGATTTGGAGTAGCAGTTCCTATTAGGTTGGTAAACTCTGCGTCTGAGGCAAAGATTTCTGAAGCTGTTGCTCGACTCTGTTTGCTGGAAGACAAATTCTTGGAGAAAGGCAAAGGGTGGGTATCGTCTGCGGTTTGTGGCCGGAAAGGTGTTGGACAAAACAATCCATCATTCTAATATATCTTTTGGGAGTTTGGCAATGATTGCTTCTTGCGTTATGAAGAGATCAAGGCAAACCAGTCCTGATAAGTCAGAACATTCTTTGTCTGTTCGCAGCTCCGTAATGATGTTGGAAAAGTCCTCTAGTTTTTGGGTTTCATGGATGGCAATACACAGAAAACTGTAAAGTCGTTCTAGAAGCGAGTATGCCATCAATGTGTCTTCACCATATTTCCGGTTCAAAGCATCCCACACTCATTTTAGAGCTGTGTCTGGGTCATTAAGTAAGCCTGTGTAAATGCTTTTCCCCATGTAATTAGACTGTGGTCTTAGTCATCCCAGAAATATAAGTTCTTCACTGGGAAGCAGCTGTTCGCTTTGAGCGGTGCTCATGAAAATAGATTTCCATAGTAGATATCCTTTGCCTGGCTTGTCATTGAATTTGTACACATCGCTGGCTGCTAAGTCTAACCTTCCACACCTTAGTGATGGTTCTGTTACTTCTCTGTGAGGGCAAGTCATCTCTTCATATGACATCATTGTAGACGTGGCGTTCTGGCTTGAGGGCATGTATTGTGGACGGTACATGGTTTGCCAGAGGGTACTTTTATGAGGAGGTCGGCATCCGCTCCCACATATGTAGGTAGTACCTTTTGAGGTTGAATGAAGGTTCCATGCTTTGTGTCAGAGTTGTTTAGCGGTTGTGGTGAGAACTCTTTTAGCCTGAGGATTGAGTGTGGCAATTGTGACTGGTTGCAAGTCGACTTGTTGAAAAGTTGGTGTGAGCACTGGTGGGCTCACCTGGCAGGCCATGAGATGTTGGAGTTGGGTTGTTGGTGCTGGGAAGAGAATCTCGGACCTTAGTACGTACAACATCAGTTGGGAAGGTCTGATGTTGGAGGGAAGTGAATCTCGTACTTTAGGTCGTACAACGTCAGTTGCGTAACAGATATGTAGACTCTGTGATTGAGATTCTTCCCTGTGCTTCCCTGGTTATGGGAGACTGCTAGGCAACTGAGGTGGCTGCATCTGTTCGTTTTGTAGCGAGTGCTGTTCATCCACATAGGCATTGACCCGTGCATCTAGGCTCTCTTCTCCCAAGTCTTCGAGGTTGAAGTTGAGGGAGGAAGCATTGGCCGCCTTCTGCCATGCTGCGGCCCATGCTGTTTTCACTGCTGTCTCTCTTTGTCATTCGAATAATTCCACTTGGGCCTAAGTTTTGGCAATTTCTGCTTGTTGATTGGCAATTTCTGTGTGTTGTTTGGCAGTTCAGCCTTCTGCCATATCACCTTTGTCATAATATGTAAATGTGCCTCTTCTGCTGTAGCTTCAACTTGGGCTCTTTTGGCATAACTTGCTGCTTTGGAGGCTTTAGATGCGCCACTGCGATGGGAGGATGCTCTGGAAGGATGGTGAGAGATGGCAGCAGAGAACTGGCACGAGACACTAGAACCTGCCTGCGATCTATTTGGTTTAGAATGAAGGGAAGAAGACACATGATCGAGGAACTATGTCGGATATGGCCTGCTCCCTTGATGCTACTCCCTGCTGAAGCGCGTTGTGGAGCACTGCCTGGAGGACTGTCTTGCTTTCCTCGACACTGTTCGTGTTCCTTGTGAAATGCCTTGAAGTATTGGATGTGTGTTAGGAGTTTGGGGTCACCCAGTTTTGACTGGATGGACTTGAGGTTGTTTTTGCTGCGTCTCTACCATGTGAAAAGGGCATCTAGATCATCTAGCAATGTGCGGAGTTCCTCGGGGGGGCAGCTTATGTTTTGGGGTATCACAGATCTTCTCAAGCTTCGCCCATGAGTCTGTGTAGCGGTCATATAGCTGCTGCCAGTCATTCTTCAAGCGTTCTTCCATGGGTTGGTAAGCTTCCTACTCTTTCGGAGGTCATAGTCTTTTGGAGGTATCGTGGCTTCTCCATAGGGTTGGACATCGAAAGGTGATTGTTGGGAACCAGGCTCCACGTTTACAACAAGAGTGGGTGGAGGATTCGGGTCTTCTGGTACATCAAAGACATCTGTCATGGCTGAGGAAGTTGCCCTGCTTCAAATTGGCAAAGGGAGAAATTTGGAATATTCTAATGGTTTTCTGTTCAATTCCCTTTTTTGTACTGGGGGTGCTGCAAGCAGGTAGCAGAAAGTAGAATTACTGCTGGATTTAATACTTGAAAGCGTAGGTGGCGCTGCAGAGTCTGGGCGATGCTAGCATAGCACACAGTATGGCTGCTTCTAGGGTGCGTTGTGAGCTTGCGACACAATGGGGCACTAGAGGTTGTATCGCAAAGTCTGAAGACTAGAGGGCTGAATGCAGAAATATGCCTATAATTGTCACTTGCTTCACAAAGTGGCAGCAGAGGGTCAGGAAGATGCTGTTGCTATGCCCATGTTAGGTTGCAGTTACTCTTGGGACATTTGAAATAAATTGATTAAATTGTCCACAATGGTTTTAAAAAAGGGATTATTAATGGAGAAACACTCTGGTCAATATTTGAGAAACTGTAAAAATATCAAAGTTTGGGAAATTTCTTCTTGAGCCCCAGATGTAGCTGTGGGCAGCGTTGCTTAGGTCTCATTTCTTTGTGGAAGAAAAAAGAGGGGGGGGAGAATTTCTTGCCCACTCTTGTAAAAGGGAAAAAATGGTAAGAATTCTTTAACTTCACTATACATTTCTTCTTGACCACCAGATGGAACTGTAGGCTGCTTTACTTGAGTCTGATTTCTCTCTTTATGGGGGGGGAGGGGAGCCTCGTGTCTATGAAGTTTGCTGATTGCCCAAAGGAATTTATTGCCTACTTCAAATGGTGCTGTAAGCTAATAGTTGAGTGTCAGCCGATTTTGCTGGAAGGGAAAAATTCATTAGGAAAAATACTTCAGTAAGTTGCATGCACTGTGGCCGTGTTATGCTTTTAATTTTTTAGTAAAGATAGGAGGTGATGAAGAAAGTTAGGCTTTTAAACAAAAGAAATTGCTCCTTGAATTATTATGTTCAAATAGCTTGCGTGAATCAGCCTTGTGACTTGGGGGAAGGAATGTGCTCCTTTGCTTTGAAGACGGTCCTTCACTAATGATTTAGGACCCCCAATAAACCGGCCAGAGTAGTTGTAAAATAGCTGAAGAGGCCTCCTTTATTACCTCTTGAAGCAGCTGAGAGCATAAGAATGCGAAACCTTTCCTTTTAGCAATACATGCAAGATTTCTCAAACTTTCCGTTGTGTTTGGAAATGGTTTGTAACTGGAGATAGAAATAGATGGGGATTACCTGGCCCCTTCCTTCAATTCCAAACAGGCTGTAAGGTTACTTCAGCCAACAATGGGAAGACGCAGATTAAGCCAGAGAATAGGATATTTGAAAGTCTCTTGCATAAATGGAGAAGGGGTGGGTGGGTTACTGGTTCTCTTTGTATGTAGCATGTGGGGGAATTCCAACCCCTCCCACCATGCAAAGAGCATGTAAAGAGTTCCGTAGCTCATAGAGATAGACGGTGAGAAATGCAGGTTTGATTAACATTGCATATTCACTCCTGGCTTCAATATTACATTGCTTTATCACAAATCCAAAATTAACAAATTTATTCTGATGGGTTAGGATTCATCTTTTACTTTTCTGTCTCTTGCACAGAGGTGGATTTGTAGCTGTGCAGATGCAGATATATAAATTCCACAAAACATCCATAACAAAGTACATTTATTGGT
Source organism: Hydrophis major (assembly GCA_033807585.1). Taxonomy (NCBI): domain Eukaryota; kingdom Metazoa; phylum Chordata; class Lepidosauria; order Squamata; family Elapidae; genus Hydrophis; species Hydrophis major. Next base: position 23,285,043 of record CM066343.1, on the reverse strand, counting down.
AAGTCGGGTATCTTCATAACTCACATTTGTGATGTTCTTCTTTAATGGCCAATCCTTTGTATATCAGCCTTGCAGGTGAAAGATGGTTATCTCCTAACCCATCTCATAGTGAAAGAAGGAAGCTACTATTAGTTCATGAGTCCAGGCAAGAATGGAGGGATACCTCCCCTAACCCCTCGAAGTCAATCTAGTGACCAATCAAGATTACAGATGTGCTCACGTGACATGAACTACATTTCCCAGGATACCTTTAACTACATGATGCATTCCCTTAAGGGAACAGCTCATAATTCCTAAGTAACTATCCAATTCCCATAGACTGGCTGGGACAGCACAGGGAATGTAAAGATAAACATTGCTGGAGTGGAATCTGTCTGTTGCAGGAAGATGTAAATCTTAGTTAGATTACATGACTAGAATTTTACAACTAGTTAGATTACATGACTAGAGATTTACAAGGTAATTAGAGAACTAAGAACGAAGACTTTTCCATGTATAAGGACAGAACATCCTTCTGTATTTTGTAGAATTTTCTTCCCGTATCTCTTGTGATGTGCTTGGAATTTCTTACCCAGCTTTAGATTTGATCAAATATAAAATCTGCTTTCTTTGATTTGCAAGCCTCCATTTAAGTCTTTGTTTTGGTTCATTTTTGGCACTCTACACCTTGCTTTCAGTGGGTTGGCTCTTTCATTTACCTGCAGGTGTGTTTATTTAGGAAAGACATTCCAAGGATTTATGTTTGAGTAAATAGAACAGGTTGTTTGGTTGATCAACTCCTGACTGCATGGACCGATTCTTGCCATCCTGATTTATCTAAATCAAAAACCCAGGATATTGCCATAATCCCTTTGATCCATTTTATCAGTTTTTTTCTCTCATCCTTGCAAACATATTTTTTGTAGCCCAGCAGGTTTGCAAATTATTGCAGTACTTAAGCAGTTAACCTGCAAAGCTTCAGATTAATTACAACACTAAAGATCCCAGGGTCATGTGATCCCCTTTTGCGACCTTCTGACAAGGAGAGTCAATAGGGAACACGGATTCACTTAACAAGCATGTTACTAATTTAACAGCAACAACAATCAAACTTCTTTGGGTAAAAAATGATGTTTCCAATTTACTTTATTCATTTAGTTCCCTGGTACGTATTTGTCGATTCTATCAATGCTTGTTGGGAAAAACTTGTAATTGCGGTTACTTAAATTTGGAGTAGCAATTAAATGAGGTAGATATATAAGTAGGGGGGAAACTTTTATCCTTGTGCAACAATAACATCTGGTGAAATAAAATTATCAGTTGCAGTAAAAGAGAACATTTGTAGCTCAGGGTTGAAATGAAGAACCCTTGATGTTCTCTTCAGTTTGGTGATTGATCATGTTACTTAATTTGGGTAGTAAAATGTCCGCAAGCAAACAAGGTCACAGAAAATAAAAGATTCCTCAAACATCAGTTTTATTCAAAAGCAAGCCAAGTGCTTCTATTGTAGTTTGAAATATACTTCTAAATGCAGGTATCACTGTATCAGAACCAATTTGGTGTGGTGGCTAAGAGCTCAGGTTAGAAATCTAAAGAGCAAGAGTTTTATTTCCACTTTAAACAAAACCAACTGAATAACTTCGCAGCCAGTCTATCAGCCATAGAAAGAGGGCAATGGTAAATCACTTTTGAAAATATTGCCAAGAAAACAGCAAGTCCAGACAATTGTGCAGAATCAAGGTTAGCTTAAAGGCAGCAGATAATACATGAAGTCCTTAAAATTTAGGTGTATGCATCTTTATCACTGTTGTCTCTCTATCACTATGGCCTAGCGCTATATGTTGTTGTTAAAACAGCATTTTGAAATATTCCTTGCATAAATGTTCCTGCAAATGTATATCTGGAATGCTGTATCCAATCTTAATATGTCTATCAATCTGAGCTTGGTTTCCAGTTCCAAAGTCTTTATGACAATTGACTATGAAAAATAGGATTCATGGGAAATATAAAACATATTGAGGACATTAGGTTAAGGAAAAGATCTTATATATATCTCAGATATTGTTCTTAGTTGCGAAGTCATGTCCGACCCATTGCGACTCCATGGACAACATTCCTCCAGGCCTTCCTGTCCTCTACCATCCCCCGGAGTCCATTTAAGCTCAGTATCTCAGATAGAAATGTAGAAAACTGATGGCATAAAAAAAGACTCAGTGGTGCATCAAATCTATCTGCCTTTGTTTTTTTATTTGTTTTTTATTTTTTTTGGAATGAGACGTATTTATCTCAAGCATGTTCAGACTTAGTTATTAACAATTGACCTACTACCTCTGCTGGAAATTGCCCCCAAGCTTCCACTACTATTTTTGTGAAGTAATACTTTCTAACTTTTGAACTTCTGTCAGTATGTTCTATGTTCTTAATCAAGTCTTTTGTGTATACTCTCCACAAATTACAGATATAAAGCCATCAGAGTAGTTTAAAGAAAATAAAATGAAGCTACTCATGTACTCACCGAAACTAGACTCTGTTGTTTCCTTGTGTCATATATGTGGGTATATGCATACTTTTTATTTATTTGTCATGTTTATGTAATATATACTGGGGATGATGATCCTTTGAGAGCTGTATGCAATCAAATTTTATTTTAATATATGCTGATTAGTGTACATTTAAAGTGATGAAGTTATTCTAAGTCTAAGACTAATGTAATCCTGTACAGTAACCTTCCTTTCTTATGTATTGGATGGATTTACTCAATTCATGTAGAAGACATACTAACAGCCAATCACCTTTTGAAATGTAGATTCTGAAAGACCCGAACTGGATGAGAAATATAACCATATGCTGTTTTCCCCTTCTCCATGAGAGGCTACACAGAGAACAGGTAAATGTGGGATTAAATTTATGTCTTGCTAAATATACCCAGCAACCTCCCCTGTAGCATCTGAACTTAAGAAAAGAACAAACCCCCTGGCTTAGGCAGATACTATGAATGAAAGTTGTACTAAATATTCTAGGATAGAGTAGCTGCTTGAGGACTCAACCCTTCCACTGCAAAAGAGAGAAATAATAGACAACATATTATTTTTTAAAGCAGGAAACTTTATTACAATAATTTAATAGAAAAAAAAACTCCACAGTTTAAATAAATTATGGAAGTAGAAAATTAAATAATTTAAGATAACCATCTCCAGGGAGGGGAGGATATACTGAAAGAATTTGGGGAGGTGCAGGAAAAATTGAGATAACACATTAGTTCATTACAATCTCAACTTTATCTTCTGCCATTATTAGGCATATCCAGATAAAGTTCATTAAATTACTGGATTAAAGGGCTGTTGGAATGCCCTATAGTAATTTGCTACATGTAATGTGAAACTGTACCATTCCCACAGAAAACAGAAGGGGAGTTCAAATATTGTGATAGGTTGGACAGGATAAAGTATTGCGGTGTTCCAAATAATGGAGAATTTTCTAATAAACCTTGCATTTGATTGTGGCCAGAAGCATGGGGATATTGTATATACAATATATGACTAACGGTGGAAAGCATTTTAAAAGATGTATTATGAGTGGGTGGAGAGATTTCAGATGAAATTTGGATTCAGTTATATTAGAAGACAAATCAGCATGAAAAGAGTCCACTAAAATCTAGTCTGGAGAATTACAGTTAACGTTATTATCTAGATCACGATAATATTCACATGGCGTCACATTGCCATCATGTGATGTTTCACGATATTTTTCCCCTTTGTGGAGCTGGGGTGGACCTAGCCTGTGTGTGATGCATCTGGCCGGGGCCGCCAGTTTGACACCCCTGAGATGATAATATAATCTAGATAAGCAACATTTGTCTAGACAGCACCTTGTCTTATGCAGCTGAAAAAGAAATGGAAAAATAGATTGACTGGGTAGCAAAATGGTGGTCATTAGAAACATAAGTCCAAAATTAAATTGAAATGGGTAATTTGACATAGGATATAAAGTTTATAGCTGCCTTTAAGGAACCATAAAGCCATCTGACTAGAAGAGCTAAATGGAAGTCTCCTTTCTGAAAGGAAAGCAGTCAGATTAAGAGAGGACCACAATCTTAATCTGTGTGTACTGTGAGGATTACAAGGCAGACTGATTGGGCTGGCTGGGAAGAGAAGGTCGGATATTAAGACTCAAATCAATAATTAGAACATTCCAATAAATTATAGGACAGACCAAGGCCTTTTATTGTCACAAAAAAAGTAGGCGAGAAGGGGAAGACATGCTCAAATTAGTTACAAAGAAATAGGATTATTATTATTTTTAAAAAACTCCAAACATAAAAAAAAGAGCACAAACACCATAGAGGACCTCTTGGGTGAAATATCAAAATTAAAAAGGTCCTCCTTTGGCACAGAAAAACTGGAGTGTTGAAGACCCCAAAAACAAGGCTGGATCAGTCTTTGAAAACAGCCTGGTGGCCATGAGGGCGTTCATCATGCATAATGTGCCTGCGGACGTGAATGCGCCGGACGCGGTGCTCCCGTCCATCTTCATCATCACCAGCACGGAGGGGGCCTCCGCCTCCACCTGCAACTCCCCCGGTGGCCTCCAGGAGGGCCTTGTCTGGCACCCGGGGTGTCTCATAGATCAGGATGTTTAGCGTTTCTTCAAAGATCCGGGCTTCGGGAAACTCGACCTGTATGCCCAGGGAAAGCAGGATGAAGCAAGTCTAAGCCTCACTATGGGACCCCCTGTTCAAACTGGAAGCAATGTAATTAATATCTAGTAATAGGCTCAATGCCAGTTGCTGAAGAATACAAAATAGAGGTAACTGCTGCCTCGTGTCCTTCCTGCGAGTTTAAGCATCTTGTTAGCTATTGCAAGGACAGAATTCTAGGCTAGACAGACCTCTAGTTTTGTCTTCTTACGTGTTTAATTGGATTTAGAAAAGGCTATTTTCTTTAAGATCATAGCTTACATGCCCCTATGAAGACACCAAAATATACAAGTAGTCCTCAACTTAATTGAGCCTGGAATGACAGCTGTAAGTCATGCTAATTAGGTTGTTCAATGAATCGCCACAGTTGTTAAGCAAACACATTATCCACAGTGGCACTGGAACAAACACTGGTTTTTGGCAAAAGACACTTTAAAGTGTGATCATGTGACCGCATAACGTTGCAAATAGCCATAAATGGTGACCTGCTGTGAAGTGCCAAAATGCAATCATGTGACTGGGAGGGGGGAGCAGCTGTCAAAACTTTGAATTTGGACCACTTTTTTGGCGGGGTTGTCATAACTGAATGGTCACCAAACGACCGCAAGTCTACCTATACAGGTAGTCCTCGACTTAATAATAGTTCACTTAGTGACTGTTTGAAGTTACAAAGGCACTGAAAAAAAGTGACTTATAACTATTTTTTACACTTACGACCATTGCAGCATCCCTGTGGTCACGGGATCAAAATTCAGATGCATGGCAATTGACTTACGTTTATGACAGTTGCAGCATCCCGGGATCATGTTTTGCAACCTTCTGACAAGCAAAGTCAATGGAGAAACCAGCTTCACTTAACAATTGTGCTACTATTTCAATAACTGCAGTGATTCACTTAACTAATGTGGCAAGAAAAAATGTAAAATGGGGCAAAACTCACTTAACCAATTTCTCACTTAGCAACAGAAATTTTGGACTCAATTGTGGTCATAAGTTGAGGACTACAATTAGAAAATCAAAGCTGAGGACCGGCCATACCTTACCTTGGTTTGCTTCTTTTCAGTGGCATAGACAATGGAAGTACAGCAAACCTCTGCAATCTTGCGGCCCTGCCCATAAAATGACCAGCAGCAGATCTCATCCCCAAGAACGTCTTTGATGAAAAGCACCCGTCCGTTGAACCTCAGAGCTAGTTTGTCAAACAGTTCGATATTCTTCAGTAAGTTGTCATCAGAGTTACTTTGCGGGATGGGATAGGGGTAAAGGGAGAAAGAATAAAACAGTGGTGTAGATACTAATAAAGAAATGGGACCAGTGGATAACCTGGGAGATAGCAACAATCCCAAGGTCATCCTATTTTGACAACAGGACCACAGCTTACCTGGTATAGGAATACTTGTTATTGCTTCTGTTATGCAGTAATTTCACCACAGGCTAAAAGGAAGGTGAGAAATATGAATCAATTGAAGGTCACCACTCTTCTTGCTAAGAGGTATAGCAAAGCAAACTAGACCTTCCCTCATAATGGGGGATGGAGAAGACCACATTTAGAAGGACCCTCAACTTGTCTTGATACCATTTTATATGAGGACATACATTGAAGACACTTGAGTTTGCCTGATCTCTATGATTTCCTGAGGTAAAACTTGTGTGACTTCTCAGCCTTTTTACCTTGGAACATCTTGAGATGATCTGCTGCTCTTCCTTGGGAGATGTCACCATGGGGATATGGCAGAGAGGGTCATAGGCTTCACTTTTTTGCTAGGAAGGAAAGAAACATTTTTTCTAGACTTTCTATTCATTATTTACAGATGTACTAAATAGATGCATACATCATGCTAAAACACGATTTTTGAATAAGCCATAATTGACTGGGTTCACAAAAGCTGTTAGGACATAAACAGTGGCTTAGAATACATAATCACTGTGTTTGCACAATGGGTTCAATTAAATAAATTGTACCGTGGTGCACAGTAAAGTGTAAACCAGCGTTTTTCAAACTTTGTAACTTTAAGATGAGTGGGCTTGCTTCAACTCCCAAATTCCCCAGCTTGCATTCAAGCTGGGGATTTCCGGGAGTTGAGATCCATATATCATACAGTTGTCAAGTTTGAAAAAAACTGAAGTAAACCAAATCACTGTATGTTCAAGGAAGGTTTAGCACTAAAATTAAAGGCATAGAACAAGTATCTCCAACCTTTTTGCCTTTACTGAGCTGCACTAAGTGAACAGGAATTGTTTTGGGTCACACACATATATATATATATATATAACATAGTGTGTGAATGGACATAATCTTAAAAGTTTATGATCTTGGGCTGCATTACTAGCTGTCCAGGGCTGTATATGGCTTGTGGGCTGGACACACCTGGCATAGAGTCTAACAGAAAATTAAAAAGGGAACTGCAAGTAAGACTTGAAAATTATATGATTTCTAATATGATACTCAATATAAACATACAAAAATGAGAGAATATATGTAATATTAATGTAGGTTATGTTTTTGTGTAATATCTGGGGATGTTCTCTCTCTCTCTTGCTTTCCTCTCTTGTAATCTCTTCTAAGGAGTGTGAGACTCAAGGAAGTCATTGGGCCTTCTAATTTCTCAGCCCAGCCACCCTCACCTGTAGTGCAAGCTGGCAGTCCTCAACCAAACCTTGGATCAGATAGTACCGGGCTTCACACAACACTTCCTCCAGCTCCCGTTGTGATTCTGGAAGAGATACTGAACCATCTCGCAAATAATTCAAAATAGTTCCAAAATGGCGGCCGCTTCGGTCAATCAAGATCCAACCTGGAAAAGCGGTTAATTTTAGTCCCTAAAATTAACATGTTAAAAATGCTGCAGACCAGGGTTTCCCAATTCTTGGCAACTTTAAGATATATGGACTTCAACTCCCAGAATTCAACAGCCAGCCATGCAGGTTGGGGAATTCTAGAAATTGAAGTACTCAGGTCTTCAAAGTGGTCAAGGCCAAAAAACCCTGCTGTAGAGAGTGAAGGATCTACTTAGGCGATCTCCTCACTCTAAAATGGCTTAGAGGGGAAGATACAGTTATTATTTGTAGTGATACGAGATTGTGTTGATGCTAGAAAAACAAATTCTTCTTTTAATTAATTATGGGCTTACAATGTACTTCATATCTCAAAAAAGAAAATGTAACAACCCTAGACCTAACACAATATTTTTTTAGGAATTTATTTTGGATATTATGCCTTTGTAAGTGGCAGCATTTGGTTGACCTTGTCTGGCTTGGTTAATACCTGGATGGGAAATCTCCAGGAAGTATCAAGCAAGCTTGGCTGGGGGATACTGAGAGTCAAAGCCCAAACCTCTTAAAAGTTGCTGAAGTTAGAAAAGCTGAAATAAGTCATCCTGAAATTTTCCAAGGGCTTCCTAGGAACCACCTTGGATGAACTCCCAACACAATCTCCCATCATGCAGAAAATCCATTTCTAGCTGTGGGAGAAATGGGGCAAGCTAAGATTCATACCTTCGCTATCTGTGAGGACTTCCATTCGGCCACTGAACATGGCTTTGAGCATGGTATCTTGCTTTGTCAAGGTCTGCACGGTGGTGTAATGCAGTGATCCTCCCACATTCAGCTTGACATACTTGCTGCTGGGGTTCAGGGGCTTGAGATCCAAAGTCACCTCATTTACCCCACCCCTGCCATCCCGTCGGTGCTGGGTTGGGACCAGCGGAGCACAATTCTCCAGGGATGGGGATGAATCTGTTGTGGCCTCAGCAGACATAGCCACCTACAAAAAGGAGAAACTGAGCAAGGAGACCTTTCAGCAGCAGATTTCCTGCACGGAGCATTAGCTGAAGCATTTCAGAATCCTTTTTGACTTTCTTTAAAAGGCAGCCCATTTTTGTTTGTCTTTAAAGAAAAAACAAATTTATTTCCAGTATTATTTGGATAAATGTCTCTGCAACTCTGCCATTCATCATCAGCTCCCCTCTTTATATGTACCCTATGCAAGAAAAACTGGATTCATTCCATAATGCAGGTAGCAGCAATGGATTCCATCCAAGCTTACGGGATCTGTTTTATAGGTTACTAACTGGAGCCAAATAAGTAATCCTTTTCATTAAGAGTTCACAAACAGAATGATTGGAGTGACACATCACACTAAGCCACATAGTGTCTTGTTTGACATTGGGTAAAACCAAACAAGTGATGTTTTGTCAATATATCTAAACAACTCAAGACAACACACAAATGCACTAGACCAGACATAGGCTCAAACAAGGAACTAGTGATCAGTATCAACCCACCGCATCAATCTTTTCACACACAAATCCCATTCTTACTTTCCCCCACAGCCTTCCCCCTGGAATTTAACTGAAAGGAACTCCCTTTAGGTTTCAAAAGTGATTGAGTCACCTTCCCACCCAAGCGGTTTCCTTCAAAAGATGCTGACATTGATGGCCATAATTCACCCACCTAAATTGATTGTCGGACATTACAGAAGTTGGTTCAGTATGTTCATAGAAAGCAATCTGGAAGGTAGAGTGATATATTAGAGATCTAGCACATCCCAACCTACCTTCTGCTTCAGACACTCCACACACCTGGCACTGCTAATAGGAAACCGTGGGTTTATTTTGCCCTCAATTTTGTGCTAACTGGTCTTTGCCCCAGCAAACATCCCTGCCCAGCGGGATCACTTCCTTGTACTGCCTGGCTCCACCCTGCTGCCCTTGTGCCCAGCCCTTGTGCTCCTCAGATGTGGCTGTATTCATTTTCCTGCCTGCCCACCACCAGGCTGTCTTGCATTATTTATTATTACTATTATTGATTTTCTTGACTGAAATCTTGGGGTATGCCTGCATGTGAGAAAAGCAGAATATTAATACGTATCAGAAGTAAGTGACAGCTTCTGCTATGGACAAGTCTATTGTCCAAGTATTTATTTATTTATTGAATTTATATTGCTGCCTATTTGCCCATAGCGATTCGAGGTGGCTTACAGAAAGTAACTCCTATTTAAGACCTCACCAGGATCTCCCTTTCGTCAACTCTCCCCTGCATTAGACCTACGACAGATTGCCTCCTATTACTTTCCTCTCAGAGGGAGAAATTTGGGCGTAATCCTGGGCCATCCCTAGATGGCAGCAAGCTCCTTTGCTGCCATCTAGTGATAGTTCTGGTTTCTGCAGCCCAGACCAAGCATCCTTTTCCTGCCGCACTCCGATCTCGCCCACCTACCACCTGACCACTCACCTCCCCCACGGGAGCAGGGTGGGCTCAAGCCAGGCCCCTCCCCTTCAGCCCCGCCTGGACTCCGGGGCAGCAGCTCCGCAAGATGCCTCGACCCAAGATAAAGAGGAATGAAGGGCGATAGTGCGCATGCTCACAAGCGCCCCGTCGCGCCATTCTCCCCACCCCCAGTGGAACAGTTACTCTATTACATCCGGGTACCGGCCTGCTTAAAACAGGCGGGTTGACTTTCTTCAACCTCCCGCGAGGGGTGGGGATAAAGTTGCGCCTGCGCAGAAAGTGAAATCGCGTCCGCAGTGAAAGGCCAAGAAAGGGAGGGAGTGATGGAAGACTCAAGCGAGGTTGCTGGGGAGCGCATGCGCAGGCTGTAGCGCTGAGCCACACGTGGTATTCACGCCATCAGCGGGGTGGTTCCTTCCTCTGCGCATTTGGGCGGTGCTGCTAGTCTTTCATTAGGCAACGTGAGGGGTGGGTGATGTATATAACTGACCCTTGTATTATTTTTATAGGTTGTGTGAAGCTAAAAATCAACATGAGTAATTGTACTTGCGCACATAATTTTTCATTTCTCCTGCTGGCTTTGGTGAATTATGGCTGGGGCCACACAGAACGAATTTAATAATCCCAACAGATTTAATGTGTAGAGGTCATTGCATTTTGGGATGCCTACACATGACCTGTATTTTGTGCGATCCAGATCATAGAAGCTTTTAATTACAGTATGCTGCTTGAATAAGATCTAATGTTATGCAAAGCTGCTTTAGGCTGAGGGCAAAAGATTGAGGTAACATTTGAACTCAAGATAATACTCTTGGAAATCATTCCCAGGTCTCTATTAATTTTGTGCTTTGTGGCATCTGAAAACATGAATGTTACTTCAGTTGATTTACAGTCCACTACATGTGTGAACTATTATGACCACATTTGTGTGTCTTTTTTAAGATGTCAGATTAACAGATCAACAGAGTTGGAAGGGACCTTGTAGGTCATCAAATCATCCCCCTCCCTCAAGCAGGAGACCCAACACCATTTCTGACAGATGGCAGTCCAGTCTCTTCTTGAAGGCTTCCACTGAAGCTCCCACAACTTCTGAAGGAAACTTCTGTTCCATTGGTTGAATGGCCTCACAGTCAGAAAATTTCTCCTTCTTTCCAGGTTGAATCTCTCCTTGTTCAGTTTCCAGCCATTATTCCTTGTCTGGCCTTCAGGTGTCTTGGAAAATAGCTTGACCCCTTCCTCTCTGTGGCAGCCCCTCAAATATTGGAACACCGCTTTCATGTCTTCCCTGGCCCCTTCTCTTCACTAACTGGCCAAGCCCAGTTCCTGCAACCATTCTTCATGTTTTAGTCTCCTAATCTTCTGGTTGCTCTTCTCTGTACTTTTTCTAGAGCCTCAACATCTTTTTTTATAGTGTGACCAAAACTGGATGCAGTACTCTAGGTGTGGTCTTGTCATAAGACTTTGATTGTACAACATGGCATAGGTAGCCCTTGACATATCACAATTGAGAAGTTTTCATTGGTAAGTAAAGCAGTCATGTTTAATTTTACCTTTTTTGCCAGGGTTAAGCGAATCATTGCAATTATTAAGTGAATCTGGCTTTCCCTATTGACTTTGCTTGTCAGAAACACCAGAGCATGATGTTGGAAAGTGATTACACTAATCAGTTTTCTCTAAAACAGGCTTGTCTAGCTTTTTGGCTTGCATGGCCACATTGTCTTGGGCCACTTATAAAGTTAGTGTATGTGTATATATATATGTGTACACACACACATACATACACAAATAATGTTAAAAATTTACGATCTTGTATGTACTATCTAGGGCTGCATAGGGCCCATGGGTTGGACATGCCAACTCTAAAGGCAAAGGAATGGATTTGTGGGGGATTATAGATTTTGGAAAGCAAGATGTAGGGAGAAATGGGGTGGCAGAAATAAAAAAAAAAAAATGCCCTCCCTTTTACTTCTGTGGGTGGTGCTCTCAGTAGATCATAAGTAAAAATATATACCGTGTTTCTCACAAAATAAGGCCGGGCCTTTTTTTTTTTTTGACCCCTGAAAAACGGCTAAGCCATCTTTTCAGAGGGTGACTTAATTTCCTCTCCCACCTAGAGCGGCCCATATGCACGTACCTTGCCGCAAGGCCGCTTCTATTGGCTGATAGAAGTTCCCTGAAGGCAGAGTCCCCAGCCGCTTCAGGACTTGGCGTGGCTACCCATGTCCCCTCGCCTTTTGGGCAGTCTCTTTCGGGCGATGGAAGCTCCCCAAATGCAGTCACCAGCCAATTCAATTGGCCGGTAGAAGTGGCCTCGGGGCGAGCACACACACACACTCCCCTCGCCCCTAGGCTGCTTCTACAGGACGATCGAAGTGGCTGCTGGTGATTGCATTTGGGGAGCGCCCATTGCCCAAAAGAGACTGCCTAAAGGGACATGGGCAGCCACACCTTGCCCTGAAGTGGCTGGGGACTTCATGGGAGTTTTCATCTGCCAATAGAAATGGCCTTGCGGCGAGGAGAGGGTGTGTGTGCACTCGCCCCGAGGCCACCTCTACCAACCAATCAAAGTGGCTGGTCACTGCATTTGGGGAGCTTCCATCGTCCGAAAGAGACTGCCCTAAAATCGAGGGGACACGGGTAGCCACGCCAAGCCCTGAAGCGGCTGGGGACTCTGCCTTCAGGGAGCTTCAATCGGCCGTCGGGGTATTCTAGCCTAGGCTACCTGCAGGTAAGTTTTCTCCCCATCCCCCCGCCCTTCCCTCCCATTTCTCTTCACCTTATGTAGTTCTAACGAACGATGTGAGAAATGGCGGGGAAGCGCATGGTTTAAATAGGCCTAAATTTTGAGGGCGGGGCTTAATTTCACCTCATGCCTAGAAATCATGCTGGGCCTTCCTATTGGTGGAGGCCGTATTGTTGGAGAAACACGGTAGCTTGTTTCATTGTTCTTGACTTCATAGATAAGCAATATGCAGGAGGAACATTTACATGTTACTGGATTAGGTCAAAGGCTAACAGCAACCAGAAGGAAGTATGTAGGAAGAAATTTCTTTCCTTCCTTCCCCAACAGCTGACTTAGAGCCTATATTAAGAATATTTGTAAATGTAAATTAATGATTTCTGCTTCTCTAGCATTCTTTTTTATTTTCCAACTGACTGATACGTTAGTCGAATGAGGTCATCAGTGAAAGGCCTTGATTGGTGGAAAAAAAACAAGAATTTGGTTGGAAAACATCACTTTAAAGAAACTGATGAGCAGATGGAAAGCAATGCCTGGGACAAGTCCAGTACCAATCTGACGGCTACAAACAGTCATGCCACACAGATACCAAATTTCAAGTCTAGAGCATCTCACTGGATCACAGAGGTATGCTTTACATCAAGAGCAATAGCACACCCCTCTATTGTTGGTCATTGCCATATTTGGAGCAGAAGCTACTATAATTCAAATCTCAGAAATAAGTATCCCTATCTATTTCATTGCAACCCTGTGTTTTGCTGAGCTTGGAAGGGTGGCTGGTAGAAATCCGGTAATAAAGAATCAGAAGTGTTCAATCCATTGAGATCGTTTGGTGTTTCTTTGTTTTAGCACAGGGTTGTCAAACTTGCAACATGTTGTCATGTGACATATTGCAACTTCCTCCCCTTCTCTAAACCAAGGGGTGGGCGTGGCCAGTGCGTGACACATCCAGCCTGTGGGCTGTGAGTTAAACATCCCTGCTTTAGCAGGTGAATAAATGCTATATATGCATTTTAAAAGACGTAAGTATTTCGGGTGAGAATACAATTGTTTAGTGTCTGTTCTCATATAATCCATAATGCCTTTGCCAAGATTTTTTCAGATTAGATTAATAAAGCCTCACTCGATTTTTCATGACTGTGTGTTCTGCAAAGATTTTAAAGAGGAAGCATCATTTGAATCAAAAATTTACTGGTATATACAATTGGATTTAGGTCCAGTTGCCTTTGAAAAAAAAAAAAACACCTTTGGGACAACCATGAACTGGGTAACTGAGAATCTTGATAGACATTTGGCTTCATGGGAGTTATTAGTCAAATCGCTTGAAAACAATTTGTACTGATTTCTGTGATGACCCAGGGTGGGATACAAAATAAACACAGTCACAAAAAACATGTGAAGCCCTTTTGATTCCTTCACTTTACTTCCAAGCTCCAAATATCCTTGACTGGAGACAAAAAATTCCCACACAAGCAGTTATAAAAAGGATGAAATGCCATTTAAATTATAAAGAGTAAAAAACAACACAAACCAGGCAAGATAAGGGCTTGAAGACGTCCACAGATATCAGAACACACACTGGGAAGGACGCCAAACTCGGAGAGGAACAATAAACTAAAGATATTTCCACGCTTTGTTTCCAGCACTCGTCCATATGCATGTCTGTCCTCTTATCCAGTTGTCACAGCTGCAGCCCATGAAGAGGATCAAGGCCCTCTCCTCCCCAGTAGATCACGTCTCTCCCTTATCCTCTCCTCCCTGCGTGCCCTAGGATGGAGAGGAGTTGGGCTTGGGCCCTTCTCTGATTGCCCAACTGGCCTCTGCCCTTCCCCAGCCCCCTCCACAACCTCTGGAGCCACACTTCCACTCCCTGTCAGCTATTCCTCATCTCTCTGAGTCAGTCTCCACCAGGAGCATGACAATTTCTGTGAATCCAAAGCACAACATCCATAGCAGAACAACTCTGATTCTGGAATAAAGCTAGGGAATCCAGGAGCAACATTATCCTTGACCATTAGCAATGAGGGGACATATTCCAAACTTTTATAATTTACAAAACCTGGTTAACTGGGCCAATCTTTTTAAAATACAAAATAAACATTGTAGGCTGGCTATACCAAATTTTAATGTAGGATAGAAAATATATACAAATCTTTGGAATAATATCCCAAATAACTAGCTTAAGTTCAGATTTTTTGACAAAGACCAAGAAAACTGAAAAAAGGGAATTATCTGAGACAGCATTGTCTAGAATTTAAAAATTAATCATTTCCCCTTATTTTTCCACTGAAAATATTGCCATTTTCTTTATGTAGAACATTGATGCCTTGATAGTTGTGAATGCTAGATTGTTTACAGTGGAAGGCAAAGGATGAGCAATGTAATTATTAAAAATATTGTTCTGAGATTTAAACATCTAATATAACTAAATATTTGTATTAGTTTAAATAAAAATGAACACATGAGCAATAATAATAATTTTTTAAAAAGCCTGTGATGGAAGATGCTGTTTCATAGTGCCATTCCAGTTACTTAAGATTTCGGAAATTTGAGAATATTTGCCTGGATAATTAGAAAAGAGCAATGTTAAGCCTTTATTGATCAAAGATAAAGAATCTAGTTACTTTCTGAACTATTCCATCAGTAGACATTGCCTAATTTTCTCTATGACTGAAATTTCCTGTTGCAAACCAAAAGGATTTGTGCTTGAGATAAAATAAATAAATCTTTACTTTGGATTTTGCTGATTAGACAAATTTGTTATAGAAATGACTATTAATTATGCAAAAGTAAAAGTTGAAACTGTAATATTTCTTCATTGCACTGAAGCTAATGCTTTCTTCTCCTTTACCCTACATTTCTCTCTCCCCCATTTCTCCATTGTTTTCATTTGTGTATATTTTGATGTTTAATAAAAATTATGTGTGTAAAGTAAAGATAGATTTTTAAAAAACATTCTCCCTTTACCTATCAGAAGCAAGCTAGCTTTGTTTCAAATGGAAGCTTTCCAACTGTAGTTTGGATCCAGATGCTTCAAATTGGAGAATAAATCCACCCATTATAGTGGATCAAATTAGTGAGGACTAACAAGTTTAATTAATTTCATCAGGTCTGCTCTAAGTTTGACCAATTCTAGGTACTCAACTAACTGTCTTGTGCCCTGTTCCTTTTCATTTTGTTTTTATCCTTCATGTGAGTTAAATAAAGCTGCTACATGAATACATGAAAATTCTAAATTTATAGTTTTCTGGTTTGTTAATGTGAGCAACTAAGGGGAATGAAATATCTTCTGTAACTCAGCACACAATGTTTTTATAATCTATCAAATGCTAACCTGGGAATTGTCCCTTATTAAAATGTGCAAATTTAGCTATTATAGTATCAAGCCATTAATACAACACTCAGAAACTATATCTTAATTAAGAATATGCTTAATTATTAAACTAGTCATTATTGGTGGCAAGGAATTCAACTAGGAAGGTGGAGTAAGAAAAATCATTTAGTTTCTCCTCTGTTGCTGTTAAGCGAGACAAACTCTGCTTTATAGTAGAAAGGAAACAGAGCAGTCTTTCCAAAACAATTAGCCTTTAAAGATCACTTCTCATTAAAAAGTAAAATTATTATTTTTGTTAGCAAATTATGAAGCTAGCAACCTTTCTGGCTTTATTTGTTACCACTACTTACCTTTATTTTTCTTTATGCTAAGTCTTTAGTGTTTAACTCATAAATATAGATGCTGGATAAATATTGGGATTTATAATCAAACATGTGCTTACACAAAGGTGGAATTTCCAGGAGTTGAATGACAATTTCCATCATTCCCTGCCATCAGTCACACTGCCAGATAGAATTCTGATCCAATTACATTGCATAATTTAGATAAACTTTCTCTGTACTGAGTAGAAATTTGACTAAATGCATACCTTAATAAAAGAGTCTACTTGCTTAGCTGTAATACTGTGTATTTTCTCAATGTCTTGTACCTATAAAAAGAAAAAGAAGATATAATAAGGTATGACCCATCAATTAGATTGGGCAAAAAATATTAACTATATGATCCTCAGAACTCTTCCTTATACAGGTATCCCTCAGCCTACACTTAACTGAGCCCAAAATTTCCATTGTCAATGGAGGCTTTTATATAGATAAGTTTTGCCTCATTTTACAACTTTTTCCCCCATTGCAATTGTTGAAAGAATCATGAAGTTGTTAAGTGAATCTGGCTTTCCCCATTGACTTTGCTTGTTGGAAGCTAGCTGGGAAATTTACAAATGGTGATCACATGACCCCAGGGATACTGCAATTATCAATTTATGCCAGTTGCCAAGCATGTGAATTTTGATCACATGATCATGAGGATGCTGCAATCTGTGTGAAAACCTATGATAAATCATTTTTAATGCCATTATAACTTCAAACAGTAACTAAATGAATGGTTAAACAAGTAATTGAGAACTTGTATAGTGCCACCAAAATAATCAAGTTGTGGTAGTCTTTGCTTGTTGCAATGCAATATCAGTAAAAGGATATAAATTATACTAGAGGCTAACTTATCTATCACCTATCTTCGGTGCAACATTTCCATGCCCTTTATCGTCTTCAAAGGTGAGGAGGAATTGGGAAAGATTACAAAATACCCAGATTTGCAAAGAAAGATTGCAAACATTTAAAAGAAATCAAGAACAGTACTATTATTATTGGGGCATAAAGTACGATACCATGAGGGTTTTGAATCTGGATTGTCTACATTTTGAACAATTTACAGCAGGCTAACTATAAATAGTCCTGTTGAACATCACAAGCAGATATCACTTTTATGATTTTCACGCCCCAAACAAACAAAACTGGCACACAATGGCTGAAACACATTAATGGAATTGGATTGTTATTTAAAAAAATTGTGGAGCTCACATGATAAAAAGTTTCTTGACTTAAAAAGTGAGAAATTAGGGGGTCAGCAATATGTCCCAAATAAACTCTACTCTCTGAGATCACCAACCTTCTGAAAAGATCCATAATTTTCTCTCCAGCTCACAATGAGCTCTGCTTTCTTCTTGCCAATGAGATGAAGGTCCATAAGATCCTTCACGGAACCTGAGTTCATGAGGGACAGGATTTTAGCTTTGCTGTGAGCCAGTTGATCTGGATGGATCTCCACCTCCCACTTGGAGGGAGCCTTGTTTTCAGAGTCACACTCTTGAATCTGAAGAACAAATATGGAAATAGAGTGACCAATGTGGCTGCCTTTTAAAACCAACCCCCTTTATATAGCCATTTATCAACTCCCACCTCCTATTAATATTGACGAGAATCATGGCAAAGAAATTATTGTCTAAGTTATGAGATCTGCTCAGAGCTTTTACCGAAAAGACCGATTATCTACTGGTCCCATCAATTTGCCTACATCAGAATCCACTGTGGAATCAAACGCAAGACCTCAAAACCGAGAATCAAGGCTCACAAAGTTATTGTTGATTCAGTCTGCGCTGGAATAATTCCCTCCAGAAAATAATGGGAGAATTTGGGAAACACCTGATAAAAGGACTTCCATAGACAAAAGGATGCATTTATACATTTCAGGAAAGGAGAAGATAGTTAATGTGCCTAGGTAAATTATGCATATCTATTAGCTATTCAGGGGCAAGAGATGATGTAAACATAAATATTCATAATTAGCAAGCCTCAAGTTACCTCCCCACCCATCCACTGTTAACTACCCTCAAGAGTTATTGTCTTAATAAAAAGAAACATAGTTATATTCATGTAGCAGTTTTGATAAATTATACTGCAAAAAAGATTTCAAGTTGTGCTCAACTAGGACACAAAGTTTCCATCTTCCGAATATGCTCCTACTCTTCCCAAACTATCCTTTCCTCACAACTGTTAGGTATCTATTGACCTTCAATGATAAACAGATTAACACAGTTGAAAGGGACCTTGTAGGACATCTAGTCCAACCCCCCGCCCAAGCGTGAGACCCTACGCCATTTCTGACAAATGGCAGTCCAATCTCCTCTTGAAAGTCTCAAGTGATGGCGCTCCCACATCTTCCGAGGGCAACTTCTGCTCCATTGGTTAATTGTTCTCACTGTCAGAAAGTTTCTCCTTATTTCCAGGTTAAATCTCTCCTTGTCCAATTTCCATTCATTATTCCTCGTCTGCCTTCAGGTAGTTTAGAAAAAAGGCTCCTCTCTGTGGCAGCCCCTCAGATATTAGAAGACTGCTATCATGTCTCCCCTGATCCTTCTCTTCACTAGACTAGCCAAGCCCAGTTCCTGCAACTGTTCATCATATGTTTTAGCCTCCAATCCCCTAATCATCCTGGTTGCTCTCCTCTGTATTTTTTCTAGAGTCTCAACATCTTTTTTAAAATGTGGTGACTAAAACTGGATGCAGTAGTCTAGGTGTGCTCTTAGGCTTTATAGACTGGTATTAGTACCTCACTTGATCACTTAGCAAGAAAAACCATCTAGAGTGGGTGAAACCAGGCTCAATAGCAGATTGAGGGATCTGTGAGAGGGATCTTGGAGTCTTAATGGACAACCAGCTAAATATCAGCCAGCCGTGTGCAGCAGCTGCCAAAAAAGCTAATGCAATCCTAAGTTGCATTTGGTTTTTCTTGCCTAAATGTAGAACCTTATTTTTTTCACCATTGAATTTCATTTTGTTAGATAGCACCCAATGCTGACGTCTGTCAAGATCATTCTGTATCTCTCAACTTTCTTCTGGAGTGTTGGCTATTCCTGCCAGCTTGGTGTTGTCTGAAAATTTGATGAGTTCCTCATCTATGGAGAACATAGGCTTCCAACTGACAGGTTGAAATATCTTCCCAGGAGATACCACTGTTCTGGTATTTTTATAAGTTATCTTAAAAAGTGTGATACATATAGCAAATTGGCTGGAAAAAATTCTGCTACTCTTCCTGTCCTTCACCAAAATGCAGCCAAACCTATTTGCCCACCTTCTTCTTTCGGCCTCTAGTCTTCTGTTTCTTAATAACGCTCTCCTCTTTTTCCTGACTCTTAACAGGTGTCCGCACTGGAGAAGAAAAGAAAACAAATTAGGACTTTGCAACACAGGAAAAAAAGAAGGCCTGACTTCAAAAACCTTTCCAACCTTCTCACCTTGTTGTAGGGGCAATACTGTGGCCTGTTTTCGGGGGTTTGCAGCTTGAAGAAAAAGTGCACCTTTGTTCTTCAGAGTCTGGACTTCCATTTCTATCTGCTTTTCTTTAACTCTCTAGAAGAAGCAAGGGCAAAATAAGTACTAATTTAAGGTTTAGTGTGGAAAGGGAAAAAAGCTTTTGTGGAAAAGAAAAGACTATTATTGGACTAATAGTTCAACCATGATCTTATGGCAGTCAATCATCACCTCTATTGTTATGAACCTCTCTCCTTTCAACCCACAAGTGACATAGAATTTATTTAACAGCATCTGCCATGTTCTCCTTGGGGTTACCTGCTCTATCAACAGTAAATACCTGCCTTTTATATTTCTCTCTTTACCATTCCATTAAAATGGAACTGGGCCCATGCATCTCTGGTTCATTGGCCTCCATTTTGCCCTTCCTCCAAGTCTACGGTCTTACCAACCTTTTGCTTTTAAACAGGGGTGGGATCTAACAGGGTTCAGTCATTTATGAGGTTTGATAATTTACGATGTGCTTCCCTGCATGTTGCGGTCATCAGCATGCTGTGTGTAGAGAAGCAGCCTTTCAAAAAGCCCTTTTTTCCTGCTTTTTTAACTGCAGCTGTGCCTCACACGGCAGCTGAAGTTGAAAAAAATCAGGAAATAAAGGTCAGGTAAGAGCCCGGGTGGGCAAAAACATCAGCAGATATAGAACCGGTTCTATGTCTGCTGCTCTTCAGAGGTACCGGTTCTACAGAGATGGACAGAACTGGTAGAAACCCACCCCTGCTTTTAAGTGTTTCTCTCCTTTATTGCTTCTTGTGAACATGAAGAGCACCATGTGGTTTCTACAGAAAAAGTATGGTGTGAATGGGACAGGATCAACACAGCAGAAACCAGAATATTCAATGTTAATTATTTTACCACTTTGAAATCCAATATCTGCCATTCCTACAACACTGAGTAATTCGGGAAGGAATTCTGGGTCTCATAACTTCCAAGGAAGAAGAACTTCTACCATAACAGGAGAGACAGGCACTGCAATGGACACTCTGTTCAGGATCAGAACAGAGCAAATATTTACATAATTCTACTCTTTAAGAAGTAGCTCATTGGTCAAGACTAATGGGAGATTCAATCCTGTCTAGAGCATGGATTGCTAAACTTTTGGACCTCAGGGACCACCAAATTCATAATTTTAAATTCCAGGGACCAATCGTTTTTGTGAGCGTGGCCTAATTTGTGGGTGTGGCTTGGTGGTCATGTGACTGGCTTATCAATATTTATCATTATCAATATTTATATAAATACTGAATTTTTTTAATAAAAAAGAGCAACTTTTACCCAAAATCAGGCAAAGCAGGCAGGCAGATTGAGTTGCTCACAGAATCATTCAGAGATCTATTTATCTGCCATCAGCTACCTGAGTGTGTCACATAAAATTTGCTTGCCGTGAGTTTGCACTTCAGTCCTAAGGGAGGTTTGGCTGTGCTTAAAAGCAGAGCTGAAGATCTAAAGACTAGCTAGAAAGCAAGAAATCCAACCATTTCCAGCTTCCTAGCTAATCTAAATCTCGGCACAGCAGAACAGATGATGGTTGGAAAAAAAAAAGGAAAAAGCAATTTAGCAGGTCGAGTAAGGAGTGAGTGGGCGGGGAGGATTCCTGCGGGCCATGTGGGCTGTGCAGCCTTGTGTTCCTGCATAGCCTGGATTAATTGCTTTGAGGGGTTCTCTGGGGCCCACCCAAAATTTTCTCCTGGCCCACTGGTTGGCAACCGCTGGTCTAGAGCTATCATTGGTTTAAGGCTAGCAAGATATAGATGACTGGATGGGTGAGGAAGGTAACATAATAACAAAAACTAAAAAAAGGAGTCTCTGTGGCACAGTGGTTAGCGTGCAGAACTGCAAGCTACTTCTGCAGCCAGCTACCTACAGTTGGCAGTTCAAATCCCACCAGGCTCAAGGTTGACTCAGCCTTCCATCCTTTGAAGGTGGGTAAAATAAGGATCCAAATGAGGATCTGTAAACTGCTTAGAGAGGGCTCTGAAGCACTGTGAAGTGGTATATAAGTCTAAGTGCTATTTCTATAATATATTCTGCTAGGCTGTTGGAACCAATACATTTACATTCTATCTTTCTCAGAGGAAAGTCTTTGTAGCTAACTTCCTTTGTAGCTGGCAAAAAAAAAAGTGACGACAAAAGAGAAAAAAGAGTAATTATCAGACAAAATGCTTAGGGTTTCATATTTTCCATCAAATGAATCAATCTGTGATTCGCATATAGGCTTTGAAGACAATACACATTTCTTTTAAAAAGCTTCAACTCAGAAGTATTCCTAGCTGTATAAAACAGGAAATAAGTGCCTCAGTTTAAAGGCTGTGTTAAACTCTGCTCAATTTTCAGCATGGATGAATTTTATTTAAAAAAAATAAAAGCCCAGCATTTTTCTAAAAAACTGACTGGGTTAATGAGGGCCAGTTTTTTAATCAACCGAAACACTTTTTAACTAATTAATCTGAGAATCCAACTACATGTTGCATTCCTATTATTATACTTTGGTACTCATTAATTGGTGCCAGGAGTATCAAAAATGATGAGTACCAAACAATTTTTTCCAGAAAGGAATAATGTAGTGAGTCATACCAATAAGTTCTAGTTTGTGCGTTGAGTACCAAATTCAATGAGTTTCAAAGCAGTTGAGTACCAAGGTGTCATTTTACTTATTCACATCAAAAAGAACAACAGAAGCACAACTGACAGACCTTCAGCTCACGGCGTGTCTCATCCAGGAGTTTAAGAACATTCAAGCGTTCCCTGCGTGGTGTGTTAAGCAGAGGTAACGTGGAGCTTCCAGCCTGTTCTTTCTCTAGGGCCTCTAATCGTAGCAGTCGTTCAGCCAAAGTGGGGTCAAGATTCTCAAGAGGCAGCAAAGAACTGGTAAAGAACAAGACCAGCTTCATGTCAGATTCTGTCTCACTCTTCCAATACAGCAGTCAGAACAACAATCCCTCCTTAGTTCAGCATTTGGGAGGTGGCTTGACTCTGTGGCATGAAAGAACTGGACTGCACCAAAAACCTGGTGACTCACCTGAGTGGCTTCTCTTCAGATGGTCCTGGCTGAACTTGTAGGCAAGGTCTCTTGGCCTCAGGGCCTACATCACTGAAGCCAGGACAAGGCCTCTTTCCATCTGTGGAAGAAGAGGATTAGCTGACTTTGCCCAGCAGTCACGGTTTATGGATAGTTCTCAACTTACCATTCATTTAATGGGTGTTTAAATTTACAATGGCACCAAAAAAAGTGACATGACTATTTTACATGACTGTTACAGTGTCCCGTAATCAAAATTTGGACGCTTGGCAACTGGTTCATATTTATGATGGTTGCAGTATGAGATTGTCTTTTGTGACCTTCTGACTAGCAACGTCAATGGGGAAACCAGATTGATTTAACATCTCTTGTTACTAACTTAACAATTGAAGTTATTCATTTAAGAAGCGGGGCAGGAAAGATTATAAAATGGAGCAAAAACTCACTTAAGAACTCTCTTGCTTAGCAACAGAAATTTTGGGCTCAATTATGTATTCAAGTCAATTCAGATCCTGCCATTGCTTGACAGGCTGATCCATTAAAACTAATCACTTAGGCTTGCTTTGTACAATTCTGTAGGCTAAAACTAGCTGGCTTGTTTGTGACTCAGTGCATTGTCAGAACATAGCTATTTGCTTATCTGATATAAAAATAAAATTATCAAAACCAGTCTCTTCCCTTCAGTCTTAGCATTAACATTCTAGAGCAGAGGTCCCCAAACCTGGCAATTTTAAGACTTGTGGATTTCAACTCTCAGAATTCTGGGAGTTGAGTCCACAAGTCTGAAAGTTGCCAAGATTGGAGACCTGTTCTAGAGTAGCAATTCCGACTGAGAAATGCTACTCTAGAGTGTTAATGCTAAGAGCAAAGAAAGATCTCCCCTCCCCAAAATGGAAGGTAAAATAAAGCCAGCCGTCCTCCCCTTTCATGAACTCACCTGAGAGAGATTTTCCTGCTTCTGCTTGGTTGCTCAGAGTTTCAGTTTCCCCAGGCTTTGCTGGTTTCCTACTACCTATACAAGGTTTAAATTTGATTACCTATATACTCGAGTATAAGTCGACCTGAATATAAGCCGAGGCACCTAATTTAACTTCAAAAAACTGGGAAAACTTATTGACTCGAGTATAAGTCGAGGGTGGGAAATGCAGCAGCTACTGGTAAATTTCAAAAATAAAAATAGATGCCAATAAAAACTTTCACTAGGACAGTTGAGAATAAGTTTGATGTTCACAATTTCCTCTTTGAAAGAGACCAGTAAATAGGGAACAAGAAGATGAAGAAAAAGAAGTGTGTTTTTTCACACTTTTCACACTGAAGCGAACAAAAATGGCATCATTGGAACAAGCTTATTCTCAGCCCAAAGGTTTGTTTCTGATTTCTTCCCTGATTTAAGGGAAATTTGGGAAACGATCTCACTATCATGAAAGGTTTAATTGATTCACTAACCCAAAAGATGATGATGATGATGACAGTGATAGGCAGGAGTCACTCTCTCCCTTGCAAGAAAAAACCAAGAGCGTTCTTATGATATTTCTCTCTCTCTCCCCTCCCCCCCAATAAAGTCAAGCCCTTTCCAGCATGCGCGATCTGCCTTCGCCACTTTGCACCTTGCAAATGCAAAACCCAGGGGCGGATCGTGCGCGTGTGCTGGAAAGGGCTTGACTTTATTGGGGGGGGGGGAGAGAGAGAGAGAGAGAGAGAGAGAGAGAGAGAGAGAGAGAGAGAGAGAGAGACAGATATCATAAGAACGGCTCTTGGTTTTTTTCTTGCAAGGGAGAGAGTGACTCCTGCCTCCCATTGTCATCAACATCTTCTTTTGGGTTAGTGAATCAATTAATTTGGGAAATGATCTCACTATCAGAAAACAACGCGAGCTGCCACCACCACCTCCTCCTCCCCCTCCTCCCGAGTGGACTGAAAGCAGCTGGAGCTGAGGAAATGAAGCTGAGTGGAGCCGAAGCAACCTCGGCTCGCGTTGTTTTCTCAGCCTAGAGAAAGGGGAAGGGGGCTCATCTGGACCAAGGGTGAGTCTCCCCCTCAGTTTCCCCTGAAGGATCTTCTGTCGCTTTTGCCTTCTCCCTACATCTTCCCTCTGTTAAAATCCCCCCCCCACACACACACTTATTTTCGGTTGGATAGATTTCGTGTCTGAGCATTCTCACATGGCGGTGGGTCTTCCCCCCCAAAAAAACAGTTAAAAAAAGAAAAAACAATATATCCTCAAGCAAGAACTTTTCTGCTTCCGATTACCCCCATGCTTAAAAGTTGCAAAGGAAACACGGAAGTAGGGAAGCGGCTGCCCAGCTTCAGAGCTCCACACCATTTTTTTTTCAGGGGGGGGAATCTGACTCGAGTATAAGCCGAGGGGGGTTTTTTCAGCACAAAAAATGTGCTGAAAAACTCGGCTTATACTTGAGTATATACGGTAACTTTTTTTTTGTCCCTGAACCTTTTGAAACATTTTCTTCTTCTTCATTACACCCATTAGGAGCTTGTGTAAATTCAACTGTTTTTCAAACTTAGCAATTTCAAGATATGTGGACTTCAGCTCCCAGAATTCTCCAGCCAGCATGGCTGGTCTAGACCTTGGGAAATGTTCTAGAATATAGGTGCCATGATGAAGTGGTCTGGTTCTACACTACCACCACTTGGTTAGCCTTTCTGGGTAGAGGAATTAACACAAATATATTCTCATTTAATTTAATTATGAAAAGTTCCAGTATGGAAGGTCATAAAGCAGCCTTTGGTGCCTTCAGAAATGTCAAACTTCAAGAATTCCCAACGCTTTTTCCCAAAGCCCAGATTTCATAATTCCCGACTTACTAATTTGTAGTAGGGCTTTCTGGGTGAAGGGTTTATTCACAATTTGTTTGGACTTTGCAGCAAAGTTGAGGCTTGTGAGTGTGTCAAAATAATACTTCTTCTCTGGAGCAATGTTTGCAATAATCAAGCTGTGGGCACTGCCTCCCAGAGAGTCCTAGAGGAAAGGGAGATTCCAGGGGAAAGGTAAGTGCCTGATGCCAACTCCTTCCCACCCCAAGGAAGGAAAAAGAAAGAAAGAAAGAACCCCAATTACCTGCAGCAGACGGGTCAGCTTGCTGTCTCTATAAGGAACCCGAGGCAAACCCTGATTAAGGGCATCAACCACCTTGCTGAGCACAAAGAGGGAGCTATTGATGGCTCCGCTCTCTTTCAGGCGTAGGCCTTTGTTGCCTGTTCGCCGATTGTCCTCGGAGCCTGCTAAGTCGATGAGGCAAAGCTTTGCAGTCTGGTGAGAATATGTGAGCCAGTCCTGGATCTGGTTCACCAGAATCAGCAATACAGTATGACTGCGGCTGGAGCGCTGGTTCAACTGAGTCGATGCCACTGTTCGCTTTCTGCTCGCGGGCAGGAAATGTCTTTCAAAGTCTGCAAAATTAGTGATCTCTTTCTGGGTCAAGTCTGGTACCAGGATGTTGTGGTTACGATCCTCTCGGATAGGTAGATCTCGGAGAGAGGGCTGAAGAAGGTCCAAAACCTGAGGAATGGAGGAAAAACGGATGGTGGAAGTGGAATTTCAACTCCCGCTTCTCAACTGCTTGTCATCCCAGCCTCTCTCTCCACACACCCCCACCCCACCCCAAATAAACTGATGCATCCCAGCAAGAACATTTTTCCCAAGGTGAGCAATCTGGGCACTGACTTTTAAGTTGTTTAAAATACTTTTTCAAATCTCATTTCTTAAATGGCAGGATCTTGAATCAATACTACATTGGTTTCTTTTTTTCCTCATTTCAGTCCACGATCAAATGGGCTTTTCAGGTATAAGAGGCTTTTTCCCCTTAACACTCTGTTAGATTTCTGTTGTTGCCATGAGAACTGCTATCCTTCAGCACTAACATTGGAGCTGGACTGATGATAGCTGGAACCCAGCAAAATCTTGAGAACTACGCATTCTCACGCCTTCTTCTCTGCAGTCTTTTCTTCATATGTGTCAGGTGCAGGAAATCAGGAGCCAAGAGAGAATTCAAAAGTACTATGAGATTATTTCCTGCTACCTATTCGCAGGAATCTGATCTAGTAACAGTCAGGGCAAATTGGTGCCAGATAACAGATTTCGAGGGGGAGCTGGTCTCAGATCTCCTATGGAGTGTAGTGACTCTCAGGCTCAGCCAACCCTGTCATCTCCTACACATGTCCTCTGTTCTTATCCTTTCACCTCTTTCACTCTCTGGAGCCATTAGCTTTCTTTTGCCTTCCTCTAGTCTAGTGCTTAAGCTTGTGGGTTTTTTCCCTTTCTCCTTTACAAATGCTCCCTTGCTACCTGCTCCTTCCAAATAGTCATGCCTCCGTTCTCCATCAATCTTGGGAACTGAAATAATTCCAGCCAAGGACAGTATAGAACAGCGATGGCTAACCTTTTTGTCATCGTGTGCTGAAAGTGCGCGTGTGTGACAGCACACGTGTGCCTGCACCCATAATGCAATGTGCGTGCGACCCCGTCCTGCTCACCCCGCCCCCGTGCATGTGTGCAAGATCCCCCTGTGCTTCCCCCCATGTGTGTGGCAGATACCCAAAAATCAGTTGGCTGGTGGGAGGCGCATGCGCAGTGGAACTGAGCTGGGGTGACAGTTTGCATGCCCGCAGATGGCTCTGTGTGCCACTATAGAATATTGGGAGGGCATCAGAGCATAGAGACATCTCTGGGGCAGCCCTGGAACAATGGGAGTATGATGATTCCTCCACATCTTCCTCAGAGGCCTCGGGGGAGAATGAGAGCATTCCTGACATATCCAGTATTGCTGACCCTGAACTACAGCTCACAGGCCAATGTGGAGAAGGGGAGGAGCTACCAGCCTTGGTAGATACTAGAGCAGGACTTCAATTTCCAAAATTCTCCGGCCAGCTTTGCTGGGAAGTGAAGTTCTCCAGACTTAAAAGTTGCCAAGGTTTGAGACCCCTGTACTACAGTATGTGGGCAGAGGTGGAGATCTGCCAGATGGATGGGAAAAAGGCCCACCCCTCTTAAAGGGTTGCACCGGGAGAAGCTATTTAGCCTTGCAGGTGGAGGAAGCCATTGCTGGAAGCAATGTGTATGAGTCATGGCCAGATGATTTTTTTGTGTTTCTGTTGCTCTGCAGCTCGTGGATTTAGGGTTATTCAGTTGTGCAGAGTGTTTATGTTTGTGTTTGGAGCAGCCGGTTATCTGTCAGGTGGATTAATTGGCCATTGCCTGGAACATTAGTCTGGGGCTTGTTCATGGCTAGCTTTGTTGAAAACGACCTCCTGGTTTATAATAACATTGTAGACTTCCTGGCTCTCAATGTACAAGCACCAATATGCTAAATAAATAAATATTTATTCCTAAATTTACTTCTTGCGGGAGAGAGGGATAGGCAAAGTTACCAGAAAAGAATGCAAATGCAAGAAACACCAGAACTTGTGTCTGAATGCCTAACTCCACTCCGTCTATACTCTGACATCCCCTGCCGCTTGCTTCAGTTCCCCCCATCTGTTCAAATAGCCTTGATTGAAAGTAGAAAAAGATTGTCCAGCGCTTCCTATACCAATCAATAAACAAGAGATATTGTTTATATTCAACACATTTTTCCATTAAAAGAAGTGATAAATCCCAAGTGCTGCATGAAAAGGAATGAAAGCCTACATTGCACCCGTCCAACAGAATCTTTGGCTATGATCAGTTGGCCATGCTTTCTCCATCAGATCTGGCTTCTTATTCCCAGAATTTAAACACCCCCCCTCCCCAAATCCCACCATTCTGCACCATTATTCTTACTGGGCTTAATTTCCCCTTTATACAATTGTGTAAATCACACATTTTTACCTTTTCTTGATAGATTTCCAGATAGGACATAGAGACGGAGTATTTGCATTTATCTTCTGAAGCATCCCTCGTCATCTGCAAGACATCTCGAACAGCTCGAGGGATCACTCCTGGGTGATCTGGATTTCCTAGCATGGTGTGTGTCTTGCCTATGATTTGGCAGGAGACAAAATGAGAACAATAGAGCATTATCTACTTTTAGCCCAGTTCTTTCCCCCAGATGACCCTGACCAGCTGTGGGTTCATTTGGTTTCTTTGCAGCACTGCCTTATATTCACCTGCTCCAGTTGGTCCATAAGCCAATATGCTAGCATTCTGCCCCTTTAGCAGATGGTGTAAGAGAGGCTTAACTGACCCCATGTAGATGTCTTGTTGGGTGGCTGCCTCACCATAAAACGCATCAAACCTAGTGAAAAATGTATGAATGTGAAAGGAAGGCAGGACAGAGGCTTACTGGGTTCTCTGAATTTTTTCTTTAGCAGTCTTGAAAAATGGACACTTTTTTATTTATAACCTGCCTTTATTATTTTTTTAATAACTCGAGGCAGTGAACATACTCCTTGAATGTGGATACTTTCTCCCTTCTATTTTCCCCACAACAATCCTTGGAGATGGGTTGAGCTGAGAGAATGGGCCAAAGTCACCCAACCAGATCTCATTTCTAAGGCAGAACTAGAACTCAGCATCTCCGGGTATCTTAACCACTAGCTCAGACTAACTTTTGTCCATACAATGCATCCCATTAGTTCATTCCCATAATACATGCATGTAAAGAGGCTAATCATTAAAAAGTAGCATGACCCAGAAGAAAAAGCATCTGTCATTGCTCATGTAGCATAGGCACCCCAAGAGTCCCTACCCAACTTACCTATATTTCATAGTTTCCATCTCATTTCTCCAGCTGAGAATTTCCAAGGAGTGGGAGTCCACACCTCGTACACATGGAGCTTCCTGACCTTGTCCAGTTCCCACTGCTGGACGTAGCCGTACACAAACCTGTACTTGCTCTGAGGCATTATCAGAGCGGTGGAAGTCAGCCCGGCTTAATCGCTGATTAGTTGTCATGATTACCTATTGGGGAGGGGGAGAGAGATACAGAATGGAACAAATATATTAGTCAATGTATATGCTACAATATGGGAGGACTAACAAAAGACAATGGCATCTTTTTTTAAAAAGTGTTAACACATGGCTTATGGTCACACATTCACAGCCCTGGAAAACTGCCACGCTCAAATCACCTTGAATTCAACACTAAGGCAAAACTGGTTTCTTTAATACAGTGGCCCTCAACCTTTTGAGCACCAAGGATTTCTGTGGAGAGGTTTTTCCATGGATCAGAAGGGGCATATTTTCACATGCTGTTTGCATCCCGTGGATGGGGGGCTTCACTTGTTTGTGCAGCCTGGTTTCTGGCATGCCATGGGCCATTGCCAGTCCACGGAATCCCTGCTTTAGAATACATGGAAACCCAATGAATTTAAAATAGCAGCAAACTTTATTGGTTACAATTGTTATAAAAGACCCCCAATAAAAATAGGAGACAACAATACAATAAAATAATTCTTACTTTTAGAATCAGAGGTTTATTTCATGAGCCATTTGGAACTATTGGAAGAAATATCCTTCTGGGTTCAGTTCCAAGACATTGGAAACATGGAGGCTGTTTGGAAGGTGGTTTAATGAGGGACAGCAGGACCACATGGCTTGAAGCTCCAGAGTGAAAAGGAAGAATGATCACATGTTTCAAGGTGAAGGAAGAGATCAAGAAAGGACTGATATGCTGAGAGTGCCTGGATTTTATAACCTTTGTTGGGATTTGAATTGGAGCCTGTTTCTAATTGGTTGTCAGACTCCCCTGGGGCCATGTAAGGGCAACTCTGTAAGCTGTCCTGAGTTCCAGGCTTGGTTGACCCTTGCTGGATGATGCACTGAAAGGGCTTTGGGCAATTGCTATGGTTTTATCTGGAGATCTTTGTTATGTAAAGTATTCTGGCCCAGGCCTTAATGGCCCACCCATTAACAAAGATGGGGGTGAGTTTCTGCTTCTGAGGTTAATTTCTGCTTCTAATTTCTATCTTTTTAGAAAAAATATTCTGCCTTTTTAATATTTCCTAGGCTATTTCAGTTTTGTAGGAGAGGGGTGGGTGCTAACTTCCTCCAGAACACGAATAGCTAACATATCAATACAATCTTACAGCATTACTTAAATCAATAACCCATTGCAAGGAGGTCCAGAGATAGCAGCTAGGTCCAGCTAACATCAGTGGACATGATTTGAGACGGATCTTTTTTTATACCTTTCTTCTGATAGCCCCTCAGTAAATGGAATTTTACTGGAGTTACTTTCTTGTTCCTTCATACTGATCATCAGTTAACACATACTTGTGTGTACACGTGAAATCTATATCTGCTACTTTCAGTTCCCTATTTCCCAGTGTCCAGGATATTCTTAGTCCATAGCTCCTGAAACTAATTACTTTGTAGATACAAGTTGCAAAATAGCACTAGAACAGCAGATTACAAATATGCTTCTGAAACCATTTTAGCCAGCACTTTAATATATCATTTCATTTTGGGCCTCTAATTAATCTGAAGCCTACCTGATTGAAGCAGGTCCAAGGCCCAGTCCTCCTCCTCCTCTCACACAGTGTATGTCTATTTGCTCTTTCATATAAGTACACACTCATTAATCCACTCTTACCCACATGCCAAACTAGGCTGGCAGGCATTAGCCAAAAGGATAGAAGCTGCCAACTCTGGGTCCAAAGACAATTCCAAGAGTGGGCAGACTTCAGCACTGCTTTTATCTCCCAAAGTCCTTGCTTTGTATTGATGGAACTTGGGGAGGTTTCCCATGTGCTCAGGCTGAATTTTTGTCTGATTCTGGTGACATTTTTCCCTTTGTTTCCATAACAACTTGGTTCCTTTTTAACTCTGTCTGAGGGAGCTTATCCTAACTTATCCTAACTTTTGTCCCACTGTTTACTTACCATAATAATAATCATCATTAGGTATTGCAACTTTAGTCTACTTTAGTTTGGTTTACTTTATTGTCATTGCACCTCATACAACAAAATCAAACATCATCTTCAGTGCACATCATGACCATGAAAATAAACACACACATCCTTCACTCTCCACACATTGAATGGGAAACCCCTGACACCACACCAACACTGCACTATACAGAAGAATTCAAAAGAGCTACTGCCCTGGGATAGAAGCTGTTTTTCAGCCTATTTGTCTTTGTTTTTATTATTCTGTACTGTCTGCCAGATGGTAATAGTAAAAAAAAGGGGGGTTCCCAGGATGAGATGGATCTTTGAGAATGTTTTGAACTTTCTTAAGGCAGCGGGAGCTATAAAGCTCTTCCAAAGAGGGGAGAGGGCAATGATCTTCTGGGCAATGACATTAACCCTCTGGAGTGCTTTCCTATCTGCCACTGTGCAATTGGCAAACCATACAGAGGTGCAGTATGTTAAAATGCTCTCTATGGTGCAGCGGTAGAAGGTCACCAGCAATTTCTCATTCAGTTGTTGTTTTCTGAGAAGTCTCAGGTAATATAATCTCTGCTGGGCCCTTTTGACCAGGGCTGCAATGTGGACACCCCAGGTCAGGTCCTCTTTTATGATAATACCCAGAAACTTAAAATTGGCCACTTGCTCCACTTGGTCTCCATTGATAAGCAAGAGCTGGATGTCTGGTCTGTTCCTTCTATAATCCACTATAAGCTCCTAGGTCTTATTGGTGTTGAGAACCAAGTTGTTTCCACACCAGGAAAGCAACTGGTCCACCTCATCTTGGTAGGCAGACTCATTCTGCCCCCTCCCCCAGATAAGTCCCACCACTATTGTATCATCTGCAAATTTAGCAATTTTACAAAACCATAAACAGATTTTAAAGGTTAAAGCCTTGTCTTCCAAAAGCAATTGAAATTATTCTTATTTATCTTGACATTCATTGGACAATTCTATCAAAACTAGAGTACCTTTTCACTTTCCTTAGGGGAAAAATAGTGTTTAACATGTTTTATTGTGATTTTAAGGCATCCCTCCCTCATAACTATCTTTAAAATAAGAATCATAGAAATAAAATTCCATTATTCATGGGTATTAACCTATTCAGACATCAATACTAAAGTGTTTTATTACAGTTTGGTCGAAAAAACACATATTTTTCAAATAATTAATTGAAATTGTTATTGAACTTACAATCATACATCTCCATAGAAGCATCCTATGGTATGGATAGGGGTATTATAAGTAATCGAGGAAAAGAAACATGCATTTAGAAAAAAATCGACTGGCGATCAATCTTTCATCAAGCTGCTTAATGGAATTTAAGAAACTGCCTTCATTTTGGACGCAAAAATCCCTCTGATGTCGGATCGAAGCCCTATTTTGCAAGGACACTTTTACTTGGACTTGGATTTCTTTCTTAGCATCTATAATGGGATTTGCTTCCAAATGCCAGTTTCAAAAAAATTAAGTATCCCATCCATACATTGCACCCACCTTTATCAAGCCAGTGCACAAGTCGGATCTTGATCTTCGTTTGTATTTGGCGCTAACGGGAAGCAGACCAATGGGAGAAAAGAAAGAAAACAAGCGGTTGCCTTCTGCGCGTGCGCATCACTCATTCGAATGTGCCGAGCTCCAGAACAATGGGAAAGGATGGGGGTGGGAAGAGAACAGAAATTTGCGCACGCGCACTGGAACAAAAGGACGTTGAAGATTTAAATTCGGAACGCAAGTACTACGTAGGGCGTGGGAGGCACGTCACGTAAACTCATTTTAATAAACACCTATTTGACATTAAACGAATTCTCAACAGATCTCTAGGATTTTTTTTGTATTGCGAAACCTTAGATAACTTATCTTCTATTTGAATGTTTTCCTTATATATTTTTAAATGTCCAGGCTTTTTTTTTTAGTCACTCGTAATAGTTTTTAAATCTCTAATTTTGTATGAAAACATAGGAAAGTAAATAACACTTGAAATTTACAAAATGGTTGTTAGGGAGACCGGACATAACCCGATTTTTACAAGAGTGATAGCGCACGCGCAATACACCACCCAAGCGACTGGCGCGTTCCAGCCTTTCTTTCTAACGCTCAGGGGGCGGGATTAGATTCGTCGCCCGAAGCTGCGATCGATTGTGCTGGCCTCAATTTTTACAGTCTCGCTAGATGGGAAAGTGGGGAGGGGGGGAAGAGCGTTCGCGAGCTTCGATGTGTGGAATCGCCGACACCGTTTGTCTGCTTGGGGCTACCCCTTGGAACTGGGGCCGTAGTGCCTCTGAGCATGCACAGAGTGCTATTTCTCAAAAAGACTTTCGCTTGGTGAAGCTCGCCGTTCTTATATTGGCCTAAGATTTAATTCCGAGGCATCTGATTTTTTGCAAAGCAGTGAAATACTTTGGTACCGTGAATATCATATGTGCAACCCTGGATTTGAACGCAGGACTGCATCTTAAGGCTGCGCTTAATTCCTGTACCGAAATCCTAAACTTCTTTCTCACCGTTAACATTTGGAGATTTGGGGTAGGTCTTTAGAAAAAATACATGGCTCTAGACTAGAGTCTATTTTTGTTTTTCTTTTTCTTTGGAAGATACAAATGTGGCTTAGTATGACGCTAATGTGAAAACCTGTTTACTTTTGGATGCTGATTATTGGTTCACTTCCATTAAGTTATAACCATGAGAAAATACAGGTAGTCCATGACGTATGTCCACAAATGAGTCCAAAATTTTTGTAGACATTTGTTAGGTAAATTTTATCTCACTTTACGACCTTTCTTGCCACAGTTGTTAAGTGATTCACTGAGTTGTTAACTTAGGGACATGGTTGAATTCAATGAATTTGGCTTCCCCATTGACTTTGCTTGTCAGAAGATTGCAAAAGGTAACCTTCACATAACCCTGGGACTCAGCAACTGTCATAAACAGGAGTCAATTGCCCAGCATCAGAGTTTTGTAAGCAATTGACAAACCAACTAAAATAAATAAATAAATAAAATCCCCCATCCAAGCAGGAGACCTGGCCTAAACCATTTCTGACAGATGGCAATCCAGTCTCTTGAAAGCTTTCAGCAATGAGGCTCCCACAACTTCAAAGGGCAAACTGTTCTATTAGTTGATTGCTCTCATTGTCAGAAAATTTATCCTTATTTCCAGGTTGAATCTCTCCTTGTTCAGTTTCCATCCATTATTCCTTATCTGGCCTTCAGCTGCCTTGGAAAATAGCTTGACCCCTTCCTCTCTGGGGCAGCCCTCAAATATTCAAACACTGCTACCATATCTCCCCTGGTCTGCTCTTCACTAGACTAGCCATGCCCAGTTCCTCAAACCGTTCATCATATGTTTTAGTCTCCAGTCCCCTAATCATCTTGGTTGCTCTTTGTGCTCTCTAGAGTCTCAAAATCTTTTTATAGTATTTTTATAGGTAGGACTAGAACTCAAGTTCTCCTGTTTCTAGCATGGTACCTGAACCACTTCACCAAACTGGCAAAATTGGTACAACTCCAGTGAATTGTTATATTAGTATTGCCTATGATTAAAGTAAGAAACCTAAAGTGAAGAGATCCTGGTTTGAGATCCAATGAATTAATGGTTCATACATCTACTTTATATCTCTCTATACAGTCTTCTTCAAACCTGGGGTAAGTGATTAATTTTGGAATAATCAGACAATATATATTAATTTGATAGAAACCACCTGAACATAAAGATGTTCAAAAGATCTGCTTAAATTAAGGATTGTGATTTTTGTCTCCTGCCAATATACCGATTCTTTAGCAACTGAATGGCCAAGATTGGATTTTCATCTGCATTTGTAATACTTTTACATGCTTTTTGTGATATATATATATATTTCTAAATTACTATAGGCTTTCGTTATGACTTCCATCTCTGGAAAAATCATTGGAATCAAAACCAAATTTATATACTGCTTTTAATTCCCCTGGTGGAAAGGCCTTTTAAAAAACCTTGCCCATTCTTGCAATATCTTGGAGGCATAATAGCATTATTAAAACCTAACCAAAGTAAATATATTTTGCATGAGAAGTTGCTTTTTTGTGTAGTTAATTCCAAAATCTTACAGCAAAAGTCAATATTCCAAAATACCTGGGTCCTTAAACCCATTTCTAATTTTTTAGATTGAAATCATATTTAGCTTATTGCTGTTTATTTCAAATTTTTATGTTCTTAAGCTTGTAATTAATTTGTTCAGAGCTGAAAATAAACCCATCCAATGAAGACTTTTGAAATCTTGTCATTTCAAAGATCTCTCTAATATCTTCTGAATAGTTAGCAGGCAATTTCTGAAAGTCATTTGAAAGTGAGATTTGCAAACTTAGTCTCCTTTAAAAGGCTTTGCCATGGCTGTGAACAAGATGGTTCCTTTGTCTCCCAGTACTCAAACCCATGGGAAACTGCTGTCCTACTGTCTCTTCATGAAGAGCAATTGTCCAGAGCATATGTGTGTTGATCTCTTGTCCTTTCATTATCCAGAGCAGTTCCAAGGAATGGGTCTACTCACTGGTTCCTTGGGCTTTGCCATAGTCGTTGGTGTTCCTTTCACAGAGCTATCTTCAGTTCACCATACTTTTCCTGGAAGCTCTTTTCTTTTGCTATTTTGATAGATGATCCATTAGTGCATAAATCTATTTGGGATTGGTGGATGATAAAAAAAATCTGGTTATTGTGAATCAGAACTTAATATGCCGGGCTTGTTGGTTGGAAAGCCGGCAGCTCAGGGTTTGAGTCCCAAGAACCAAGCGACAGGGTGAGTTCCCATCCTTGCCTCAGCTCCTGCCAACCTAGCAGTTTGAAAGCATGC
Source organism: Hydrophis major (assembly GCA_033807585.1). Taxonomy (NCBI): domain Eukaryota; kingdom Metazoa; phylum Chordata; class Lepidosauria; order Squamata; family Elapidae; genus Hydrophis; species Hydrophis major. Next base: position 23,248,514 of record CM066343.1, on the reverse strand, counting down.
AAATGTGAGTAGATAAATAGGTACCACTTTGATGGGAAGGTAACAGTGCTCCGTGACTGGTGGCCACATAACCGTGGAAATGTCTTTGACAGTGCTGGCTCAATGGCCTTGAAATGGAGATGAGTACCACCCCCTATAATTGGCAACAACTAGTGGAGTAAAATCCACAGGGACTCCTTTACCTTACTTTTTCAGTAACCCAACATTATTTTCTGCCTTTCTTAATTTTGGGATATGCACTGGAATATTTACAGCATTATATTTTATAATATTTAGCCAGTTATCTCAGATTCTTGACTCTTCAGAATTTGCCATCTTTGTGCTTATCCTTGGTCTCATCTTCTCTTTATTACAGCCATGGAAGAAGCCAGCACTGTGGAAGAAGGGGAAGTGACCTCGGGAATGCAATCCTTGGCAGTAGAAGATGGGCCTGCTCCGGATTTAGCTTCTGCCACTGAGGAACAAGATGACACTGCCAGAGAAACAGAGGGGGAATTATCAGGGAAGGGGGAGGAATCTGCTGAAGAGGATTGGTGTGTCCCCTGTAGCGATGAGGAGCTGGATTCTCCAGATAACTGGATGCCTGAACCTGAGGAGATCCACCGTTTATATGATCTCATTGCTGAGCATGGGTCTCTGGAGATTCAGGCCGAAATCCTCCCTCGGCGCAACCCAACCCCAGAGCCTGACAGTGAAGATGAAGATAAATCTGATGGACAATCTGAATACCAGGAAGAAGAGGAGGAGGAGAAGTGAGGAATGGGTTTTTGTATTTGGCTTAAAGAAGGGAATCTAAGATTTGAGATTATGTTAAGGGGAGGAAAAGATAAACTTGAGAATATTTCCAGGTTAATTCTTTTTTCTTTCTCTCTCTCCAGGCCTCATATACCTACCGAGTTTGACTTTGATGATGAGCCTGCCTCTCCCAAAAGCTCCTTGGTTGATCGACGGAGAACTCCTGGTACGTAAGAAAGGCTATTGAGTTTCCATAAGAAGATAGAAGAGCATTGCCAGGCCAATGAATTATGGAATAGAGCATCCTGCCCCCAAACTGGCCCACCAGTTGCTAATGGGAAACCCACAAGCTGGCTGTGGGTGCAATAGGACCTTCCCTCTTGTGTTACCTATTGCAAATAGCAGCAGCACTTAGACTTATATACCACTTTACAATGTTTTACAGCCCTCTGTAAGTGGTCTACAGAGTCAGCATATTGCCCCCAACAATCTGGGTCCTCATTTTACTGACCTCAGAAGAATGGAAGGCTGTTTCAACCTTGAGCCGGTCAGAATCGAACTGCTGGCAGACAGCAGAGTCAGCCTGCAATACTGCGTTCTAACCCTGCACCATCATATTTATCATTGTATCCAGATAGGATTGACCGTTTGTTTAGCAAATCTGGAGAGGAACAATTGTTGAGGACTAATTTCACTTGCTGTATAGATCCTCAACTTACAACCATTCTTTTAGCAACCGCTTGAAGTTACAACAACACTGAAAAAAAGAGACTCATGACTGGTTATGTTCAGTGATCTTGACTAGCAGCCACTGACAGTATAATCATTCTCCATGACTTGGTGTCTGATCCTTGTATAATGCAAAGTTGATAGTTATCCCTCCTCTGATAGTGAGTTGATTGAAGAACCACGTCCTCTTAGCTGTCCTGAATCTCCCACCATTTATTAGGTGACTCCAATTTCTAGCTCATGCAGGAAAGAAAAGGAAATAAACTCTTCCTCCCTTGCATAATTTTTATACATCATATCCATTTAATCAGTTTTATTGACGCTGAAAACTCTATTGAGGGCCAGTTTGGTGAGCGGTTAAGGCAGCAGAACAGAAACTGGGAGACCAGAATTTCTAGTGCCATCCTAGGTGTATAGCCAGCGGGATAACCTTGGGCCAGTCCCACTCTCTTGGTCCTAGGAATGGCAAAACACTTCTGAAAAACCTTGGCAAGAAAACTGCAGAGGCTTGCCTAGGCAATCCCTAGGGATCATTACTGACCCAGTACATGTGTGGTATGTGTGGTGTGTGTGTGTGTTTGTGTATAAAATGGTTACATTTTAAGAGTCTGATGTCTTTTACCCACATTTCCCACTAGGGTTTATTAAAAATAGTAGATTTTTAGAAAGAGGATCCTAAACAGAAAAAAATGTTTCAATCACCTCTTTTGTTGTAACATTCACTTTTTGAAGTACCCCCATTGCTGAGAAGTCCTCGACTTGCCTCCACAATTGGGACCAGAATTTCCATCGCTAAGCCATTCGGTTGTTAAGTGAATCACACCTGATTTTATGACCTTTTTTTTTTTTTTTTTGGCCAACATAGAACAACTCCCTGTAGATGTTCAGTGAATCACATGGTCATGAAGGACATCCAGCTTCATTGACTTTGCTCGTCAGAGGCTGGCTGGGAAAGTCACCAATGGTGATCATGTGACCCCGGGGATGCTACAATGGTCCTAGGTGGAAGGACTAGTCATTAGTCACTTTTCTCAGTGCCGTAACTTTGAACGGTCACTGAACAAATGGTTGTAAGTCAAGGACTATCTGTGTCAAAACGTATTGAGTTTATTTATTGATTGGTAGCAAAGATGTCAATTTCTTAACCCAATCCTCATGATTTTTAATTATTTTGCAATTCTCTGTAAGAACAGCAAGGATTGCACTATATTTTTACCTCACAGGCCTATTAAGTTAGTATGATGTATGCACCTCATCTTCCAATTCTGGTTTGTGATTAATTTCCAGGGACGTTAGCTAAGAGTCAGAAAAGAGAAGCCCGCCTGGACAAGGTGCTGTCAGACATGAAGCGCCATAAAGTGCTGGAGGAGCAAATTATGAAGACCGGGTGTGACCTCTTTGACCTTGATTCAGAGGATGTACCCACTCCAAAACGACCCTCCGGTCTCTTCCTTCGTCAGCGCAAATACTGACGGTAATGAAGAAGATAAGCCAAGAGAGGAAGATGGAGTGGAACTATGGAGGCAAATACGAGGGGAGCGAACTCCTGCATAAACCCTGGACCTTGACACTGATCCCGTATGGCTTGCTGGAGGTACTTGCTTTTAATTTTTAAGGTGTAATAAAGCTCTGTGAGTATGATTTTAATTTAATTTCTGTGAACTATTCTTAATAATAATGAAAAAAGTTGCCAATCAGAAGAGCAGCTGTTGAGGACCTGCAGTTTCATTTGCCATATACAGATAGTCCTCAACTTGCAGCATTATTTTAGCAACCATTCAAACTTATAACAACAGTGAAAAAACTGATGACTGGTCTTTGCAGTTTTACAACCATTTTCATATTCACAGGATCTGAATTCAAGCGCTTGGCAACCAGCATGTGTTTATGATGTTTGCTGTGTCCCAAGGTCAAGTGATTCCCCAGTTGTGGCCTTCTCAGCCATCTTCCAACAAGCAAATTCAAAGGGGGGAAGCTGGATTTACTTAATGACCACATGATTTATTGAACAACCACAGCAATTCACTTAACAACTGGCAAAGAGATCATTAAATCAGGTGCAATCCACTTAACAACCGTCATAGCTTAGCAACAGAAATTCTCTCCAATTGTAAATTGAGGCTGCCAGTACCCCATTTTGTCTGCTTACCCTCAATCTTTTTGTGATCTTGGAGTTGATGAAACTGTGGGGTTCCTTGTCACAAATGTCCTTGTTAAAAAAGTCAATGCAGTTCTAGGCTGCATTAACAGAGGGATAGAATCAAGATATGTGAAGTGTTAATACTACTTTATGATGCCTTGGTAAGGCCACACTTGGAATACGGCATCCATCTTTGGTTGTCACAATGTAAAAAAGATGTTGAGACTCTCGAACAAGTGCAGAGAAGAATAACAAAGATGATTAGAGGAGGCTAGAACATATAAAGAACAGTTGCCTAGTTTATAGGTATGTCTAGTTTAATAAAAAAGGGACATGGTGGCTCAGTGGCTAAGATGCTGAATTTGTCGATCAGAAAGGTCGGCAGTTTGGCGGTCTGAATTCGTAGTGCCGTGTAACAGAGTGAGCTCCCGTTACTTGTCCCGGCTTCTGCCAACCTAGCAGTAGAAAAATAGGGACCATTTTTGTGGAAAGGTAACAGCGCTCAGTGTGCCGGCCACATGACCAAGGAGACATCTTTGGGCAGCGCTGGCTCTTCAGCTTTGTAACAGAGTTGAGCATTGTCCCCTAGAGCTAAAAACGATCAGCACGTATGTGCGAGGGGAACCTTTACCTTTAGTGTAATGAAGAGAAAGACTAGGGATGACATGATAACCTTGTTCGAATATCTAAGGGGTTGCCATAAAGACGATGGGATCAAGCGATTTTCCAAAGCACTTGAAGGAAGCAATGGATGGAGACTAATCAAGGAGAGAAGCAACCTAGAACTCAGGAGAAATGTCTTGACAGAACAGTTAATCAGTGGAACAACTTGCCTCCAGTTGTGAATGCTCCAACACTGGAAATTTTTAAGAAGAGATTGGATAACCATTTGTCTGAAATGGTATACATTTTCCTTCCTAAGTAGGGGGTTGGACTAGAAGACCTCCAAGGTCCCTTCCAACTTTGTTCTATTCTGTTCTGTTCTTGTCCCTGTCCCCATTCCCATGTCCTGTGATGTAAAAGGGCAGTGCAGCTGCTGAGATGATCCCTTGCCAGTTCTGAACTTACAGGAGGCCAAAAGAGCAATTCTTCACTTCATGAGAATGAAAAGCGTAAATACGCTACCAGGGAACATGGCCTGGTTAATCAGAAATCTTAAATAGTAACCAAACTTGATCAACTTCAATTTATAAACAGTTTGTAAACATCAACATATTTATATGTATAGATGGAAATTGTGGCTGTCATCTCCTCCACAATGTAAGGAGAGGATGGACTGAGACTTTTGGTCTACTCTTGGGAATTTGATGACAGGGAAAACAGAAAAATGCATTTAGAATTCCTGCTGGGCAGAATTAGACTTGGACAAATAGACGCAAATCTGGCAAATAAACTTAGCAAATTCAACTTCGAAAATTTGCTCTTCTTTTTTGTGCACCGTGTGCTTCTTTTAACATTATCCCTGTACGTTTTAAAATTATTTTGTGAAGAATAATAAGATCCCACTGCCAAAAAAACCCCCAACAACTTAAGAACCAATATAAGAGGTGAACAACAGTGACTCATACTGTGTGGGGATTTAAAACAATGTGTAGAGGAATTTGAGGAGGGGAAAAAATGACAAAGACTTTTAAAAGTTTGGAAGCCTTATATGGAGTTTTTGTTGAAAGAAGAAAAAGACTGTCTTATGGGTTTGGGAATCAGAAAGAGGGATAAGAATAAGATAAAAGTACAGGGCTGCCAACCTTGAGTGATAGTTCGGAGTGAGACACTGCGAGGGAGCGGAGCGACCGAGGGGGGGATGGTGTGGAAGGGGGGTGTCCCCCCTTCCACGGTAGGGAGCTTTGACAATTTTACATTTTAAATGGTGCAATCTGATGCATACTTTAGTCATGATTTGGACATATACATACATACATACATGCAAGCAGCACCAATGTACTTGAACCGGATTTGTAAGATATTAATAATGCAGTTCACTGACCATCTTGGCCAGAAAGGGTCCACATTCTTGGGCCTCTGCCCATCTGCTCCGTCCCTTTGGGCTGCTCCGGCTCTCCTCCTCCTCCAGGGTCTCTGGCTGAGAGGGGCGTCCCAAGTGCCTGGGATCCGGCCCCTCCAGGCTGCCTCTTCAGGGCCACAGAAGCCTCCCTCACATGGCCCCGGGGGTGGAGGGGGCCTTGCCAGGGTTCCCAGCCTTGGAGCTGGGCAGAAACGGCCCTTCCCAGCCCTCTCCCACCCTCTGGGCCTCCCACCTGCGGAGGGGAGGGGGATCCAGGCTGAGTCTTGGACCCACCAGCCTCACAGTCCAGCTGAAGGGTCGGAAAGGGCCAGGCAGGCAGATGGACACACACACACACACACACACACACAGAATGGGGGGGGGAGGCTGGTGTCCTTCACTCCCCAAACGCCCCCCTCCCAGTCTGTGCATGGGACCCCTAGCAATGCTGCCATCAGCTGCTCCCCTGCAGGGAAGTCCTGGATTGTCTGGGGGAGGAGAGGAGAGGACAGTGGCCACTCCCCCCCCCTTTGCTTGGCATTTGTGGGGAGACCCCTCAAGGCGAGATTCCTTCCCAAGGGCTCCCAAAGAGCATCCAAACGTTCCTGGCATCAAGTGGGGAAAGAAGCCTAAAAAGAGAGAAACTCCTGCACCGGCTGCGATTGGGGCTCGGAGGGGACAGGAACCCCCCCTCCTTGCGAGCCCCCCCCGCCCCGCTCCAGCCTGCCCTCTGGCGGGACCCCCTTCCTGGAGAGGCTCCTCCCTGCCAGACCCTCTTGCAGCCTCTTGGACCCAGGGGAGGCTGGGGGGGCGCATATCTAGGTGCAAAGGGCGGGGGAGGGACACAATGTACCCGGGAAGGAGCCCTCCCCCCTCTTCCCCCTCCCTCTCCAGGGACTTCCCATCAGGCTGGGGAGCGAGAGAAGCCGAGGCGCGCAAGAGGCCAGCCACGGCAGCTCCCCTTGCGAGAGGGAGGCCGGAGAGGGACGCGCCTTTGCGCCCCAATCCCAGCGGCCTTGAGACCAGACGGGTGCGGGGAGGGGATGACGGGAGCTCAGCTCTCGAGAAAGGCCCAGGGATGCCCTGTAGTCGTACTTCATGGGGGATAGAGAGTTCGTCTCTCTCATCTCCGCCTGCCAGAGCAGAGTGCAGCTCAAGGGTTAAGCCCAGAGAGTTGTGACATCCTAGAGCGGAAAGGAACAACCGCTTCCTGCAGCGTGGAATTCTCTCCTCACCCCAGTACAGAAATCAATGCGGGCAACGTCCTCTCGCACATGCTCTGTTCGCCCTCTGAAGCCGCCCAGGATCGGAGGCTTCACTTTTCGAAACTTTGGGCTTGGGCATATCGATATTCGGAATATCAGAGAATGTAGAGATATATTTATTTTTGTACATTCCATTTTGGGGGTTTAGCGTGAGATTTCGTTTATCAGAGTGAGACAGTCAAAATTGGTTGAATTGCGTGAGTCTCACGCTGATTGCGTGAGAGTTGGCAGCCATGAAAGTAGGATGGCAATTTTGTTTTTCTTCCTTTTTATTCATTTTTCTCTTTCTTTTTTCACTTTTTATACTTTTTTTTTAAAACAAATTTTATTGATTTTTTAAAGACAAACAAAACATAGGACATAAAAGCATAAAACCTCTTTTCTAAAAATTACTTATAAGTTTTAACAAGGCAAATAAAACATTTTTTACAGCATAGTTCCACATTATCACATTTCCATTTAAGCACATATATTTCTTTTCCAAATTTCTCATTATTTCTCCTTTCACTTTTATTCAATTATATTTCTTTCTATCAAGGTTTTATTAATTCTCAATCAAACATAAACGCACAAAATACAAAACATAAAACAAGACATAAAAACATAAAACCTCCTTAATTATCATTTGTACATATCTTTTCCAAATTTCTGATTGTTTCTCCCTTTAGTTTTATTCCTCCAAGGTTTTATTAATTCTCAATCAAACATAGCTAACCAAAACACAAAACATAAAACTTCTTTTTGAAAAGTGGCTTAGCCCCGGGTTACATCTTTTTTTACAGACCTAAATCAAGTTCGTGCTCACCTTATATACCATTCTTATCTTATTTACCATTCTATATTTTCTATATAACTTCTCCCTTCTTTTCACTCTCTTAATTATATTTTGTTTATTTCATCTTATTTTAAAATCATTATACTTGTATCTTTTGTCCGTTCTTTTCCAATTATCTATTTATCTCTTCTCTTTAACAAAAAATTTCCCCTGTAATCACTTTTAAAGTGTTATGCCTTTCTATCTTTCCCCTAAATTGACACTTAAAATAATACATAATTTCCATTCTGATTTTGCTTAGTACATTCTACATGTTGCATTTTAAAATAAAGAAATAATAAATTTATAATATAGTTAAATATATAATTTCCACTCTAATTCTACTTAATACATTATTTTAAAATAAGAAAATGAAATAGTAAATTTATTATAACATTAAGACAATAACAAATTAAACTATAACTAAACATTAATCATTTTACACATTCTCTTTAATATTTTATTGAATATTGAGATCTATCATTATTAAACATTTTAATATTTTATTAAATGTTATAATATTCCAATACACTATTTCAAATGCAAATACTACAATACTATCTTATGTACTCTTGCAGAATCTTTCTTTAATTATGCTTTACCCTTTATCTCTGAAAAAGATCTGCTTTTTAGCATCTTGTTTCAAGCCTTTGTGACTTTTTTTCCTTTTTTGCCTCCCTTTCTTCTCCTGTCTGGCCTTTTTGCCCCCCCCCCCAACCTCCGTCTTTTTAACTTCCCCTCTCTGTTGTATTTCTCTTTTCTGTTGCTTTCTAACATTGTACCTTTTTTTTCACCTTATTTTTCTCTTTCTTGGTTGTTTTGTTAAATCTTAAATTCTCAATTTTCCTTCCCCTCCTCCTATTTTCTTTCTTAGTTTAACTTTTTGTCCATTAAAGATGGCTTCTTCCTCTTCTTCTTCTTCTTCCCCATGTAGTTGCTGACAAATAGAAATCGCCATTTCTAAAAAGTGGAAGACATCTCCCAAAGAATCTTTGCCTTCTTGTTCTCCCTCCTTTAATTTTTCATATTCCATTTTTAATTCATCCACAGATAGTGCCATTGTAAAACTTTTTCTTCTTTTTTTAAAAAATAACAACCCAAATGTTTTTAATCTTAAAGTAATTTCCAAGTATTCCAAAGTTATCAAGCAATCCAAACAGACACAAAATATTTCCTCTTCTTCTCTTTCTCCTCCTGGGGCAAAATCCCAAAATATATTTTAAAGCCTTATTACAGTTAATTTCTGGTCTTGTAATCTTCAAGGCGTCTCCTCCAACAAATTCTTAAAGATTTTTTAGTCCTCTCCCTTCCCACTTATAACAAAGAGCTTATTTTTACCTTCTGTAAAGAAGCAGGTTTTTCAATGTCCGTTTGCTTTCTCCGTAAGGAAGGGGAGGAACTTTCCCTTCAGCACTTTCATCTGCAGCTTTAATAGCCTCTTTTGGAAACAAATGTATCAATCAAAGAGTCAGATTTCCAGGGTGTTTAAATGTATCTTAATGTCCCAGCTCAGCCAAAAAACTTTCTCTTTCTAATTCTTTCTCCTGCACAAATCTTGTCCGGTTGAAGATCTCTTTGTGGCTGCCATTACTGACAGCCACTCCACCGCCTCAGGAAAAAGGAGTCTAGCTGGCTGGGGAAAGGGGTTGTGATGTCCCCAGACCCCTGCCCGAGTCTCCTCTATCTTCCGCTACCTCTCTGGGGTAGCGACAACCCCCAAATCCAATTGGATCAGGGGTACTTCAGCAGTGAGCGCAGCAGGGACCCGCAGAGATGCGGATTCCTGCCATCGCCGAAGCCTTGCAACCGGAAGTCCCACTTTTTTCACTTTTTATACTTTTATTGTACCTTGACTTACAAGTTCATTTAATGACCATTCAAGGACACAACGACACTGAAAAAAGTGAGTTATGACCATTTTCACATTTACAACCATTGCAGCATCTCCATGGTCACATGATGAAAATGTGGATGTTGACATAACTGACTCATTTATAACTGTTGCAGTATCTCTGGGTCATGTGATCAAGTTTCGTGACCTCACAAGCAAAGTCAGTGGGGAAGCCAGATTCACTTAACAACAGTGTTAATGGTACTAATTTAACAGCTGCTGTGACAACTGTGCCAAAAAAAAATATCATAAAATAGGAAAAAATTCACTTAACAACAGAAATTTTGGCTCAGTTGTGGTTGTAAGTCAAAGACTACCTGTACTGTAACATTCTAATTAAAAATGCTTTAAAAATATACAGGAAAAGTGGATGAAAAACAGCTCGTCTGATTTGAGATAGTGATATTCTGAACAAATAAGCATTAATTATGTTCTTCTCCTCATATATTACCATAGTAATATCCTATCAGTGATTTCAACAATTTAGAGACCTGGAATACTGCATCCAATTTTGGTCACCATACTACAAAAAATATGTTGAGACTTTGGAAAAAGTACAAAGAAGAACAGCTAAGATAATTAAGGGCCTGGAGACAAAAATATATGAAGAACGGTTGCAGGATTTGGGTTGGTTAGTCCAGAGAAAAGAAGGACTAGGGGTGACATGATATCAGTGTTCCATTATTTGAGTGGCTGCCACAAAGAAGAGGGGGTCAATTTATTTACCAAAACACCTGTAGGCAAGAAAAGAAACAATGGTTGAAAACTAACCAAGGAGAGAAACAACCTGGAATTAAGGAGTATCTTCCTCACAGTGAGGACAATTAACCAGCGGAACAGCTTGTTGTCAGAAGTTGTAGGTGCTCCATCACTAGAAGTTTTTAAGAAGAGACTGGACCTGTCTGAAATGGTATATGGTCTCTTACTTGAACAGGGGATTGGACTAGAAGACCTCTAAGATCCCTTCCACTCTATTCTGGATTGATATTTACCTTACTCCCTGCAGCTTTTGATCTCCATCTCATGTGATTTTCTTTTGACTGTTTGATTGCACTTCCTGACATCAGAGTTTAATGTACTTTTTAAATAAACCTGGTTGATGTTCAACAGTAAAATTGTAGCTAGTGCCTTTTAATCTTGTAAAGCACATCACATGAGTATGGTTTTTCCTGGCTTCCGGTGGCGCTTTCGTTGACGACGGTCAGAGACTGCGATCGTGTGCAGCTCGGGTCTGTGTTTCCCTTGTTGGAATGGTCCCTACAGGACCAGTGTCATCCTTTTTTAAAAGTTTTATTTGGGTTTTCACAAACATACAAGTACAAATAAAATATCTATTTTTTGAGAACAGCATGCTCCCAGATTATCACTTCTCCATACAGACATAAACTCAATTCATTTTATGTATTCTAATCCATATCTTATAACTACTTTCAGAATTTTCTCAATAGTTTTCCCTTTCTTTGCTTTTTGTAACCTTGTTTTTAATTATCTCATTCCTTTCTAAGTTCAATTATATATCTTTTTCTAATTTTCAATATCTTTCTAATCAATATTTTTATACTTTTGTCTGTCCTGTTTACAATTTCATATTTTCTTTTCTCATAAAACAAATTTTCCCCTGTAGTTACTAGACCGGAGTGTAACATTGTATCTTTTAATTATTATCCATTCAAATCTTGTTTAAAGTTTAATTTATGCCTTTACTATTATAACATTCATTTTCTAACCTCTATTTTATAACACATAACTATTATCAACCAAATTCTGCTTGGTACATTACTAAGTTGTTGAAAAAAAATGTTTGTGTGTGTGTGTGTGTGTGTGTGTGTGTGTGTTTGTATCTCCGTATATAAATGTATAACAATAGTAAATGAAATAATTGTTCTATTCGAGTTCAGCTCAGCCATTAATATTGATAGCAATCTTTTACATTTCTATTTAAAGCATTTCCATCTTTTAACAAACATTTCATTACCTAATAATATCAGTTGCCATTCACTTTAGTCACCTATATTTCATATTTTACTCATTACTGTCTTTAAACAAAAAACAAAACAATAATGATTAACAGTAGTCAATAAAATTATTTTTCTTATTCAAATTCATCCTGTCAACTGATACTAATTTCATTAAAAATCTTTCATGTTTCTTTTCAATTATACACTTTTTAAAAATCATTGAGAGCCTTATTCTCTTATTCTCTTTGTTTCATTTAATTACTAACAAATATTCCATTACATAACAATGCAAATGTTATCTGTCACTTTAATTATCTATCATATTTTCTAACCCTTTTCTATTTAGTATAACTATGCTATCTCATGTACCCTTGCAGAATCCTCTCTTTAAATTAAACTTTTAAGCACTATCTCTGTGTCTTTTAAATAGGCTTATACCTTTAATTCTTGTACGTTTTTCCTGTTTCTCTATATCTTGTTTTTGTCCTTTATAACTTATTTTCTTTTCCATCTTCCCCCTCTTCTTCTCCCTCCGCTTATTGTTCCCTTTTCTATCTGATTTTCCCTTCTGTGATCCTCTCTTTTGCTTCTTCCTAATGTTATAGTTACTTTACAAATTACTCTTTTTTTTGGTTATTGCTTCAAATCTTAAGTTTTTAACTCCCTTTCCCCCCTTTCCCTTTTTTACCCCGCTTAAAATTGCTTGGTCATTAAAGATGGCTTCTTCTTTGTCCCACCCTTGTTCTGCAAGCATTTCTTCTTGTTTTTCATAGTTCAAAATCTCCATTTCTAAAAATTGAAATACGAATCCAAAAGATCCTCTTCCCCCTTGTACTTCTTCTTTTTGTTCTTTAAATATCATTTTTAGCTCTTCAAGGAGTGGTGCCATTTTAAAGATTTTTTAACAACCCCCTATTGATTTTATTTCGTTTCATTAGGATCCACCATCCAAAATTCCAGGAGTCCAATAATCCAAAGCTGTTTCTTGCTTCTTTTCTCACTTTCTCTTTCCAGGGGCTTTATTATCTTATTATCTACAACATATCCTTTACAAGTCTTGTTAAAATTCCACTATTAATTATTTTTACTTCCAGATGATCTCCATTTTTCCAGATTCCACCCTCTTTTTTTCCCCTCTGCTTTCTTCCTTTTTGAAATTTTTTAAATTTATCGAAGAGTCGTTATCCCTTTGACACTTTATTTTCAGCTAAAAATAGCCTGTTAATGTCAAAGTGGATTAGTATCAATTTTTTGTTTAGCTCTCTTCTTCTTAACCTTCAAAGTCAATGTGAGAGAAAAAAGAAGTCAATTATTTTTCCTTTCCGTTTCTCTTTCGCCGCTTTAAAGATCTTTTTTAGGAATAGTATTAGTCTTTGTGATTCAAGTTTCAGGTATCTTAAATAGAAGTTTTCTCTATTCAACACGGTCAGTCAAACTTTCTCCTTTAAACTTCCTCCTGCACAATCTTGTCCAGTCAGGTTCTTCTTTGAGGTGGCCATTTCTGACCACCGCTGCAACTGCCTTTGGGAAAGGGAATAATGGCCAGCCTCAACCCCGCTGGCAGCCTCTCCCTTCTTCACCACCTCTATGGGGTCGCTTCTGCCCTGAATCCAAGCAGCTCGGGGCGCTCCAGCGGTGAGCACGGATCGAAACTGCACATGATTGTGGATTTCAGTCCGTCACCGAAGAAGCCCAAACTGGAAGTCCGGGACTGGTATCATTTTGACCCACCTTGGAGGGGTGGGCGAAGAAGGGGAGACCACCAGCTGGGTCGAGGGGAGCTGTATCTCCCCTCCCTGGCTAGGTATTACTCCCCTGGAAGACAGGGAGAAACGGCAGTCTAAAATGGCTGCCCTGAAGATGGAAAGCTGCCGGGATTTAAGTTTTGCGCTGTAGTAGTGGAGTGGTGAGAGACGTGCAACCAGATAAAGAACTTGATTTTTTCTTAACAATTCCGAGAAGTAGAAAGAAAGTGCCCTCACGTAAGAGTAACACAGCGGCGAACAGGAAAAAAAAGGAAAATACAAGGTAAACAAAACTGGTTTATAAAAAGCTACAATGGAATCAGAGACTAAACTTTGAATAATATAAACTGGCATTAATTAGGCATTGGATTAAATGCTGGACTTGCCTGGAATTGGAAAGAAAATTAATTGTGGAAATTGTTGGAAATTAATGTTTTATATAATTAAAAGAGAAAAGAAAAGAACTTTAAAAAGTGGAAAGTGATACCGTGTTTCTCACATAATAAGGCTGGGCCTTATTTTTTTTTGACCCCTGAAAAAACGGTTAGGACGTTTTTTGGGGGGTGACTTAATTTCCCCCCCCCTTGCATCCTCGGGTGGGTGGGCGGGTGGCGACAGCTTGGATATTCGGGAGATCTTCGGGTTCGGGCCACCGTTGCTTTCCCTTGTCCCTCGCTGCCATGGTGTTAGAGCAATGCCGCGGCATTTGGCGCAGCCACGTGCGGCCAGTCAGGGCTCCTCCCTGCAACCGGAGCCCTGAGGAGACACTTGGCTTCAGGTGCTTCCGTCTTCCCTTTGCTTTCGAAGATAAAGCAAATTATTTTACAAAGCCTCCCCTGCTCGAGAGGGCAGCCCAACCCCACGTGGGGAGGCTAATTTCCCGGGGCCTCTTCCGTTCCTCCCCAACTTCCCTACACTGCGCGCCTCTGATGCGCTGGTCCCTTCAGCCCAGCGAGCTCTTCCACCTCAAAGAAAGGCCAGGCGGGCTGCTGCAGAGCAGCAGCAGCGGGTCTGAGCCGCTCACAGTGGAAACAGCCACCATCCTTAGCCCGATGCGGGGAGAACGAGCGAGGTTAGCGCCCGCCAGCCCTGCTGAGATTTGGGAACGAGGGGCAGGAGGAGGCACGCACACACCCGCGGCTCACTTTCCCAGCTCTGCCCAGCCCTCACGGCTCTGGTGCGGCCCTGGCAGGATGAGTGGAGGGTCCAGCGGGGAGGCGCTCGCTGCCCGCCAGGGCTGTGCCAGAGCCATGAGGGCTGGGCAGAGCTGGGAAAGTGAGCCACGGGTGTGTGCATGCCTCCTCCTGCCCCTCGTTCCCAAATCTCGCCTGGGCTGGCGGGTGCTAACCTCGCTCGTTCTCCCCGTGTCAGGCTAAGGGTGGTGGCTGTTTCCACTGTGAGCGGCTCAGACCCGCTGCTGCTGCTCTGCAGCAGCCCGCCTGGCCTTTCTTTGAGGTGGAAGAGCTCGCTGGGCTGAAGGGACCGACGCGTCAGAGGCGCGCAGTGTAGGGAGGTCAGGGAGAGGCCCCAGGAAATTAGCCTCCCCACGTGGGGTTGGGCTGCCCTCTCGAGCAGGGGAGGCTTTGTAAAATAATTTGCTTTATCTTCAAAAGCAAAGGGAAGACAGCAGCGCCTGAAGCCAAGTGTCTCCTCAGGGCTCCGGTTGCAGGGAGGAGCCCTGACTGGCTGCACGTGGCTGCCAAACGCCGCAGCATTGCTCTAATGCCACAGCAGTGAGGGAGAAGGGGCAGCAAGGGAGAAGGGAAAGCAACGGTGGAAGGTCTCCCGATATGAAGTGCCCCACCAACGCAGGCAGCACCATATCCGGGCATGTAATAAAAGTACTTCCTAATGGCAAGCCCCTCCGCTTCCCCCCCCCATTTCTCATGTTTAATATGGGGCTTAATTTGGGGGGAGGGGCTTTATTTGATTTGATTTTAAAACATGGTGGGACTTCCTATTGGTGGAGGCTATATTGTTGGAGAAACACGGTACAAAGCGCCATCTAATGGTCAAAGACTTTTTCCCTACAAAATTGTATGGAAATTTACTGGACTTCTAATTGTTATGGAATAAAAGACAAATAAAATAATAAGAACCCCGGAAATTTGGGGAAAAGGGGGAGAAATTCTACCAAGAGGACGTACAGATGCAACTTCCTGGGATTGTTGGGTGTTGATTGTGAAAAAGAGATAGAAGGATTAACAAAAGAAATAAAGATAAAAGGAGATTTTTGGCAAGGATTGCAATAAAAGATTTGGAATATTAACAATTTATTATAAAAATGGAAGAAATAAGTAAAGATTTTAAGTTGGAGTTACAAATGGTGAAAGGAATGTTCAAAGAAAGAAGGGAATTTATTGGAAATACTGGGAAAGAAAATAATGGTGATGGTTGCAGAACAAAGAAATTCCAGTGAGGCGGAGTCAAAGGAAGAGAAAGAGGCTCAGACAGACATGGAGAACAAGAGACTTTGCCAAAAAATACTAAAGGAATTAAAACTATGATATTGATGACAGACTTAACAAATAAAAGAGAAAATGTTTCCAGGATCAAACAAAAGAAGAAAAAAATTATACAAGAAGAAACTTCAAAAAAAGAGAACAGGAAAGTTGTGGGGGGGAGAGAAGATGGGTGAAATGTTAGAAGGAAAGAAGGAAGACCAGGGAAATTTAGAAAAGAGAAAGTTGGCTAAAATTAAAATAAACAATAAAGCTGAAAAATTTAGAGATAAGGGTTAGGGATTTGATAAGGAGGATACCACATGGAGAATATATTAGTGTTTAATTTTAAACTGGTAGGGAAATATTTTAGGAATGAGTAATTATATATATGAATATTGACTATACATAAAATGTGTTATGAACCCCTTTTTTGGAGGATCAAAATAAGGGAATGGAAATGAATTTTTAAAAAAGATATGATTATTACCGATTATAAGTAAAGTAAAGGTAAAATGAGAGATATTAAGAAGTTATTTTAGTGATTTATTGGAGAGGATTTATACAGTTGACTATATATACAGTTGATTATTTAATGGATATTAGAATTGTACAATGAGAATATTCTATTATGATTAAAATAGGGGAATGGAAAATACCATGTGGATCCTAAATATATTGGTTTTATCTATATTTTTACTCTTTTTAGTTTGTTTATTATATATCAGCTTAAAGAAAATTAAGGATAACAGTGACGTGTAATGTAAAAAAAAATAGGTGGTAACTGAAAATGGAAATAATAGGGGATAAAGATTTGAAAACTTACATATGGATGAAATGATATTGATATTGAATTAATGAATTGAAATATGAAATGTAAACTTATTTAAAGATGAGTGAAATGGATAATGATATGAGTTAATATTATATAAGATTAATGGAAATGAAAGTATGACTATGTACAAGTGTTATAACCTGGAAACATATTTCTCACGTGGAAAGATGCATAAAATTCAAAAAATAAAAAACTTTTGGAAAAAAAAAAGAGTATGGTTTCTCCTCTGAGAAAAAAATATCTGGACAAAAATAATGAATCTAAAGGTTTTATTGGAATACAGCTGGCTAGAATTTTTCAAAATTAAATCCCTTGACACAAATGTTGAGCTACAGATATTGTGTAAGAACAATAATTTATCATAGACAGATGGAAACAGACTATTTTACTTTGGTTAATTTCTTACCCTCCTTCCCAAAATAACCCTGGAAAAATCTATACTATTAATACGGAATGAGGACTTCATATACTTCATTAAATTTAAGGGTAACTAGAACTACAGTGTAGTCAGCAATATTCCCACCTGCACAGGCTGAACAGAACAGTGCCATGGGCGGGGGGGGGGGGGGGGGGAGACCACAAGGAACTATATAGTGCAAGAAAACCAAACTCCCAGATCACAAAAATCTTTAGGATGAGTTTCATGAGAGGGCACAGAATCACCTGTGACATTTTCATGGCTTTGCAAATCTCTGTGGCTTTTGCATTATACATTGGGCCTAATTCAGGAAAATAATGAATCTAGATAAGTATAGGGAGTGGTTGGTTTTTGTGAGGAGCAGCAAGTATTTGTGAAATTGTGTCCATGCCCCCAATACTTCTTAGGTCAAGCATCTATCGACCAGGGGCAAAGATATAATCTAATGCCTGTCGTTCAGGTCCTGCTACGTTGGGATGCCAGAGATCAGCAATAAAAATCACCTGAGGTCCATCACTGGGGGAACCTGTAAAAAAGATGGTCGCAGTTATCATTTCAAGTCCCAATGCAATATATAGACCTCAATTTAATTTCAAATCCTTTTCAACAACCAGAACAGATCTGACCAAAATGAAGTGTTTCTCCCCAATAGCAGGTGAAATGAAAGGGAAAAAAATACATTATGAAGACATAATTTGGTGTAGCAAACACATGATATATAAATGGGGTTGGCTAATTTGTGGTTTAGTGTGATACTTGCCAACCATATTTTAGCATGTTGGGCAAATCCAGAAAATTTGCACCATAGCTTAGATTTGTGGTTAATCTGCTTTGTGTACCCAGATAACTCAGCAAAACCTAGTTCAACTAACCCTGGCCCAACGTGTTTTCAAACAATCACCAAAATAACCGAATGCCATAAAATGGGTAGGAGGATTTGGGTGCTACTATTTTATCTTTGAACTTCACCTTTCACTCGCTTCAGCTCTGCCTATCATTGTTCCACAATGGAGCCCTGAACAGATTATTCCTGCAAGAAAGACCTTTCACCACAAATAAATAAAATATCCCAACCCTCTTTTAGGTGCTTAAAATTGTGCAAAATACATTCTTTTGGGGAAACTTCCCAAAATCCTAGAGATTGGTAGGAAAGAAAATTGTCTAGAGGTGGTCAGATGAATTTAGGATAGTATTGGATCCATCATATTCTGAGATCTTAGAGGCCATAACTCACTGGAGAAGTGAGATAAAACAAGGGTCCCCAACCCTCGGTCTGTGGACTGGCACTGCGCCGTGGCATGCCAGAAACTGGGCCACAGAAACAAACAAAGCCTCTCCGTGGGATGCAGGTAGCATTCAAAACCATAACCCCCTCTGGTCCATGGAAAACACTTGTTCAACGAAAACGGTGTCCAAAAGATTGGGGGCCACTGGGATAAGAGACAACCAGTCAACCTGGGTGTAACATTGCTAAAGCTGAGGTATGCAGGTGAGCACCCTTATTCAGGACAAATTTATACAGTGGGAACTTCCAAGGAAGCCCTAGTCCCCAATTGCTTTCTGGGAAGAGAGATTTTTGAAGTCAACTCACTTCGGTCCTCATGCTTGCTTTCTCTACTCTCTTACCATTATGGGCTGTGGTGTGCAAGAAGGAATCGTCCACCAGGAGGCAGTATCCTTCAGACCAGCACTGTGGCTCACCACCCACCACCAACTCACAACCGGGTGGCACTTTTAGCCCTAGAAGAAGGATTAATCTGTGAGAGGGAGGCTTAGTGAAGGATGCTTCATATCCCCCCCCCCCCAAATACAAGAGAGAGAACAGAAACACGCTGATTTAAAGTACTAATTATGGAAATAACTTCCTATGCTGGGGAAAAAGAGAAGCTGTCATTTGCAAAACCAAGAATGGGGGCCCCATTTGCAGAAAGAATTTTTATCACTCCATGCAGAATTGTGGTCACAACCTGGGGACCTTCTTCTTGCTTCAGGAGAAAGTAAACTCTCTTGCAAACAACAGTCATAGGAGGAATATAGAAATTACAGAAGATCATTGTCTATGGATATTCTCAATCATCCAGGTCACGGTTGTCCCAAAGCAGCTTTCTCCAGAAGGCAACTGGACTTACTTGTTTGTTTGTTTGTTGTTCTTTAAAAACATTTAGCTTTTCATCTATGAAACCTCTTCAGTTCTAACAGGTAGAACTGTTCAGTTGCCTTCTGGAAAAAGCATTTTTGGGGCCACAGAAGATAATTGGAGATCAGGAAAAGAAGATCTCCACAACAACAAAAAAATGGTTTCTGAAAAACCCTGTTCATATCTTCCTGCCTTCACTTGAGATCAAATGCCTGAGATTATATTGTGAACTCCCGAAAAATTTTAAACTTTCAGAAAACTTTTGATTAGGAGCCACCCAAAGTTGGTTACAAGACAGGGGGTGGGGGCTTATATAAATGTTGTAAATAAAAAGAGGTAAAAAGAGTTTATTTGATGCTCCTTGTGCTACCTACCCATCATACTTGCACTGTGAATCAAAGTATTGGCCAATGATGCATGTTTCTCATACCACCTTCCCAGAAGAGGCATCCTACAAAGAATGCCTCTTTGGAAATGTCACTTGTCACCTGCAGATTTTCTAAAAAAACAAGATTTGTTTATAGTTTGTGGAGCAGGTTCATCTGAAGCAGTGCTGCAGTTCAGAACAATTATTCCAATCTGCTTGTTTGGCTGCTTCTAAATATAAATAGCATAGTTAATAAAATAGACTAATAATAATAAACCAAGCTTATAAACAGCTCCTATTTAGGGAACAAAAGACTTCAGTAACTACACAGCATGTATTACACTGAAACGAGATGCTGGCAATACAGGTTTTCAGATACTGGAGCCCCTTCCCCAATAAGTAGATACTGCCCCATTCATTGCTCCTCCAGTGTTTACTCACCTAAATGACACCGTACCCTGGTGTTCGTTGGTCCATAGGTGCCAGGTATCACAATTCCAGGCTGCAAGACATTAAAGCAGGCGTTTCCAAAGCAATTGGCGTTGATAAAGGTGCGTAGTGCGCTGAGTGCCCGATACGTCCATGGGCAGCTGCGACAATTCTGTGCTATGCACTCCCCCTGTCGGTAGAGGTAATAACTGTGCCAGCCAGGGTTGGCGTTGACGATCCATCCCCGTGGCACTGGGGCTCCTGGTTCAAAGTCCCTTGCAATGCCCTCAAATTCCCGCAGGATGGCTGGGAAACTGAATTCAAGAATCTCCACATCATGACGCTGAGACTCGCGGGGAAAATAGGGGGCCGAAGGCAAGTCAGGGAGATAGAAAGCGCTGGGCTTCTGGATGGCCATCCGTTCACCCAGCTGGTAATGGGCCTGGTCCCGGATACCTTTGTGCAGCCGGTTCATACCTGACCATGAATAGCGCTTGGCATAATCTCGCAGGCTGCGATAGAGGCGCTGATTGATAGCATCGCCCCTGAGGGTACGGCGAGGGCATCCTTCTTCGGTTGGCACACCTTGCGGATGAGTTGCAGGGGCTCCCTGCCCTGTCCCCACACGATAGCAGTACCAGATGAACAAGAGGGCTAGAGAACCTAGCAGAGCTATGGCTGGCTCTGGTCGAGAGTGCCATGTAGAGGGGTCAGGGAGGAGCGGGGAGAAAAGGCCACGGAGACCCCAATTAGCCATGATGCTGGGCATCTTCAGGCAAAGTTAGAGCATCTCATGTAATCCCGCTGGCCTACCCAGCCATTCTGAATTGCCCGGGCCAAGTCATAAGGTGCCCTTTCAACCCTCTTTTTCTATTTCTTCCTGCTCATTTAATATTTCACCCAACTGCTGCATGAATCTGTTCTTTAAACGGATGCCTAATTTCTGAGCCGTCTGTCAATCATTTTCACCACTTCTGTCCCGCACACCCTCCCAATTCTTCTCTCCCTCTGTCGCTATATCCTCTTCTTCCAAACTGCTTCTCATTCTGCCTTATCAATTCTGCCTATCTCCTCTCATCTGCCTCCACTGCTGTAATTTCCCGTCTGTTCAAACTCAGTCCTCACTAGTCACCTTCTCTGCTGGTGTCCTCCATTTATTGCAAGACAAATGACATCTTCCCCAGACAGATGTGTTTCCCCTCCCCACTCCCTTTTTAAAAATCTCTACCTGTTCATTTGTCCATTTCCCAGTCATTCCATCTTCTAATATTCTTGCCTTCTCTGTCTCTCCCCCAAATGCCTTTATCACTCTCTTCCCTGTGTCTTTCTATCTCCTCCTGGCTGAACTCTTCCGTTGCCAATATTGTCAACAGTAATTTCTGTTCATGCACATAGACTACCAGAGGCATCCGGAAAAGATTAGAGCTTCCCCCTCCCTCTTCTTCCCCCCCCCCCCCCCGCTCTAATCTGCCATCCCTCCCTTTGACGTCTTCCTCTCCTTCCTCGTATCAGCTGCAAGCCGAAGCCGCTGCATAAACAGCCACCCCAACCACAGCCCGGAACCCCCTGTATCAACATATGGTCACCCTGAGTGATTGATCTCATCAGTAAGCAATCATTTCTAGGGCTAGTGGGTGGGCGGTAGGATTGAATGATGAATTGTTGAGGGCTACAAAAGGTAAGTTGCCAGCTAGGCCTGCTTTAGACTAGGGCCCCTCCTCTAACTGCAGCATAGGCTCAGGCAAATTGGAGGCAACCCCTGCCTGCAGCGCAGCCATCTTTCCACTCTCCTTCCCACCCACCACCCACCACCCACCCTATGTGCATTTTAGGCTGCAACCGATTGTTGCATTAGTTGCATTTCTAAAATAAGTCTTTAAGCTGCACACCAATGGTTGCTGCTAATTGGAACATTCCTGAGAACCATCCTTAGCATCTTCCTTAGCAGCTCCTGGTACCTAAATCCTAGCAACTGCCTGGCAACCACAATGTCTCCTTAGCAACCGTCCTCCCATAGCAACTTTCATAGTAACCTTTGTGAAGGGAGATTAAGTTGAAGCCGCAAAAGAGGGGAGGATCATTTTTCTGCCACCCCCCACCCCCGAAGAGAGATCATGTCCCCACCTCTACAATCTCTCCCTCTCTACATCTATCTATCTATCTAAACTCTCTACATCCCTCCCTCCCTAATTATTTCAAAAATGCATTTTTCATCTTGATTATTGTGTGCCTGGCTTCTGCAGCCTCAGACAAAAAGGCTCAGGAGGGGAGGGGGCTGGTGATGGTTGTGTTGGTGGTGGTTTTTATAGGAGAGTTATAGTGGGGAAGCAAAATCTTGGAGTGGGAGAGATGAAGGAGCCAGCCGAGATGGGAAGTGGGAAGTTGGAGGATAATGTTGGTGCAGAGAAAGGAAGAAACAAGAGCAATTCTAAGGTGGATGTTGAGGAAGGCAAGAGAAAAATAAAAGAATGTGGCACAATATGGGAACATTTTAATAATAAACACAACATTTGTGTGAGATGCTAAATATTGCCTTAAAAATGCTAGGGCCTGTATAAACTAGTAAACTAGGAGGGTATGAAAGTTCACACACACACACACACACACACACACAAACAATCCCAAACCTACACTGAGAAATGTGTAAGCTCAAATAAAGTCAGAGATTCTGCCTAGATGACTGCCTTGAATTTCCTAACTCTTGAATTCCCTCAAAATGGCAACATAAATATTTGATAGTTTCTTGCTGTACTTCTTTCTGTCATGTTTTACTCGTCTCTGCTTCCTTACAAGGAATTGCCAACATATTATTGGTGTATTTTTGTAACAAAATGCATAACTTACTTTCAGAATTCTTGTGAGAAGTGAGGCTATAAATCATTAAATAAGATTTGCAACATCACTAATAAAGTTTGCATCTGTTTTCCTCCACAGAGAATTTATTTTCTGTAAGATAATAGGTCTTGAACAATTTTCCTGTATTATCTAGAAAAGTTGATTTATTTATATATTGGTTTGGCAAATTGGCTTGTATTTTTTTTTTAATAGGAACAGACTGTAACATTATGTTCCTCATTTTAAAAAAACATTATTTTCCATATTGCGCTTTCAACCTATAGTTATGGGCATCTGCTAGGATGGGGGTGTGGATTTATATTCCCCCATCTCTATAGTTGCAACTGCAAATACACATTGTGTTTCATTGTCAAGGACAGAAGGGGAATGGGGGAGAGAGAGAGACTTGCTTTGCCAAAACACTGAAGGTTTACATTTAAAAAAAAAAAAACTGTCCATGATATCCTTCTATTTTTATTCAAGTTTTTCCTGGTTTGGTAACATAAAGGAAGGAATAGGGAAGAGAAACCATATGGCGATGGCAATATATCTATAGGTGACTTTCCAGACGGGCATGTAGGTGGTGGAGAAAGAAGGATCCGATGCCTTTTTTTACGCAAAGAAATTCATTTTGACCTCCCCGTTTCTCCATTCAATTAGGTGAATGTAAGACATGAGAGAAAAAGAGGGGTTCTGGGTGAAAGAGACTTGACACCATGCCTGCTTTCAAAAATAATTTCACCGAAAGGAAGCAGTCCCCTGCATTTCTCCTTCTATAAGTGAAAAAGGGAAGAGGAGGTCCAGATAACACAGTTAATCAGTTATGCAGCAAGCAGGAGCAGACTGCAGGAAAGGCACATTTCCAAAACACAAATAGAAAAAGCCTAGGTTGCTTTGGAAAGGCAAAAGAGAAAAATCCTACAGAACTAGCCCTTGCAAAGAAGCTACTGCATTTTCATTTGCTAAGCAGGCTCCTAGCTCCACGGCTCCCTTGCCTGGCAGGAGAAGGAAATAGCCAGACTAGGTATTCTGCAGGTCTGAAGAAATCCAAAATGCGCTGTTTGGAAAAAGCAGGACTCAACATGCCTCTTCTGCTGCTGCTACTTTGCTCCCTGTCTCTTCTACAAGGTAAGCGGGAAGCTTTTCAACACAAGAGCTGGGGAGGGAGTGAGCCAGCAATCCAAACGGAAGGGGCTTATTTCAATTTAACCATCTTTTGTATTAAAGAAAAAGGGGGGTTGAAAATCCATCTTCATCACTACCAGCTCTTCCCCAGCGCAAATGGCAGGTGGGCATGTTGTAAAAATGGTGTTGTAGGCAAGGGGAGCCTATTTGAAAATACATCTTGACATGGACCCCCCCCCCAAAAAAGGATTTGTTTTCATTGTTTAGGGATGCACACATTTTTACACAACTGTGGGGAAATGATAGTTGGAAAGGGATAAAAGAAGGGAGTTGTTATTTGATGGTCTGTGATATCTCCTAAGGTGAAAATTATGAAGGGGGGAAAGTGGGGGGTTGTAGTAAGCAGAACCTAGAAATCTGATAAAGATCATTAGTGAATAGCATGGAGGATGTAATTTGGGGTGCTCTGGAAAATGGACAGGAATTCTATTTAAAAGCTGTAAAATCTGCTAGGGAGAGAGATTTGGAATCATCTTCACTTTTCCTTATCCTATATCTTTGAGGCATTATAAAGGTTGGCAGTGATTTTAAGGGAAGTGATTATCTATAAAGGGAGGGTTGTCAGAAGGTTGCAGGTGAGGCAGAAATTTGAGGCTGACCCTTGATGGGAAGTCACAGATATGACTGAAGATTTGATAGTTAGGTTTGAAAGCTGATCTGAATTTTTGAACACAAGGGCCCAAGAAACGGAGTGGAATGAGATGTGAATAAATTGAACTAGGCGAAGAACAATCTTCCCCCACTGAGGAAAAAAAAATCCCTGGGGTTTTGCATGTAATGTTGCCAAGAAAAACAAATTCAATATTCGTGCATTGCTAAACTGAAAAAGCAGAGTTCAGGTCAAAACGAGGGTACCCCAATAAAGGATCACTCAGAGGGATAGCAAGTATAATTGGCAAAGACTTAAAGAGCCTGGGGGGGGGGGGAGCATTATGAAATCATGCAAAAGGGTGAGCTGTTAGGCAACACATTTCCTAAACAGGAGGTTGGCACTCCTGTAGCTCTGCAAATTCAGTGAAGGATAAGAAGTTCAAATTTGCTGGATAGATTAAGGTGAACCCTGATGCAACAGGGAGTCACCCTGGCAGACCATTCATAAAGATGGTGATAGGAAGAAGGTCTCAGAAGCTGGAGTTTTGTGGGGCACAAGATGGGGGGAGGAGGAGAGGAAGAAGCAGTTAGGCCTAGGAAATCAAGAAGGAGGTGCAGGAAGTTAGCACTCCACCATTAAACCATCCTTCCAAACAGCCTCCATGTTTCCAGTGTCTTTTTCCCCACTTGAAACTGAACCCAGAAGGATATTTCTTCCAACAAAGGGATAGGGATGTCATTCTTGAGGCCAAAAGAGGCATAGATTTTCCAGTTAGATGTGAGGACACAAGATTTTTTTTTTTCTGGACTGCAGTTAAGAGTGTATTCTTCACTACCATCACCATCACCCTTGTTGACTTGGGATGGGAGAGGTTGAGATACAGCACCCGGAATTTGCTGAACATGGGAAATGAAATCCCAGCAAGATGTCATCTCACAGAACTTTCTATTAGAAGCTTAGCCCTCTCCAGTGGCATCACCATTGGATTTTGACCAATTGAGCAAACAAAGGTGGGGAATTTTCCCCCTTTCTCATCGGAACCAGCAAGTCTGGTCTTTCCACTCCTCAGAGCACCAGCCATTTGACTGAGGGAATAGCAAATGCACAGGGCACTCAAGCCTGTGAGGCAGCTGGCCTTCTTAATAGAGAGAGCTCAGAGCAATTAATGGTTTGTCAGAAGCTGCCCAGATCCCACATGCTGGCAGTTGCCTCCAGCGGCTACAGCTGTCAGTCCTGAACTTGTCATATTAAGGCAACAAAAGTGATGTGCGGCACTCATCATTTGAGGCCTTTCAGGTCTCTGATCGGATCTGCAGGCTTCTCTGCTCTTCTAAGCAGGAATGGCTTCTTCAAATTGGCTATTACCCTTCCAGCAGCAGCCTACCACCTAGCCATAAGCTTTGCTAACCTTCTCATTCCCTTTTATTTATTCAGCATCAAGCAAAGTTTAATGTATAAATGTGACGCTAAATGACGCAGCTTTCTGCAGCAAGAAAGGGAGGCAGTATTCAGACGATCACTATTACACACGTAGTCTCCAGTGGATATCTGAGCTACCCGATTTCCCCTCAAGACATAGCTACAAATTATTTGCCCCTTTTCACAAGGGAGCTATCCAGTTTGCTGAGAAGACCACACAATTTTTAGACAAATCATTCCAATTTAATTCACTTTAATCACCAGTTCTTTATATTGCCCGAGTCTTAACAAACCATTTCTATTTTGTACTCTTTCACCATCTAATTACTTATTAAACTGGCGTGGATAAAGAAGAATTTTTCTATCTCCCTCTCTTTAAATAATAAGTTAGCAAATGAATTTGTCTTTTTTATGATCATGGAATAGCTTAAGTTGCTTCTTGAGGACAACGTGCAGATCACTTTGAATTATGAGGATATACCCACTAATTATATATGTGTGAAATTATATTTTACATTTTTTATTATCCCCAATTATAATTGTCAATAAAAATGTGATTAAACTGCAATTCAAAGTACTGTACTCTGGGAAGCCGACATTTTCAAACGGCATTTAAGTTTGTAAACGTTACTGTTTATTTCAATTAATTTGGCCAAAGAAACATGCAAAATAAGGTAAGATGATGATGGTGAAGGTATATGCCACATTTTTAGGGACTAGTATCCCATGTTCAGGATTTTAACTTAGAAAATTTGAATTTGTAGAATTGTTTCTGATTCTTACGTCTATGTCAACTATGTGCCTGGGAAAACAGATTATATCTATTTGGAAAAAGAAATTCTCCTGTTGTAATGCAAACAGTGCTTTCGATTCAGTTTATAAACTCTATCTTGAAAGAACCCTGCCCTCTAAAACCTTTCCCAATGTTAGCCATTTTAAGAAGTGTGGACTTCAATTCCCAGAGTACTTCAGCCAGCATGGGGGAATGGGGGGGGGATTCTAAAATAACAGTGAAAGTGTTCATAGTGCAAAAAAGAAGACCTGAATGTGGTTATAAGAACTAGCCTGGCCAGTGATCAGTATACAAACACTGCATCATTTTCTTGTATAATTTCATCTTAAAAAAATATACAAAATAAGCCAAGAAGACCCAGAGGACATTTAGGAGCTGCTGCAAGACACATAGCATTATAAAGTAGTCCTCGACTTATAACCACGGTTGGAACTTTTGTCACAAACAATCAGGTTGTTAAGTGAGTCATGCCCAGTTTTATGACTTTTGTTGCTATGGTTGTTAAGCAAATAACCTAACTGTTAAATGAACCACATAGTCATTAAATGAATTTGGCTTCCCCTGTTAACTTTGCTTGTCAGAAGCCAGTTGGGAAGGTCACCCTTTGAAAATACATGTTGGTTGCCAAGCGCACAAAATCATTATCCTGTGACCACAGGGATGCTTAAGTGTGAGGACCAGCTGTCACTTTTTTCAGCTGTCACAATTTTGAATGGTCACTAAATGAATGACAAGTCAAGACTGTCTATAAATGGTTAGTCTAAACAGGGGTCCCCAAACTTGGCAACTTTAAGACTTGTCGACTTCAACTCCCAGAATTCCTCAGCCAGGGCATTGAAGTCCACAAGTCTTAAAGTTGCCAAGGTTGGTCTAAAACCATAGGACGGTGGCAACTCTTTTATTGAAAGCTCCTCTGTTGCCGCATCTCCATGATCACAAGATCAAAATTCAGACACTCTGCAAACTGGATGATATTTACAATGGTCGCAGTGTCCCTGGGTCACATGATCCGCTTTTGCGACCTTCTGACAAGCAAAGCCAATGGGGAGGCCAGATTCACTTAGCAGCCATGTTACTAACTTAACAACTGCAGTGGTTCACTTAACCACTGTGGCAAGGAAAATCATAAAATGGGACAAAATTCACTTAATAACTATCTTGCTTAATTATGGGAATTTTGGGCTCAATTGTGGTTGTAAGTCAAGGACTAACTGCAGTTGTGCAGAATTGGACCGATGTATAAGAAAGGCAGGCCAAGATTACAGGCCTGAATGGACATTAAGCTGTAAAGCACAAATAAACAATCAACATGTAGGCCTTTCTGTTGCTATAGAAACTCCTTAAGTGATTTGTTTGCCTCTCTCTCCCTCTCTCTCTCTCCCCCCCACCACTTCAACCTATCTCACAAAGCAAAAATTTGTACAGAAAAATTAGGACTGCCATATCTAGGCCACAAAAAATTTACATTGAGTGAAGAGTTGTTGTCTTGGCTGCATATTAAAACAGTTAATGTATTTAAATCATATAAATGTTAAAAGTTTATGATCTTACTGGGCTGCGTTAGTAGCTGCCCAAGACTACATGCAGTCCATAGACACAGAAGGCCACACACATTCTTAGATTTCTGTAGTTCTTTGCTACCATCTGTGGCGGTCTGGAATATTGCAGCCCAGAAAGGCCAGTCCCAGAAAAAAACGGTGGGAAGCTGTGCAGCCTTGCTAAATTTAGAAAATTTACAATTTGTAGTAGCATCTTATTCTCTGTGGACTTTATGAGGCCAATGTAAGAAGAATGTGGAAGACAGGCCACAGTTAACCCTTTGTCTCCTGCAGGCCTACCTCTCTGGGAAAATGAGGAGGCCACCCCCTCCCTGCTGTTGGAGGGCCTCTCCTCAGAGGCCATGGAGGCACCCAAGGAGGAGGAAATGCCAATCTTGGCGGAGGTGCGGGGATCCTCACCCCCAAGTCCTGAAGGCCTCTCTGAATTGCTGCAGGGGACATTGCTGAAAAAGGAGTTTCCCGGGGGCGAGGTGGTGGAAGAGCCAATTTCTGGTGAGAAAAGGCAAAGAATTTGAGGAAGGGGAAGGCCTCCGCCTGGGAAGGGACTAGAAGATGTAGAGAAAAGGGTGGCTTTGGTTGAAGAAAAATGGAGGGTCGGGGTAATTCTTGGAGGGGGGTTGTGGGCCTATTATAAGGGGAAACACCACTGTGAATCATAAAATCTGGCATCGTACTTTTAAAAAAATGGGTTAATGGATAGTTCCATAATTGCACAATTGTTTTTTTCTGCCAGAAAAACAGCAGAGAGGACATTTGGGTGGGGAGGAATATGAGAGGGTTGCAGTGTTTTCCCTCCTCTGTTCTGACTTCCCTGCACCCTTTCTTTTTAACTGTCTTCCCCTTCGTCTTAGGAGGACAGTCTTCCACTCTGCCCCCATTCCATCCGCCCATCCAGCGTCTAGATGATGGGATGGTCCTTGAGACCTCCGAAGCCACAGCCACTGGTCCCTCCCCATTGACCACTGCTGCCCCTCCCACTGGCTTCCTACTCACCACCCCTCCAGCACCAACAGCGGCCGCTCCACCCCGATTGCCCCCTCCACCCGATGAGGTTGGTTCTGCCAAGCACCCTATCTCGGCCACCACCACCACCACCTTCATCCCCGAAGGTGACGAAGAGACGACGACCACCCTAATTACTACGACGACTATCACAACTGTTCACACTCCTGGTAAGCAATATGAGTGAGATGCAAAGGTTTTGGATATGGGCGTAATCTGAGGTTTACTTACATCAGCTCCTGCCTACCTAGCAGTTCAAAAGCATGAAAATGTGAGTAGATAAAAAGGTACCACTTCACTGGGAAGGTAACAGCATTTCATGTGCCTCTGCCTATAGTCAAATGACCACATGACCACTGAAGTGTCTTCAGACATTGCTAATCTCAAGGTTCATCCCCAACAATGAGAATTCAAAGGCAGGCATATTTCTCAAAAAAAATTTTATTGTGACATATCAAATTGGCAGACTTTGTGATGACCCAGGGTGGGATACAAAATAAACACAGTCATACAAAACAGGTTAAGCCCCTTTTATTCCTTCATTTTGTTTCCAAGCTCCAAATATCCTTGACTGGAGACAAAAAATTCCCACACAAGCAGTTATAAAGAGGAGGAAATGCTATTTAAATTATAAAGAGTAAAAAACAACACAAACCAGGCAAGATAAGGGCTTGAAGACGTCCACAGATATCAGAACACACACTGGGAAGGACGCCAAATTCAGAGAGGAACAATAAACTAAAGATATTTCCACGCTTTGTTTCCAGCACTTGTCCATACGCATGTCTGTCCTCTTATCCGGTTGTCACAGCTGCAGCCCATGAAGAGGATCAAGGCCCTCTCCTCCCCAGTAGATCATGTCTCTCCCTTATCCTCTCCTCCCTGCGTGCCCTAGGATGGAGAGGGAATGTGCCTGGGCCCTCCTCTGACTGCCCAACTGGCCTCTGCCCTTCCCCAGCCCCCTCCACAACTTCCAGAGACACACTACCATTCCCTGCTGGCTGTTCTTCCTCTCCCTAAGAGTCAGTCTCCACCAGAGGCATGACAGACTTGGTGGAAAACCAGCTCTTAGTTCCCGCTGGTTTACACCCAAAGTAAAACTTGGTCACTCCCCCCCCAAGAGTCTCCAGTCACATGGCCCAATCAATATATAGTCCCATTGCTAGGGGACTTTAGTCTCCACCTTTCAAACACCTGCATGTACGTCCTTGATTCCTAGGGGAAAGATTTTATTTTAGCTACAACACCACAAGTATCTCTACACGCCCCCCCCCCCCTTTCCTGGTCCCTTAGCTCCAGGCTGTGTCAATTCTGAAGCAATGTGAAAAGAAACCTCCTTAGAGGAAAGCTACAGAAAAGAAAATGGCCACAGTTAGGTCAGCTTCAGGGTTGACAGCTGTCTCCCTTGGCTAAGAAATGGAGATGAGCACCACCCCCTAGACTCAGACACAGCTGGGCATCAGGAAACCATTACCTTTACCTTTATCATTCCCCAGCCCAAAAAGTTTGGATGACTTATATGGAGTCACCAAATAGTGGTAGGCTGAACTTGGTTGAAAAAAATACAGACCATCTGGGACTCAACTGACTTCAGTCTCCTTTGTCTCCTTTCCTGCCTCTTTCTCCAAGTCCTTTGCAACAACAACATCACTGACATAGAAGGCTACGTTGAATCTCCCGATTATGCTGGCACTACCTTTTACGGAGGCCTGGATTGTACTTACACAATTTCAGTGTATATGGGCTACGGAATAGAAGTACAGGTAAGGTGATACAAATTGGTCAACACTGAAGAAGTTAAAACTATGGCATGCCTGACATTGGGAAATGTATGCAACAAAATTTCCTTTTAATGTATGCTGATTATTGTCCATTCAAAATGACAATAAAGTTATTCTAAGCCTAAAATGTCATGTGGATTAATCTTTTTTTCCCCAAAGTGTTTGGAAGTTGACAAAGAATCAGTAACAGGTAGCCCTCGATTTACAACCATTTGATAGTGACCGTTCAAAGTTACAAAGGCACTGAAAAAAGTGACTTAAAAATGGTCCTTACCCTTAGGACCATTGCAGCATCCCCATGGTCACATGACCACAATTTGGGTGCTTAGAAACCCAAATGTATTTACAACTATTGTAGTGTCCTGGGGTCATAGTAATTGCAATTTGCAAGCTTCCCAGATGACTTCTGACAAGCAGAGTCAACGGGGAAGCTAGATTTGCTTAGCAACCACATGCAGTGCTTCACTTAACAACCATAGCAAAAAAAGTCATAAAACTGAGTGTGGCTCACTTAACAACCACCTTGAAATTCCGACCCCAATTGTGATTGTAAGTCGAGGACTACCTGTATGTTTTAGTGGTGTTTGGTATGCTTTGAAAGCAGAAGCATAGCACTTCCCTGCTGTTTGGGAAAGCTGTCTGTTTCAGGCTTCTTTCCCAGGCTATTAAAAAAAGATGCTGTTGCTTTCAGAGTTGCATTCATTTTAGGGAATTGATTCTTTAAAAGCAGCAGCATCTTTTTTTTCCAGGCTGCCATCAAAGCTTAAAGGCTTAAAGCTGCCTTAAGAAACAGTAAAGTGGTATTGTGGATGTTCAAGAACCAAAGGACTTTGGAAACATTTCTAAAGCATGTCCAGCCATGTCCATTAGATGAATATTGGTCTCAAATCCTGTTTTGCAGATTGGCTTCTCTTTGCCCCCTCCTTGCCCCAATAGTTTTCCTGATAATATTTGCTCTTCACTTTAGATTCTTGAACAACATTAAAAATGTATGAAGCTTAAAAAGGTGTGGCCATCTTCTTAACCTTCTCCCTCCCTTTGTCAACTTCCATGACTTCCAGGTGCAGAATCTGAACTTGTCCAAGGAGGATTCACTGACAGTGGAAGGCCTGGGAGGGGAGAAGCCTGTTGTCTTGGCCAATGAGTCATTGATGGTTGAGGGGCAAGTGATCCGTAGCCCAACCAATCAGGTCCTGATTCATTTCCAGAGCTACCACACCACCACCCCTGGTGTCTTCAGATTCCATTACCAGGGTAAGGCATGAATACCTGCTCATTCCACCTTCTTTTAAAGGACTTTCCATGCTTAGTCCTCTTCAAGTGGTTGAAATTCCTACTCAAAGCTTTCCAGGCTGATTATGGGTGCCTCGACTGCATATTATGGGAAGCATATCCCAAAGGTCCTTTTCCAAGAGACAACTGGGGTTTCTTTGTTTTTCCATGAACTTGTTTCACTTCTGTCCAAGAAGCTTCTTCAGTTCTGTCCTCAGACATCAGAACTGAAGAACCTTCTTGGATGAGAAGCAAACTGTCTTCTTCAAAGAACGAAAAAAAACCAGAAAGTCCAGTTTCCTCTTGAAAAAGCACCTTTGGGACAACCATGACTTGGGTGACTGAGAATCTCCACAGACGTATAAGAAGTGAAGTTCCATATCTAGATAGGATAAGGAAGAATTTCTCATCCCTTTGAACAGTGGGAGATTTTCCCAATACCTGAGGACCAAAAAAACAATGAGACAGAGGATTATAATTATTTTTTCTGGCTTGTGCTGAGGTTTTAGGCTATTCTAGCACCTGTGTCACAAAGCCAGACCTGGCAAAAGCATTATTTTCACAGGGCTTTTTTAGAACAAAAGTGGACATTATGATATCACGATGTCTATACTATACATATTTCATGTATTATTAGGATAAATTGGTTTGCCTCAGTGTAGTTCTATCCAACTGCATGCACAAGATGCTGTATGATATAGGATGGGAGGCCCCTAAAAACAAATGAGATATATAATGTGATTTACCAGAAGCTCTTTTCCTTAAACGTGTTCTAATCCCAGAAGCACTGGAAAGAAATCTCTTGAGGATGATAGCAGGAGGTTTAACAAGGGTTTATCTGCCTTACAGCTTGACTAATTTACATAAGAGTGAAAGAAAACCCTTCCTGTAAATCCAAATCAGATGAAACCATACCTCACTAAAGAAAAAAAAAAAGCCAATAATCCCATTTACAAATTAAGAATATATACACCCAATGGAATTCAGAATAGGTGAGAATTTCTTCAGGTCCATCACATCCTATGGTACAAATTCAGTGTGTATTTTGTGTGTTAAAAAGACAATTTGAGGCAGTGAGTGTACCAAAAATGAACAAAAAACCTATAAACTGTCATCTAGGCATACAAATATTTATCAAGCACTGGCAGAATTGGGCATGTTCCTTTATGAATGCATACCATTTGTTGAAGGCACTTTGTGAGCATAATTACCTGTTATGTTTCCCTGTCTATAACCTCCCTATCTTCCAACCCCAGCTTTTCTGCTCAGCTGTGGCTTCCCCAGTAGGCCAGAAAATGGGGATGTCATGGTAACTGATCTCCATCCGGGGGGCTCTGCCACTTTCAAATGTGAGTCAGGCTTCCAGTTGAAGGGTGAAGAGATACTCATTTGCCTCAACGTCAGCCGCCCTCGGTGGAGTGGCACCAGCCCTGCGTGTGTGGGTGAGTGAAGGAATAAAAGGAACAAGAAAATGCAGCCTTGTCAAAAGATTGGAGTAGTAATGGACAAAAGGGAGAGCATTTTAAAGCTTTTTGAGCCCCAGGGGCAGAGCATTTTTTCGAGAACACTTTCTTCCTTCATTATATGACAGTGTAATTTTTTTTGGCATGTTTTTTTAATCCACGGATACCAATGGCCCAGTTAAATGGGGATATATATATATTTAATGGATGAGCTTTCCATTAATCAAAAATATCCATCTGGCTGTCCCAAAGATGCTTTTTTTAAAGAGGCAACTGGACTTTCTGGTTTTTCTTTGAAGACGTTTCTCTCAAGAAGCTTCTTGGATGAGAAGATAAACCAGAGATAAACCAGAAAATCCAGCTGCCTCTTGAAAAAAGCATCTTTGGGACAACCATGACCTGGATGACTAAGATTCCCCAAAGACATTTATCCATCTGATCCATTTATCCATTTGTCCATTTATCTGTCTGTCTCAAATACTGAATGATCATTTGGAGGCTAAGAATATTTTGGCCCAGCAGGGGACTGATTTAAGAGTTTGCTAGTGAAAAAAATAAAATCATTTTCTTTTCTTTTGCCATTTATATTCAACAGATGAATTTTGTTTCCTCCATTCTCTGGAGTTAAACTGTCAAGATTTATATGGTTATGAATGATGCAAGAACAAGGCAAATAACACTTTTTCCTCTAAATGTTAAAACCAGGCAGTTACACAATGAACGGATTGCCAATATGTTCAGAATGAAAATGTTTCTTTGCAGAATGCATAATTTATTGTCACAAGGTACAGGGATGATAGTAACTCAATAGCCTTAGAAAGACATAAAATTAGACAAATTAACAGCTGAGAAAGCCTCAATAGCTATTTTATCATTAGAATGGAAGCTTTATATTTAGAGGTATTATCCCTCTGATTGCCAGACATTCTGGGCAAACACCCAAGGCTTTACACAGTAATATTCTTCAAGTGATTTTCTAAGAGTAACTGGCCTCAGTTTGAAGAATAATACTCGGCGTAATAGGTCTTTCAATAATGTTCAATTTTTCCTATAAGTTTGGACTCCTTGAACAATTGCAAATGCTCCTTTAAAAAGTCCAAATTATAGATACAGGATCTTTGGGGTTTAAATTTAAATCTTCCAGAATATCTACAAAATCCTAGTCAATCCAAGACATTCATGTTAAGGTAAAACTATGACTTTTATATTCTTCACCTATCACATGAAAATGTATCTTGGCTAAGAATGATAAACATAATAGCCCAAAATGTATTTGCAAAGAATGAGAATCTTCATGATATTTGGTGATTTTTTTTTTGTAAGGTGGCTTTGAACTCCGAAAGGCAATGTTGAACTAAGGAACTTGGGAAGTGTTAGGGGTAGGCTTAGCCAGGGATTCAGGATATTACCCTGGGTAAAACTTAGTTTCTCCTACCCAAATGAGATCTGAAGGACCTTTCTAAGGATGCATGAAATGTTAAGCAAGATTCTGGATTCGAAGAATGCTAGGGGAAAATGGGTCTTGTAAAGAACATCTGGCCTTCCTCCCCTTAGCTTCTTGTGGAGGAACAGTTCACAATGCCACTCGTGGACGCATTGTGGCTCCGGAGGCCCCAGGAGGACCACGTGGTCGGAACCTGACCTGCCGTTGGTTGGTGGAAGCACCTGAAGGCCAGAGACTCCATCTACACTTTGAAAGAGTGGCACTGGATGAGGATAATGACAAGTGAGAAAATGGGGGTCAGGGGGTGAAGATGGAAAATTGACAGGCAAGCAAGCATGCCATGGAGGTGGGAGTGGAGAAGGGAGAAGAGAAGAGAGAAGACAGGGAGGCATCAGGTGATGACAACCAGGAACGGTTGAGATATATTTCAAAAAATGTCAAGAACCTTGCCTGGTACAGGGAGGAGGGATGAGAGCAACAATTAGTCTGTAGGACATAGAAAGAAACAGGAGGAAGAAACAAAAAGAGAAAGATATTTTTGTACTGCCCCACAAAAATGTGATGGACTCTCACGAAACACGTAAAGTAGAGAAGTCCAAAGGAATTTAGAACTGTCCTTGGAGAAGGGATGAGTGAACTGTTAAAGAGAAACTTGGACAAGAGATTACAACAGCTTTGCCTTCATTTGGCTGACGTGAGAAACTTAGACAAATTTTCAAGTTTGATGCCAGCCTTTCATGACTATGACACTGCCAGGTATCCCGGAATGCCATTTTACTGTTAAAGGGTATAATATCAGAATCTTTCATTGTGTAATCTCTTATCTGAATCCATTACGGTCTACTCATATCTTTCTCAAGGTTTACTCATAATTCATTTACACACAGTATGTCATGTACCCCGGGTTGGGGAGATCTGCTTACCCAATCGTTTCCCCTTTCCAGGCTGATGATCCGCAGTGGGAGTAGCACTTTCTCCCCTATCATTTATGATTCTGACATGGATGATGTCCCAGAACGGGGATTGCTAAGTGATGCTCAGTCTCTCATTGTTGAATTGATCAGCGAGGGACCTGCTACGCCCCTCATCCTTAGCCTTCGCTATGAAGGTGAGAGCTCAATCTTTTCTTCCCTTCCCCATATTTTACCTGCTCAAAAACAGTAGAGGTGAGAAAACAGTGATTCTGTTTTGGCAGAATCTCTCCTGGCAGTAGATTCTGACAGTTGCTATTGGTAACTTTGGGAAGTCATCAAATCAAACAAGCATGATGATATACAATATTGCGAGCTAAATGTTGGAAGCTTATTTTAGTAAAACAAAATTCCGCTTTGTCATTTAGGGTTGGATAAATTACTAAGGTGCAACAATGAGGCCTCATGCCACTAATAGGTTAAACTGTTGTGGTGCTACAGAAGGCATAACAGTTCTGGGAACTCATTGCTTTCATTCATTTATTGAGTCTGTCATCTGTACCTCTAAAACTGTCTGGTTTGGTTCTGCAATCGAACAAGACAGACACAGACTTCAGAGAGTAATTAGGACTGCAGAAAAAAAAATTACTACCAACCTGCCTTCAGTCGAGGACCTGTATACTGCACGAGTCAAAAAGAGGGCTGTGAAAATATTTACAGACTGTTCACATGCAGGTTACAAACTGTTTCAACTCCTACCCTCAAAACGACACTACAGAGCCCTGCACACCAGAACAACTAGACACAAGGACAGGGTTTTTTTTCCAAGAACACCATTTTCCTAGTATGATTTGATTGCTTATTTGTACTCTATGGCTATTGTTAAGTGTTGTACCTTATGATTCTTGACGAAGGTATCGTTTCTTTTGGATACACTGAGAGCATTTGCACCGACAAATTCCTTGTGTGTCCAATCACACTTGGACATAAAAGAATTCTATTCTATTCCAGATTCTGTAAAGAAAAGAGAAGTTTTCAGTGTGGTTAGGACAAAAAATAGGATTGAGACACATAAAAGTGAAGAAGCAAAGAATCCACAAGGAAGGATACAAGAGGAAGGGTGAAGAATGGGAAAGATAGGAACTTTAACAGAATGTCAGAAGCAGGAAATAAGTCATCAGAGAGAAAGGCTGGTGATAGTTTGAGGGAGAAATGAGTTTAAGTAACATTGATTCAGGACTTTAACACATTCCTTCAAGAATAGGCTAAAGGAATTGGGAAGTTAAGTGTGCAGAAAAGAAGACTGGAAGATGATCCAAAACTTGGTCAAAGAAACTAGGACCAGAAATAATAAGTTGTAGCTGGATAGATTCTGTTTAAATTTAAGAAAGAACATTCTTACAGTTCCTAATAGCTAAGCTGGCTGGAAGTTGAAGTCCATACATCCTCAAATTGCTTAGATTGAGAAATAGAAGAAACAGATTGTTATCAGAAGAAGCAATGGGTCAATACTTAGAACTGGTTTCTTTTCCGATCATCTAAATATTGAAGGAAGAAACATGACAAAGTTGAGAAAAAAGAAACGTTGGCAGGAAAGAAGTGATCAGACATAGAAGGTTGCTGAATGGATACAAAACTTTAGACAAGGAAATAAGTGCAATTTGATTTGACTTGACTGCCTTCTTCTTGTGATTTGACCAAGATGTGGTAATGCAGTAGTTGAATCTGCAATATATACCAGGTCAAAAAAAGATGACCCCATCTTAAAGGAGCTAGTACTGTAATACTTAGTTTATGGCAATGGGGGAGATCAGAAGCTATAACCTTTATAGGGGCAGTTTTCTGACTTTTTTGCTCCCCCTGGTGGCAGCTTTTGATGAAGATCGATGTTACGAACCCTACCTGGCCCATGGAAATTTCAGCACGTCAGACCCTCTGTATCGTACAGGGACCATTGTAGAGTTTGCTTGCAGTGCAGGATACATGCTTGAGCAGGGTCCTTCGGCCATTGAATGCATTGATTCACAAGACCCCCGCTGGAATGAAAGTGAGCCCACCTGCAAAGGTAATCATTCAATTTTCTTCTGGAGCCTGATGCTTAATGCCTTTTCTTCTTGATTGCTCTTTTGTGTTTCTGCCTTGCTGCCTGAAAGAGTAATGGTACATGCTGATGGGGCACAACAGGCCTGTGCAAATTACTGCCATGCCCTGGGTTTTACGAATTCAGGCACGTGTTTGCACAGCTAAGCAAATTGGAGCAGGGACAGAACAGCCAACGTGATTGGAAGGAGAGGAGAGTTGTGGCAAAAGATCTGTACAAAGTCTGGAAATTAAAATGGGACAGGTGCAGTTCTAAAAATGCCATTTTAGAAGCAAGAACAGTGCATGATCTAGATTCTAGAAAGCTTATTTGCTTAGGGCCAAATGGTTCTGGAAGCAGACAGTCACATAAACTGGGTTATAGAGTTACTAGAGCCCCACTTCTTTCTTTAAAAAGGGGCTGGTATCCTGTATCAGGAAACTACTGAGGAGGCTAAATGATCTCACTATCTCCTTCATCATTGATCAGAAGTTGATGCAGCTTAATTACAGTAGTGTTTTGAAAGTATATTCTGAGACTTTGACTGAGTATGGGAAGGTGGTTTTTTTTTCTCTCTCTCTCTCTCTCTTCCCCTCCCTCCCTCCTTTCCTCCCTCTCTCTTCCTCTCTCCCCTCCCTCCCTCTTCCTCTCCTCTCTCTCTTTGGAAGACTAGAGATGCAAACCAGGCTAGATGATTGGACTTAAAGTGTTCTCACGACACAACTCTGAATGGAGTTAGTTTAATTCTGAGTGCCTGGCTTTGTTTATGACTAAATTTAACCCCCAGGGCATGGCTCTCTGAGGAGTTCTGGGAGTTGAAATCCACAAGTCTCAAAGTTGTCAGGTTTGGAGACCCCTGCCCTAGGGGGTCAAGGGTGATTAGGTCACCTGACTTCTTTTTGGTGGTTTTCACAACACAGTTCTGTAACATTCTCCTCCCACATTTTGTGAGGCCACTGTTATTTTAATCCAGAAATATAAAAATACTTTAAGTCTAAGGAAATATGGCCAGATCCTTCAGTTTCCACCCTATGGACTCAGCTGTAATTTTTTGAAAGAAATTAGAATGATTTACAAATAATCAGCTAGGAATGTACCATAATGTAATGCCCCTTTGCCCCTCCCCCTCCCAATAGAGCAGATCCTTCAGGTATTGCTGAATTCCAGCAGTGTCAGAAAGAATGGCTAGGTTCCACCTTCTACTTGCTCCAGTAGGCAGGACTGAAATATTTCTAGAAATTCCTAGAATGAGAAACAACACCATTTGTCTTTCCACGTTACCTTTCTGCTAATTCCAGTTCAGGTCTTTTCTTTAATGGCCGAGGAACAAGTGGACACTGGGAGGAGGCGTGATTCTTCAGGAAGGGAGATTTTCTTCCCTCCATTACAGTTCCAGCTATGAGCCACATGCCTCTGGAAGGTCCACATTCTCTCCTTCAGGAAGCTGAGGAACTAGGACTAGGTAGAGCCTGGCACGAGTAGGTGGCTGATTCCCCCTATCACCCATCATGAGAGCACTTCAGTCAAGGAATTCTGGATTTGGACACAGCAGGCAACCATTGCTGGGTTTTGAGGCCTACCCATGTCATGCTCGTTCAATAGAGTGCCGTTATGCCTCAGCCCAGCACCTCAACTCTTGCCATTATGAGGGTCAGAAAATGAAGCATTCACTTCCACTTGCAAGAGTGGATATGGGCCTTCCTCAATCTAGTGGAAGGAAAATGGGAACTTCTCAATGTCTAGTCACTACATCAGATTTGATTGGGATGAGAGAATGATACAACCTTCTCAATCTCATGTTCAGAAAACATCAACTCCCCTCCACTGTCTTCATTTTCAAGACATTTAAATACCGTTTTCCTTATGGGGAACTCACAAGAGTTAGACTGAATTGCTTGGGCTGATCTGTGGAAATGCATTATAAATTTGCCATTTCTTCTCTTCACAACCATATTTGACATTCATCCCAGTCTTCTGAATTAGAAGTACAAACTTGGAAGAATCCCAGTGATTTATATGGGATTTGGCAGGAGATACGAATCAACGTCGCAGTGTTTTATCTCTTAAATTGGCTTAGTTGACTTTCATTTGACTTTCATCATGGGGCAGAGGTAGTTTCTTTTGTCAAGATATTTCTTGACATATTTCTGTTCTGTGGGCCAAGTGACTGGATTTTGTTTTTAGGCCTTTGTTTATTGACTCTTTTGAGTTCCCTATGCAGACCTACAACATGGATTTCTTTTTCCTATATTGTCAAAATAGTTCTGCAAGTCCTAGAGTCACAGGAAGAGGGAAAGAGGAGAATTGTATCCCCAATCCTCCCAGGAACTTATTTTTACATATGTCCCAGTTTTCAGGTTACTATATTCCAGTGAAAGAAAATGAAACATTGAGAGTCCCCTTCTCTACTGTAGATTGAAGATATCCTTTACTCAGGGGTGGGATGCAAATATTTTTATTACCGGTTCTGTGGGTGTGGCTAGGTGAGAGTGACTGGGTAGGCGTGGCTTCTTTTTTTTGCAGAACCCTCATGCTCCTTTTTTGTTGTCTCCTGGGCCTCAGGGAAGCCTCCTGGGAGGCTGTTTTTGCTCCCAGGAGGCTTCCCTGAGGCCCAAAAGGCAAAAAACGGAGCACAGGGGGGACATGCAACACCCCCCAGCGCCCCTTTTTGCCTCCTGGGCCTCAGGG
Source organism: Hydrophis major (assembly GCA_033807585.1). Classification (NCBI taxonomy): domain Eukaryota; kingdom Metazoa; phylum Chordata; class Lepidosauria; order Squamata; family Elapidae; genus Hydrophis; species Hydrophis major. The sequence continues at coordinate 23,207,584 of CM066343.1, read as the reverse complement.
AAGCCTCCTGGGTGAAGCAGTAAGACAGCAAGGGAGATCCCAGCACAGCTGATCGTTGGAACAGCTGATCATTGGGAGGAGAAAAAAAAGAAATATGGTAAGGTTATGGGGCGGGGCGGGGTGGGTGGGAGAGAATGCAGTCAGCAATGTCGTACATGCATGATAAAGACTGACTGGGCAGGGGGGGGGGGTTGGGAGGAGAAGGGCGGGGCCAGCCAGGGGCACGATTTGCCAGTTCTCCAAACTGTGCAGAATCGTAACAACCAATTCTACTGAACCGGTCCAAACCAGTAGAATCCCACCTCTGCCTTTACTTCCTTGTCTTTCTTATTCTATCCGTTTTGTCTTTTGCATTTTCTCTGGAGATCCTGTTCACTCCCTTAAGTGGAAGGGCGGGATAGCTTTATTGCTATAATCTTTTAGTCCTGCTTTTTGGAGCAAGTCAAAAGAACTATCCAGTTTTCAATATATCCTCCATCTCTGTAGAAAAGAAATGTCATGGTAATTCCAATATTCTCTTCCTTACCCCTGCAGTAACATTTTTTCACAGCTAGTTGGTGTCATGACCTAGAATCCAATTTTCATATTTGATTATTGGGTTATTTTGATAGAGTCACAGGAAGAGGGAAAGAGGAGAGTCAGAAGGCATTACAATGCAGAGATGAAAAAGATGGCTGTCACTATCTTTGCTGAGAGGCACATTTTATCTCTCTTGAATTCTAGGGCAGAGCACAGTGTGTGTCTGGGGGAGGGTCAGGAGGTGAAGGGACTGTTCAATTTGTCTTCCCTTATTGCTTTTTTCATAATCCAAAAGAAAGTGGTGCTCTCTGAGCTTCGTTGTTTTCTTGCAGATGTTTCATTACCCAAACTAGGTTACATCAGCAGAGCTCGGATGGTGTTAGAGTGGTACCTTAGTACTTATTGTTAATTGGTTCCAGGAGGCACAATGAGTACTAAATGAATTTTTCCCATACAGAATAATGTAGACAATCATAAGGCAACCGGCATCGATGAGTTCTAGCTTGTGCGTTGTGTACCAAACAAAATTTTCATTCCATAATGCATTGAGTACCAAATTGGATGTGTTTCAAAGCAGTTGAGTACCAAGGTACCACTGTACCTAGTTTGGGTAATGAAACATCTGCAAGAAAATAACCAAGCTCAGAGAGCACCAAGGACCCCTCATTTAACCCCAAACTACAAATATTCTCCTTTATTAGTACCAAAAGAAATTGGTTTAAAGTGATTGAGTAGGTGCACTGCTTCATTCAAGCTATAGTCTTCTTCTGATTATGCATCTTTTCTCTCCAGCATTGTGTGGTGGGGAGCTCTCTGAGCCAACAGGTGTTGTACTTTCTCCTGACTGGCCCCAGTCTTATGGAAAAGGTCAAGACTGCGTATGGGGCATCCGGGTGCAGGAGGAGAAGAGGGTGCTGCTAGACATTGAGATGTAGGTACTTCTGCTACTGCCACCATCAATACCATTCCATTTTCTTGAGGGAGGCCTCCCAACTCAACCAAACCGCTGTGTCCGCATGGTCCCTGAAACCATCTTCCATCATTAGATTGATTGTTGAAATCATTCATTCCATCGATTCATGGAAAGATGTCTATGTACTTTGAAAATCATCTGCTATGACAAATAGAATTCCTACTTAAAGGTCATCAACCAGAATGATACAACATGTTCCTTATATTTATGGAAGGAAGCATCTAGATGGTGAAACATTTTAAATCTTCGGTGCAAGAAAGAGAAGGCTATGTTTAATCTAGTATTTATGCTGTTAGACTTAACTATTTTCTCTTGCATAGACCTGTCAAAGTTGAGCTAAAGTGACAATAGATGACCCAGAACAGAAGGAAGGGATTATTTAAGTCCTGTTTTAGAATCATTTCCCTCTCAATGATTTTAAAAATTTAGAAGCACAAGAAAGCTTGTCCAAAGCAACAAACTGAATCCATACGTGTGTCCACAGCCATATAACAACAGAATCATTCTAGAGAGCTGTTAAGTCAAGAGATAATACACTCAAGAGTTAGAAAGTTCTCCACAAATCACAGTAACATCAGTATGGCAATATTTCTTTAAAATCCTGAAGAATTTTATGCATTTACATGTGGTTAGGCACTAGATATAATGTATTTGTTTGTTATCCCTCAACAATCTTCAGAATCTAGGTAGTATACCATTTCCAGTTTCCGAGTTGTCTTCAAAAGCAGTCCTCCATTATAGGAATATGGTCAGGTGATAGGAGGTTGCTTTGGCTAAGGTTTCCTTGTCCAAGTAGGAGCCTATCTGGTACACCAACTGAGCATGTTCAAACAGAGCTTTGTATCCAAGAGGATCCCCCAAGGATCTCTTCTGTAGGATGGGGAGAGGGAGCACAGTCCTATCTAGAAAAACCAGCAGAATTTATGTTTCCAAGAAGCTAAGATATTTACACACGAAGAGCACGCATCTTAGCATGGTTTTTTCTGAACTTGTTTTTCTCCATACAATCCAGTATGGCTGCTTACTCTGATCCAGATTTCTCTAATATCACTGGCTGTGCCTGTGGTGACTATATAACTACTGGCTAAAACTCTTCATTCAGCTTGGAGGAGACCCACAGCAAAGCAGCACTCTAACCTTCAACCCTTTCAGATAGTTGAGAAGATACCATGGCTGAGGGCACTTAAATGTCAATGAAAAAATGTAATAGGACTAGGAAGGCCAATAGATCATCCAGAGGAAGATTGTCTATCAATGTGACCAGTCTCTGTCCAATGATTAAACAGAACACTTCCTCTTAGATGCTCTGAGTATGATTCCCATCATGTTTTCAATAAAGTGAGATTATGAAAATGCTCTTCTGTTTTCCAAAACATATGGTTCGTGAAAATGCTCTTACAAGTTACATTGAACTTTAATAAAGACTAGGCCTAAAAAAAAATTGCTTGTTGCTGCTTTAAGAAATCCACTTATTAAAGTTAATACAGCAATTGATGTAGGAGATCTTGAAGCCTGAAAAGAAAACTTGCATATGTGACATCAAAATAGCAGGCATCTATGATGGCGAATGTGTGTGTGTATGTGAAGAGCAACACAGGGAATTACTTCCAAGTAGTTCCTTCATTGTTGTTCACCTACAGACAAAATTTTCCAGATTAAAGCAACTATCTGCATAACTACAGATATACAGATAACTACAGATATACTCTGCAAACTGCTAGAGAGGGATCATCCTTTCCCTCTTCTTGCCCACCAGATATTATAAGCTGCGCTGCCTTTTTGCCCTCGGGGAAGCAGCTCCCCACTTCTATGTCATCCCTGACATTCCCTCACAGCCCATTCTGAGACTGTAGTGGAATGTAGTCTGGATTCCCTCCTGGGACTCCAGTCTACATTCCACCACAGTGTCAGAATGGAGGATGTGACAGGCAATTGAAATCATATCTTTTTAATGTATATCATACGCATGAAAGAAAAATGCAAGCCAATGCACCTTCTATTACTGACATCTGTTCCCCTTCTGGGGATCCTTCTAGATCCAAAGCACTAATTCAGAATCATCTTGGAGTGGACTCAGCTTGACCTCTATATTAATACTTTTTTCCACTTAGAGGTTCCAATTTTACTTACTGGTTGAAGAAAACTCCATGCTTCCCATCCATGCTTGAGTCTCGGCACTCACTTGCTCTTCACTTTGGATGCATGAAATAACAAAAATAGGTTGTGGACTCCTTCATTTTCCTTTTCCTCTTTCAACAGTCCTTCCTCTTTGTCTTCTCCTTCTTCCCAATTCCCCTGCTAGCCTCAACATCCGCAAATCTGATGTGTTGACTGTTTTCGATGGAGGAGACTTAACTGCCCGGATCCTCGGCCAGTACCTTGGTCCCCATCCTCGGTTCAGCATTTATTCTTCAGGCCCAGCAGTCACCCTGCAGTTCCAGTCAGACCCGGGTGACCCACTTTTCGGTCTCAGTCAGGGGTTCCTGGTGCGCTATAAAGGTATGAGAAAAGGCTATGATTGATACGCTTGGGGTAAACAGGGGGAGGGGGAGAGAGGTGGAAGGAGGGAGAGAGGGAGGAAGGGAGAGAGAAAGAGAGGGAGTGGGGGAGAGAGAGGGAAAGAAAAGGAGAGGGAGAGAAGGAGAGAGGGAAAGGAAAGAGAAAGAGAGGGGGAGAGAGGGAAGTGAGAGAGAGGGAAAGTGGGAGAGAGAAAGAGAGAGAGGGACAGGGAAGGAGGGGGAGGGAGAGGGAGTGGAGAGAGGAAGAGGGAGAAAAAGAGAGAGGGAGGGAGAAAGAAAGGGAGGGAGAAGGAGGGAGAGAGAGAGAGAGAGAGAGAGAGAGAAAAAAGTTGGTGTAAAATGATGCCTGCTGACACATCCTATGAAGATGGTTTAAGAAGTTATCCTATCTTCAAAAAGATTTCCAGAAGCTTCTTGGGCTGAGAATGGATGGGAATGTTTGTACGATGCATTTGTTTCGGATCAGAAACAGAAGAAGGAAAAGGAAAGCACTCAAATACAGCTGAATAAAACAGCAGTGATATTTTTGCCCAGTTGTAATTTTGGCAGTAATAGTTATAGATAGTAATAGTAATAGTAATAGATTGAAGAAGAAGAAAAGGGACAGAAGTGTTGCTTAAATGCCATTCTGAAGGACAGTATAAAGTTTAAACACAGAGTATGTGTCATAGGAGTATTCTTGTAACCGTGCAACTGGGTGTTAGTTGGGGAGCCTTTAATTTGGATTTCTGAGCAGGGCTGTTGGTCCTTCCTAACAATTCGATTGTATGAGTTGCTTACAGGGACGAATTCCTGACATGAAATGGAAAAGCGGGAAAACAGAAATGAAATCTGGTGAGGAGAGATAGGACAGTACACTAATGAGGTTACTTAGTTTGGTAATGAAATACCTGGAAGAAAACAGACAAGTTCAGAGAGTAACAAAAAGGCCCTACAGTTCAACCTTGAACTACAAATATTATCTTCTATTAGACAGGACAGTGCCTGGCGGAATGTAGTCCTTACATCCTATCCTCCCCTGCCCTCCCCTCCTCTCTCCCCTCCCCTCCCCCCCTTCTCTCCTCTCTTCACAGAGGTTCCACAAAATGACACTTGTCCCGAGCTGCCAGAGGTGGAGTTTGGTTGGCGCACAGCTTCTCATACTGCTGTTATCCGTGGCACAGTCGTAACCTACCAATGTGAGCCAGGCTATGACATTGTGGGCTCCGACATTCTCACCTGCCAGTGGGATCTATCATGGAGCAACAGCCCACCTACTTGTCAGAAGAGTAAGTCTTCCTGATGCTAAAATAGGTGGTAAGGATACTCCACATTAGGATTTATCTAAGCACGAAGAAGGAAGTGTGAAAGACAATGGGGGACAGGTGCAAAAAGGGGAGGAGTTTAGTGGGCACGGGGAGAGACACACAACCCAGAAGTGGGGGCTATGGGAAGACAATCTTCAGAGTGAGCTTCCACTTTGACTAGAAGCTTACTTTTTCATTTTTCAAGATTAGGTTGTTGTCATCATAATTAACATTATACCAACTAGCATTAAAAATGCCTTTCTTGAATCTGTGTGATTCTCAATTTTTGTGTTGCCACACAAAATGTAGAGCCTATTGTGTGGGGCGGTGGGGAATAGACAAAATTTTGTTGAAGGAAGAACATTTTGGACATAAAAAGCATTATGTGTCCTGGGTTTGTTGGAATTAAAATCCGGTCCGGTTCCAAGCTAGGAGAAAGGCGCTGGGAATAAAATGGGGGCTGATTGGAAAGAAGGACTCTTGTTTCATGACGAGCAAAACCAACAACAACATGCAGTTCTGGGACAGCTGACAAATTACCTTGATGAATGCAAGGATTTTTATATAGTTTGCAATATTTTTTAATTTTGAGGTTTATTTCTTTGCTTTTATTATTTGATTGGTGGTGGGTTAATCCTATGTAGGACACAATAGATTATGTCCTGTCCTTAACCCCACCAATCTTTGAAGGTGTTTTATATGTGAATTGATTGGCCCAGTCTTTTTTAATGGGCACAAAATATCCATCTGTAAAGACTTCAGGTATCTGCTGGAGGCTGTTGGGGCAAATATCTTTGTTAAGATTTTTCTCCATTTCTACTTTGGGGAAATACAATATTCTGCCTCTTTTAATATTCTACAAACTATTTTATTCTTCTAGGGGTGAGGTTTCACCCAGGTTGCTGCCATGAGAAATGGGGTCGGATGCAGTGATGGGATGCAAAGATTTTTATCACCGGTTCAGTGGGCGTGGCTTGATGGGCGTGCCAAATGCACACTTTGCGCAGGTGCACCTACCAATTCACCTCCTGCAATCTTGCACTCTGCCGCTTCAGCAGCTGCTGCACAGCACTCTGCTGTACCGTGCAAAGCAGCTGCACTGCAAAAGCAGGAATAAAAGTGAATATGGGAGCCCAGATGGGCGGGTGGGCCCAACAGCAAAGAGTGGTGAATAGAACCGGTTCGGTCTTCGCTACTCATCAATGCTACTGGCAGTGAACCGGTAGAACACCACCACTGGTGGGATGTAGGCTTTTCTTTTAAAAGGTTTTATTATAGGGTAGCGTTTCTTAGCTTTGTAAGCTGCCCAGAGTCGCCTATATGTGAGTTGGGTGGGTATATACACTTATTTATAACTAAAATAAATAAATAAACATCAGTGTGGACTATTGAAAACTTTGATGCACCATTTTGGATTTTCTAATAGAGCTTTCGGTCCATCATTTGTAGAGTCTTTGTGTCACTTCAGAAGGAAAGTTGAAACATTCCAGGAGTAGAATGGCACCCACATAGTCAGATATGATTCCTGAACTGAGGACCAGAGGGAAGTACAGTGGCCCCTTCTCACACTTAATTACACCTTTTCTTTCCCCAAGTTATAAATTGTGCTGATCCTGGAGAGATTAGCAACGGGAAACGGAGCGTCTCAGACCGACATTTCTCCATTGGCTCTCATGTCCAGTACTTCTGTCATGAGGGCTACGTAGTGGAAGGGAGCAACACACTCACCTGCTACAACCGGGATACGGGCACCCCTAAATGGAGCGACCGAGTACCCAAGTGTGTCTGTAAGTAAAAGCAGGGGAAGGAAAAGGCAAATGGAGGGGAGGGAGAGAAGGAGCTAGAACTGGGAGGATCTTTAAAGCAGCAAAGTACAGGACTGTACATTTTGACAAGAGTTTAGCTGGTCTGATTGGCTATAGGGAGGTTTCAACTTATGACTGGTCATTTAGCAACTGTTCAAAGTTATGGTGAAGCTATCTTGGGGCTATTTACAACCTGGATTGAAGTTCTGATAGCCCCTCCCCCCATCACATGATGAAACTTTGGGGGCTCAGCAACATGGCTACATTTACAGCCATTTGCAGTATCCTGCAGTCACATCATTGCATTTTGTTAGAGTGTGCACAGGTGACTAGGTGAGACAATCCAGGAGCAAATGCAGTACACAGAGGTTTGTATTTACATATAGTGGTTTTATCCCTACAAAGCATATATACATACAAGTGCTTTGATTCAGGCCTTGAACAAACAGCAATCAGTAACCAGCTACACCATGGAAGCATACATGGAGAGAGAGAGAGATACTCCCTCACAGATCTCTCTTATATTACAGCCTCTTAAAGTGGCAGCAGTCAAATATCCCTGCTGACTCATTGCAACCATTGCACCATCATTACAACACTACAGTATTACAACATTACAGCAGCTGGTCAGCTATTAAATCATCATTACCCTGACACATTTTAAGATAGTTTTCTCAAACTTCAACACTGACTTTTGGTTTCTGGCAAAACTTCATTCATTATAAACCTTTGGTTCATTTAATGATCGCAATGCTCACTTAACGACCATCACAAAAAAGTGGTAAAATTGGGTTGGTTATTTGACTGGTATGTTTTATGATCATTATCACGTGCAACCATGATGGCCGGGCTCCATGACAGTCATAAGTTGAGGACTACCTGTACTGGATTTTCTTGGTGTGATCCTCTCTAATTAATATAAGGCTCGTTCACTTCAGTATATTTTTTATGTATTTAAATAGGAAGTGAAACTATGCCCCTTTCTCTAAGGATATCAGAAGCAGGAAATATATCACTGATCCTGTAGAACAAGCTTGCCAAGACCTGAGCAGCATAAAAACACTTTTAAGCTCCTGCATCACATCCCTACTTAAAGACATGTCAATACTGTCAGACGTTTCGCTTCTCATCCAGGAAGCTTCTTCAGCTCTGACTGGATGGTGGGGAATGGAAGGATTTATACTCCTTGCAAACAGCCAGGCATTTGCATTCTTTTAGCGAGTGAGCCAGTCGTTAAGGCCACCTGGATTTTATCTGTATCATCAGGATCACCTGAGTGATGCAAATGGATGTGGAGGCGCCTTCTTAGAAGTGCTGAAAGGACTGTGGTGTAGATTGGAAATAGATGACATGAGAGGGCTGTTTAATTTTGGCATAGATGGCCCCTTTGACCCCTCTTTCAAACCAGTGGTCCTCTCTGTCCAAAATGTGGACCACTGTCTTTTAAGAGAGCCGTGACACAGTGATTAGAATTCAATACTGCAGGCTAACTCATTGCTCACTCCAGGAGTTCAATTCTGAGCAGCTCAAGGTTGACTCAGCCTTTCATCCTTCCGAGGTCGGTAAAACGAGGACCCAGATTGTTGGTGGCAATAGGCTGACTCTGTAAACTGCTTACAAGCACCGTGAAGCAGTGTATACTGTAAATCCAAATGCTCTTGCTATTCAATGCAGATGAATGACTGAATCGTGTTCCTGATGGGTTTGTTCTCCTGTGTTGTGCCATGCATTTAGGAAGTGGTTGTTTTGCTTCACCAATGTACAGATCTGCACATGTCTCATGGCATGGGACTACAGGTTGCTCAGTTTGTGTCTGGATGTTTTATTGTTGCGGTGGACAAGCTTCTGCCTTAGTGTATTCTTGGGTTAAAAGCATGAAGGGATGTTGTGTTGGCTGAAGATCTCGAGTTTTTCAGGACGATCTTCCATTCCCCTCCATCCAGTCAGAGCTGAAGAAGCTTCTTGGATGAGAAGCAAAACGTCTTCAAAGAAAAACAAGAGAGTCAAGTTGCCTCTTGAAAAAAGTTGCCTCTTGCACAGACAATAGACTGAATTTAATTCTGCTCAATATTAATTTTATTGCTTTATAAAAAAAAGCAGGAAAGAACAGTTTTGATTAGCTGTACTGGTAAGAATACAGGTTATCTCTTATTTACATTTGATTTCTAATTTCTGATTGACCTCACATGGGCCAGACAGGGACAGCCAAAGGGCTGGATGTGACCTAGGGGGCATAAAATGCCCAGGTCTGGCTTTTACTGTCTCCTCTATCAGTGATAGTCAACCTGTGGCCTCAGGGCTAAATGCGTTTCCTGAAACTCTTTGTGGCCCCATTTCCTTTTTCCAGTGAAATATGAGCCTTGCCTGAACCCTGGTGTTCCAGAGAACGGGTACCAAACTCTTTACAAGCATCACTACCAAGCAGGAGAGTCTCTGCGCTTCTTCTGCTATGAGGGCTTTGAGCTTATAGGAGAAGTGACAATCACCTGCATACCAGGACATCCATCCCAATGGACCAGCCAGCCCCCCCTCTGTAAAGGTATGGGGTCCCTTTCCCCATCAGATATGGCTCTCACTCACTGTTTTGTGACCCTCTGCTTTGCTTGCCTGACATTTTTCTTTAAATGGTCTCTTTCTCTCCACCAGTGGCCTATGAGGAGTTATTGGATGACCGGAAACTGGAAGGTGAGTGGGAAGAGGCTTGGGAAGGTATTCTGGGAGGTTGACAAGCATTATGATTTTTTATTTTATTTATTTATTTATTTTATTTTGTCAAGCGATTATAAGATAACAGGTGTAAGTATAAACATAGTTATGAATACATGAGATGGATACATATAAGAAAAAATAAAAGAAACAATAAGAGAGGGACGGTAGGCACGTTGCTGCGCTTATGCATGCCCCCTACAGACCTCTTAGGAAAGGGGTGAGATCAATAGTAGACAGTCTAAGGTTAGAGGTAGAGTATTCCAGACATTGACCACTCTGTTGCTGAAATCGTATTTCCTGCAATCAAGTTTGGTGCGGTTAACCTTGAGTTTGTATCTATTGTTTGCTCTTGTATTGTTATGGTTGAAACTGAAGTATTTATTTGCAGGTAGGACATTGCAATGTATGATTTTCTATACTATACTTAGATCGGACCGAAGGCGGCGTAGTTCTAGGTTTTCTAGTCTTTATCATTATCATCCTCTCTCCCTCCCTCTCTTCTGCTCAAACAGCAGGTGGAAGTCGTAGCTAAGGGGACCAGGTGTGCCAGACCCTGTACCAGACCTCAATAAACTCATGATTTATGTCCAATTGATGGGACTATTGCAGTGTGCTCTAAATGGGGATTGTCTTTGGAGACAATCCAGAAGTGCAGCTGGTACAAAATGCAGCAGAAAGATTTTTGCCAACACAACTCACCAGTATAGAATTGCACTTATAGTCCAGTGGCTGCATTGGTTGCCAATAGACTTGCAGATCCAATTCAACGTGCTGGTCACTACACTTGAAGTTCTAAAATGGTGCAGGATACTTTAATCAATGCCTTGTCTGAATGTAATCTGCCTATCTCATCCCTTCATTCAGAGAAGGCCTGGAGTCCTTCCCCTCTCAAAGACCATGGGTGACATATCTGGTTTCCTCTGTAGTAGCTCCCATCCTATGGAATATTCTTTCCCAAGAAATACACGCAACTTCCACCTTGCTGTAATTCTAGAAACAGGTTATGCCCATTTTTTTTTTTAATGACCTTTCAAACCCAGCCGTGGGCACCTATTTTGGATTTTATTTCACAAGTTATCTTTGGGTTTTTTTTGTGGCTGTCTTTGACATATTCTAATTTCCTTATTGTTATACTTTTGGGTTTTGTTTTAGTTCATTTGGGATTGGGGTGGGCTATAGATTCTGAAAAATAAAATGAAATAAAAAGTTGCATACTACATGAGTCAAAAAGAAAATATTTACAAGACCCCTGGACATAACTCCAACCCTCCTACCTTCAAAACAACGCTATAGAGCACTGCATATCAGAACAACATAGACACAAGAATAGTTTTTTCCTGCCATCACTCTACTAAACAAATAATTCCCTCATCACTGTCTAATTATTTACTAAGTCTGCATTACTATTACTATTAATCCTCCCATCCTTCCTTTCACCCATCTCCTCCCATTTATGACTGTATGACTAACCTTGCTGCTTGTATCCTAACAATTTTTATTGACTGTTTCCTAGTATGATTTGATTGCTTATTGTACCCTATGACTATTATTACTATTATTAAGTGTTGTACCTGATGATTCTTTACTCTTGGTGAATGTATCTTTTCTTTTATGTACACTGAGAGCATTTGCACCAAGACAAATTCCTTGTGTGTGCAATCACACTTGACCAATAAAAGAATTCTATTCTATTCTAAAAAGTTCAGAGTGGAATGTTTGATACACACACCTCACACATTCCACCTTTTTCTTTCTTCTTGTAGTCACCCAGACCACAGATCCTTCCCACCAGATGGAAGGCGGCAACATTGCCTTGGCAATCTTCCTCCCCATCATTCTTGTCATCCTGCTGATTGGAGGCATCTACATCTACTACACGAAGTGAGTCGTATCAAATTAATTCATGTTTGCTTTATCTCAGTGGGCATCTAAGTGCGATTAGACTCTGTGAGTTGATTCCAATTAAGTTGTATTATTTATTTATTTATTTAATTTAATTTTTTATTTTGTTTTATTTTATTTTATTATATCTGTTATTTAGCCCATTTCCCCTACAATGTGACTATGGAAGACAGAGATGTTGTTTAATTGTAAATAGAGGAGAACTGGAATTTAATTCATTTCAAAGATTTTAACCTGAAAACCCTACACAGTTCAAATTCCCAGGAGCAAGGAGACAGTTATAATAATTTGTCTACTTGGTGACATTGGAAACGCATTTTACACAGAAAGGCAGTTTTTTCCTTTACACACAGAACACACAGACACACACATACACACACACACACGGTTTCTAAGTTTAAACTGTAGCATAAAAATGCCTTCCAGTCATGAACTTGAGTTATCTGGTTTTATATGAATATCTCACTGTTTTTAATTAAAACCATATATAATGCCTTCCCAACATACATTTAAAAGAGAGGAAAATGACTTAATACTGCAATTGTATAATCAGTTCAAGATCAAGATCATTTATATATCAAGTTATAATAAAAGCTCCCCAAGTATGGCCAGAAGGAGCTTTGATCCTGCCAAATCAGCAAGTTTAAAGTTTTACACCTTCAAGAACAGGGTCTTCAATTCCAGACCATGGCCCACTCCTGGCACTTGAGCTGTTCGGAATCAGGCCATGGAAACTCCCCCACTGGTCCACAAAGCCGGAAAGGTTGGGGAACTCTGAATTCTAGAAAGTATTAGCCCCTGTCCATACCTGCCACTAAGCATAACTAGAGTATCCTACTGAATGTTTATCAGTTTTGTTTCTTTGAATGGCCTTGGTCTCAGGTATAAAATAAAGACAACATCTGGACAAAAATGTGATTGATGGTTAAATTAATTTTGTTGTGATACTTTTGGCTGATACTTACAAAATAAGTAAAGCAAAAATATGGACATTGTCACTGAATTTTGTATTTTACTGCACCAAAACAAGTTGGAAGTCGCTTCCCCACCTTTTACCTCACACTCCCTTTTTTTCTTTACCTTCCTCCTTTCCCCCATTATCTTTGTTTCTCTTTGTATTTTATAATAAACTTGAATAATTTCTTTTTTTTTAAATGAAAATGTGATTGAAATGTTGGATGGGCACAGAATATAGGAAGCTGCTTAATAGCCAATCAGACAGTTGGTTGATTAAATTACCTCAGAGAAGGTCTTTGCATTTGAAAATGCTGTTGACCAATTCTAAACCATCCAAATGCAAAGTATATAATCTCCTCCACTGGGTTACTTCTGTAAGATACAATCCATGGAGCTGTGCCATTAAAATGAATTTGATTTTCCAAACTGATAAATGCTGATTGTTTCAATCCACTCTCTTCTTCTTTTACTTTCCTGCAGATTCCAAGGAAAAACTCTCTTTGGCTTCTCCTTTTCCAGCTCTCACAGCTACAGCCCCATCACTGTAGAATCTGATTTCAACAACCCTCTCTACGAGGCTGGGGTGAGCTGCAGAGGCTCAGCCAAGCCATTGTTCTATAATACCTTTTTTTTTTTTGTAAGAGCTCTGATTAAGGAGAGTTGACTTATTCCGGTTCTTCATTTTCCCCTCTCTCACTGCTGTTTTCAATCTCTTGCAATCTTGCTGCAGTTCTGTATAGATTACTTATCCTAGATTTGGGCTGTAAAATTAGAGTTAGCCATTAGATCTCTTGGAAGAAATATAACGGTTCCTACCCATACTGCCATCAAGTGGTCATTTTGTAACCTGAATGAGTTCATTTCAGATCTTCTGCCGTTTCCCCCATAAGGGTTTCCCTTAGCCGCATTTCTACTGGTTTGGGAGAAATGGGCATACTTTTGCCCATTTCAATACCATTCTGAGTACAGGTGGTCCTTGACTACGAAAATTCATTTGGTGACCGTTCAAAGTTATCACGGCACTGAAAAATGTGGCTTACGACCATTTTTCACGGTTATGACCTTTGCAGCATTCCCATGATCATGGGATCAAAATCCAGATGTTTGGCAACTGACTCAAATTTATGACCATTGCTGTATCCCAAGGACATGTGATCTTTGTTTGAGACTTTTTGACGAGCAAAGTCGGTGGGGAAGCCAGATGCACTTAACAGCCGGGTTACTAATTTATCAACTGCATTCTTAACGACTGTTACAGCAATGGTCATAAGAAAAGTCAGAGAATGGGGCAAAACTCACTTAACAAATGTCTCACTTAACAACAGAAATGTTGGGCTCAACTGTGGTCATAAGTTGAGGATTCCATGTACTCCCTCCAATACCTCCACATACTGTCAGTAGTGATCACCAAAGGCCCCCTTTAGAGAAAAGGAAAGCATGCTAAGATGAATTCTGGTTTTATTTACTTAAAAATGATTTACTGAATTTATCCTCTTTGGTGGGACTTGGCACATTGGATCAACCAATCCTGCCACAATGCACAAAGACGATCTTCTGATGTTTGGGTATAAAGTCAGTTAGGTGAAGGAAAAAGGCTGGTGAGATTCTGTCCCTAAATTAAGGTGTTTCCCCACCCTCTTTCTTTCTACTTAACAGGACACCAGAGAATACGAAGTTTCCATTTAGAAGACGTTAAGAGGATCTGCCATTCTTCTCCCAAACCCAACAAGGTCTGAGGATCAGCGACTGAGAATGATTCCTGATTTGGAGGGAATAGCGGAAGGTGGTTTTTGGGAGAGGGCTAAGGGAAAATGGAGGGGAGAGAAGGAGTTTATCCTTTCTACTCCACAAATTCAGCTTTATCTCTTCTTCTCCATGTTGCTGCCTGACTGTCCACTCTCAGCTTTGGACCATTCCCTTCTCCTGTGTAAATACCCTCTTCAATGTGCCAAATGTGTTTCTCACACACACACATACACACACACACTCACAGAGTTATTCTGCTTTATCTGTTCATTTTATTTCTCTATTTATTTATTACGTTACACTTTTCCTGTTCCTTCATGTTAACGATCATTCCCTTAGTGGTTGAAAATGGAGGAAAGGATTGACTTCATCCCTTCTTCCATACTTTATCCCCACTCCATTTTTAAGGAAGTGGGCCTGAGTTCTAAATGGTGCTGCCATTGGGGAAAAAAAAGTATCTCTGTAAACAAGGCTGTACAGTAAGATCACTAAAACTCAATATATGTGGCTTACCACTGGGAGATATATTTAATCCTAAAATCAGTGGCAACCAGATGTGGGCAACAGAAAAAGCCAAATGCTGAGAGACATTAGAAAAGATATTGATCCCTAATCCTTAACATGGAAGCAAGTTTCATGTTCTTCAGGTGAATTTACCTTCATAAAATTGGGAGTACATTAGACAATCATAGAAATATAAGCAGGGTCATAAAATCATTGATTTCAGTTGTTCAGATTATATACCATTGGAGTTTTGTAAGGTCTGTGTGCTGCAACATGCCCAATCAGAAAGCAACTAGGCTTCAATTTTAACCAATTTGTGGGGATGTTATAGACACACTTTCTCTAAATTACAGAACACCAATGCCTCCAGAAATAGATTGTCAGGTGTTATAGCCTGGTGCTGTTGAAATAACCTACAATGACAAAGCAATGTAATCGTTTTACCAGATTTAGTCCTTTCTCGTACCATAATCTCTTACTGCTTCTTACTCTTGTTCTATGCTTTGCCTAATATTACCTACCCCAAAATGGAACAGTATGATGGGCATGTGTGTAATGTTTGCACAACCCCAGGACTAGGGGCAATGCCCAGATAAACACACACAGGAGTGCTGACTATCAAGGGTTTTCCACTTGTATTTTAGTTATTCTTCCTCTAATCTTCTAATATTTCTCCCACTTCTCTGAAAGCAAAAAGAATAATAAAATAAAACCAACACAATGCAGATCTTGAAAAGAGAAGCTTGGTAGAACTTCAGTAAGCAAGCTTGGGCTTTTGGTTAGATTGGAAACATAATCACCCACAGACATCACTTATTTGTTTGTTAGGCTGTTTATCCATTCCTTTCCTCTTGAAGCGGCTTCTATAGCATTTACTCTTCCAATTTTTCCCTAGAAAAATGCTGTGGTAGGATTAGGATAAAAATGATAGAAGGGGACTGGCCCAAAGTCATCCAGGCAACTTCCATGGCTGTAGGTAGAGTTGAATCTGTTCTCCATGATCCTTGTTAAATCCTTTTACCATTAGACCACATTGGCCCTTTATCATATTTTTAGCAGTACCGAATGGCTGTGGGAATCACTTTAGTTTTACATTTGAGATACAAATGTATTAAGAGTTGTCTCTTAACACAAAACTGGAAGACATCCCAGAATAAGTAATACGACTGTTCAACCATTGTGATTGCTAAAAATTAATTTTAATAGTCCCCAAATCTTTGGAGGAATAATCAATAAACCTTTTGATCCGAGTTCCTCTGGAGTGATTTCCCATGAAATTCATATGGCTGTTTGGATATGGAATAAAGCCTTTTAATAATAAAACACTCCTCTCTAATGATTAGCATCCATATAACTTTTAAAAGATAAAAGTGCATCTGATAATTTTATTTTGCTTTTAAAGTTAACAAATCACTGAACATTATTAATTTTACATATGCTTATAAGAACAATATTTGTTATTTTTGAATTGTACTTTGCAGCCCTTTAAAAAAAAAAGAAAGTGTATATTTTCCCATTTGTCCAATGTACTGACCGAAATAATAAAATAGCTGGAGGTTTTGCAGCTTGATTCATTACAGTACCCTCTGAATGATAGAAAAGAGAGTAATGTAATTATGTCTGGAAAAGATCGATTTTCCTACTTCACAATATCTTAACAAGAAAATAATATGCCCTCCTGGTATTAGACAATTGCTTTAAGGATTAAATAGTATTTCAGGATACAAATGGTTTATTGACAGCCTCTCTTGAATTAACACCACAGAAAGCCACTGTCTGCCTTGTATTTTCTTCAGGATGCTGACGTTTTGTGTGGCTCTTCATTTTAAGTATGACAACAGGAAAGATCCTTAGTGCCAAAATGTACAAAACTACACTTCTAAAGCTGTTCGAGAGAACTCATCTCTTCAAGAAACCCTTTTTTAGGACATGAGAGCATCTGAATGGAATTGCGGTAATAATCTTACTACACCATAAGGTCTTTAGGAAATGAGAATATTGTACCTAAAGCCCCTTGCTTACTATCAGTATGGAGCAGGATATAAAAATAGTACTTCCCAGCTCTTCCCTTGTCCCAAATAGTGAAACTGAGTTATTATATCAACCCTTCCTTGGTGGCCAGTCTTGTATTTTGGAAGAAGGTGAAAAGTATTATTTAGTCCAATTTTTGTAGATAACTTATCCTTCCCCTTTGTAGGTCTTTTATCAAGCTAGGAGGACAGTCCTGACACATTCCCACAAATGACAGTTTCTGGGAAATGCTCTCCTTTGCATCCTTAACATTTACAATTCTATTTTTTTTTTGGGGGGGGGTGTCTTTGGTTACTCCCTTCCGCTCCTCCTCATTTGCTTTTATTTTGGAGCAATAAATAAAGCGCACCATTTGTAAAAGCTGTGGTGTCTGTATTTCTGTTACAGTCCAACAAAAAGTGAGTGTAATCTTTGTGTGATATTGGAAGAAATATCCATCTGGTTCATTTCCAAGTGGGGAGAAAGACACTGGAAACATGGAGGCTGATTGGAAAGATGGTTTATTGATGAACAGGATGGGTTTTAAGTCCTGGGCAGCTGACCACATGGAGTAGAGAGTGAGGATTATTTATATCCTTTCTTGGGTCTTGCCCTTGAGCTTCCTGTTCCTGTGGCAAGGGCATGTATTCTATTGGTTGCTGTCAGGCTCCCATGGGGCTATGCAGGGGTCATAGCTGATTTTGTAGGTTATCTCAGTGAAGCTTGGACTGAGGCAATGAAGGGGCTTTGTTATGAGTATCTATTGTGGATGAATTGCTTTGCCCTGAAGGATAATCCCATCATTCTGGAGCTGAAGGTGTTTTGTTTTGTAGATAGACTGGCCCAGTCCTTTTCAATGGGCACCAAATATCTACCTGGGGCAGGGAGCTGAAGCTCTTGAGTTTCTGTCTTTAGAAACATGTTTCTCCTTTAGGAAAAATACAATATTCTGCCTTTTTAATATTTTCTAAAATATTTCATTCTTCTAAGAGTGGTGTGTGCTAACTTTCTACAGTGGCAATGGGCAAGTTTGTTCATCCAAGAAGTGTTTAGAGGCAACACACATGAAACAGTACTTTCACACCTGTTTTGTGTGTTTGTGTGCTTTGTGTTTTGAAACGGAGTTAAGGGAGAAGCCAGTGGCTAATTGGGTGTTGAAAAAGATCCAAAAGCAAAAGAATAAACACAGAAACCAAATGGTTTCTCAGTACTTTTTAAATAAACTTCACATCCTGTGACTCTTTTTTCAATGTTTCAAAAGTGCTTTTTTCAAGAGGCAACTCGACTTTTGGTTTTTCTTTAAAGACGTTTTGCTTCTCATCCAAGAAGCTTCAAAGAAAAACCAGAAAGTCCAGTTGTCTCTTGAAAAAAGCACCTTTGGGACAACTATGACCTGGATGACCGAGAATCTCGACAGACATTGTTCTTTCAATCAATTAGAAATTGCATCAAGCAGCTCATAGGCAAAAATAAATAAATAAATTTAAAAAGCAACCTGTCCCTTTAACAGAATTTAAGATGTATTGAGCTAACAGTCATTTATGGAAAGGAACCTAATCAGCTGCTAATGGTTGTGGATAAAAATGAGAAGAGGTCGTTTGTTTGAAATGTTAGCAACACATACTCAAGGTGGGTGGTTCTACAACTACTATGCCACTTATCTGTTTCCGGCTCCTACACCTATCTTTTGGGCCCGCATTTCCACATCATTTTTATTTGTGCATGATCTATGGAGTACTAGGTGCTCTCTGAGCTTGTTTTCTTGCAGATATTTCATTACCCAACTAGAAAACAAAAGTGCTAATGAATGTGAGATTTTCTCCCTGTCTATACCTTTACACCTAAAACTCATGGTGTTATCTAGTAGGGTAAAGAAACAACAAAATTAAGCACAAAGGATTTCAGGGCTGTCAAACTCGTGGCCCATGGATCGGATGCGTTATGTGCTGGCCACGCCCACACCCAGGGAAAAAAGTCATGATATATCACGTGAGGTCATTCTGACATGAGTTTGGCACCCCTGCCATAGAATATTTTCTTTGTACCTGATCTGTTAGCTTAATCATTATAGCCATGTTCTAGAAAATCATTGGTAAACATGACAAACTGTCGCTGCTTCGTTAGTTGACAATGTATTTTTTTTAACTCCCTTCACCACAAGCACTTTAATTCAGATTGAAAAAGCAAATACTTTGGTAGGGAAGTTGTCATCTATTAAGGTAAAATAAAGCCACCTTCACTGAGATCAAATCCTGATGATGACACAGACATGTCTATACATGGGTGGTTCCTTTTACAATTCAGAAGTGATTACTACTGCCTTTTTAAGGAATAGTTCCAATTTGGCAGTTTCTCACTTTAACTTTCAGCTGTTGAGTTCTCCTTCGAGGGTCCCAGCCAAACGTGAGGGCTGGTAATAGGGGTGGCTGTTCTATAACATGGCTGGCTCAGGAATTCTGGGAGTTGAAGTCCACAAGACATGAAAGGGCCATGGTTCCCCACCCCTGTTACAGAAGATCTCTATCTATTGAAACCAGAAGCCTATATCAAATAAAACTTTGTTCTGTTAAACATCTGCTTGTACAATAAGAATATAGATAGTTAGGGGTGGGCTGCTGGGAGTTTGCAGGGGTTCAGGAGATCCTCTAACTAAGATTCTGCACAGTTCGGAAATCCCACTCCTGGCTTCCCCACCACCACAGAGTCCCCACACGGCCTGTTTTGGATGAAGGTTAAATGCAGGGCACTCACAGAGGCTCGGGGGGGGGGGGGGGGACAAGAAACAGGCCTCCCAGAAGTTCAGGAAGGCCGGAAATGGGTCCAGAGCCCAGAGAGGGCAAAAATGCCCCCCCTCCAAACTGCTGTGGTACAGGAGGCCGATTAAGCCACGCCCACCATGCCCACCCCCACCCAGCAACTGGGCAGAGAACCCGTTGCTAACATTTTTGAAGTCCATCCGTGCAGGTACTCCTTGACATACAACCATTCATTTAATGGCCAAAGTTATAACGGCAGAAGCTTACAACTAGTACCCACAACTATAGCAGCATCCCCATGGTCATGTGATCAAATTCAGGCCGTTGGGAATTGGTGTGTCTTTAAAATGGTTGCAATGTCCTGGGGTCATGTGATCACCATTTGCGACCTTCCCAGACCTGATCAGCAGAGTCAATGGGGAAGCTGGACTTACTTAACGTCCGTGTGATTCATTTAACAGCTGCAATGATTCACTTAACAACTGTGGCAGAAAAGATAATTCACTTAATAACTGTCTTTACTTAGCAATGGAAATTCTGGTTCCAATTGTGGTCACAAGTTGAGGACTACCTGTACTGAAACAAAAAAGCATATTGAATGAAGATTTTGGATAATCGTATTTAGGGAGGTTGTGTCCTGGAGTAGTACAGAGAATGAGTGTATCTTTTGATTTAATTGGATTCATATCCATTTCCTTTCCTGATAATATAAGATTATAAAATCCATTCTCTAGCAAGAGACTCATAACTTCATCACAGGGCTCACTGCACAGGAGTGAAAAGGTGGAGATTAGAGACAGAAATCAAACGGAACATACTGTAAATAAGAAATCCACACAAGAACTAGTTAACTAACTATCTGAGGTCTAGCTTCCTGTTTCCTGTAAAGACAGCACGATATTTGCCTCTTCCAAGCCCACCAGCAAGGAATAGAAAGCTATCTGGTAAACTGCCTCTAAACATAGAGGTTCTATTAAATTGTAATATTTTTCTTGCAAAAAGTATGTGAATTTATGGCTTGTGACAAGATAAAAGTTTAGGGCTTAGAATTATTGAATTCCCCCCTCCTCTGTCTTTGGTGTTTTATATACTGTTCAGTATCTTTTTAAAGATAGGTAGTTCTTACCATTGCTGTAAATAAATGTTTCTCAACTGTGGCAATTTAAGATGGGTGAACTTCAACTCCCAGAATTCCCAAGCCTGCTCTAGGTCATACATTATTTATAGTATACGTAGTAGTTAAGGCAGCGTTTTTCAGTCTTGGTAGCTTGAGGATATGTGGACTTCAACTCCCAAAATTCCCTTGCAAGGTTACTTCCCATTGTAGCTTACAACCCTGTGATTTTCCTTCCAATGATTAGTTATTATTATTTAGAAATGATTTCTACATTTATCCATTTCGAGCCTTACGTTCTAGACCTCTTGTCTTTTCACTCCCATTGCATACGAGCTGGAAATTATGGGAGCTGAAATCCAACTAGCCGGAAAGCACTGAGTTGGGAAGGGCCTCTTAGGTAGTGTTGGTGTTAGACTGGTTCACCCCTCCCCCAGGGCAGCGGTTTTCAACTTGGCAACTTGCAGGTTTCAACTCCCAGAATTCCCCAGTCAAGGATTCTGGGAGTTGAAGTCCAAGTTGCCAAGGCTGACGAACACTGCTCCAAGGGGTGCAATCCGCTCCCTTTAGATTGACTCATAACTGTTAATTTACACTTTCCTGATGTGAGGTATGTGGGATCAAGAAGGGGGAGGCGGTTGGGTGATCGCTTTCAGGGCAGGGGAACAAAAGAGAAGCTTCGGGTGTGTGTATGTGTGTGCGCGCGCGAGTGTGTTTGTGAGCGCCCCCAAAGGAGATCACGCAGAAAGACCACATTCAGTCGACAACCTGCTTCCTGGGGGATGCGCTCCCCCGAATCGTGCTTTCTTTACTTTGGGGGATTCGCACAACGTGCTGGCCTAAAACGTGGCTGGCGTTGCAAAGCTAAGGATCAATTCAGTGTTGTCCATCCTGCCAGCGGGTGCTTGCGCAGGGGAGCTGCAGCAGGACTGCAGTCTGGAGAAAGCCCTAGCTGCAGAAAACCACCTCCCGTTCCTCTAATCTTTCGGGTATTTCCTGTTGTTCCAGATTAAAACCCAGGGGTTTTTTTTTTCCCTCCTTTAGGTTTTGGGCTATTTTCTTTCGTTCGTTCGTGGGTT
The DNA here is from genome assembly GCA_033807585.1 of Hydrophis major. Classification (NCBI taxonomy): domain Eukaryota; kingdom Metazoa; phylum Chordata; class Lepidosauria; order Squamata; family Elapidae; genus Hydrophis; species Hydrophis major. The sequence continues at coordinate 23,185,705 of CM066343.1, read as the reverse complement.
GTTTTTCTTTTTCTTTTTTTTTTGCTGGCGAGGCGGCGGAGAATCTGGGCCGGAAGCCGAGGAGGGAGGGGGAAATCCGTGGGCCTTTTTCAGTCACGCCTGCGCGGTCGCCTCCGCCGCCGCCGCTGTCGCCTACTCCTCCTCCACGAGCTCTGTCTTGTGTCACGGGCGCTGACGACAGCAGCCTCCTCCGCATCCCGTCGCCATGGCAACCTTTTTGTTGCCTCCAACGCTCGAGCGGTCCAGCCGAGGAGGGGGGCAGCAAGGGCGGTATATAGACAAGGCTTGGGTGGGGGGGGAATCAGGGAAGGAAACTCCAGTTCCCCACCCAGAAAAGAGGAAGGCTGGAGAAATCCCGCGGGAAGGAGAGGAACTGAACCAGGAGGACAGAAGCAAAGAGATTTATTATATTGATTAATGTAAATTGTACAGACGCTGCTTTTACAGAGTTGGGCTACTTGGAAGGAGGAGGGGAGGAAGAAGAGGCAAACCCATCTGGAAAAGGAGAAATCCTCAGCCTTATTCCCCAAGGGAGAGAGTAGATTTCTTGACAAAGAAGAGTTGGGGGAACTGTCCTGAAAGTCTCCGTTGAAAAACAGCATTGACTGGTAATGTTTTCCATCTTTCTTTTACAAAACTGGGCACTGAGGATTAACTGGAGTTGGCATTGCAGTTTTTGTAAATTCAGAAATAGTTATTTCTCAGGTGGGGTCTTGGGGAGGAGAAGGGGATATGAGGAGAAATGAGGAATTGAATATTTGGGAGTGGGATGGCCTTTGAGACTGAAGAACATCCAGTGAAGGAATTGGGGTGTGTGTGAGACTGAGCTGCCCCTAAATGCAGAGAGGGACGCATGCTTATAGATATATATACATATAGATAGATAGATAGATTATATAAGTTTAATAAATACATTGTGATTAGTTGAGGTGGGGAGCAGATCAACTTGTTTTAAAATTGCGGCCCAAGTATAGTAGCTACCATGCCATTACAAGACTTGTGGCCATGTTCTGTACAAAATATGAGCAGAGAATTTGCTCAGTTGCTGTTAGAGACCATGTCAGTAGCACAACTCAGCTAAATCTTGAGTAGATGGGTTCTGAAGGAAGGAGAATTGGAGATGAAGTATTATTTAAGGGCTGCTAAAAAGAGTTCAGAACTGAAGCCAGATATGGTGTGCTTTGAGAGGGATGGAAAGGGAATTGTGGGGGGGGGGAGGAGGAGGAGGAGGAGAGAATGTCAAAATGGAGTGAGAATGACTGCTCAAAAAGTTATGATGAACAAAGGAGATGGATTTTGGCAAGTCTCTGCTGAGGTGAGTGTCTTCTCAGACTAGCATCTAGAGCACAAAGCTGAAGGAGATGGGAAGTTGACATTGGTCAAGCTTAAATTTATTTTGTTTTATTTCTTACAACGTTTATCATTTGCTCAACATTGCAGGGATAGCTATATGTAGGGAAACCATTTATAATTCAGGGGTTAAAATCAAGCATATACCTACAAGTGAGTAAAGTCTGCATCTTTTAAAGTTTGAAAACTAGGTGATTCAGCATCATACACATATATCTGTGGGGAAAAAGTTTGAAACCAGGAGGTCTTGAGGGAAATAGAAAATGAAAGAATAAACTAGCTGGCAGCTAAAATCAGAATACCCAATGAGTTTCTCAGATGAAACTAGGAGGCAAAACTAGATAGGGAAAACAACATAAGTAAAATTGGAAATGGCCATTTTAGAACCAGCATATTTATTAGGTCACCCTTATTTCACTCCAAATGCAAGCATACCTGAATTGAAAAGAGACTATTTTTCAGAATTTGGGCTATGGGATTATGATACAATATACAAGTTTCAAGGTAAATGAGAGGACAAATAGGCTTGCTACACTATATCCTATTCCTTTATATAAAGAACTCTAATATCATCATATTCTTAAACCTGCAATTCTATCCTGAAAAACCTTGGGACATTCAGAGACATCATCTGTATCCCATCAACACACCAGATAGCAATAGAAATCCCGATCTTCCTTTTAGGAAAGGAAGAGGTTGTTTTTTTGTTTTTGTTTAGCTTAGATCCTTAGTTAGCAACTGGGGTAGGGAAGCAGAACCTATGGGAAACAGTGAATGCAAACTCGACTTTTCTCCTCCTGGTAAAAGGTGAGGAGAACCTATGATACCAAAACTGCCTCTCTGCCTTTGCACCAATCTTGAGGGAATATGAGTCACAATTTAGCACCAGAACTTTCCCCACCCTAATTTTTGAGCCCATAGCTGTGGTGGTGACAGAGGGTGGGGTGAGAGAAGTGATTGAGAAATGCGCATTAACAATCTAGGCTGGGGCGAATCCTAGGAATAGTAGAGAATCCACTGCCCCTTTAAGAGGCTGTCTTCCTCCATTCCCCCATCGTCTCCATCATCCCCCACCCTCCTGCGCATTATTCCTGCAGCATCATAGTTTCTAGTTCCTTCCTCCCCTCCCTGTCTAGCCTAAGAAGCAGGGGTCCCCTCTGGATGTCAACAGCTTCTGGAGAGCTCCAGAGGAATGATTGAGGTAGGATATGGGAAACTATTTAGCTTTGCAGAGAAGTAGAACTTGCTGATGTTTGGGATGACATCTTATTTCAGGCCTTCGTGTACTTATTCCTGCCTGTTCTTTCTCCCTCTATTCCTTCTACTCCAATGCCAGTTTTGTCCTGCTTCATCACATCGTTTGGGCTGCAGCTGATTCATCCATTGATTTTGTTGGCTCCAAAATCTATTTCTCTCTCTTCTTCCTCATTTCGTATCTCTACAGGTCCCATGTTCCTCTCTTACAGCGAAATAATTTGTTTGAATAAAAAAGAAACTTTGTACTTGTGTGGCAGGTCAAGTTTAAGACACGAGAAATCAGAATATTAATCTTTAATTGTTAAAGTGTACCAATTCTTAAGACTTTGCTTCTTTTCTCTCACTTTCTCTCCTCCCCACCCCACCCCTTAGCTGTTATGTATGCTGAACCATCCACCATGAATTTCCGGAACCATGGGTTCTTTCGCCGTTCTCCACCCACTTCAGTGGCGAAGCCATCTCCTGTTGCTGGGAACACATTGTCGGTCTTAGGAGGCATTGCTCAAATCTCTCCTTGTCTCTATCTTTGCTCTGGCAATGCTGCATCGAATAGACACATGGTGTATTCCCGGGCAGTGACCTGTGTAGTAAATGCTACCATGGAAATCCCCAATGCCAATTGGCCAGATATTGACTATGTGAAGGTGCCTGTTCCGGACCTCCCTCACGCTCCACTGTCTTTGTACTTTGACTCCGTGGCTGATAGGATACACCAGACAGGGAAGAAGAATGGAAGAACTCTAGTCCACTGCGTGGCAGGTGTCAGCCGGTCTGCCTCCCTCTGTATTGCTTACCTAATGAAATATCATCGGTTGAGCCTTTTGGATGCTCATGAGTGGGTGAAGAGCAGGCGACCGGTTGTAAGGCCCAATGTAGGTTTCTGGAGACAGCTCATTGAATATGAACGCAAGCTGTTTGGCAAGAACACCGTCAAGATGGTGCCTTCACCTATTGGGTTGGTTCCAGATGTCTATGAAAAGGAGACCCGTGGGTTGGTCCCCTTGTGGAATTTGAGATAAAGACTATCATTGAAATGGGCTGTGGGCCACCTTAACATAGAATGAAAAAGTTCCACCATGTTAGGATGTTTAACAGGACTGTTCAATGTGGTGGATCTTAATAAGAAATTCTGTTTAATGGTAGTCTTTTTCTAAGATCTCGCAATATGAGTACAGTAGATCATGGAAAAGAAATGAGTTGCTTGAACTTTTCAGTGTGATAAGACAATGTTGTTTGTTATCATCCTATCAAACATTGCTAAGAATCTGTATCTTGCTTACAGTCTGAGATGAAAAATGGTTAAACACAAACGTACAGGCAGTAAAGATTATTGTACTATCACAAATTCCAAGGTCTTGCTACATTAATCTTTGCATAGTAAGGAGAAATATCTTTCTCTTTTCCTCCCCCTTCTGCTTCAAGAGTTTCAGAAATCCTTCCTTGGGTTTGCTTTAACTTGAATAAGCACAATACACTTTCCTTTCTGGAATGTTAAGCCCTAAGGTGATGTGAATCAAAACAATGATTCATCCAAAGATTCAGGATTTTGAGGAATGCACCTAAACTAAACAGCAATAGCCAAGAAGCTGAGGATGGCACAACTATCACCAATAGGAATAAGATGTCAAATCTACAAGGGAATGTTATTTCACACATACATTCACTAAGCACGTTGCAACTTGGCCAAGGTATTCCACTCTTGTGGGGAAGATAGGAATTTTTGAATAATGGCTCAGGTTAACTCCAACAGGGTGATATAATTGGATAGGGGTTGAAGAACAAATATGCCAATCAAGCCTTCTTCATACCCCTTATTAAGATTCAAAAGTATGTATCAGGGAAGTTTTTTCAACACACTGCACCTTAAAAAAATGAAAAAGAGAACATCTTGAAAGTTAACACTTTCAGTCAGGCTAGAAGTACGACTTCAAAAATGTTTAAAACTACATAATGAACAAGTAATAGAGTCATAATTTGGTGTCAGCAAGCAGTCCTGTAGTTTTGATAATGTGATTTGTAGTATTTTGTAACAGGATTCCTAAGTAAAGCCTTTTTAATAATATAAATAGGAAGGTGTATCCAGAATTGAGCGAATATCGAGGTCCAAGTGTGGCACTGTGTTTCTTAACTTTGGCAGGTTTAAGATATGTTGACTTCAATTCCCAGAATTCCCCACCCAGTATGCCTGGCTGGGGATTCTGGGAGTTGAAGTACACACATCTTAAATCTGCCAAAGTTGAGAAACACTAGTCTAGTAGAGGTATCAAATAGGTGGGGTGTCAAACCAGTCAGCATATCAAAATGGTTTAAATTAATTATTGAAGCATGGGTTTGGACAATACATCCATAATAAGATGTAATAAAAACGGGGAAAGAATGAATCTAATTCCCTTTAGATATGTGGGAATGGTAACTCCCAACTTTTGTAGTCAGTGTATCCTTGATAGTTGTCATTCCAGCATACTGAGAAGGAGAACAGTGTTTTAAGAAAGCTGGCTTAGAACTCTTATTAGGAACAAATTCTGCAGTAAGATGTCAGCCTAAATGGAAGAGGTCCAGAAGAGTTTCTGCATAAACATCACACAAGCATAGTCAAATCTATAACCAACACGTGGGTCTATGTTTATGAAAGGAATGGCTTAGCAGCATTTCCTAACTCTATTCTTCTGTCCAGAACAAAGGTAATTCATTCCCATCTAAGATTGTTTGATTATATTGACTTTTCAATACAATTGCTAACTGGGTCTTTAACAAAACAGTAACTTAAGTTTTATATGGGAGTTGAAGTCCACATTTTTGCTGAGATTGAGAAACATTGTTCATCTAAGCAAGCAATTCAGAAATCTATTTCATTTATGTAGATAGAAAATAGTCACTTCCCACATTTACAAACTGAAAGGACAGTACGTTTTTTGGAAGCAAAGTTGTCTTTCTTACAGATTTTATTTTTTAATGGATATTAACAACTTGGGTATCTGCCATGAAAAATGTCTCATATTTTGGCATTTTACATGGGAACCAGGATATGATAATACAGGGATGACTTTTTTTGTCAGGAAGAAAACTCAGATGGATTAGTTTAACTTTTCATTTGTACATTGTTCTAGCACTTCCTGCTCTGTAATTAATGCCTCTAAATTTGTCTAGTGAAAGACAATTGCATATATATGCGCGCAGTTTTGCATAAATCTAAAATGGCTAGAAGTGATCCACCTCCTTATCAATCAGAAGGAAACATAAATCTCCCCAAATTGCAATCTCCCTCCCTCTCTCAATATTTGCTTCATTTTATCAGGGTTCAGAGACGAGATAGGGTCAGATCTTTGTAATATTTAGATAGAAATCATTATTGGTATCTTAGACATGTCCAGGAAGTCAACAAAAGATAAGCTCAACTCCAAGGAGCATTTTTATCTCCCAAAATGCTCAAATCTGAATGGGTGATAAAAACCTTTCAAAGACTGAATATGACATTAGCAGAATTGTGCAGGTGTTCAGAGCATACCTTCCTTGCAAAGTGACTTTTGGATAGCACTTTGAGAGACTTTCAAGGAAGAATTTGTTCCAGGTTTTTCCACATAAGCTGGTCTTCCTTTCAAATGGTAAATGTGTGTATATAATAAGTTATCTAAGGCACTGCATCTTAGCCTTGGCCACTTGAAGATGTGCAGGCTTCAATTCCAGAATTTTGGGATTTGAAGTCCACACATTTTCAAGTCTCCGTGGTTGTGAAACATTAATCTAAGGTCTCTCTATACATTGTACATAGAAAAGAGCTATGTCAATATAAAAAGTTCTGATGTCTTTTGACTTCAGTGGCAAAAAGGTCTATATAAAAATAAAAAAAGTGAACTAGTAGCTTCTTGCAGCATTATTAGTTTTATGGCGGGTGTATATGTTTTAATTTAAAACATCTATATAGGATATATAAATGAAAACATCAAGAACGGTTACAGTATGGCTAGTGTGGTGAAGAGAAGGGGCCAGGGAAGACATGAGAGAAGTGTTCCAATATTTGAGGAGCTGCCACAGAGAGGAAGGGGTCAAGTTATTTTCCAAAGCACCTGGAGGCCAGACAAGGAATAATGGCTGGAAACTGAACAAGCAGAGATTCAGCCTAGAAATAAAGAGAATTTTTCTGACAGTGAGAGCAATCAACTAATGGAACAGTTGCCTTCAGAAATTGTGGGAGCCACATCACTGGAAGCTTTCAAGAACAGACTGGACATCTGTCAGAAATGGTGTAGGCCAGGGTCTCCCGCTTGGGTGGGGAGTTGGATTAGATCAGTGATGGCTAACCTTTTGGTTGTTATGTTCTGAAAATGTGCATGCTCACGAGTGCCTGCACCCATAATGCAATTCATTTGACTGTTGCAGCAGATCCTGTTTCCAAATCAGGACACAAGACCATGAAAGGTTGGAGAATACAGGTTTTTATTTGTGCACAAAGGTTCAGAGCATTAGCATGGCAAATTCTGAACCCCAGGCTCTTCCTGAGGCGTCACTTTTATACATTTCATAACCTCAGCTTAGCCCGGGGCGTTTCTTATGTTAAACTATACCAAAAAGGAGAAGTACATTTCGGTTATTTTCCAGACCCATCCTTATTCACTGAAATATGCTTGCTTCCAGTTCCTTAGTTCAGCAATTTCGTAGTTTTGCACAATATTTCTATAAGAAACAAGGTAAGGAAGGGGCTAGAGGATTTCTGGTAAATGCATATTTTGTTTTTGACCTTCCAAGCTGCTTCATGACCACCCCATGCTCCCTACACTCCCTGCGCATGCATGTGTGACCCCTCAATGTGACCCCACATTGCCTTGCTTGCACTCCCCACTCTTGTGCAACAGACACCCGACAATCAGCTGGTTGGTGGGAGGCGGGTGCACAGGCACAGTGGAACTGAGCTGGGCCGACAGCTTGCGTGCCAGCAGAGATGGCTGTGTTCCACTTCCAGCAGGCATGCCATAGGTTCGCCATCATGGGACTAGATGATCTGTAAGGTCCCTTCCAACTGTTTATCTGTTAAACAGATATAGACAATGGGTACATTTCAAGGCAGATAAGCTCTTTGTGCAGAAAGTTCCAGATTTAATCCCTGATAGCTTGTTATCTCTTCCTGTGATTGTGGGTAGTCAGAATATATTCACAACACTGGATCACCAGGACTCTGAATGAGGAATAGAAAGCGATCTTAAGGAAAGTGATGTTAGAATCATCAGGATTACATGGACTGGGACTGGCATACTGTGCCAGGCACTTTTAGCCAAGAAACTCCAGTCTCTCGCCCACCTGAACTCTTGATGAGTACGGGTAGCCCTTGATTTACAATCATTCATTTAGTGACAAAGGTTACAACAGTGCTGAAAAAAATGACTTACGACCCAATCCACGCACCTACGACTTGCAGCATCCCTATAGATTAGAATTTGTGCCTTTGCAAACTGGCGTGGATTTACAATGGTTGGAGTATCCCAGGGTTATTTGATTGCCATTTGAGACCTCCCCAGCCAGCTTCTGATTGGCACACTTAATGTGGGGAAGCCAATTTGTTTAACAATTGCATGATGCACTTAACAATTGCAGGGATTGTCTTAACAACCATGGCAAAAAAAAGTAAATTTAGTTGCAACTCACTTAATAGCTATCTTGGCTAGCAATGGAAATTCTGGTTCCAATTGCAATAATAAATCAAGGACTACCTGTACATGTTATCTTTCAGACCTAATTGAAACTGGTTGAGAATTGCCACACTCTTCTTCCTCTCTAAATATTGAAATTGTTAAATAGAATCTGAATTAGCAAGGCCTAAATTGTCCCAGCCAGAGATATAACATGCATGAACCTAACAAAGTGGGAGCCATTTTCCTGTATGCCAACTTTTTAAAGTTGGGACCATTAAGATGTGTGGACTTCAGTTTCCAGAATTCCCTAGCCAGTATGCTAATTCCATGCTATCCAATAGATAGAAGATCCCCACCCAGTTCCTTCTGATCACGTTTATTGATGCTATGTTGCAACTACATAACAGGGAAACGGGACTGTGGAATTGTGCACTAAGAAAATGGCTGCTACTGAGAAGACCATGTAAGTTCCATTTCCCATATTAGATAGCCTGTTGCATTAAACTTAGCAACTGAGTCTATTTAAAATAACCTATAGCAAGACAGCCATTCTAAAGAGAGAGATTTGTTTGTTATACTAGAAATGATGCTGAATTAATCAGCAAATAGAATATACAGGTGAAACTCAAAAAATTAGAATATTGTGCAAAAGTTCATTTATTTCAGTAATGCAACTTAAAAGGTGAACCTAATATGAGATAGACTCATTACATGCAAAGCAAGATAGTTCAAGCTGTGATGTGTCATAATTGAGGTGATTATGGCTTGCAGCTCATGAAAACCCCAAATTCACAATCTCAGAAAATTAGAATATTGTGAAAAGGTTCAATATTCTAGGCTCAAAGTAGGCTCAATCAGCTAATTAAGCTGTAACACCTGCAAAGGGTTCCTGAGCCTTTAAATGGTCTCTCAGTCTGGTTCAGTAGGAAGTACAATCATGAGACAGACTGCTGACTTGACAGTTGTGCAGAAAACCATCACTTGACACCCTCCATAAGGAGGGAAAGCCTCAAAAGGTAATTGCAAACGAAGTTGGATGTCCCCAAAGTGCTGTGGAAGGAAAAAGTGTGGAAGAAAAAGGTGCACAAGCAGCAGGGATGACCGCAGCCTGGAGAGGATTGTCAGGAAAAGGCCATTCAAAAGTGTGGGGGACTTTCACAAGGAGTGGACTGAGGCTGGAGTCAAGAGCCACCACACACAGACGGATCCTGGACATGGGCTTCAAATGTTGTATTCCTCTTGTTAAGCCCGCTCCTGAACAACAAATGTCAGAAGTGTCTTACTTGGGCTAAAGAAAAACAGAACTGGTCTGTTGCTCAGTGGTCCAAAGTCCTATTTTCTGATGAGAGCAATATTTGCATCTCATTTGGAAACCAAGGACCCAGAGTCTGGAGGAAGAAGGGAGAGGCACACATTGCAAGATGCTTGAAGTCCAGTGTGAAGTTTCCACAATCTATGTTGATTTGGGGAGCCATGTCATCTGCTGGTGTTGGTCCACTGTGCTTCATGTCCAGGGTCAACGCAGCCGTCTACCAGATTTTGGAGCACTTCAGGCTTCCTTCCGCAGATGAGCTTTATGGGGATGCTGACTTCATTTTCCAGCAGGACTTCGCACCTGCCCACACTGCCAAAAACACCAAAAGCTGGTTCAATGACTGTGGGATTACTGTGCTTCATTGGCCAGCAAGCTCACTTGACCTGAACCCCATAGAGAACCTATGGAGCATTGCCAAGAGAAAGATGAGTCATGAGACCGAACAATGCAGAAGAGCTGAAGGCCACTATTGAAGCATCCTGGTCTTCCATAACACCTAGCAGTGCCACAGACTGATAGCTTCCATGCCACGCCGCACTGAGGCAGTAATTGCTGCAAAAGGGGCCCAAACCAAGTACTGAGTACATATGCATGCTTATACTTTTCAGAGATCCGATATTGTTCCATGTACAATCCTTGTTTTATTGATTGCATGTAATATTCTAATTTTCTGAGATTGTGGATTTGGGGTTTTCATGAGCTGTAAGCCATAATCATCTCAATTATGACAAATCATGGCTTGAACTATCTTGCTTTGCATGTAATGAGTCTATCTCATATATTAGTTTCACCTTTTAAGTTGCATTGCTGAAATAAATGAACTTTTGCATGATATTCTAATTTTTCGAGTTTCACCTGTAGAATAACAGCCTTGGAAGGAATCTTAAAGTCTTCTAGTCCAACCGCTGCTTGAGCAGATCCTATACCATTCCAGATGCCCAATTTCTTATTGAAAACCTTGTGATAGAACGCCCACTTCTGGAGGTAAGCTGTTCCACTGATTGTTCTCGCTGACAGGAAATTTCTTCTTAGTTCCAGACTGGATCTTTGTTAAGTTTCCACCTGTTATTTCATGTCCTGCCCTCAGGTACTTTGAAGGCCGGCGGCCCCTTCTTGTCTGGGACAACCCCTGAAGAACTGAAAGATAGCCGTTAATGTCACCCCTAGCCCTTCTCTTCGACTAGAAATACCTATTTTTCTTAACTGTTCATTGTATGTTTTATTTTCCAATTCCTAATCATTTTTGTTGCTTTTGTAAAAAACTTGAAGCTAATATATGCAGGTAAAAATAACAACCCTCGAGTTAAATCCAAAACATTTTTATTTAACAAATATAAACCTTTGTTTTTATAAACTCTTTTAGAAAGTTACACGTACAAAGACAGTGATTCAGATTACAAAAAATAGGCACATGAAATCTAGCTCAGAACAAGATGTAATCTTCAGAAAATTACCCACCCACCAAAATGGGAGGAATGCCTCATAAATGTATTAAGGAAGTGATATTCTCCCACTTTTACATGAAATAAGTCTGAATTCAAACAGTAGTTTTATATATTCCTGCTTAGGAATGTCTAAGCTTGAGGAAAGTGATCAAAATATAGATAGTTTAGAAATGCTGTAATAGCAATGTTATCAAAACTTGTTATCAAAAAATGGATTTCCTTTAGTGTTCAACTTCAAAAAATTTGCTTTCAACTGAGGTACTTCTATTCTTCCTTTGCCCAGGGAAAGTGCAATAATAATTTTAAAACTTTTTAACATATCAGGAATTATATTTCTTTGCATTCTGAGCAGAAGAATGGGAAGAAAAAGATAAAAGAGATTCTCTTATGGCTGTTTGATGACTTGTGTCCCCTTTTTTTTCCTTCTCCAAAAAGATCGATGAATGCCAGCCTCTCCTCCACCACAGAATCAACTGCTTTCCTCATCTGAAATCACTCCTTGAAGCTGGAACCAGTCTGTGGTGTGACGGCGAAGGGTCAACTCTTCTGGCAAACTGGGTGATTCCGAGGGCTTATTGTAAAGGCTCCAAACTTTGCGACGCTTTGGACGGCCTGCATGGAGAGAAGGGGAAAGTCTTCTAGATGTGCTAGGACAATGCCCTTATTGCATGGAAACTGGTGGGCACCTTCAGATTAGACTCACTTGCTCTCTGTCAGATTCCGAAGGCCATGAATGATAGACTGAGGTTCTTCTAAGCAGTTTCCTTTATTGTTCCTCACCCCCAGAGAGGAATATCGCCAAACTAAAGCAGGCTATTTGAACCATGAAGCACATGCAGGTAGTTGTCAATTTACAGCAATTTATTTAATGACCATTCTAAGTTACAACGGCACCAGAAAAAGTGATTTATGATCAGTTTTCACACTTACAGTACAACAGCTGCAGCACAGCCATGGGTCACATGATCAAAATTTGGGCCCTTGGCAACTGGCATGTATTTATGACAGTTGCACTGTTCCACAGCTCTGTGATCACCATTGGTAACCTTCCAGGCGGCTTCTGAAAACGAAGTCAATGGGGGAAGCCAGATTTGCTGTATGGCTCCATGATTCACTTAACTGTAAGAATTCAATTTACCTCCATGGGGAATTCACTTTACCTCCATTGAGGCACAACACAATTAATGCCTTGCTTAATAATGGAAGTTTGGGGCTTAATTGTGGTTGTAGGCCAAGGATTGTCCATATTTTGCAAACTATAAGGGAGCAGTTGTCTTCACCCTCCTTCTCCCATGCACATGATATAAAGTTGTCTTTTTTTCATCTTCTGCACTCCCTCCTCCCCTCCTGGGCACCTGAAGTACATTCTATCACTCTCTCCAAGTGTGAAATACCTCAATTCAAAGTTCATTCACGCTCTGCACCAGGCAGAATCAGCCCTCCTCCCATGTGGCAGAATGAGTTTGTCGCCTGGATCTTGAGGGATAGTAACAAGGCCCCGGAGGAAGAAAGCTGCAGGCCATTTCCCTTTAAGCTGATCAGCTGCTTTCTGAGGCACAGTTAGTCCTTGACTTATGACCAAAATATCCATTGCTAAGTAAGAAAGTTAAGTGAGCTTTGCCCATTTTATGACCTTTCTTGTCCCAGTGGTTAAGTGAATCACTTCAGTTGTCAAGTTAGTAACACGGTTGTAAAGTGAATTTGTCTTCCTCATTTGACTTTCTTAGTCAGAAGGTTGCAAGAGCTGATTGACCTCAGGACACTACAACAGTCATAAATATGAGTCAGTTGCCAAACGTCTGAATTTTTGATTACATGACCATGGGGTTGTGCAACGGACATTGTGGAAAAAAATGGTTGTACCTCATTTTTTTCAGTGCTGTTGTAACTTCAGTGCTGTTGTAACCCTAAACAAATGGTTGTAGTGGAAGATGCTGTTGTATTCACTAGTTTAAAGAAAAACTCAACAGTCAGTCCAGTCAACCTTTGGTCAACACTCCAACAAATGGAGTGGCACCCATATGTTCTCCTCCATTGCTTACATTAGTGCTTTACCTTATTTCACTTATACCCTTCTCCAGTCCTCTTCCATCTTGGCTCTCTTTTTCCACCATATACAGTCCTTGACTTACAACCATTCATTTAGTGACTGTTCAAAGTAACAATGGCACTGAAAAAAGTGACTTATGACTGATCCTTGAACATTGCAGCATCCCCGGATCACATGATCACTATTTGCGACCTCTGACAGACAAAATCAATTGGGGGGGGGGGGAGAGAGAGCCTGATTTGCTTAGGGATGCAGTTCACTTGACAAGTGCAATGATTTGGTCAACAAGTGAGGCAAAAAAGGTTGTAAAATCAGGTGAGACTCACTTATCAATCCCCTTGCTTAGCAGTAGACGTTCAGGTCCCAATTGTGGTCATAAATCAAGAACTAGCTATACAGGTAGTCCTCAACTTACAACTACAATTGAGCCAAAATTTCTGTTGAGTGAGACATTCTGTTAAATGAATTTTGCCCCTTTTTACAACCTATCTTGCCACAGTTAAGTGAATCACTGCAACTGAATTTAAGTTGGTAATGTGGTTGTTAAGTGAATCTGATTTCCCCATTGACTGTGCTTGTGAAAAGGTTGCAAAGAGTGATGACAGACCTTGGGAAACAGTAACGGTTGTAAGTATGAATCAGTTGCTAAGCATCTGAATTTTCACCCCATGATTATGGGGATGCTACAAAGGTTGAAAGTGGTCATAAGTCACATTTTTCTGTATCATTCTAACTTTGAACAATCACTAAATGAACTGTTGTAAATTGAAGACTACCTATGTAGTTCCCTGTAAAAGACCACACTTAACTTCTCATGCTCTTTTGATCTCCTCTCCAATTTCCCCTGAGGAAATTTAGTAAAAGGGGCCTTTTATTAAATAAAGCAGGATCTCAATATCATTAGCGCAATTATGCAAAAATGGAATGATTTGCACCTTTAGAGTTAAATTTTTTTTTTAAAGAAACAAAAACAAAAAAACTACCCTGATTTCTGCATAAAAACAGAACTAAGTCAACGTATTTGGATGGTGAACAGAATTGTATTATTTGACATTTCTTCGGGCTACCATTTTGTGGAAGGGGTCTTCTCAAAGTCAGTTCCCCCAAAAGATTCCAGCATCCTAACAGAGCACTTTACCTTCTGTAAAAATAATATTGTTGATATCAAGAGAAGCTATTTCGGCTTCTTCTTCCCGCTTCTGCTTTAGTGCTTTGCACTTGGCTAAGGTTGGAGGTCCTGAGGAAAGAAAACAGAAAATAGAGGCAATAAATGGAGACGTGCAATACTCTGAAATGGCTGCTGTTCTGGGACCCAAAATTGAAAGCCCAAAGAAACAGAAGAGGTGCTAACAGAAATCCAAGGCTTTTAAAGACTGCTTAGCAGGCAAAAATACAATAGCCAATCATTCGCACAGAGCACTAAGAAAAGCAGGTTACAAAATGGCTCAGTCATAAACCACCTCCTCTGCTGGTAAATGGGAAAACTCTAGCTCAGGTGTAAAGCTAATTCTAATGAGTTCTAGTCCCACTGTTAGAGGACTAGAGGTCGCCCAGAGCCCAGCTGGGTGATCTTACACCAGTCACACTCTCTCAGCCCCAGGAAAGAGACAGTGGCAAACAAACTTCTGAAATTTTTCCAAGAAAACTGCAGGCAATCATCTGACTCAAAGATGTGCATGCACACATACACACAAATTATAGAGCCAGTTTGGTTTAGTGGTTAAGGCACTGGGCTAGAAACCGGGAGTTCAAGTCCTGCTTTAGCCATGAAAGCCAGTTGGGTAACCTTAGGCCAGTCATTCTCTCTTAGCCCAACCCATCTCACAGGATTGTTGTGAGGAAAATAGGAGGAGGAAGGTTTTATATTTGCTGCCTTGAGTTACTTATAAAATTAATAAAGGCAGGATACAAATAAGTAAATAAATAAAATAAATATAAATAGAGGCCTGAAACAGACCTCAAGCCCAAGGGAAAAACGATACAGGTAATCCTTGATTTACAATAATTCATTTAGTGATGATTCAAAGTTATAACAACACTGAAAAAAGTTACTTATGACCATTTTTCAAACTTACAACCGTAACAGCATCCCCGTCTGATCAAAATTCAGATGCTTGGCAACTGGTTCAAATTTATGACGGTATCTTAGGGTCATGTAATCAGCTTTTGCAACCTGCTGACAAGCAAAGTCAATGGGGGAAGCCAGATGGGTTGCTAACTTATCAACTGCAATGACTCGCTTAACAATTGTGGCAAGAAAGGTCGTAAAATAGAGCAAAACTTAACAAATGTCTCATTTAACAACAGAAATGTTGGGCTCAATGGTGGTCATAGGTGGAAGGCTATCTGTATAGGATGCTTGCTTTCCATAAAACTGTCCCCAATATTAGCAGTTAATTTATTGACCCTGAAAATAAATATAGGTAGTCCTCAATTTACAACAAATGAGACCAGAATTTCCACTTCTATGCAAGGCAGTTATTAAGTGAATTATGCCCCATTTTATTATCTTTCTTACCATGGTTTTTATTGAATCATATGCCACTGAGTGAATCCAAGAACCTCACTTTGCTTATGGGAGGATTGGCTGGGAAGGCCACAGATGGCCATTACATAATCCTACAGTGCTGCAACCATGATAAATACATACCAGTGGCAAGCAGGCGAAGTTTGATTGTGCAACCGTGTGGAGTTTTAACAGTTGTAAATATAAGGACCACATTTTCAGTCCCGTTGTAACTTCAAATACTTGTGGAGTGAATTATTGTAAA